>CM042263.1:25389894-26004894 GCA_023566225.1 Romanogobio albipinnatus | reverse complement strand
AAGTTGTGGTTACTTCATTTTTTCAAGACAACGGGTTTCCGTTAAGTTTTAAGTTATGTAGATATATTTATTTTTTAAAGTAATTGCAATTTAATAAGAATAATTTAGTACAATTTAAAATAGAAAGTGATCTCAACATATTTCCTTGTGTTTATGTGACTTGGAATTTTCGAGTTAACATAACTTAATTGTTTCTTACTACGCATTAAGTTTATTTACTAAATTTTAAGGCAACGGGTTTCACCACTTTTTAAAATTAAGTCAACTGATCACTTTTTACAGTATGTACTATATTTTAGATTGATAATGTTTTTTATTTAATACTTTGTATTTTTAGGGGATGTTATGGTACTAAATTATATGTAAGCTGTAGTTTATAATCCATTTATTCATTTTTTTGCGCATAGACCTGAAAATTTAATTTTCCAAATTAAACGTAAAAGTTAAGACTTGAGAATTGGTCTCTTTTCAAAGAAGACACTTGGCAGATTATTGGTAAAATGAAAAAGGTTTTTAGAGAATTTTACGTTTATTGTTATGAAAAATGCACACAAATACTATTTTCAATTTTTATATGAAATATATATGTTCAAAAACACGTTTTAATCTAAAACTGCAAGAAAATCAAAGCCATAAATCTAAAATGAGCTTTCAGTCAATTTTGTTTGGCCGCAGTACCAAACGCTTCCACTAGATGAAATTCATCACTCATTCATTTCCAATCCGCTCATTTTTGACCGTGAGGAGCACAAGTGTACTATTTTTTTCAGGACCAATTAATGATTTTCGAATCATGTCCATGATTGTGTGTGTTCACATAGTGCCAAAACCTTTACCAAGTTTCGTATCATTCCGATGAAGTAAAATATTCTGTGAAAAATGACCGAAGAGCATCAGAGGGTTAATATTTCAGTGTCATTGCATTTTAGAACAAATCAAATCAAATTAATCAAATACATACTGGTTCATCACGCCAAAACTCAATTCTTTGGGATATGGTTGAATAATGAACATGTCCGATTTAAGGAAATTTTTACACAGTGGATGATATAGGCTACCTTCACTTTCAAGCAAATAAATTGACAGAGTTTGGCATTGCATGGCAGTATTACTTGTTTATCAATCGTTCACAGAGGCAGTTGTGTAAAACACGGTCAATGATCCTCACTGTTAATAATCATACACCTGCAGAACAAATGCTAGTGTTGCACAGCATCATTTCTCGTGTCCAATTTAGTTGCTAGGAGATTCATTTGTTGACAATCAAACACCTGTGAAGCAAACAGTGGCGTTCCTATTCTGTTTCCTTATACATCATTTTACAAGCATCATGCAGTGGAAAAGCTTTATGGTAGCTTTTTTTGAATGAATGTCTACGGATTAACTTAAAGGTCCCCTTCTTCGTGATCCCACTGTTCAAACTTTAGTTAGTGTGTAATGTTGCTGTTAGAGCATAAATAATACCTGTAAAATTATAAAGCTCAAAGTTCAATGCCAAGCGAGATATTTGATTTAACAGAAGTTCCCTTTCAAAGCCTACAGCGAACGGCTGGCTTGGACTACATCCTGGTACTTCCTTCATAAATGACGTCAGTAGAACAGACTAACCTCCGCCCACAAGAATACGTGAAAAAGGGGGCGTGGTCTTGTTGCTGTCCCACGTGGAGAAGAGGACGTGTCGCGTGGAGAAAAGGAAGTGTTGCATTTGTCGCCATGTCGTCGACGCTGTTATTTTCATCCCGGAGTCAAATCACCTTTGTTTGGCTTTCCCAGGGACGCTGTAGAGATCATTGAGTGCATACATCACCCCGTTAAGAGGCGTGACCTTTCCACGTGCGCTAAGCTGCTGTCGAATCACAACACAGGAACCGTGCCACGTTCGCTAAGGTTCAGTCAAATCCCAACACGGGAACCGCTGGCACAATCAGAACTCATTACGTATTTCTGAAGGAGGGACTTCATAGAACACGGAACTCATCAACCCGTTTTTAGGACAGTGAAAACAGCGGTATACAGATAAGTAAATTGTGTTAAAAATACTGTTTATTTTTTACACACGAAACTTGAACACATGTTATATTGCACACTGTAAACACAATCAAAGCTTCAAAAAACACGAAGAACGGGACCTTTCTTTTTTTTTTAAATACTCGACACAAAAACTGGCTAGCATGATGATTCCTTTATTTTACAGTATAGCATATTTTAGATAGTTTTTTAATTATGGGTTGTTACATCTGACCCAGTATCTAAATAGTATCAGACCCATCTAAATTTTTCAGTTGGCCAAATTGAATTTCTGTGAATTGATGCAATTTTTTTTTTTTTAAAGTGGACTGGGTTGTTACGTCTGACCCAGGAGCTGGGTAACACAAAAACTACTCAAATACTGGGTTGTTACGTCTGACCCAGGTGCTGGGTAACACAAAATCTACCCATTCAGACATTTGAAGTGGAGGTATGTGTCTAAAAACGTTTTGGGGCGACTCTTCACATGTATACATATTGTTGTAGCACTTTTTTAAATATTCATCAGTATATCTAAGCCTACCCAGAATCATTTTAAATTAATTGGAAACAGCTTTTAAATGCCAATTATAAGATGTCGTTTAATTTCCATGTGCAGTAAGACGGGTTAAAGCTAATTTTTCCTCCTACGTTAAAACTGCGAGCAGCACTCTCTTCACCATCTCCTTCGCTGCTGATGGAAACTTTTCAGAGATGAACAATACCCAATTACACATTGAGATAAACACATCAAATGCCTGCTTCAATTGTTTCAGAAACAGATTGGAATGAAATTAGAATGAAATTGCCGCTTTATACGACTTTTCTGCCTTCAAAAAATGACTCACTCCACCACAATGACAGGGCTGTTTAATTTTGTAAATACACAATGGCTCTTTGTCTCTTTTGTTGCTTTTGACTTTCAAAAGCTCGCTAAAATTGTCTTTTTCTTCTCTTTTTTGGGGGGTAAATGCATTATTAATGAGTGGTGGCCTACGTTTACATCATAGGAAACACTCGAATGACATAAAAGTGCAATTTTACTTGTTACAAAATGACTGACTAAATACCACATGTCAGTGTCATGTTTGAAGATGCGCCACATGATATCTTTGTCATTAAACAGCAGCGAATCATGCTTGAAGACAACCAATGTGAATAACTGTCAAAACACCGTTCACTCAGAGTAAAAGCTGGGAGCGAATGCTGTAATTTGCAGCAGAAATTAATTATCTTGATTAATCAAACTTGTGAAAAGTCCAAAGCACGAACAAGAGAGGCAAGAGATGCTGATGGATATCAAAAGGGCTCTATAAAATCTCATAGTTGAAAAATACTCCAAATGTTTTAAAAGTTTGGTTTTCTATTGTGCATCAGTGCAAACTGTGAACAATAATTTTGTCTAATAAGAAATGATCTCAAAACTTGAACATGATATGAGTAGGGCTGTCAGTGGATTAAAATATTTAGTAACACTTTAGTTTAGGGTTCGATTCTTACTATTAACTAGTTGCTTATTATTATGCATATTACTGGGATATTGGCTGTTTATTAATACTTATAAAGTACATATTAATGCCTTATTCTGCAGGACCATATTCTACATCCTTTAATCCGACCCAAAACCTAAACTTAACAACTACCTTACTAACTATTGATAAGCAGTAATTAGGAGTGTATTGAGGCAAATGTCGTAGTTAATAATTACTTAATAGTTCGAATTAAATTCTAATCTAAAGTGTGAACAAAAATGTAACTATGATTAATCTCTGTATTTTTTTTTTCTTTTTTAACATGTTCAGTTCCTTTTAAGGAATAATGTTCAATTTCAAGTTGACACTTGCAGCATCAATTCAAGCATAAGTGTTGTTTACGCCTACCAACAAATTCTATAATTCTCTGCATCACAACATTCAAGAAATGCAAAAAAACACAATACAAATAAAACAAATTGGCTCTGATTGGTTTCAAAGAGTTCCAAGGGTTCCGATCAGTTTTTAGAACTCACACGGAACAGAATGAATTGATGTCAAAACGAATAAAAGCCTTAACAGCGTTAAAAAATGATGTTGTTAAACATAATTAGCCTAGCATGCATTAACACGCTTACTTTGACAGCTCTAGATTACACAAATGTCTTAACAATGTAACTCAAAAAGCCCTAATGGGTTTATAGATTCTAGAAGAAAAGTGTCGGATGGTTCATAAAGCCAAAGGGCATCACATTACATCTACACAATCCATTACACAATGATAAAAGAGTGATGGAGAGGAAACAGTCCATCCGACCAATCAATCAATCTCTTCTAATCCACGTCTTCATGTAACAGCACAAGACTCAGGCTTTCACTCCACTCCTCGCACCAAAAGAAAGAGTAAAAGAAAACACAGCTATTGAAAATCACAGTGCATGTGCCACAAAACCCACAAGTGTGTCTGTCTATTTTCAGCCCAACACAGAGATAAAGAGAACAATTGGGCTCAGCAATATGTTCAGTGCAAGGGAAACAATGGCAGAGTGCCCATGCTGCACTTTGAATGTGGCTGTGTACCGCTGACCAGATACCATCGGTAAACTTCTCAGCGGGGAAGGGTGGTCTACGTGGGTTTGGTTTTACACTTTGGTAGAAATATAAGTTTTTGTAATGTTTTTCCAAGGACTAGGTTGAATTATATCCTCTTGGGACCCAGGAATAGACTTTTGTCCTCTGTAGTGGACATTATATTATAGTGAATTTCTCTGACCACCATACATGTCATAGTTTTAAGTCTGGATGTCCTGTAAAGAGCACACTCATGGCTTTTCAGACATACCAAATATTTTGAAGTTTCACAACGACAACTGTCTCTCTTTGAACTTTAAAAATGATTGGCATTAATTTAGTGATCAAATTTAACACCCTTATGGAAATTTGATACTATATTGTAAGTAATCAAGTATTTTCAAATCAAAATATGACTTTCTGTTATGAAACAGGACATCAAGAACGTTGACAAGAACAAGATAAGTGAATAGGGAAATAAATTATGGTCCAATATTCCTATAAAATAGATATTATAATGTAAATCTTGCCAATTACTACACTTTTTTTCATTACATGTTGCCCCAAGAACACATTCATATGCAAATTAGATACAATGTAAATACACAATGCATATAATGGGAAAACCTGCTTATGTCAATTTTACATAAGCAAAATTATATATAAAATCATTCAGTTATAAAGAATAACTGTTATAAACTTTTCTGTTATAAAATAAATCCAATTGTTTTTGCCTATTCATGTCTATTCATGTCTTTAATTGAGTTCTGGTGTCCTCTACAGAGGACATAGCATAACAAAAAACTAAAATATCATTTTTCAAGAATGATATTTTTCCATATTTTTCTTATGCTCTAAACCAGGGGTCTCCAAACTCGGTCCTGGAGGGCCGCTGTCCTGCAGAGTTTAGCTCCAACCCCAATTAAACACACCTGAAGCAGCTAATCAAGGTCTAACTAGGGCCTTGTAAGACCCTGATTAGCTGCTTCAGGTGTGTTTATTTGGGGTTGGAGCTAAACTCTGCAGGACAGCGGCCCTACAGGACAGAGTTTGGAGACCCCTGCTCTAAACAATGTAATGACATGAAGGAAAAAAAAAAAAAAATTCTTATTAAAAGAAATATTGTATAACATAATAACATTTAGCTTGTGGTCTCAGTAAATTTGATTTAATCAAATCATATTTGGTATAACATTTTAGTACAAGGTAACACATTCTACTGACTATAAGTCATTTTGCACCTATATGTCAACTTATTCTACTAACCCGAACCCTAACCTAACAGTCATACTCTAATGAGAGTTAGTTGACATGTTGCAAAGTTACTTATAGTTAGTAGAATATCTAAAGTGGACCATCAAAATTAACTGTAACCCAATTGTTTTACATTTTTACAATCAGTAATAAGGAACAGCAAAACTATTCAGTGGGGGGAAAAAACACTGTAAACCCTAACACTCAAAATAATTAATTGGTTTGAGTAGGAACTCAAATCAAACAAATTAGTTCAATCAAATTAACTTTTATGAGTATTTAAAACAGGGGTCGGGAACCTTTTTTGACCAAAGAGCCATTTTTTCATTTTTGGTTAATGCATTTTTCCAAAAGAGCCACAGTAAAAAATAATATTAAATTATTATTAAAAAACATGCTTTTTTTTCCCAATAAAATTTTAACAATAGTAATTATTAGGTCCATAACTAAAAACAAACACATATGCAGCAAACAATAAATAAGTTGCAATATGGAATTAATTGTGCAGGGCTTTGTGAGGTTGAGTTATAAATCCTCTTAGTGTTTGTGAATGCACACAGTGCTTACATCTACTGTGTTTACGTGAATACTCGGCTTGGCATTTTGATATATTTCTGTAGCCTATTAATTTGACGTGCAGCCGAGGACAAAGCTGTGCTTGTCCGTGTTGCACTCGGAGCATGTGCACAGCATCCTGTCAGTAATTTATCACGCTTTCGCGACTTATCACGCTTTTATAATTTATTTCCGTCAACTGAAATCTGCGTGGATTATCATAAATACACATTTATTTATCACAAGGGTCTCTACGGCAAAAGCGAAAGTACCTGCGAGTGAAATGTTTCGAAATGTCTCTTTTCACAGCAGACCACCAGTTTCAATAAAAGGATATATTAACGTTTATATAGCCTACTTTTACATTTGCGCTGCTGTTCTAAAAATTGTTTTCGGTTACCTTTAACAAGCCACCGCTGCTTGAATCCCAGAGCAGAAGCTGAGTGGGTATTGATTGCTGTCGCGACTCGTGACACTCGCGAACAGCACTGAACACGCGCGGCCGGTACAACTTGAGTATTAACTATTATTATACGTTTCATTAACGGTAGGCTGTACAACAAGGGAATTGTAATTGGCTGCTTTTTTCTGCAGAGAGCGGATCTCTGTTGATGTGTCTCATTTTTTTTCTATCGATCATTTGTTGGTAAAGGGTGAGAGACCTGAGCCACATTATTTTTGTCAAAGAGCCAGGTGTGGCTCGCGAGCCATAGGTTCCCGACCACTGATTTAAAACGTTCTTTTTCGTTTGAGTTCTCAAAACTGACACATTTTAAGTAATCTGAATTGTGAGTTTTATTAACTTGTTTCTTTTAATTTGGACAAACTTAAATTTAACCGAAACTGGGCTGGGATTTCTATTTCCCAGCATACTTTGCCATTACACTCAAAAGGGACAGTAAATGCCAAATTACCTTATGTTTTGTTTTAGGTTTTTTTATGCAAGATTAACGTTAAGGATATTTAGTAGTGTTTAATGTTTTGTTATGTTAGTTTAGAAGAGTTTCTGTTATGCTGTTACCATCATGGTGAAGTGTGGAGCATGAGCTTAGTTGATCATTTTAATTTAAATATATGAATGTATATGAATATTTGAAGTTAAGGGCATTTAAAATGAATGTACAAGTACAAAATAAAAATCAGCAAGTTATGCTAACTTAAACTTTACATTTCTTAACTTACAAAATTTGATGTAACTGACTGCCTCAATTTTCTTTGCCAATTTATTTGGGTTTAAAGTGCAGAGAACAAACAAATTCACAATACATTTAACTAAACAACTAAATATTAAATTTCGTTTTCACAATCAATTTTAATTAAGGTGGCATTTCCAATCTTACTTGGTTAGTCTAAGTTGGCCACAGTAATCTATCCTCTTATATTTAGATTTAAGATGCATGATTCAAATCCCTGGATCTTTCATGGCTGAAAGTGCAGCTGCACAATGCACTTGTTGAATGCATTGATGAACAAATTTCCTTAAATTAAAGACAATGTCAAATCAAAATGTGCTTTTATAATTTGACAAAAATATGATTTAAACTAATTAAAAACACTAAATGGAACAAAAAGGTTCTCATAATTATAAAGTAGAAAATTTTGTGCAAAGAAACAATTCTATGCAGCAAAAACACGGTTTAATTAATTTCAAATGGCACTTTTAGAGAGTTTTAGAGCACTGGAGTGGAAAGCAGTTGGAGTGGCCAGTGCTTGGCAACCGGACTAATCTATGACCTCATTTGAGAGTCTTACATCAGCCTATAGGCATCTAGAGGTGGTTCTTATCCAGGGCCGGGGAGGGGTTGGGGTACTCCAGTTTGGAAATACAGCCCAATTTCACTGGATTGCTGAAGTGTATGTAGAATCAACATTACAATACTGAGCATCTGAAGTGTTCATGACGATTCCTCACTCTCTAAATCACTTACAACACTTTCATTCAGTCTTTTAACAACATTTTTATTGCGCATGCAATATCCCAAATCCATTTTATTTTGAAAATTTGGCAATTCTAAAAGCAAACTATTAAAAACTATTAACAATTGTCCAATTTTACAAGCATGCAACTAAATTTGCTGTATTTCATTCTTGGTTATCATGGAGGG
The DNA here is from genome assembly GCA_023566225.1 of Romanogobio albipinnatus. Lineage (NCBI taxonomy): Eukaryota > Metazoa > Chordata > Actinopteri > Cypriniformes > Gobionidae > Romanogobio > Romanogobio albipinnatus. The sequence continues at coordinate 25,996,430 of CM042263.1, read as the reverse complement.
CGCCTCCTGCAAGGGCTGCCAGTTATCTCTGTGTGTTCATGTAAGCGATTATGACACACAAAAGCAGTAAAATGGCAAACACGAATGCTCCAGGAAGGAGGACTTTATTTTGTGTTGTGCGGAAACAGTCTCCTCCTTGTTGTGGTGGGGCTGCTCTTATCACTTTTGTGGCCTACATGACGAGAGGGACTCGATAAGGGGCGCACAAACGCTGCCTTTCTTTCTGTGCGCAACATGAAACTTCCACGCTCTCGTATGAGTGGCAGGGACATCCTCAACAATTTACGCTCCATTCATGGACAAGAACAAAATGGGACGGAGTAAAAGGAATCTGTCCATGGAACGAGCTGTTTTTGCAGTTGCAGAAATGTCAGCTCAAGAGATAATTTCTGAACATTTTCCGTGTTTTCATTTGTGTTGCCTTGAAGAGTAGATGAACTGTGACTCTGAGTCTCTACCAAGGCCACATCTTAGAAACTTCTTAAAACTTTGATGGTTAACAACATTATGGAGAGTAAAAGGAGTCTGTCTGTGAAAGAGGTGATTTTTTTTTGGAGTATTACAAATTTCGATTTAAGCATTAAAAAAGATGAACATGTTAGTGCTGTCGATTAGATTTGAATAAAGAACAAACTTTAACCATATATTAAGGTCAAATCTCCCAAAGTTCCCTAAATTGTGTGGAAGAGATATTTCTTGTAGAAGCACAACTTTTATATTGGAGATTTTTGGGGGCTTTGTTGTTAACACTTCAAAATTTTATTGGAAGCAAACATTTTGCTTTAAAAATGTATCTGAATCCCAACCAAGACCACATCTTAGAAAGTTCCCAAAACTTGGTTAACAGCATTATGGAAGAATAAAAGGAATCTAGAAAGAGGTTTTTCTTTTTAGTATTAAATATGTCAAATTAAGCATTTACATCAAAAACATCATAATGAGATTAAAGCAGATATTTTAACCATATATTAAGGCCACATCTCACAAAGTTCCCTAAATTGTGTGGAAGAGACCATTTTTTGTAGAAGCACAACTTTCAAATCAGACATTTCGTGGCTGAAAAATAAAAGTGTAAACACATTTCAATTTTTTGTTGTTGTTGTTGTTGTTAACACTTCTAAGTGAAGAAATTTTATTGGAAGCAAAAACGTCAATAAAATCATAACTGAGACTCTACCAAGGTAACATAGAAAGTTTCCAAGACTTGGTTAACAGCATTATGGAGGACTAAAGGGAATATATCCGTTGAATACTAAATATATATACATTTTGAATCAAGCATTAATATCCAAAAACATCCAAAAAGTTTAGCATTTTGATGTTCTTGGTAGTCATAGTGATTCAATTTGATTAAATCACAAACTTTAACCATATATTAAGGCCACATCTCACAAATTTCTAAATTTCTAAATTGTGTGGAAGGGACAATTTTCTTGTTAAAGCACAGCTTTCAAAATGACATTTTTTGCCTTTGTTGTCAACACTTCGAAATTTTACTGGAAATTGTTTGCTGTAAAAAATGATTGCTGTGATTATTTATCACAACTTAAAATTCCACATTAGAATAAGAAATAATGTGTTAAAAAGTATGTGTTTGACTTATATTAAGTTTAGTTAACTTTAGTTTAGTTGGATATTAAAGTAATCCCAGCAAATTTCTAAGTTGATACAACTAATTGCAGCAACAAAAAAATTACAGTTGTTGTGAACACTTCGAAATTTTACTGAAAGCAAACAAAAGAGTAACTGAATCTCAACCAACATCACATCTTACAAAGTTTCCAAAACTTGGTGAGCAGCATGGAAGAATAAAAGGAATCTGTCAGGGAAAAGCCACATCTCACAAAGTTCCCTAAATTGTGTGGAAGAGACATTTCTTGTAGAAGCACAACTTTTAATTCTAAAAACTAAACGTAAACACATTTCACCTTTTGTTGTTGTTTCGAAGAGAAGAATTTTATTGGAAGCAAACACTTTCCATCTATAAAACCATGAAAGCATATCACGGCCCCAACAAGTTCCCAATAGACGGTCTTGCTAAACAACCTGTTGTCGTCGAAGCAGCATTTCGAGACTTTTCCTGCATCCATATCTGCAACTTTAAGGAACGGAGTCTAGCACATTTACTTTCAGAGAGCCGAATTTGTGTTTGTAAGGAAGGTTCCTGGGGCCTTTGTTTTCAGGCCTTGATGTGTGACCAGCAACCCACAGGCCTCCCCTTCACCTCCCGGCCCATTCTGCCAGCGTTCTGCCCACCCATACTGACACAGCAGGGGGAAGGGTTTCAGAGGAGACTGCATCAAAAGCTCAAGGAGAAAAAATTGCTTTTCAGGGCTCCGATGTGTGGGAATCGAATGAGGGGCCTAGCTCAAATCCGGTCTCCAGGCAACGGCGGGTGATATGCCGGGGGAATATCATTAAAGTTGGAAACTAAGCAGTCTCTCTGAATTAGTAAACCTAATCAGCACGGTTTTAAAAAGAGGAACGGGAGGGGGAAAGAAAGGATGACACACTCGAATCACGGTTAGACTAGTTTGTTGGGGCTTGTTGTGGTTTTAGCAGAGGTGAAAGTGACGTGTTTCCAGAATATTTTTACATACAATGCAAACAAACGAAAGACATCAACAAGCCACTCCCAGAAGCAGGTTGATGGTCAAATACGGTAACTGCCACGGCTGCAGCTGGCCTTCCATCACAAGATTAATAAGTTGCCGTTTCCAAGCCGACCAGAACCTAGTGGGAACCATCCAGCGCCTCTGTGAATTGTGGGTAACGGCCTCACCACAAGCTGGCCCGGGTTTACTGCTCTGTTTTGTCCTCTCCTTGAAGTGAAGAAAACATCTGTGACTAGAGTGATGTCACCGGGAAGAGTGCACAGCAAGTTTGGAAACCCTTAAACAACGGTGGACTTTAAATGCACTTCTTTTGTTTCAAACGTCAGTCATCAGATTAGCCTTTTCAGTTTAGGTTAAATTTAAATGATTTTGATATTGATAGTCACTAAGTCTATAACTGCAACATTATACGTAACAGAAAAAAACTATTGTGAAACAAAAACAATGCCAAATTTGCTGAAATCATATCAAATTTTAAAGATTTTAGCAGTGTTAATAAAATAAGTATCACAAATTGAAACGTAACAATCTTTTAAAGTACTTTTTTATTATTGTTAAACAAACCCTTGCCTGAGTGGGTTGATTGATAAACAAATAATCAGCACAAAATTAGTATAATCACTTAGTTTGTCCACTCACTAGGGGCTATGCAGTGGCACTGCCCCCTAGTGACACTTTATTCACTACTGAGGGACCATAACTATACCCACAAACACTTTGTGGATGTGTATTGTGAGTGAATTATTATTCTATAACTCTTGTTTATGAGTTTATGTGAGTTTTACATATGCTAATGGTAAACTCTTGAGTTGTAGCATTAAATAAATGAAACCACAGGACATAAAAATAATACTTTGTTGGTTGAAGCTGTGGTGAAGTTAGTGGAAAGTAATGCAATTGTATTGTGCATATATCTATATATATATATATATATATATATAGAGAGAGAGAGAGAGAGAGAGAGAGAGAGAGAGAGAGAGAGAGAGAGGAGAGAGAGAGAGAGAGAGAGAGAGAGAGAGAGAGAGAGAGAGAGAGAGAGAGAGAGAGAGAGAGAGAGAGAGAGAGAGAGAGAGAGAGAGAGTTTGGAAACATTGCTATTTTGAATGTTTTTGAAATAAGTATCTTATGCTCACCAAGGCTGCATTTATTTGATCAAAAATACAGAAAACAGTAATTTTGTGAAATATTATTACAATTTAAAATAACAGTTTTCAATTTTAATATAATTTAAAATATAATTTATTTCTGTGATGCAAAGCTGAATTTCCAGCATCACTACTCCAGTCTTCAGGGTCACATGATCCTTCAGAAATAACAAATAATTCATCATTCTAATAGGATGCTTTATTATCAATGTTGGAAACAGTTGTGCTGCTTCATATTTAACATTATTAATAATTAATAATTTATAAATAATATTTATAAGCTGTGATACTTTTTCAGGATTCATTGATGAATAAAAAGTAAAAAATCAACAGCATGTATTTAAAATAGAAATCTTTTGTAAAAATATACACAAATGTTCAAAAGTTTAGGGTCAGTCGTTTAAAGATTTTTTTTTTAAAATATTTTGGACAACTTTTTTTTCCATTTTCATTATTTCTTTTGTTGTGCACCCAACTTTGAGCATATTTTTGCTGGTGATGTGCATGCTTTTGTTCCTGTTTCTATTTATATTTTGAATAAATGCTGTTCTTATTAACTTTGTATTCATCAATGAATCCAGAATAAAGTATCACAGTTTATAATAAAATATTAAGCAGCAAAACTGTTCCCAACATTGATAATAAATCATCATATTAGAATGATTTCTGAAGGATCATGTGACACTGGAGTACTGGAGTAATGATGCTGAAAATTCACAGAAATACATTTTTTTTAAAAGTATATTAACACAGAAAACCAGTATTATAAACTGAAATAATATTTCACAATATTGCTGTTTTTTCTGTATTTTTTATTTTATTTATATTTTTGATACATAGCACATTTTTTATTAATTGTATTTCTTGATTTTGAGTCTGGCCTGCTTTCCTGTAATAACTTTTCATTTTGTAGTATAGTGTAGGATTGGCTCCTATACCATGGCGTACTGTAGTGAATGCTGCTTTGTGCGCCAGTGTCCGTAAGTTCAGATGAATCCAAACTAGCTCTTAACATTTAAAACGGGCCTTTGATTCAGGTTTCATAGCACTGTAAGGAATACAGTGGGTGTAATGAAGCAGTACCCAGAGCAGATAAGAGCCTATATTATAGGTAATCACTACTCTAATGCAGCTTTAACACAAGAGAGAAGAGAAAAAAACTGCTGGCTGATTATTGCACGGGCATTGTGTTCTCTCAGCCTATAAGTAGAAAACACACATATTAGCCTTCATATTGGAAATAGGCAATAATTACATTAAATTACTGGTGTCATAGTGGCGAAAAACTTTCCCCGCCCTAGATGCAGTGGTTAACTCTCAAAATAGCGTGTATGCCATGCAATAAAGCTTAGGTAAACTTGTCTAGTTGCTTTATAGCTCCAGCTTTCACTTAGCAAAGGGTCAGGTTCGCCTGTCAACAATAGAAGAGGTAAAGCTAAAGTTTTACTCTATTGCAGTCGCACTCGTCTGGTCCTTTGACATTGCCACACTGGACAGGGTACAAGGCCTCTACGGTATCTGCCGATTGCCTGCCGCTCTGGAAAGACAAACCCTGCTCCCAGAAGAAAATTAGCGCATTTAGCTGTCAGCACCGGTCTCGCTTTTCAATCCCGACCAGCTTTGAGAGAGCCCTGCTTTTTTCCCTCTCCTCTGTCCCCTGGCCTTTCTTTCGCTGGAAACTCGATCTCTACATAGCTCAAAGATCAAGAAAAAAGGTGTAAACTGCGTATAAAATGCAACAGTCCATCCCTCTATCAGATTCTTTAGATCTGGCTGAGGTTTCTTTGGATGCTTAACTTTGTGGTCAGTGAAATGATGACTGATCAAAACACTGTAACATTACATTTCAGATATCAGAATATTGTATAAAAATGCGTTTTAATGGCTCGTTTTTGAGTATTGGGTATTTATAAGGTATACTTCATCCAAAAACTACATTTCTGTCATAATTTATTTTATGGTGTCATTGTTAAAGTTTAATTATATATTTAAGTACTAAGTAATGTTAATTAGCTACATGTACTTACTATAGGGTTAGGTTAGGGTTAATTGCATAATTTACTGTTATTACTAAGTTCATGTAACATATGTAACAAGGACACTGTAAAATAAAGTGTTCCCATTTATTTATTAAACCTCAGTAGGCTTATAACTCAGTGCTCTGAGGTATATATATTTTTAAGGTATTTTTGTCCTTTTTGGGTTTTTTTCTTTTTTCTTTTAGCACCCCCAGTCCCAATTCACTTAATATCAAGTAAACACAATGTCTGAAACAACACTAAAATTCATTGTTTACAATATGTATTCTAGTACAAAAAAGTACCATGCTGGTACCATGATATACAGCGGTATCAGATGGTGAGATGGGTCACGACACAAAAATGGGTTGCATTGTGTTGAAAGGATCATGAACAGCAGGGAAAAAATGGTAAATGCAAATAATTATTAGAAAATACTTTCCACATCTTTTGTTGTTTATATCAGAGGACGCGTGTCCAATACCAATCTACAGTAAATGAATTGTTACTTTGAAGAAGCTAGTCAAATTAGACAGAATTAGCGAAGAGGTTGCTCAACATCCCCTCAAAAGATAGAATACTTATCGTAAACAATGGATGCGTTCATCTTCATTTTAGTTTTTTTTTCCCTCAGTTGAATACCCGCCGCCATTTTGAAGTGCGTTCACTTCACCAAGTGGGCGAGGAAAGTTTCCGTTGGCCGAATCTTGCCCGAGGGAAAGAGTCAACTCATATGTAAACTTTAGGAAGCTCCATTTCCCACAATGCAACTCGATTTTGACAACATAGCAGCTTGCGCTTAAGTTACCCCTACCATACACAACTCTACAAGTTATTTTAATATTTAACTGCATGTTGCTACCTTACGATGAGGTATTGTTTGGTACAGTCATAGTTCATTGGCTATATGAATATTTTTTCATTTGTGTAATTTTATCAAAATTATTACCCAAGCATACTTACAGGCCGAGGTTGCGTTAACCATAAATTAGCAGTGATGGAAAAACGTGATAGCCATCCGTCATTTTGAAAGATTACACTGAGGGTGATCTATTGTAAGTTGTAGCTGTAATTCTCACCCCTGTCCGCTCTTGCTCACTATCAAGTTAATGGTCAACGAATGGCTTTTCTGATTTACGTGACATTGTCTACAAGCTGTTTTATTGACGTCTTTCTGCAGTTGAAATACTGATTGAGCGATTACATGAGAGACATGATACGGATTTCGGTAAATTGGACTGTAAACTGATACTTCGTCATGAAGAGTTTTAAGGGGGGATGCAAGACATAATTTTGGGCCCCCTTCTTCCAGAAGATGAATGTGTTTTTTCTTTTGAAGTTTATTAAGAAATTTAAATAATTGATTAGTTAACATTTATATTATTTCAAGTAACGCAAAAATCAGTTTGTCCCTCCTCCACCCACAAAACGAGATTGTTATTAACCCATTGATGCATACAATCACACCGGTGTGATTAGAAGGTTCAATGCGTCACCGATATTCAAACATGCTTTCATGCTTTGGCTGGCACTGAGCCAGAGACAGGCACCTCAGTGCTTTTCACATATCACAACTTTTCAGTGTTTTCAACCACATAATGTTTATTTGAGGTTTAAGAGAGACATTTAAATCAAGTACGGTAAAAAAAACAAGAACAAAACATTTAGTTTTTTTTATTTCAAATTCCATATGATGCCTTTGGAAGCTGGAATCCTGTGTTTAATTCATATCAAATACACATTGAGTATGAAAAAATAAAGATTAGCCTACTCTATTCTTCTCCCAATTCACAGGCCACTTACTTTTATGTATTTCGAGAAAAAGTGATGAATTTACGTGATGTAAATCCGTCAGATCCTGCAAACTCATCGCGCTTTATATCAACTAACATGATCATTATAAAGTAATTTAAACAACAAAACACATTCACTTCCATTTGACAATCAGAATATATCATACAATTCATGATATAGTAAACAAGTTTGTGGATATTTTTAATAAAATATTAGGCCTATCTATTAATATTAATGTCTGAGTGGCTGCATGACCCGTCGCCAAGAAAAAAATAATGTTCTAAAATAATGTTTAAAATAAAAGTTGCCTGAAAAAACTCATTCTTGGGGCTAGAATATATAATAGAGCCTCTAGAATATACCCTCAGCCCACACCACCAAATTCGGGAATAATGATTCAATGTTTCTCTGAAGATTTTTAATTGCGGTTTTACACCCATACAGAAGACCACTTGGACTACAGACTTCTTGAATTAGGTCTTTCGACACATCCGCGATCAACTATCATCTCTAACATTTTGTTTAGCCTAATCTGATTTGTAAGGACCAGATTCATAAGGGAAACTTCCATCCTTTTAACGTCTACATCCCTACTTTTTTTACATTTTCATTTGCTCCTGACAAGTGCTTCTTTCCATCCATCGTGTTCTTTTTTTTGTGTGCGGTTAACACATCATGCACTGTATTGTGTGACTCATGTTCGCTTCTTACTTTCTAGTCGTGATTTAGAGCCCCCTATCGCCCCTGGGCCCAAATGCCGGGCATACTCTGCACCCCCCGTAACGGTGCCCCTCATGTAGCCTATATGCTTGTGTTTGTGAATAAAAATGAAAATGTGAACAAAAACAGAGCCTATTATCATTAAAATATGAAAATTAAAATGATAGGTAATAATAGATTATGACAGAATTTGTGAAAAAGTGACGGACAATGTGGAAGTCTAAAGGACAATGTATATTAAAAAATGATTGCGTACCCGAGAGTCAGCATACATATAGTGTGACAAGAAGAGACTTTACGCGCACCACCAGATTTTTGTAAAAACACATACACATACGCACATGCACATTTTATTTTTTTGCTGTATTTACATGGATTGTAACTCGTGACGAAAGATTGTTCAAACCTGCACATGCGTCGAACACCTGTGTACGCGTACAAGTCAAAAGAAGTATACTTTGCAAAGTTCCACTTTATACTTTGGGCTTAACGCGACCTCTACTACAGACATAAAAACTGTGGGGGAAAAAACTAATTCAGAAATTGCATGATGTCTACTAGTAGTGGGCACTTGTAAACTTAAGCAATGACATACATTGATGGATTGACGGACAGTTAACATAGTTAAATCATTCTGTGTTTCCTAAAACCATAGTTTCAATGAACATTCGCAAACAGCTTTTTTAACTGTAGTTTAAACTACAGCTCTCGACCTGTGTTTAGAATCATAATTTCATGTTAGATATATAAACATGGGACTTAAATAAATCATGCTCTTGAGCAAAATAAGCAAGCGAACATGCAGTAAATTTAGCATTAAAAAACTACTGTCAGGATTTATAAAGACACCCAGTGAAAAATGAGCACTGAAAAGGCGTGGTCGGAGTTATTTTTGCGGCTGACCTTATTGCATATGCATTTGTAGGAGTTTCCCTTTCAGATGAGAGAGTATTATATTAGATGAATCATGAAAGGTGATTTACTAAGGTGTTGTGCTAGTCAAAACTGCTATTTGCACTGCCCATAAAGCACTTCTTAAACCAGACGCTAATTTGCGCTGCTGTTGGTAGATTGCGCTGGTCATTATGGAAATGATCCGGTTGCGTCTGTGTTTTCCGGTCATCAGTAGATCACGCGCTGATCTTTCTGCTCCCATCCACGCTTTTATGGAATTGCACTCTCACACTAATTTGCCCTGTTTAGTACATCTGGACCCAAATCTTTTATACCATTTAATATGCATGTCAATCTATATTTAGTGTCAACAATCAGCCCAGTTTTTGAAGAGTGTGCACGTGCATTAAAGGGTTTGTTCACCCAAAAATGAAAATTAGCCCATGATTTACTCACCCTCAAGTCATCCTAGGTGTATATGACATTCTTCTTTCAGACGAATAAATCGTATAGTTATATTATATCTATATATCTATATTAAAAATGCCCTGGCTCTTCCAAGCTTTATAATGGCAGTGAATTGTTGGGTCATGGGTTTTGAAGTCCATAAAAGTGCATCTATCCATCATATAACTGCTTCACACAGCTCCGGAGTGTTAATAAAGGCCTTCTGAAGTGAAGTGGCATGTTTGTGTGAGAAAAATATCCATATTTAAAACTTTATAGACAAAAATAACTTGCTTCCGGCAGTTATCGGTACGCAAGAGAAAGAGTGAAAGCTAGAGGAAAACAAAACACCGGTCATGAGATTCTAAAGAGAATTTTTAAAAAGAAATGGCAGAGGATTTCGATATAAGAAGAGGGGCTTGAGTTTGTTGCCCAAAGCTTGCGATGCTTCTATACATCGCATCAGGGGTTACTCTTTTAGCGATTTGCGTACCGCTGAATGCCGGAAGCTAGTTATTTTAGTCAATAAAGTTTTAAATATGGATATTTTTCTTACACAAACGCTCCACTTCGCTTCAGAAGGCCTTTATTAACTCCCTGGAGCCGTGTGGAGCAGTTATATGTTGGATAGATGCACTTATGGACTTCAAAAATGACCCAACAATTCACTGCCATTATAAAGCTTGGAAAAGTCATTACTACGCCATTGGAGCATTGGAGTCGACATCACGGTTACATCATTTGCAGCTGTGCGCGCATTGTGGTGGCAGAAAAACTGTAATAACAAGTGGAGGAAAATGGGCAAAATCCACGGAATAAGAGAAAACATGACTTCTTGTGCCTTTGGATGTCATAATGCAGAAAGATGATCTTCACATTTATAGACTATCATCGTCGAAGACGCTCCGTGAAGCTAAACGCAAGCAACAGACTGGACTGATGAAACCTGCAATAATTAGTCTACTATTAAAGCATGGGTTTGATGTAAACAATAGATCTACATTAAAGGGAAATAACATTTAAACCTATAACGTTTTATATAGGCAGCATTTAAACAATATTTTTATCTCACAATTTCTTGCAATTGCGAGTTGATATTACAATTCTGAGGGGGGGGGGGGGGCAGTCTGAATTGGGGGATATGAACCCCCCAAATTCTGACGAGAAAAAGACAGAATATAGAGAAAATAGAGTTTATATCTTGCAATTCTAATATTTCTTCTTAGAATTGTGAAATATAAATTCAGAAATGCGAGAAAGAAAAAGTCAAAATTGTGAGATATACATCAAAAATTACCTTTTTACTCTTTTTTTTCATTGCTTCCATAGAGTGCCACTGCAGAACTGACATTTTCTGCCATCAGGTAGGCTCTGCCCACAAATCACGTCACTGCTAACATAAAATAGGTCGATTTTGTTGAACTAACGTGGTCAGACGATGGAGGTGAGACCTTGTTACTACAGGTTTGGGAAACAGTTGTGACTTAGTTAATTTCTCCAATGATGCATTGTACTACGGTGGTTAAGCAGCAAGTTACGTCATTGTATGGGACACCCCAAGTTGGGTCAGAAAGAAATAGGGTTGAGTAGATAGTAAAGTGAGATCGACTGGCTCGGCTCCGATGGGTTAGCTGCTTGGAAGAGTTTCATAACTTAACTGCATTTAAAGCATTGTATACATGGCACAAAAAAAAAAGTTTTTGGGTAGTTTTGCGGCACTCACAGTGCGGTTATACTAACAGGAGTGTTCTAGATTTGTTGCAGTGTTGACAAGCCACACAATAGCAGAGTAGCTGACGCATGCTCTCGATTTTCACATAGCTGTAAGTACAGTATATCCTCTGTCATGCAGTGTAAAGGGTCGTTCTCGTTGGACAGACTTTGCATAAACTGCAACACGTGAAGAGCAGCTGTGGTGGGTCCTGTTGTTCACCTGTCCTGCTGTCAGAACGGGAGGCTGGGAACGAGGTTGGCATGGCCAGTGTGTGAGTATGTGCCTGAGAGCGACTGTGTGTGTGTGTGTGTGTAGGTGTGTCCGTGTCCCCACGGCCTGCCACAGGCCTGACCCAGATCACATTCGAGTCTCACTCGCTCACACGGCACTTCTCGTCTATCCGTCGCCAAGGAAGCAGACGGGATGCGGGAACAACAAGTCATTTGTACCTGTAGAGGAGGACACTCCTGGGAAACAAACAGATGAGCCTCCCCCCTGAATAAAAGCCTTTCTCTCAGGGTAAACAGAACTGCATGAGAAACATACAAACTATCAGGAGCATCGCACTTAACCCTTTCAGTGCTGAGGGCCGGGGCAGCGGAGCACGTCGGAGCTAATGCAGTTGTAGAGATAAAGGAGGAACTATACCTTGACTTTAACTCAGCCCGTACTGCACAGATGCAACACGTGAGCTGTTACTACGAGACTTTGGATTCTAGAACTACCGCATGCAGAAATGCGAGCATTGTTTGGCGAAAGTCTAAAATTCTGAAGCAATTGAAGAAGAAAAAAGAAAACTACTTGGAACCAGTCCTAAATAATAATATTAGTGTACATTTCTTTTCTATTTTAGATATTATTCAGGGTCCAATTCTCACTATTAACTACAACTTGTGCCTCAATAAACTCCTAATAGTTAGTAAGGTAGTTGTTAAGTTTAGGTATTGGGTAGGATTAGGGTATGAAGAATATGGTCATGCAGAATAAGGCATTAATATGTGCTTTATAAGTACTAATAAACAGCCAATATCCTAGTAATATGCATGATAACTAGTTAATAGTGGAAATTGGGCCCTAAACTAAAGTGTTACCACATTTTCTGTTATGTGTATGACAAAAAGAGGCAATACACCTTGAGATCAAACAAGTTCTCACACCCAACTCGTCACATACTGACGCTTGGTCAGGACCCATCTGCATCACTTTTTGACACGCAGGGTACTCTATTGCTTTCAATGAGAAACCTTTGGCGGCATACACAGATGTGTATGTGGGAATGTTATCGTCATGATGAAATTATATATTGGGTTATAATTTCGCCCTTATGATATGTTGGAGTGTGATTCTCAATTTAATCAGCCAGCAAAGTTTTATTTAATTTTTTTTTTATTTACGCTATTTAGACACGTTTGAACACATAACCCAACCCCATCCCTAAACCTTCCCATTTGTGTATTATATGATTTAAAACCAGGCAGATATGACTACAGGCACAAAACAAAATAAAAATGTGACCCGTGCTGGCAAAATGAGTTGCAATGAGCACATTTTCAAAATGAAATTATCACAAAAACCTTCAAAATGATGTATGATTTGTTTGAATCGGACAAAATGACTGAGCTACACCTGTTTGAAGTTGATAGTCAGCAAAGTCCATTTTGAGAAAAATCGAGTTAAAGTTTTCTGAAGGTTCCAAAACAAAATTAAATCTTTAAATCTTTACAAACCTTTAAATTCCTGGTAATAACACCAGATTTTTTTTTTCATGATACCACAATTGTTTGATTAACATTAATGAAACAGACCTAATAATGTTACATATCAGATGTTTTTCCATAACAGTTAACCAAAAGTTCACATAAGACATAACAGATAATGTTTGCGTGAATACTGAATTTGAAATACTGTAATTCTGTGATCATGCGCTGTCTGAGGTGTCTTTGTGTGTGCGCTTCGGATCTGTCAGTCAGCACGAGTAAGATCGTTTTCATGAACAAATGAAAGGTACTCCTCTCAGAAAACGTACAAATAGAGATACTTTAAAATTTTGAAAACCTTGAGAAGAAAATTTTGTGAAAACCTCAAAATCGACTCAAATCAAAATGTTTCACTTGTTTTGCCTGTAGCTCGAAATTATTGCCAGCACAGGTCACATATATTCCAAGTGTTTCCGAGGCCAAACGATTGATTTGTGTGAAGAAAAGACCCAAAAGCGATCAGCTTCTCCATCCGCAGAAGATCATCACATTCAAAAAATGCCGCCCGAAGAAACGTTACGTCAGCGTTGATAGTGATATTACATTGGCTCTCGTATGTCTCGTGACCATTTGCGATGGTGATGATAAAAAATATATAGAATAGAAGAAGGCACTAACTTTTCTTCTGGCCATGCTCTTAACGTATGCCCTGATGAGGCAATTTCCTGTTTGCCATGTGATCTATTGTTTATCTACTAGTTTTATCAAGCAAATAGGCTTCATGCAAAACAACGTACATGCTAAATTGGGACCCACTTTATATTAGGTGGTCTTAACTACTATGTACTAACATTAAAAATAATCATTTGATACAATGCACTTATTGTGTACATTCATGTTTTTACATTGTACTTACATTAAAAAGATTATCTGCATGTAATTACATCTGTAATTAATTTCTGTAGTTACATTTATAGTAGTAACTACACTAGGTGTAATGACACTTCCCTTACACCTAACCCTACCCTTAAACTTACCCATACCACCAACTTTAACCGTATCCCACCTCAATATCAGCAAAAGTGTTTTGCAATACAATATGAACACAATAAGTACATTGTATTTATTTTTTGATGTAAGTACATAGTAGTTAAGGCCACATAATATAAAGTGGGACCCAAAATTGCTATTAAAGACACTTGTATCAAGCACACCATACAAACAACTATAGATTTAACACTTTAAATCATACTTGACATGCAGTTCGTTCAACAACAAGACGCAAACTTTGTTGAGCTTAGTAAATTGAGAAGTGATTAAATTATTAGAAGTTTGATTATTGTTAGAGCAAATGCAAAAGAAAGTTTTCTACAGAGAAGATACTTTGGTCGTAATTACGCTTCAAAAAGGCTTTCGGCATTTTGACATGCAAGATGTATTTCACTCAAATCGGATTGATTCACCATATTTAACTCTCAATTTTCGAATCGTTTGAGAAGCTACATTCCTGTGGTGCAGAAATCAGTCCAAAACCATTCCAATTACATGAATCTGCTGCGATAACCCGTTACATACCCAATGACACGTCTGTCCTTCTTACCCACAGAAATTCTTCGTCAACTGAACAATGGCGGTCCTCATATCAACCCGTAGCAGGACCACCACACATCTGCTCCCAAATACTCAAGACAATAAACAATTCAAACTGGGTTTTTACATCCAATTCAACCCACTGTCAGACAAAACCAGAAATTAGCAACGTTCATCCAACTGTTACAACTTTCCCAGAGTTGACGTTAGATCCCCATTATCTGAGGCCAAAGTTAATTAAAGTGGCGAAGTTGAAATCAATGGAGGATTTCTCCCACAAACTGATGGTCAGACATGAGTGATAGGCATGACAGGAAGATTACCGAGGGATACAAAACCTCCAACGGCCACCGAGTAACCGGTTCTGGATTACACGAGAATCTATGCCAGAGAAAACGAGGGGGCGGCTAGTCAAAAGTCCCACTTTCCCCTCATAATGTGAGCACATCTTGTAATTCCACAGATCATTACCAACTTTCCAAAACTTAATTTTGCAATTACACATGCAATTAATTAATATCTGTGCTGTCATTACACCCCCCAATGTATTCGCAGTTAAAATTAATGTCACTTGAAATAAAGTGCTCAAAATGAGCTGGGGGATGGGTAGGGTGAAGATTGTTATTAATGGATTGTGCGGTTAATCTGGTAAGAAGCTGAGGGGATACGTGAGAGAAGCGCTCTCTATCACGCTCAAGTGTCTAGTGGGATCTGAAGGCAGTTATTGAGCAGCATGGAAAGCTCCCAAAGGACAGATTAATAAAATCTGTGTGCCGAGAATGCAGAGCGTGTCGCCGTAATCGTGCGCGTGACACACACTGCCACCGTAGGGTCCTATGTCTGCTCTCTCAGACTCGCTCTTATCAATAGACAGATGAAATATGATCAAACAGCAGCAAAATGAGAGGACGACCTCTAATTTTAGAAGGAGACATGCTGCTAATGAGATGATGAGACAGTCATGACTGGATGAAGAGGAACCAGTAGCTCTACATGTGTAAATACAGACTAATGAGAGTTCATGCTTTTACATGTGTACAAGAGGGTTCAACGAAATTAAATTTGAGGTTTTTCAATGGTTCTTAGAAGAATTTTAGGGTCAGTAAGGCTGGCCACACACTTAAATATTTCAAGCCCAATTTTGAGCCCAATTTTGAGCCCAATTTTAAGCCCGATTTGAACCTCCAAGCGATCAGGGGGCGTGGCCCGATTCGAGGCTTGTCACAAATGACTTTTTGTCCAAAAAATCCTCACTTGTGTGGTGTCATTATGATTAGTTTATTGCTCCCGATTGCATTGGAGCCAGCATAATCCCAAATCATTAATATCAAACATGTTTTTCACATTTTCAGCTCTTGATCGGGCTGCCTCTGACGTGATACTCGCAATATTTCCAATGAGAGCGAGCGAGTTTCACCAACCGGATGTTGCGTGCTTCTATAGCTGAAACTTGGCAGCCACAAACATGCCACGAAAGTGGAGTATTGAGAAAGAAGATTGCCCATATTCTTTTTTTCTCCTTTGTTTTTCTTCCTGCAAAACAAAACTCAATGTCATTCGTCCTTTGTTTTTCTTCTCAAGTGACGTTTGCGCTCACAAGTCTTCCTGAGATCTCGTCTCACTGTGAAAATGTTACTACAATCGACTGGTATGTGACAAATCTTCTAGTGTGTGCATTCAGACGATTATAATGCTAAAATCGGTTGAAACTGCCCTTATTGATCTCCCAAAGTTTTAAAATCGGTTAAGATTTGAAAATCCTCTAACGTGTCTCAGGCTTAAAGAATCATGTTCTTATCAGGAACAATTTCTTGGCTGTATATCCTACATCAGGTTCCTCAAATCTTGCCCTGGAGGGCAACCCTGATCAAACTCACCTGAGCAAGCTAGTCAAGGTTTTCGGGATCACTTGAAAAAAGTTTGATCAGGATTTGAGCTCCAGGGTTTGAGGAACCCTGGCCTAGGTCTTCAACCCTGCTCGTGGAGACCCAGGCTGACAAAGTATTTGCAAGCGTGCAGCGTGAATTTCTTAAGTGAGAACGAGAAGTTTAAAGCTTACAGGCTTCTAAATGTGGTCCATCCGCATTTCTAATAGATTGATTCTCTAAAGGCTGCATTTGATCGATCCTCGATATCAAGAACACATCTTGGTACTTTCATGCGTCCTCTGTACTTGCGTTCTTGAGTATTGGACTTGAACTTTGATGGTTGAATACCTATTAAGTTCTTGAGTTGGTTGATGTTCCTAATGTTCCATTATAGGATCAGGACTTTGGTTCTACATCCACTGAAAAGTTCTTAAAAGAACATTTTAAACATCTGAAGAACCTTTTTCCATGATAAAGAACCTTTTGTGGAATGGAAAGATGGATATTTAAGGTTCTTCATGGAACCATCAATGCCAATAAA
Organism: Romanogobio albipinnatus; assembly: GCA_023566225.1. Taxonomy (NCBI): domain Eukaryota; kingdom Metazoa; phylum Chordata; class Actinopteri; order Cypriniformes; family Gobionidae; genus Romanogobio; species Romanogobio albipinnatus. The sequence continues at coordinate 25,979,387 of CM042263.1, read as the reverse complement.
GAATTTTATTTCTAAGAGTTTATCCATTAACAAGAGAAAAGATTTTGAAGCAACAGTAGTGGTTCTCTAAAGACACAGGAGGAGCTTAGAAATGGAGGAGCTTAGAAAAGAGTTAAACTCCAACCCTAATCAAATACACTTGAAGCAAGGTGTTCTGGATAACTTGAAATAACAGTCAAGTGAGTTTGATCAGGGTTGGATCCAAACTCTGCAGAATAGTAGACAAGTACTTATAAACATCCTTGCTTAAAAAAAAAATCTTTATTGGCTTCAGTTATTATGGTTCAGTGAAGAACCTTTTTAATATACATGGAAACTTTCCATTGCACAAATATATATATATATTCAAGCCAAAGGAAAACCGAAGTAATATTATTTTTCTTCCAAACAATAAATCTGACAAATGCAGCTTCACTGTTGAACCTTTGTCTTTTCAGGACAACTATTTAACAATGCACTATTTGTCCACAGATAAAAACATCAAGCACAGAGGTGGACCAAGCTTGCTCAGGTTTGGATGAGGTCCTTCTGTTGACAGTACAAATAACTTCAGTGGTGTTTGATTACCATAGACAGAGAGCAGTTCGCCCATGTTAGTGACATTAAGAACTGTAGGGGAGGAGGCGAGCGAACCACACGCTTTGTTTCTAACAAGTTCATGGACAGTTAAAGCCACTTTTGACAACAAACCTGAGTCAGCCTGCTATTAACCCCTCTTCAGTTACTAGATGATGTGTTTGAAGGGATGAATAAATAATAAGGGCTAAGCACTTGAAGTTCTGTTTTTAAAGCCTTTTGAAGTAGTAAAAGTAGCAGAGTGCTGCCATTACACACACTTTCTTCTTACGCAGATTTTCTAAACAACACTGTGTCCATAATGAGACACTGATATCAAAAATTAAAACTGAAAGTCAAAAAACTCCAAAACTGCATGAAATTATGAGCAAATCACAAAATCAAGATAGTTCATCTCTTCTCACATCTGAGCATGTAAACTTATGTTAATGTCTCTGACAAACAGTTGCTATTCCTGAAAATATTATCCAGATTAAAATGCTTAAATGACAGTCAATCATCCTTGTAATACGTGGAGGTAATTAGTGACTGGGAAACCTAATTACTCTGCTGAAACCTGAGTCCTTCCTCTCGTATTTCCCTCGACATGGTTCATGGGATTGATCAAATGACACCTATCAAACTCTTCATGCCTGCTCTCTCACAATGAGATTATCTCTGATAAACCCACCTGATAGAAATTATTCTAGGGTTCCAGGGATGGATATAAAAAAATATATTAGTAAAAAGTACTATTATGCAATTATACATATATGGTCATATCACAATTAATATGCATAGCATTCCTCATACTGACAATATGAATACGTACTGAAAAATGTTTATCTATAATAAATTATACATTATTAGACTATAAACAAACAGCGATTTCTTCATTCATTGTCACTGTAATTAACAAAGTGTTATAGTTTAATTAGCTCATATGTAAAGAGTTAGATAATGTTTTTTATGCTTTAACAACTTATTAACTGTAAATAGTTCTCACTTTACATTAGGTCACAAAATATTAGAAAAGTGATTTAAACCAACCTTTATTTGATGTTTTTAATGATTTGTGTGCTTTGTTTCTGTACACTTATTATAAAGTATAATATGTATACTTATTGTACTGTACAAAAGGCACGTTAGTATTTTCACAAATCAAATGGTTTAAACTACGGTAGTTATTTATATCCTTTGCTGTAGTGTGTCAGTAGGAAATATCAGTTCCCTTTCGTTCAGTCACTACGACGTAACGTTAGTGACTAACGAATGGGGGTTTCGCTTAGAAGCCAATCATCTTCGAGAATTCAAAAACGCCCAATGGCAGTGCCAATGCCATGGGCATGCGGAATTTGCATACGTAACTCCGCCCCACCGTGTGGGTATATAAGGAAGTAAGTGGGCAATATCGCATTATGTTTCTGCTTTGGAGCCAAGAGCATCTCTTCACTCCTGCAAGCCTGAATTCTGAAGTCCTCTCTTCAGTCTTCGAGACAAGCGGTTCTCCAGGGTGTTGGTGTGACGGTGCGTTCCAGCGATCTCACATTGCCTGCCTGCTGATCTGTGCAGCGATCTGCAACAGCTGTGTGTGTTTTCCCTGGCCGCTTCGGCACTCTGCAGAGCTTTCCTCTCACAAAAAGAGCTTGCGCGTGGCACGTCTTTTTCAAGACGGCTCGCCCGTGCACTTCCGGGTGCGATCGATCTCCGTTGCTGTCTATGGGCACATTCACTGCTCGACGTGTTTGGGCTTCAGCACGTTAGGGCAGTGTTTGTGGATGTGTCATGTTCCCACTGCGGGAACGTGACCATCGTGATGTCGCGGTCGAGACTCAGTGATCTCCGTGAGGAGAGAGAGTCCCCTCTGCCACACCCCAATCTACCGTCTCTGATAGAGGTGGTACTTTGGTTGGTGGCCAGGGTGACCTGAGGGCAGTGCTGTGGTATTAAGAACCCCTACGATACGACCTAGAGTTGACAGCCATGTTATCTCGGGCAGCCGCGAGCCTCGCGCTGGTGTGGAACGCCGCCCTGTCGTGAGTGCTCGTGGTTGCGCAATTGCAACAGCTGTTGGGCCCCGCCCCATGCCTTTCGCTCCCGGGGTGCATGAGGAGATCACGCGGTCCCGGAAGTCCCCGTGCTTCCTGTGACCGTTTAGTGGCCTCCTCCGCCTTCTCTGCCCTTGATGGGGCCGCGGCCTAGGGTACACCCCCACCCCACACTGTTGAACTCTCAGTTGCGCACTACGGTGTCCACAGAGGGCTTTGACGTGGCATGGCTGTCCTAAGCACCCTCCCAAAGCCTGTGGTCTCGTCTACTTCGGTGGCGTGGTCCTGCAGAGCTACATGGTGATGTCCACAGCTGTGGTCCGGGAGAAACACCTGGCCTTACCTGGTGATGTGGGGAGGTTGAGTGAGCCCGCCTCCTCAACTCGCCCATATCCCAGGCTGGCCTCTTCGGCGGCACGGCTGAGAACTGCGCCCAACGGTTCTCGGCCGCCCCAGAGCAGACTGAGGCTGTAACACGTACTGCCCCGGCGGCTAGCTGCTGCACCCAATTGATTCATGTTGTACATTCTCATATCATTTTTGTAAATCTTGAATACAAAAAAAGTTACGGACAGCAGCTTTAAGGTCTTGAAGTCTTTGTGAGCTGATGATTTCAATCAGGCATGTTTGATTAGGGAAACACGTTAAATGTGCAATGGGGGGTGAAATGTGAAATGTGAAATGTACTTCAGGACCACAGTTGGGGGACCACTGACTTAGACGACTTGGACCAGCGGTAACTGAAGAACAGCGTGCACCTCATCCTGCTCATCAAACATCACTTTTATTAAGCTCAGGCTTGTTTTTTTATGCACCACGGGAGTGTGAGCAGGGCTCTAATGAATTCCCTTGAATTCCATTAAAATGCCCTCTGGCATACATGCTGTTGTCGGCTCTCACCCCTGTACCGACTCTGTGTTGGGCTCAGGTTCTGGGATGAAAACAGCCTAACTCTGGCTTGACCTTTGTGGCAGGCATGGGTGGCTCTGGGTCCAGAGAGGGACTGGTGAGGTCTTCCTCAGTGGGGCAGACTGTGAAAGGTGACTGCACTGCACCAGCACCCACGCCACATACTCCCCGTGCCGGTGTGGTAGAAAACAGAAAGCAAGCAGTCGAGGTAGGGGGTTAGGCATGCCAGGTCGAGAAAATCTCTAGTGTGATCCTTGGGGGAACCATCCCCTACTGGAGGAGGAGATGGACAGCAGGGATATCCATGATAATAAATAGTTTAAATCATGTCTTGAGGTCTTGTGTTCTGTCAGGGGATGCATGTATAGTAAAATCAAAGGATGATGTGTGACATAGAATGAACAATAATACAGGAATTTAATAAACAAAGATTACAACACAATCCAAAAAACCTTAACACAAGACAAAGAACTAAAGAAACAGGAGGCTTAAATACACAAAGGATGATCATCATCAGGACAGGGAACAGGTGAAAATATTATACATTTATATAAATATACACAGTATATACATATACACTTATTGTATATATAAATAAACAATAAGTATACACCGATCAGGCATAACATTATGATCACCTTCCTAATATATATTGTGTTGGTCCCCCTTTTTCTGCCAAAACAGCCCTGAGCCATCGGGGCATGAACTCCACTAGAACCCTGAAGGTGTGCTGTGGTATCTGGCACCAAGATGTTAGCAGCAGATCCTTTAAGTCCTGTAAGTTTCGATGTGGGGCCTCCATGGATCGGACTTGTTTGTTCAGCACATCCCACAGATGCTCAATTGGATTGAGATCTGGGGAATTTGGAGGACAAGTCAACACCTCAAACTCGTTCTTGTGCTCCTCAACCATTCCTGAACCATTTTTGCTTTGTGGCAGGGCGCGGGGGGAAAGAGGCCACAGCCACCAGGGAATACCGTTTCCATGAAAGGGTGTACATGGTCTGCAACAATGCTTAGGTAAGTTGTAACCTCCACATGTGCATGCATCCATAGTGCATCCTGGTGCCATGTGTTCCCCAGGTAAGCGACACACATACACCTGGCAATCCACGTAATTCATCAGACCAGGCCACCTTTTTCCATTGCTCTGTGGTCCAGTTCTGATGCTCACATGCCCACTGTTAGCACTTTCGGCGGTGGACAGGGGTCAGCATGGGCACCCTCACTGGTCTGCGGCTATGCAGCCCCATACACAACAAACTGCAATGCACTGTGTATTCTGACACCTTTCTATCAGAACCAGCTTTAACTTCTTGAGCAATTTGAGCTACAGTAACTCATCATTCACTTCACCTTTCAGTGGTCATAAAGTTATGCCTAATCTGTGTATACAGTCAAAGTACTTTGTTTTTAATTAATAATGATTGAAAAGACATGAAAAATGCCTTTGTCGTTAAGAGGTATATTTGTCTGATAATTGTAACAATTTATTTCATTATGCAACCTGAAAATGAGCTTTATGTAAACACATTTATATTTAATATTACTGAATAAAATATGAATAGTTTTGAATTAATATATGGAACAATTTTTAAAGGTCATATCAGGTAACAATGACTTCTTAACACTTGCAAATTTTCACTTTCTACAGTCTATGCAAAAATTATCCGCTACATATATTATTTAATTAAAGTTCTAGCAGAAAGCATTGTTCTGATGTGGACAGTGAATAAGATCAGGTCAGCCAACATGGGTTCAGAAACGGGTCAGTGACTGAAGGTGTCTGGAACGCGTTGTGGCAGTAACGCGCGTCTGCTTGTTAATTTTCCTGAGTGCCGCCCTGCCTGCCGTGCAGTGTCATGCCGCCGACACCGTTGCCCCGACCTCACGTCTCGCTCGCTCTCTCTGGCTCCAGTCCTCTGCGCTCTTCTCCGCTGGCCAGAGCCGGCGTCACCCGCTCGTCTCCAGCCTCCTTAAGTTTGCCATGTGCACTGACCCGCTCCTGACCTCCAGTCATGATACAAACTACTCTGAGGTAAGTAATCTCTAATTACCCACAATGCCCCTCTCCTCTCAGGCCACAGCCTCTGATGTTTGCCTAATTGATCTGAACACCCCAAAATGTGCAATGTTGTAACGGCGGAGCTGAAAGGCTTCTGTTACTTATTATATTTTTATATCAGATATTAGGTATGCCATCTAACATGTATTAATTGTTCAAATTTAATATATATATATATATATATATATATATATATATATATATATATATATATATATATATATATATATATATATATATATATATATATATATGTATATATATATATATATATATATATATATATATATATATATATATATATATATATATATATATATATGTGAGATGGTGGTCCAGTGGGTTAAACCATGGAACTGATACGCAGAAGGTTGCTGTAAATATATAAAATGTTACTGCAATGCTGAAGAGGATGATAGAAAGGTCGCTAGTTTCATCTGATGTGGCCTTGTATCATTGCTGTGATGAGTCACTGTCATCATGACCACACAGGAAATCACACTGTTATGTTAAAGATGTTCTTCCAGCAAAGCTGACAGTTTGCTTTGAAGCAATGAAAATGACAGTGAAAGTTTGGAATAATTAATGATTTTGAAGGAAGTCTTTTCTGTTCACCAAGGCTGCATTTATGTGATCAAATGTGAATTATTATTACATTTTAAAATAACTGTTTTTTTGTTTGGATATGTTTTAAAATGGGGCAGTCGTGGTCTAATGGTTAGAGAGTCGGCCTTGTAACTGGAAGGTTGCGGGTTTGAGTCTCACGTCCGGCAGGAATTGTGGGTGGGGGGAGTGAATAACCAGCGCCCTCTTCCACCCTCAATACCACGACTGAGGTGAGACCCTTGAGCAAGGCACCGAACCTCCAACTGCTCCCCGGGCGCCGCAGCAATATGGCTGCCCACTGCTCCGGGTGTGTGTATGCACTTGGATTGGTTAAATGCAGTGTACAAATTCGCCACACGTCACTTCACTTCACTTCAAAATGAATTTTCAGCATCATTACTCCAGTCTTCAGTGTCACATGATCCTTCAAAAATCATTCTAATATGATTATTTGATGCTCTAGAAACATTTATGATTATTATCAATGTTGAAAACAGATGTGCTGCTTCATATTTTTGTACAAATCAATATCCAATTCAATACAACACTCACTATATTGTACAATACTTACTATATTACTCTACATGTAATATATGAAGATAAATTGGATAATTTAAGGCCTTCTAAAGCGAAGTGATGCATTTGTGTAAGAAAAAAAATCCATATTTAAAACTTTATAAAGTAAATTATCTAGCTTCCGGCAAATCGTCTTCCGTATTCAACTTTTGTAAAAAGCGGTGTGCCTCTCGCAGTTAAAAATGCTTACGCTACGTCAGACGAGCGTTACTGGTGTGCAAAGTCGTCAGACGTAGAGGATATTTTTCAAACATGCCATAAGCTTCCTTTGGATTCCAATATTAGCAATGCATGGTTCAACTTTATTTTTAATGAAGATCTAGCACACGTGGGGAAGACTTTTGTTCACTTAATTTCACTGTGGATTCGTTTGTAAACAAGAGACAGGATGGGATTAAAAAACAATGTTGTGGCTTCTGGATCTGACTGGAATGATGCAACACACTTTTTTTGCATTGCATTGTTACCAGTGTTGTAGTCGAGTCACCAACTGTCGAGTCCGAGTCGAGTCTCGAGTCCCAGTGTTCCGAGTCCGAGTCCAAGTCCGAGTCGCCAAAGAAGAGTCCGAGTCGAGTCCAAGTCGAGTCACCATTACCTGAGTTCGAGTCCGAGTCGAGTCTCGAGTCCCGTGTTCGAGTCGAGTCTTGAGCCCCCAGTGCCTACATGTCTCCACTCTGGCACCTTTAAAGAGCTGATCAAATTTATAAAAGAGGTTCTACATTAAACAAAAATGACACCACTGTCACGAATGCAAAGGGAGTTTATTTACTGATTTGACACTTTGCAACACACTTTACAACTTTATGACGGCATCAAAAGCATTAGTTTACTTCCACTGTTGTGATTGAGAGATCCCTAGTGTAGAACAAGTTTACAAGAACAGTTTACAAACTATAAATGTATTGTTTTGCTATAAATTATATGTATTTAATAGTGCTGGGAATCTATTAAAAAATTTACTAATTAATCAAAACCAGGACTCGAGTCCAGGACTCGAGTACTCCAACACTGATTGTTACAGATGGTTTGATACTGATTATGTGTACATGTCTAACTAAACATAACTTCCACGCTGTCACAGGCTGGAGTATCCTTTGTATTTGAGGTGTTTTTGGTTCATTGTCCTGCAATTCAGGATCAGACTAGAACATGTATGGGCCAGGGCTCTATCTTAAATAGTGAAATAACATTCCTTTCTTGATGTGCGTTGTTCACTCTCTTGACATGAAGTTTTGAACATGCTGATTTGTCTGCAGTTAAGTTTTACAGATGCTTGTGTGTGTGTGTTACTGATGCGGTTTGCGATTTGCGGTTATATCCATCGATCGGGCCGGCCAAGTAATAAAAAATAACAATCCAATTAATTGTGGGTGGATGAGAGATAAATCAATGTGTTTGATTGATAAAGACATTTTGCGTGCCCTGTGGGCAAATCATTCATCAGTTGCCGTTTCTCCACATTGGAAGTTTTCAAAACAATTCCTCACGTGTAAGGAGGCCGAAGCTCATAATATGCAAAACTGTTATCCAATCATAGCAGTGGGCGTTTACTTCTAAGTCTTCAATGCAGCACGCCCATAAAAACCGAGCGTTTCAAGAGCTAGGCTCAAAACCAGGGTAGAAAATAGCCTATTACTTATTCATTTTGATGTTTTTGAATGTAAAAACCATGCAAACGTCATAAGTTGACCTCAGACAACAGTATACTTTTTTTTTTAAACGCAGTTCATTTAAGATGAATGCTTACAATTAAAGTGACAAAAGTCATTCAGTCTAGAGCAGAGAGTGGTTTTCTTTGTCTTTTATACTTTGATTAACATGACAGGCAGCGGCAGGTTTATTAGGCTGCTGTCACTTTAAGAGTTTCTGAACGGATCCAATATGCTGTTACACAGAATGCATTATCTTTCTCAACTACGTTCCAGAACTGACTGTATTTAACTGAATACTTGCCAAGGCATGCATTTTGACACGATTTTGTGTGTATTTGACCGTTTAAGTGTAGTAAGCTACTCATTTTGGTACTTGCGACTCACAAGCTGTTTAAGAGGTGGCTTTATATGCGTCTTTTGTATAGATCAGTGGTGCGCGCGCTTTTGGTGTGAGCGAGAAACCTGCAGGAATTAGTAAAATTATGTTCAATACAAGCACGATCGCTGCATCTCTAAAAAGTACCCACATTTAAATCTACTCTTGAAAGTACACATTTTCAAGTATTAAATACACTTCGTTACTACCCACCTCTGCCAGCAACTTACCTACCCCCAACTCCCATTGGATCACACCCCCCACTTTGGGACTATATGTGAGACTATAGTGTGAATGAATGCCTTTGCTTTGCATGACACATTGACATTACCGTACATAATGGCTGTTTCGTCATTATCCTGAACATTGTAAAAGCATTCATTTCAGGTGTCATTAAATAGAAGATCGCACGTATCCACACATAGTTCTGATTTTCCTGGCAAAAATGAGTCCATAACATAAAAATCAGTTTACTGGCTTTCATTGACAACCTGGGAAGTCTAGGAAAGTCTCTGTTTTTGAGTTTCAATACAAGCTGTTTATACATTGGCAATAAAAAAGTGATTAATACGTGAACATTTTTACATATAGCTCTTTTAAATGAAAGTTTTGTTGAAAATAGTTTTTAAAAAACCAAATGAAACCTACATGAATACAAACTACAATTCCAAGAATTTGTCTCGTGTGTTCTTTCAGATAATCTCTTTTAGATAAGCCATGAACAAGAAAGCAATGTGATAATGACAGTCTAGGTCTAAACAATAATTAAAAAAAACACTTAACTAAACTATTGTTATTATTGTTACAAACAAATTATCCACTTTTTTGTTTGCTTATGGAACTAAATTCCTCTGATTTCCCACATATAAGCAGGTGAGTAGGCCTATATTTCTCTTTGCCTATATGCTGTTTGTTTACCGTAAAAGTAAAGTAGGGTAATGCTTATTCTGTGCTAATATGTCACTTTCTGCTCCTTGCCTGATTCAAAAATAAGACGTGGATGGTTGTTACCAAGACAACAGAGTCTCATTTTACCCCATAGCCCACTTCCAACCTGTTACTAAATTACTAAGTGCCAGGGCACAGCTTCAAAGAGCAGAGTCTGACGCTGTTAATGTAATGAAACTGTACACTCATCTGTTTAAAACTAGACCTGTCAGCTTGGAAGTAAAATGGACCAATTATGCGTTTACCCCTCCTGGCTAATATCAACATCTTGGCAGGTTTAAAGTTTTCTACTCTGACATGAGTGTCTCCAACAATGGCAACATTAATGAAGACCTTTCTATATTTCTAAGCTTTGGGCAAATGCTTGTACTCGCATGCTAATGATTAACACAAAATATTATACTCTAATAAACCATGTGTGCTATGGATGAATGTTTCCTTAAATTATTTTGCTTTTTTCCAGTGTTTGGGTAGTTTTTGTGTAACCCAGATCCTGGGTCAGATGTTGCAATCCAGTGTTTGGGTAGTTTTTGTGTAACCCAAATCCTGGGTCAGACGTAACAACCCAGTGTTTGAGTAGTTTTTGTGTTTCCCAGCTCCTGGGTCAGACGTAACAACCCAGTTTTTGGGTAGTTTTTGTGTAACCCAGATCCTGGGTCAGACGTATCAACCCAGTTTTTGGGTAGTTTTTGTGTTACCCAGATTCTGGGTCAGACGTAACAACCCAGTGTTTGAGTAGTTTTTGTGTTTCCCAGCTCCAGGGTCAGACGTAACAACCCAGTGTTTGGGTAGTTTTTGTGTAACCCAGATCCTGGGTCAGACGTAACAACCCAGTTTTTGGGTAGTTTTTGTGTTACCCAGATCCTGGGTCAGACGTAACAACCCAGTTTTTGGGTAGTTTTTGTGTAACCCAGATCCTGGGTCAGACGTATCAACCCAGTTTTTGGGTAGTTTTTGTGTTACCCAGATCCTGGGTCAGACGTATCAACCCAGTTTTTGGGTAGTTTTGGTGTTACCCAGATTCTGGGTCAGACGTAACAACCCAGTGTTTGAGTAGTTTTTGTGTTTCCCAGCTCCAGGGTCAGACGTAACAACCCAGTTTTTGGGTAGTTTTTGTGTAACCCAGATCCTGGGTCAGACGTAACAACCCAGTTTTTGGGTAGTTTTTGTGTAACCCAGATCCTGGGTCAGACGTAACAACCCAGTTTTTGGGTAGTTTTTGTGTTACCCAGATTCTGGGTCAGACGTAACAACCCAGTGTTTGAGTAGTTTTTGTGTTTCCCAGCTCCAGGGTCAGACGTAACAACCCAGTTTTTGGGTAGTTTTTGTGTAACCCAGATCCTGGGTCAGACGTAACAACCCAGTTTTTGGGTAGTTTTTGTGTAACCCAGATCCTGGGTCAGACGTATCAACCCAGTTTTTGGGTAGTTTTTGTGTTACCCAGATCCTGGGTCAGACGTATCAACCCAGTTTTTGGGTAGTTTTGGTGTTACCCAGATTCTGGGTCAGACGTAACAACCCAGTGTTTGAGTAGTTTTTGTGTTTCCCAGCTCCAGGGTCAGACGTAACAACCCAGTTTTTGGGTAGTTTTTGTGTAACCCAGATCCTGGGTCAGACGTAACAACCCAGCTTTTGGGTAGTTTTTGTGTAACCCAGATCTTGGGTCAGACGTAACAACCCAGTTTTTGGGTAGTTTTTGTGTTACCCAGATTCCGGGTCAGATGTAACAACCCAGTGTTTGAGTAGTTTTTGTGTTTCCCAGCTCCAGGGTCAGACGTAACAACCCAGTTTTTGGGTAGTTTTTGTGTAACCCAGATCCTGGGTCAGACGTAACAACCCAGTTTTTGGGTAGTTTTTGTGTAACCCAGATCCTGGGTCAGACGTATCAACCCAGTTTTTGTGTTACCCAGATTCTGGGTCAGACGTAACAACCCAGTTTTTGGGTAGTTTTTGTGTAACCCAGATCCTGGGTCAGACGTATCAACCCAGTTTTTGGGTAGTTTTTGTGTAACCCAGATCCTGGGTCAGACGTAACAACCCAGTTTTTGTGTAACCCAGATCCTGGGTCAGACGTATCAACCCAGTTTTTGGGTAGTTTTTGTGTTACCCAGATTCTGGGTCAGACGTAACAACCCAGTGTTTGGGTAGTTTTTGTGTAACCCAGATCCTGGGTCAGACGTATCAACCCAGTTTTTGGGTAGTTTTTGTGTAACCCAGATCCTGGGTCAGACGTAACAACCCAGTTTTTGTGTAACCCAGATCCTGGGTCAGACGTATCAACCCAGTTTTTGGGTAGTTTTTGTGTTACCCAGATTCTGGGTCAGACGTAACAACCCAGTGTTTGAGTAGTTTTTGTGTAACCCAAATCCTGGTTCAGACATAACAATCCAGTGTTTGGGCAGTTTTGTGTAACCCAGGTCCTGGGTCAGACGTAACAACCCAGTGTTTGAGGAGTTTTTGTGTAACCCAGATCCTGGGTCAGATGTAACAACCCAGTGTTTGGTTATTTATCAGTTATTTATCTTTGGCTTTTTGTGACCTCTTCAGGAGAGAGTAGTGCCGCTTCGTCAAATTGGTGCATGTCTTCGGTAAAATACCGGTATGTGTACATTTTATTGTATCTATAAATTTGTTATTGTGCTGTATATTGTTTAATTTTACACGATGTGAGTCACCTACACGAGTGTCGCGTCTGTCTTTTCGCGTGATGGAAAGACCTGATGCCTTGCATAAAACTGTATGACTTTATTCAAAAAGAATATAAATACTTATGATGTTAAAATATGTTCTAAGATCTGTACACTGATTGTTTATGGGCAGTCACAGCATATTTCGGCTACGAGAGAAACGCAGGGCGGCGGTCTGAAGTTAGAAGTTTCTCCGCTGAACATGACACAAGGTCCGGCACGAGATCCAACGCCGTTGCGGTGGAAACGGGACAACAGAGACAGCTTGATTACACTTCAATTACTTCTAAATGTTTAATTTTTACTTCTAATATTTGCTAGAAAAGCTGTTGGCAATATGTATTAAAACTATATAAAATATGCTATACTGTAAAATAAGATTTGTATGTATGAAGTAAAAAAAAATAGTATTGTAGTAAAAAGGAATCAACTATGCTGGGTTAAATCAACCCATTATGCTGGTTTAAATAAACAACCCAATTTGCTGGGTAAAATTAACTCTGTAACTCTGTACTCTATATTTACCCAGCCATTGGGTTAAAAACAACCCAAATTGGGTTGTGTAGCATAGAGTTATTTTCTGTGGCAATCGTCATTATGCCACAAATATCGGCAGAATTGGACTTCGGTCCAGCCAAGAGCATTCCTTTAATTGCGAATGTGGTGATTGTTGGTAGAATGTGTTGAGCGTTGTTCAAGATTCACAGCTCTGTCTCCCATCTGGAGGTGGTGTAGCTTGTGGGCCGTGTTAGGGCAAACACACGCACAGTCTCCTGGGTATTTACACACCAACCACAACAGCTGGTTTGCAGGGACCCTGCGCTGGCTGGTGGATTGAGGAGTTTGGCTGGAGGGCCTAGTTACCGCTTGTAGTTCTTCTCCCTTTCTGTCTTCTTCTATTTATCCCTCTATCGCTCCCTTTCATTTCTTTTGTCACTTTTAAGTCCTATCTCACCTACTCCCTCTCTCTCCCGCTCGCTCTATCGTGTTTTATCCTGCGGATGGGACCAGATTTCAGTTCTCACATGTTTTTAAGGGCAGGGCACAGCTCCACCCAGTAATGCAACCCCGCTCTCATGAATACTGTCCGCCTGTATCCCCCGGTATCTGACACACTTTGCGGCCATCATCGGCCATCTGGGAGCCCGTTCGCACCCATCACTGTCTGCCTTGTCAGCCCTGCTAATTTAATACTTCCTATTAAATGGATAGACCCTAGATCTACGAGAGGGATCTTGAATTACATTCAGGTCAAACCAGTAATCCAGGTGGAGAAGTGTTTTTTTCCTCTGGCACATTTAGTGACTGTAGGTGTAAAATATACTCCCTGTGTTGGAAGTATGTTGGTCAGGGTATGACATGATGGTCCCATGGGCAGCACTATTGGTGTGATGTTTAGCTTGGGTAAATCTGATCACAGTATCTGATTAACTCAATGTGAAATAAGGCGACACCTTACAGTTAAAACCAATTGTTTAATTCATGCATAATTTATGTTTCAGATTTTGGGCTATTTTGTTTTTAAAATGTCTTTTTTTCAGATATAAAGCATCCAAAATACACATTTAAGTGTTTATTTTATTGTACTTGATCTATTTTCTGTAGATGTCAAGTTCAATATATGTTTAAATGGTGTTTTCACTTTCCACTTTAGCAGCACTTATACACACCAAAACTTACAGGTTTATTCACATTTATATATTCTGAAGAGTTTGTTTATACTGTGCATCATTCACCTGATGTATATAACTTTTTGTTCATAAAAATTTAGCGTTTTCTATTTTAACATACTTTAAAATGTAATTTATTCCTGTGATCAAAGCTGAATTTTCAGCATCATTACTCCAGTTTTTAGTGTCACATGATCCTTCAGATTTCTATTTAGAATAATTGCTGTTCTTTTTAGCTTTTTATTCATCAATGAATCCTGAAAAAAGTATCACAGGTTATGAAAAAATATTAATTTGCACAACTGTTTCCAAAATTGATCATAAGTCATCATATTAGAATGATTTCTGAAGGATCACGTGACACTGAAGATTGGAGTAATGATGGTGAAAATTCAACTTTGCATTACAGAAATAAATTATATTTTTAAGGATATTAAAGTAGAAAAACATTATTTTAAATTGTAATAATATTTCACAATATTGCAGTTTCTTTCTGTATTTTTGATCAAATAAATGCAGCCTTGATGAGCACAAGATACTTACTTCAAAAACATTAAAGTCCCTGTAAAGGCAATTCTGTCATTTGTTTCTAAACACATTATAAATGTTAGAAATGTATTGCTGAAACACATTACAAAGACTGTGAACTATGAAGTACTGAATTCAGAAGTTAGACTGTTAAACAGTTTTTCACCGTTGCTGTGTTCAGGATTTTCTGGGCGGGGCTAAAACGGTGGCTCGATGACGCACTGGAGCCACCGAGCCTGACTCCTCCCCTAACACGATCATAACTAGAGCACATTCGCATCAGTTCGATCGCGAGTTACTGTTAGTACTGTTAGTTACTATAGTCAACAACTTGCATAACAGCTTACAAAACAAAAACGATGAAGTGGTGGATTAATTTTGTGAACAGCACCCTTGATGGAGAGAGCTGAGGATCATCACCGACACCTACCTCTGCAGTGACTTTACACCGGATCGTTTTACAAACTTTCACCGGAGACAACTGGGATTCACTGATAATCTGCTGCAGAACCGACTATCCCCCGCCCAGGCCGTCATCCTCCCGTCCCACCGACATCGGGTGCGTCGTGATCATAGACGCTCGTGATCAGTGAGTGTTGTCTTGTGTGCTACTGCCGCTTTCCCGCGAGTGGGCGTGGTTTCGGCGCCGACAGCGGACACACCCCCAGCGTTTGAGAGCAGAGAATGCTGCTCATTTTTTCAGGTTTTAGATAAGCTATTTTATGTACTTCCCGGATTTTTTTATGATTCAAATTTGGCTGGGTGGTTAATAATACATTTATCTGTGGTGTGAGAAACTCAGAACACATGTTTAGTTTTGACTTTACAGGGACTTTAAAAATAGTAATGTTTCCAAACTTTTGGCCTGTACTGTATTCTGGCTGTTGACAGAATTTTCTGATTTATGGAGTGGAAAAAAAAATTATATTCAAAATCCCTCAGTATTATGTCAACAAAATTAAACAAGAATTCTGAACCTGGCTTTATCAAATCTTCAGATTTTTGTTCTGCAAATTTGTGTCCCTTTTAAATTAGACTATGCCCCATTTGTATATTTAAACATCTCATTTCAGAAATCTTGTAATACCCAATTTATTGTCTTAACTCCCCTCTTTTGACGGAATTCTCGAATTCAGAATTTTCGAATGCGGAATTAAAAAAAAAAAACACTGTTATAACAATGCAACTACATTGTAACAACAATTTAAATTGTTTTGAAAAAGGGTGTTCAGGGTATTTGTTACTTTAGGTGAATGCTACAAGTAAAAATGATATTAAGGTTCCTTGATGTGCCTGGTAACCATTGCTATGGGGTTGCTATGTTGTTGTTTGAGGTTACTAAGGTGTTGCTAGGTGGCTTAAAGGATGATTTGGGTGGTTACTAGGTAATTGTTTACTGGTCCAAGTCAAAAGAGCCCATGTTTCTTCTCAACGCATTCAGGAAATTTGACATGCCTAACTTTTAATATTTAGGGTTAAGTGTTAATGCCGCCTATTGGAAATTCATAATTCACTGAAGTCATAATTACAAATAGGAAAGAAAGCATGGGAATCAAAGAGTATGGCAGATTAATTTCTTAAGTGAAATCTTATTAAAGCCAAATATATATAGATAAATAGTCAATACCCAATGGATTTTGAATTAAATGTAGCGTCCCATTCATTGGCAACCATATAAAGATTATGAACTCAGAATTTCAGGTATTGTGAAATATGACTTGTCGTTTATGTCGAATTTCCGAAAATGTACAATAATTCCCCAAACACCAGCAATAAACCACAACTAAATACTATAACCTTTCAATCAATCAATCAATTGACCAGTGTTAATTTTGACAGCATATTTTGATTTAGTTTTAGTCCTAGTCTTTTGACTAAAATGCCATTTAGTTTTAGTCATATTTTAGTCACCTGAATTGTTTTTAGTTTTAGTCTAGTTTTAGCCAACTAAATATCATAAGATTTTAGTTGACTAAATATTTTTAGTCGACTAAATATCATAAGATTTTAGTCGACTAAATATCATAAGATTTTAGTCGACTAAATCTACAGTAGATTTAGTCTCCTAAAACCTAATGAGTTTAGTTCAATTGTAATACATTAAGCATTTAAGCATTACATAACCGACTGTCACTTGAACTGACATTTTGACATCATTTTGTTTTTGACATTAAAAATACGCGAAAGAGCTCAATTCACTTTTTTGTTTGTTTTTAAAAACATCTATATAGTTTTTATAACTTTGTATTTCTGTTTAAGTTAGTATATCATGTTAAGCTAAAGCTTCAAATAAGTTTGTTTATTTATTTTTTTAATTTCAGTTAACATTTATTTAATTTCAAGTAACGAAGATTTTTTAAATGGTTTTATTTAATTATTATAACCCTGATACTTTATTGAATATGTGTAAAATACTGGTCTTTCCTCCTGACTATGAATTAAATGGGAATGAAATTAAATACAGTTTATTGTGTAAGCAAAAACGAATATATCATGCGTGACTTTTAATTATAAACCAGCTGGAAATACACCGGGACTCTTATTTTGAAATCTCGCCTTACTATTGCAGTTGCAGGAGCTCATTCAAGTTCAAAGATGAGGAGATAAAATATGCATTGTTACAACCGTCTAAAACACATTACTATATAAACATTGTAAAGTAAACTTTGTCTTTATTCTTCAACATTAGTTCATAAACAATTTCCTGGCATAAATGTGCGCTATTCATTGATTGTGAACCGCTCTGGAGCGCTGTATTGGGGATGCGTGAGTGAGCCTGTAGAACATTCAACAGCCGTGTTCTCCAGCGGTTAGATCAGCACGTTCAAATCAAATGTGCGCGGACATCAGTTCTGACTGGATCTCTTCCCTAATCGTCCCTCCCTAACATTTTCGTCTCGTTTTTATTTGTTGACGAAAATGACAGTTGATTTTCGTTATAGTTGTCATCCATCACTAGTTTTTATTTAGTCATCGTCTCGTTTTCGTCAGTGAAAAAAGGTTGTTGACGAAAATTATGACGACAATTATTCGTCAACAAAATGAACACTGCAATTGACTGAATTAATATTAATTAGAACTTACAAGATACTTTTGCAAAGGGTCTTCAGCAGAAATGATCCTAACCCCGTTGTAAAGAGTCTGTGTGCTCTAGTGAGATAATATCTTATTTCAGCTTACATTATTTATTTACATTTTGTCTTGTATTAATGAACAGGGTATACATTTGAAAGGCATAATGTTTGTAATGACTTTTGAAAGCACATGTAACCACAGGCCAACAATAATTTCTAAAGCAACAACCATTAAGTATTCATAGATAAAATGGAGAGGAATATTACTCGCAAAGAATTTGCATAAAACATGATAATAGATTCAACAGTAAAGATCTGAAAAAGGGAAAAAAAGTACAAACTATGCATGAAATTGCATTTCTGCAATGATTAACTCTATGGAAACAGCCACATCTATCTCTATTCCTCTATTGAGATCAAAGATGCTGTTTCTCACAATACAATTAAGGATAATCGGCCTAAACATGCTGTCATTACATTTGTGCTTCTTCTCCATACGGTCCTGATCTAACAAGATTGTTACATCTATTCAATAGGTTATTATAACATTTCTCTTTGGCTGCTTTTATTGGGAATGAGTATATAAACAAGACAAGCTCCATACAAAGTGATACAAAAGGCACACATGTGTAGTCTTTAACAGGACAAAAGGGGTAAACAGAAGTAAATGAATGACCATTATGGCCCATGCATCCGTAGACAAACTCAGAGTGGTGTTACCTACTTGTTAACACAAATGGGACAACACCTTTCTGAGATCACCATTTCCGAATGTGATCCCACTGTCCCTAAAGGCACAAAAGGGAACGCCACACTTCCTCCACCCCCACTCTTTCAGAACGGGGTGAATCTCACAAAATCCATCAAGAACATGCACGGGTCATATTTCAACCCAAAACCAATTTTTTCAACAGTTGATTCTATTTTTAGGAAATCAAGATTTTGTATTTTTTGTAATGTCATTTTTTTGCATGCAACATGAAAATAATACTGTAATATACATAATATAAGAAATTAATACTTTTGTTCAGCAAGGAATGCATTCAACTTTGTATTCATCAAGAAATCCTGATAAAAATATATTTCCACAAAAATATTAAGCAGCAAAAAAACATTGATAATAATAATAATACTAATAATAATAATAACCATTATTAATAATTGAGCACCAAATTAGCAAATGATATCTGCAGGATCATGTGAAAATTCAGCTTTGATCACAGGAATTAATTATATTTCACAATATATTCACATAGAAAACAGCTGTTTCAATTTGTAATAATATTTCACAATATTACTGTTTTTATTGAAGTTTTGGTCAAATAAATGCAACCTTGGTGGTTCTGGCAAACTCTACGTTATGAGGACCAAATACCCCTACAAAGATAGTAACGCTAGTGATTTTTGACCTTGAGGGGACATTTTTTGGCCCTCATGAGGAAACATTTTTGCTGCCAAAACAGCCCTGACCTGTCGAGGTATGGACTCCACTAGACCCCTGAAGGTGTGCTGTGGTATCTGGCACCAAGCTGTTAGCAGCAGATCCTTTAAGTCCTGTAAGTTGCGAGGTGGGGCGTCCATGGATTGGACTTGTTTGTTCTGCACATCCAACAGATGCTCGATTGGATTGAGATCTGGAGGCCAATCAACACCTCAAACTCGTTGTTGTGCTCCTCAAACCATTCCTGAACCAGTTTTGCTTTGTGGCAGGGTGCATATCCTGCTGAAAGAGACCACAGCCACCAGGAAATACCGTTTCCATGAAAGGGTGTACATGGTCTGCAACAATGCTTAGGTAGGTGGTACGTGTCAAAGTAACATTCACATGGATGGCATGACCCAAGGATTCCCAGCAGAACATTGCCCAAAGCATCACACTGCCTCCGCCGGCTTACCTTCTTCCCATAGTGCATCCTGGTGCCATGTGTTCCCCAGGTAAGCGACGCACACGCACCCGGCCATCCACGTGATGTAAAAGAAAACGTGATTCATCAGACCAGGCCACCTTCTTCCATTGCTCCATGGTCCAGTTATGATGCTCACGTGCCCACTGTTGGCACTTTCGGAGGTGGACAGGGGTCAGCATGGGCACCCTGACTGGTCTGCGGCTATGCAGCACCATATGCAACAAACTGTGATGCAGCGATGCACTGTGTATTCTGACACCTTTCTATCAGAACCAGCATTAACTTCTTGAGCAATTTGAGCCACAGCCTTTGCTCCCCACGTACATCAATGAGTCTTGGCCGCCCATGACCCTGTCACCAGTTCACCACTGTTCCTTCCTTTTAACCACTTTTGATAGATACTGACCACTGCAGACCAGGAACACCCCACAAGAGCTGCAGTTTTGGAGAAGCTCTGACCTAGTCGTCTATTCATCACAATTTGGCCTTGTCAAACTCGCTCAAATCTTTACGCTTGCCAATGTTTCCTGCTTCTAACACATCAACTTGAGGACAAAATGTTCACTTGCTGCCTAATATATCCCACCTACTAACAGGTGACGTAATGAAGAGATAATCAGTGTTAGGCACTTCGCCTGTATGTTATGCCTGATCAGAGTATATACTGTATAACTTCTCTTCCTTTGAAATCCTGTGAAATCCAAAAACTGTGATTTCTTGTTGCATAGCTGTATCAAAAGAAAGACAATTACAGTAATATAAATGAAGTTCCAAGTGCCCAACCAAAGGGAACACTGATCACCATGATCATCACTGATCATCACTGATCATCTCTGAACGCAATGGTGAGTTCAAACAAAAACATTTTTCAACATCAATTTATGAAGTCCGCTTAGATGATATTATCTTACAATTTTCAGTTGTATTGACAATTTAACATTTAAGATGACTTTGGGAAATCAGTTAATGCAAACAGAGAAAAATAACTGCAGAGAAAAAAAAATGGCACTCAAACCAATCAATTAATCTTAACTTGGGTTTTCTAAGTAAAAAAGGAATAGTGAATGGTAACTACATATTACTAGATTTTTACAGTTAAGACATTTAAGTAATGTTAACTAAAAAGTGTTAGTTAGAATCACTGTTGGATTTTACAGTGTATGGAGAGTCCCCATAAAACATGAAAACATATGTGAATATGTGAGACTTCTTTCAAAAATATATATAAAATATATATATATAAAAAATCAATAATCTTAAAGCTGCTGTCCGTAACTTTTATTGTGTTCAAGATTTCCAAAAATTATATAATGAGAATGTACAACATGAATCCATTTTCCAAACCGTGTTTTTGTCTTACCCTGAATCATTATGGTACACTTATAATAAGTGTTTATATCGGGACTATTTCAGACCGGTCAGGTAGGAACCGCTGCGGAGGAGCACAGTCCCTGCGTGACTCGCCATAGACATAAACAGAGAGAAGTAGCTCCGGCTGCAATGTTCATCCGCAAGACACATGCAGTTCTGTTTATTAACCGCAGCTTTAATTACAGTATGTATGATTTTACTCCATAATGATTTTTTATTATTATTAATGGGACGTAAATGTGACCTGGAGATGTTTTCGTGAGATTCACCCATGCTTTTTTCGGGGTGGATGGGTTTTGATCGTCATTTCTCTTTCATATATGCCCCTTGTTGGCAGCGAGTCGATCCGTGAGCTCTGAGCTCTCAGTCCCATGGGCCTCACCACACCTCCCTACTGCGATGGAGACACACTGAGTCAGTGCAAAGTGTGTGTGTGTGTGTGTGTGTGTGTGTGTGTGTGTGTGTGTGTGTGTGTGTGTGTGTGTGTGTGTGTGTGTGTGTGTGTGTGTGTGTGTGTGTGTGTGTGTGTGTGTGTGTGTGTGTGTGTGTGTGTGTGTGTGTGTATCTCCCCCAGCAGGAAAAAGCAGCACTTTGATCCTGGTTCAGGTGACTATCTCCGCCAGCGAGGTAGAGGTAGCCCTCAGCCCACGAGAATCCCAGGGGAGGTGTCTGGTTGACCAGAAAGCTCAACTTTAGGTATCTGATACCTAAAAGATGGTCTTTCAAGAGAAGAGCAGAACTGGCATTATATTCAATCATCCTGTCAGTTCCTGCCCCGTTCCCTCCCCTGTCCTCCACAATCCAGCCAAATCATGGAGCATCAGGATAGAGATGAGGGACGACCTCATTTTGATATCCTCAAAACAGACGGTAGATGTAAATGAACATATCCAATGTACATTGGCTCCAAAATTTGTCTGGGCACTTAAACTTAAAGTGTGTGTGTGTGTGTGTGTGTGTGTGTGTGTGTGTGTGTGTGTGTGTGTGTGTGTGTGTGTGTGTGTGTGTGTGTGTGTGTGTGTGTGTGTGTGTGTGTGTGTGTGTGTGTGTGTGTGTGTGTGTGTGTGTGTGTGTGTGTGTGTGTGTGTGTGTGTGTGTGTGTGTGTGTGTGTGTGTGCGTGCGTGTGTTTGTGTGTTTCACAAAAACACATTTGTCAGGTTTTATATAGTAAAACAATATAATGATCAAAATATTATAATACTGTGACACAATGGTTTTGTTATTATAACATATTGAATTGAGTTCATACATCCAAAGAAATTCACAGTTTTTTAGTGAAAATTATTGCAAAGTAAAAAAAAAAAATTAATTATTATAATATTAAATGATTAATAGTAATATATGTATTATATATAAGTAATATATATTTTATATATACATACACACAATACATTATATATATATATATATATACGTGCGTGTGTGTGTTTGTGTACAAATATGTATGTATTAGTAAAAGTATAAAATAATATAAAATATTAATAATTATAAGGAATTTGTAACACCTTACAATAAGGTTTCATTTTTAAACATAACATAAACTAACAATGAACAAAATATGTATTAAAGTATTCATCCTAGTTAATGTTGGTTATTAAAAATCGAGTTGTTCATTGTTTCGTTCGTGTTACTTCAGTTAATTAACTAATGTTAACAAATACAACTTTTGATTTTTAATAATGTATTGAAATTAAAATTGACTAAGATTAATAAATGCTGTAGAAGTTCATTGTAAGCCCATGTTAACTAGTTAAATCATGTGAACAAATAATGAAACCTTATTGTAAACCTGTTATGAAAACCATAACGGCCCCAAAATGTATCATGTCACATCAGAAAAATGTTTGTGTCACAGACTGTTTATGTTGAATTATTTAAGCGTTTCTTCTCTTGAAAGAGTTTCTGCTTGCATGCAGATGGTATGGTGAATAATTCATGGAGGATATACAGGTAAAAGAGACCAACAGAACGATATGCACCCCAGGGCACGCACAGCACACTTCAATATCAAACAAAATGGCAGAATAATGTAATTTCCTAAAACTACATTATTTTCATCAGTTTTATAGCCTGCATCTAAAGCCATTCGCTTATTTTAGAAAAGTTCCAATTTAGCTGCACTGTTTTTGTTTTTGTCTGACCTGCACTAAACATCGCAGGAACAGATAGATGTTCGAGATTAGCATATTTTTTTCATAGGAACGACAAATGTTTTCCGACTACGAGGCGATCGAGCTGATAACAGAGAGAAAAACACATCATGCTCCAGGACTAAACCACCCAGAGTCGTCAGAAGGCAGCCGCTGTGCTGCATTACATCCAGAGGGAGTTGTTTTTCTTTGCCGTTGTCACATTATCGGGCCATGTGATCAGGTAAATGAGACAGGTTACAATTTTTCATGCCTGTTGCCCCGAGGAGACGGACAGACAGAGAGCGAGGCGGCACTGACGTGCCTCTTCCCGCGAAACAGATCCTGAAGGTCCGAATTAAGAGCATTTTTATAATCCCACACTCTCTTCTGAAGTTGTGCTTTTTCACCGCATTCTTTTTTTAAGTGTTTACTAAGAAGCTGTCATAGATTTCAGCTTATGTCACTTTAGTTTGCCAGCCTGTTCGCTTGTTTCCCGGTTTGGCTTTGTTTTGCTGAATTGGATTTAGCGTGACACATGTACGCTCATTGACTCACGCTTGTAAGTACGGCCCTCCCTCCAGTCCCTGAAATCTCCTAAATATCCCACGCTTTGGCAGGTACAGCAATTCAAATTTCAACCGGCGTGTCTACATGGCCTTATCTCAATTGGACAGGATTCAAAATTCCTTGTTGGTGTCAACTTTTCAGAAAGGAGCTTGTCAGAAAAGCAGTGCTTCCTTGGTCGTGGTGGGATTAATGTGCCGCACATAAAACTAATTTGATTGCACAGTCTAACCTCTCCTTAAAAGTCACGGCAGCCAGGCAAGAGCTAATATTAATAAATTCATCCGTGAGTACTTAGCAGAATATACGCAAAAGTTTGCTGCCATTATCGCAGCCTGGCTACTGAAGTGGCGCAGCAAATTAATCAAACTCCATTCCCCCTGTCCGAATGACAAAAAGCACTGCCGTCAAGTTTGGCTTAAGCGATGTGCAATTACAAGCCGTGTGATTGCAGGTGTTTGGTAGCTGTAGCACTTCTTGAATCCAGCTGCTTACAAGAGTTTAAGTGAAAACGGATTGCCTAAATGTGTCACTTTTTATTGGTTGGTATACTTTCTACGTTTTTAGTTGCACACTACCAATATGCGTTGTTCTAACAAGACATCTGCTAAAACGTGTGTCTGTTCCATGTTGCTACTGTTTCTGTAATAGAGCGCAACAATTGGTTCCAAAATTAAAAAGCCCATTTCTTGACTACATTACCCATTATTCTGAAGAGACATCACCCTGTCAGAGTCAGTAGCGATTACTGAGAGTACGCCAATGGAATTATCGGTAAGCCAAGAATCACAGGTGATTTGCCATTTTTAAAGACCCACTGTGGTGGAAATTCAGTTTTTAATGCTGTTTATATGTGGTGTTTTTAATATGTTTTCAGACAAACCATGTGCAAATTCATAAGTCAACACCATTGCTGAGTATTTTGTCCTTAAAACTGCAGGGAACCAAAGACAATCTCAAAAACACAGTTTGAAATCGCTGGTGTTTCTGACATCATAAACTACCTTGTAACCAATCACGTAATGGGTGTGGCGGGCTTTAGCATATAATTAACTATGACCGAGTCTCAAGAGAAGCAGGTTATCCTGGTATATTTTTCTGTTGATATTAAACATCGGGTACATTTAGCAAAATAGCGGGTGAATTGTGTATATGATGTATATTACGATGTTATGCTATACGTATATTACGATGCTATATGCTTTTCTCCACTGACGTTCTGTGATGTTCAAAGTGTTTCTAAGGATACTGATCGTTAGAAGTCAGACTGAGATGACGAACGGGAACATGGTTTGTGTAACATCAGCAACACATTATTAACTGTTTGATAACGTAGTCAAGCCAAAGGCTAATCATGTTCGTTTCCGTTATGTGTCCAACGTTGTAGAGAGCAATACCATTGTGCAGCGTTTACTACAGTAACTTGAGTAAAAGCTGAGCGAATGAATCTCTCTAAGCTGAAGTTGGGCTAATTTGCATATTCATTGTATTGCGTATACTAAATGAAACAAGGGTGTAGAGTTATATTCAAGCTATTTTAACACATGCATCATTTCTTTCACAGGAAAAACTTTTAAATATGTCATTTTGGTGATGAAAGATGAGTTTTAAAATATAAAATTATTGACTACAGGGGAACACGCAAAACCGATTCAGAACTCCAATGTCTGGTTTGGGTTGTGGTTGATAAGCCACAAAGGGTTGCACTTTACTCTATTATTTCAACAAATCGCCAGTGCGTCACAATTTTAAGTGACAAAACTGATTTGAATCCTAAATGTAAGTCCATGAATAAGGTTATAGTCGCAGGGCTGTGGCTGGTGAGATGCAAGGGGATTCGTTTCACATTATTTTTTTAAATAAATGCCAGGCGAGTCAAAATGGTAAAATTGGCTTTCAATAAAAATTGGCTGCCTATGCAGTAGAAAGGTGACAAAAATGTAATCACACTACAAGAGAAAACAGAGAAAAAAGGCAGTTGTCTTCCCTTTTGCCAAATAGGTAGGACAACTTCAACACCCATAATGCACTGGGCATGGAATCTATGAATACGCTTGACAAATTCAAATACAGCCTTGCTTTAGTAGGAAATACTACTTAGCAAACGTTTAGTCATAATGGTGTTAACTTGTAATTGTTCCCATGTGCAAGAATTCAAAGAGGTAACGTTCAGCTGGAGTGAGTTACTCTCGGTTTCCAGTGAAGGATCCAATGCGTTTGTAGACAGGGAATAAAGGCTGCAAAGAATCGTAAATATGGAGAGAACGACGAGTGTGACCATGAACACAGTGTTTTGACTAAACGAAGGGAAAAAACTGAAAGAAACTGCCATTCTGTTAGTTCTGCCCAAACAAGCTGTTCCCATAGTGTTTAATTTGTACCATATTGCTGTTTAAAGAGTAGACAACGTATGATACAATTTTCAGTGATAAACCTGAACCTTTTTTTGTTAAAAATCCTCTTAAGATCCGACTGTCCATGGGCAGGATAAAAAATATGGAAGTATAACCTAGTTTCAACGCGATCTCACTGCAATTTCTACGTATTTTATGAGGTGGCTAATTCATATGCATTTTAATGAATGACCTACACCGAACCCCGCCACTAAACCTATCCGTCACTGCAGTTTAGACAATTTGTACGTTGCTGTGCGTTGGTAGTTTTCACAAAAACCCTGGAGCAGTCAAAAGATTTTTGCTGACAAATAAACGTGAATTTCTTAGTCATGGTAACACAGAGAACGAGTAAACATTGTTCACTTGCACAGACTACTGATAATAATAATAGAAAGCAGGTTGAAAATTGGTGAAGTTACACTTACACAACAAGATTCTGGTTGGTAAGCATAATTCCAGTGAGGTATAATTTTAAGTAACATAACCAAATTGAAAGCCCAATGGCAGTTCACCAAAAAAAATAAAAAAGCTATAAAGTACGCGTGTATGTAAAAAGAATACAATCAGGACGTACTACAGCCACCATGTTGGCATTGTCAAGTAATCTACGACAATAGTCTAGTGAGTCGCATTATTCACGAATCCTCTGTGCCACACTTCAGCATCTACATTACTTCAGAAATAGGAGTTTTTTGTCTACTGTTTTATGGATACTGTGATTTGCACACTATATAGGAGGGAAATATGCATATTCTGACACATGGAATCTCTATATACATGGCGTGACAAGCTTTGCTCCTTGAGAGCAACCTTTCTGCAGATTTTAGCTCCAACCCTAATCAAACACACCTGAACAAGCTAAACAACCTCTGTAAGATTACTTGGAAAATGCAGACAGGTGTGTTTGACATTCCTGCCCTTCACTATAAAACAGCTCAGACATTTGTATGTCTGAATATTTAGCAATGCTATTATTAGTAGTAGTAGTAGTTGTTGTTGTTGTTATTGTTGTTGTTGTAGTGTTGTTGTTGTTGTTGTTGTTGTTGCTAATAAATATACGGTAACACTTTATTTTAGGGTTCAGTTCTCACTATTAACTAATTGCTTATTAGCTTGCATATTACTAGGATATTGACTGTTTATTAGTATTCATAAAGCACACATTAATGCCTTATTCTAAATGGCCTTATTCTGCATGACCTTATTATATTTCCGTAATCTGACCCAATACCTAAACTTAACAACTACCTTAATATTTTAGATAATATTATTGTAACAACAATACATGATGTAACTTTGATTATACAAATTATTGTAATAAATGATTGTAATAACAACAAGTGATAATACTAATAAGTACAATACTAATAATATGCTTACTTATTAAGTAATTTTATATTATTTTATATAGTACTGTAGTTTCTTTTATTTGATTATATCACTCCCAGTGTATCGTAGGATGTGTGGTTCAATCATCAATCATTAAAGAAATCGGGAAAGGGATCGGGAAAAATACACGGTAAAAAAAATTATATGATCAATAAGTTATTACAACATATGCTTTTACATTGATTTCAACTTTCAACTTTTTTATACATACACAAATTATTTTCATGATTTATCACAACTTTTTATATTTTACCAAATCAATTTAGAAAATGAATGAGATTCAGATATTTCTTGAGTTTCTATTTATTGTTGTATGAACTAAAAAAAAAATTATTTCAATGCTCACAATTTTAAGGCAACAACTTACTTTTTTAAAGTAAAACCAACAATATTTTTACAGTGTAAGTTATACAAGATTCAACTCATTTTCAAGTCAGTTTAATGTAATTTAATTTGAAATGACTTAAACAGCCAAGTTGATTGTACTTAAAAATTCAGGGCAGCAACTTGTTTGGTTACACTTTAGTATGGGGAACACATTCACTACAACTTTTGCCTCAAACTACTAATTTACTACTTATTAATAGTTAGTAAGTTAGTTTTTATAGTGTTTAAGTTTAGGTATTGGGTGGTCATGCATTAATATGTGCTTTATAAGTACTATTACACAGCCAATAACATAGTAATATTCATGATAATAAGCGTTAAAGGAGCTGTATGTAGGACTGTGGCCAAAACTGGTACTGCAATCACTTTCAAATTACTGCAAGTACCCCAACTCGAGGTTGCCAGATAGGCTGCAGGATCCAGCGGGAACGTAGGCTGCTACACGGAGCTTTCAATGGCAAGTGACGAGTCGTACACAGTAAGACAAGCGTTTTTGTCATAAGTAGGCTAACAAATAACAAACATTGCCACAGCAAGTATAACGCGGGACAAATTACGCCATGTCAGCGTTCAATATCAACAATGGCTATCACATGGTTGATTTCAGTCCCATCAGAAACGATTGA
Source organism: Romanogobio albipinnatus (assembly GCA_023566225.1). NCBI lineage: Eukaryota > Metazoa > Chordata > Actinopteri > Cypriniformes > Gobionidae > Romanogobio > Romanogobio albipinnatus. The sequence continues at coordinate 25,950,920 of CM042263.1, read as the reverse complement.
GAGTAACTAAATAACATTTTCAATGGTCATACAGGTCAACTTGCAGCATGTTTTATCCACTATATATACGAAGAAATAATGAGGAATAATTTTTACCGAGGTAACGTTAGGCTACTGTCTCAAATACGTTTTCACATTGCCATAATAGGCGTGCTAATGTTGTTTTCATCAGCGTCTCAGCATAATGACAGAGAAACGGGCTCTGATAATGCATTACTAATGTTAGCAATGACGACTCGCCATTTTTATTTACCAAACAATTCCTTAACGTTACCTTTTCAATTCAATGACCCACCTCCTCCATCTGCGCTAACCTAACGTTACTTTGCATGAACATGCACAACTTTGTTCGACTGTCGTGAATATTTGAAATGTCCATTTACATTAAGTACAAGTTAGCCAAACATAGATGAACCTTACCTGTCCAGGAGAAAATTAGCAACGTTGGCGTCAGTCTTCAAATTATTCTCCGTTTTCAGCCGTCTCCATCTTTCAAAGGCATCTCCTATACAAATCCTTGTTTTATTTCGGACACTGTCACGACGTTTTTCTGATTCATATCGAGGTCGTTTAGGTTTCGTAAAGTTAGACATTGTTTATCCAAAAAGTTTGTAGCTGCAGCTGTGGTAACTAGCAGAGCTGGCAACCCGAATGCAGAAACACTACTGACTTCGTGATTGGTAGATAGGTGGAGGGCGGAGCTTCAGGCATGACACAACATGTCAACATCAACATCAGTTGAGGGCTGCAACTTCAATTTTAAAATGACAATATCTTGGCCGGACAACTGTTGTTAGTGATATAAGTATTTGAAATTAACATGATTTTTTAATGTCTATTGACATATTAGGGCCATTTTATGATTAATTGAAATACATTTCTTACATACAGTTCCTTTAATAGTGAGAATTGAACCCCAAACTAAAGTGTTACCCCATTCAATTGAGGTATGCTAAAAATGAATGCTTCATATATTATTTTTGAGGCAGGTGAGAGGGACAAAAAATGGTTTCCCTTAGCTCCGGAGACCCAGCGGGAGAAGATGGAGATCATCACCTCATTGGCAACCTGAGACCGAACAGAAGAACCACCCAGCCTCGGGAGACTAGAGTGCTAACTAGTCTACAAACCCTGCCAAATGCTGTGACTATATGAAAAGATGTCCTATTCATCTGAGCAGTGCAAAAGTTCAAAAATCACATCGGCTTAACTCATTTGAGGGTTGATCTGGCTGTGTCCTGAAACACTATTTCGAAGTTCTGTTTAAGTGAAATAATAAAAGCTGCACTGTTGCACTGTGAACCCGAATAAGTTGGCAAAACTCTTGTGAAAAAATTGCAATTAGTTGCCTCATTTTTTTACGTTCAGAAATTTAAAGTTTAATTAAGCAGAACTTAAGCAGATTTTTGTAATCATACATTTTAATTGCTCTTAACTTGAAATATTTGATTAAGCTAATTCATACGTTTATCTTAAAAATATTGTGGAATAGTCGTGGAAACTTGACTAGCTTTAACAAGCTATTTCAATAAATGCCACCTTGCTGAGTGGTTACACAATGCTTTGGTAGCATTAGCATAGCACTTTCTGAATAAATATAAAACATTTCACAAATATCTGTTCTCAAACTAAGCTCATGCTCCACTCATCACATGATGGAAACCCTACAAAAAACCCCCCAACATAACATAAACTATTCTAAACTAGCATAACAAAACATTAAACACTACTTAACGTTAATCTTGCACACACACACACAAAAATTTACTGTCTCTTTTGAGTGTCATGGAAAAGTATCCTGAGATATAGAAATCCCAGCCCAGTTTTGGGTTAAATTCAAGTTTGTCCAAATGAAAATAAACAAGTTCATAAAACTCAAAACAATGAAACAATTCAGATTACTTAAAATGTGTCAGTTTTGTGAACTCAAAAGAAAAAGAAAGTTTTAAATAGTGTATTTGATTGAACTAATTTGTTTAATTTGAGTTGTCTCTACTCAAACCGGTTAATTATTTTGATCGTAAGGGTTTACAGTGTATAAGAACCGGAGAGGTGTGTGCAAGGTCGTAATTAAGTTATCAGACTCTACAGATTTGTAATGAAAGAGCTAAAAGTAACTCATTTAGAACTTATGGAAAGTGACTGGTCAAGTAGACCAACCATTCCACAATAAGCATGCTATTTATTCAGGAGAAGATGGAAAAAACAAGGCTGTACTGAATTAAACGACTGAACGAGCTCAGAAAGAAAAGACGACCTTGATCAGATGAGATTTTCGAGGTGAGCGTGCTAGCAGCCGAGAGAAGTGGAAATCTCCAGAAGAACAATTGACAAACCTTGGTGAAACTATTTCCATTAGCGAATGTTTGGATGGTATTAAAATCGATGGTATAGGTGCAAGTGAAGAAGTTGTTAACCTTGGGCGCCTGGTACGGCGGTCTCTGCCAGAGCAGACAGTAATTGGATGTACACTACGAGTTAGAGGTCAAAGCGCGGGCATGCAGAGAGGTAAGTTTAACTTGGGTTGTACTTACAAGAGTTCAAATTACTCAAGGTGGTGTAATTGCCAACCGGAGTAGTAATTCCATTTGGGGTATGTTGCCAAGGGCCTTGTCGGGCCTGCTCGGATGGATTTGTCCTCTCTTTAAATGGTTAATTAAGAGTCTACATGTTGGTCTGATCTGTGTGTCTTGGCTTTCTCTTGTTCAGAGTGAATCAAACATTTACTGTAGGTTCAGAAGTCAAGGTAGGGATATGACAGGTTTCCATCATCCAATGCATAATACCACAATCCCCAACAGTCCTCAAGGTTAACAAAGAATGTTACTACCAAGATTAACACGAATCTGATCACCAGATGACAAGACAAATATGATGTTAATGTTATCAAAGCAGCGGTGCATGCATTATTTAGCCTAATGCAGATAAGAAAATTGGTGTGAACCACTATACAAATGATTTCACATGAAGCACTTCGATCCCTGCACCCAGAAGCCTATCTGGTTTCGCTCTAGGTCAAAGTGCCATGAGAATTAACAATCAAGTTCAGGGGAACTTGCCGCCCAAGGGTTTAAGGTAAAGATCTGTGATCAGGTTTCACTTTGAATGACTAGGAAGCTTGTCACTCACTCTTCCCACTAGACAGAGGGACATGATCTGTGCGCTTCCCAAATCATCTCACCATTTTAGGTACTAACGTGATACGGGCCTTTCTACAGAACTGGTTCAAAGTCAGAGTTGGAAACATCTTGAAGGAGTATGCAAATTGTATAATATCCAAGGTACACATACCTAGTTATTGTGTTAATTCTCATATTGTATTTTAAGAAAGTTTAGGAATATTTTTCCTCTACCTAAATTTGTCACTACCGAAACACAATAATATATAATTTATTAACAAGGCTTACATTGACCTATTAAGATTTTGTTTACATCTACCTTGTAAATATATATTTTTGCTATTTTATTAAAAGGTTTTTACAGGTAAATCAATAATAGTTACAATTTTAACAATATTCCAAGTGTAATTAATGAGATTTTTTTGTGTTTTGTTTGTAAAAGGCATAAAGTTAATTCATTAAAGGATTAATACGTTTTAATATCCATTGTATATTATCATAACATTTTGTTTGATAATTTAATATACTTTATTTTTGACAAAACACCCCATGCATGTTTCGGTCGTGACTGCACATTTTCGGTAGTGACAGTGTTAGCGATCACGTTACAAAATTTGAACTCATACTAAAACACTACTAAAACCTACTTTTTTTGATACTTTTGAGCCTAGCTAACACAGTTGTACACACATAAAAACTACATTTTATAATATAACCCCCAAAAAACAATGATGTCACGACTGTAACTTCACCACGTTTTGGTCGTAACTGTTTGGATAGTGACAATTTTAGATACTTTTGAGCCTAGCTCAAATATGTTAATCAGCACATGGTTAGCTAGCACAGATCTGAACAGTTGTACACACATAACAACTACATCTTATGGAATAACACCAAAAAACAATGATGTCACAAACAAAGCTTCACCACATTTTGGTCGTGATCATTTTAGAGCCTAGCCTAAAGATGCTAATCATCATATGGTAAGCTAACACAGTTCTGAACAGTTGTACATTTTATCAAATAACACCTTAAAACAATGATATAATAACTTAAACGTTTTGGTAGTGACAATGTTAGATACTTTTGAGCCTAGCCTAAAGATTATGGTTGCCACCCGTCCCGTGAAATACGGAACTGTCCTGTATTGACAAGCAAAATAATGCGTCCCGTATCAAACCAATACGGGATGCGATTTGTCCTGTATTTTACATAGGTACACACATAGTTCAATAAACACATAAGGATTTTGCAGTGTAGAGAATACTAATAGCAAATATAAAGAAATCAATTTCACAATAAGTAATACAGAAGCTCATTTGCACGTGATTGCGTTTTAGCGGCTTTGTTGCCATAGCGACGGAGTCTCGAGAACATGCGCTGTGTAAACTTGCGTGTTTTTTTAAAAACATGTCAAGCTCTCGTCCACCATTTGAAAGCAAGAGGATGTCCAGATATAGGGCTGAATACACTGTAAAAAATCCAACTTATGTTTTGTTTGACAAATTCATCTTTTAAAGTTTATTCAACTATTTAACATGAAAAAAGTTTGTACAACTAATTGACCCTAAGTTGAGAAAACTCAAAAATGTTCTGCAGCTGGTTGCCTTAAACTTTTAAGTTTTCTCAACTTTTTTTTTACAGTGTAGAAAAAAAGGTATCAATGGGTCTGTCCAGTAACTCATGATGAACCTCAGGCAAACTGCACTTTGCAGAGAAGCATTTCAGTTGCTCAAACTTTCTGACTTAAAGGATTAGTTCACCCCAAATGGAAATTGTCCTGATAATTTACTCACCCCAATGCCATCCAAGATGTTCATGTCTTTCTTTCTTCAGTCAAAAAGAAATTAAGTATTTTGAAGAAAACGTTCCTGGATTTTCATCATATAATAGTTTTCAGTTGCAACCAAAATGCTGAAGGTCCAAATCAATGCAGTTTCAAAGCGCTTCGATGGGCTCCAGAGGCTCTGCGTGATCCCAGATGAGGGCGAAACGATTGGTCATTTTCAAAAAAATATTTAAATGAATATACTTTTTAACCTAAATTGTTCATCTTGTGCAGCTCTGCGAGGTGCTAAGGATGATGTAATCACGTCGGAACGGTCACGCTAGACATAGGCAGTAAGTACCCGCCCCAGTGTTTACAAAGCGCTCGTGTGAAGACTAATACAAACGCTTTTTAGCAAAAAAAAGTTTTAAAAAAAATTATTTATCCCTAATTTTGAAGTTGAAAATTGAGTATTTTTGGTAAAGGACGTTTGTATTAGTCTTCACACGAGCGCTTTGTAAACACTGGGGCGGTACTTCTGCCTATGGCTAGCGTGACCGTTCCGACATGATTACATCATCCTTAGCACCTCGCAGAGCTGCACAAGATGAACAATTTAGGTTAAAAAGTATATTCATTTTATTTTTTTATTTATTTTTTTATTTAAGGACTGATCGTTTTGCTAGATAAGACCCTATTCCTCATCTGGGATCACGCAGAGCCTCTGGAGCTCATCGAAGCGCTTTGAAACTGCATTGATTTGGACCTTCAGCATTTTGGTTGCAACCGAAAACTTATTATATGATGAAAAACCCTGGAACGTTTTCTTCAAAATACTTAATTTCTTTTCGACTGAAGAAAGAAAGACATGAACATCTTGGATGAGATGGGGGTGAGTAAATTATCAGGACATTTTCATTTTCAAGCAGTATGCGGTGACAGACACATCCGTGATTCTAAAGGTATAGGCCTGTTTTTTTTTTTTAATGGATAATATATTAACAGATATACATTATCAGAGCTTGGCAGACAGAATTATTATATTTTTTAGACATTAGACAGGTTAATTAATATTATAGCCTAATTAATGTTATTATTAATTTATCATTTAGCTAGGCTATATTAATCATACATAATCATGACATTTAAAAAATATATGATATATTTTGATAAAAATTGGACTAATAATTACATAATAATATAGTCATAATTTAATTAAATTAATACAAAAATTAAATGAATATTTTTAATTTTCTAAATTGTCAAAAAAGTGATTACTGGTTCAGAAGGACTGCTTAAAGGGCCATCATTTACTCGCCCTTAATTTTTGTTCCAAACCTGTATAAATTTCTTTGTTATGTTGAACACATAGGAAGATACTGTACAATCCTACTATGGAAGTCAATGGTGCACCCCAAAGCAGCCTGGTTACAAACTTTCTTTAAAATCATTTTTTGTGTTCAGCAGAACAAAGTAACTCATACAGGTTTGGAACATCATGAGGGTGAGTAAATGATGACAGAATTTTCATTTTTGGGTGAACTATCCCTTTAAAGTGCACCAAATAGGCTACTAAAGAGTTCTTTAGAAATAAATAAAATAATCTAATGTAAAATCATATAAAATGTGTTCTGTTGCAAGTTCACATTGATCTCATGTTTTCTTATGGTTTATTGTCGAGCTGTCAAGTTGTCATTGTTGAAATAATCAGTTTGTTTTTTTGGGCTGGGTGTCGTGAATGGGTGTCCCATATTTTACCACACTAAAGGTGGCAACCCTACTAAAGATGCTAATCATCACATGGTTAGCTAACACAGTTCTGAACAGTTGTACACACATAATTTTTTTCACATAAAGTGTCATGATTAAAAAAAAAAAAAAAAAAAAAATATATATATATATATATATATATATATATATATATATATATATATATATATATATATATATATATTAATTCAAAAATATATTTTTAAAAACAACAATGGAAAAAAATGCAAAATTGATTTCATAAGTTGAAATTTAGGTGTGATGGTGCGTTCACACCGGACGCGATTCACGCGATTCGCGCGAGTGATTTACATATTAAGTCAATGCAGAGACGCGAAATGGCATTCTGCGGCGCGATTCGCGCGAATGAGGCGGCGAGATTTGCGCGATTCGAGCGATTGAAGCGGCGCGAATGACGCGAATTGAGCGTTTTGAATGCCTTTACAAGCAGAGGCAGAAATCTGAACATCAATGGAGGACAAGATAATCGTGGCTGCATGTGGGTACCCGGAGCTGTATGATAGATCATCCTATCACTACAGGAACAGGAATAAAAGGAATAAAAAGGATCTTGCTTGGGAGAAAGTGAGTTATTGTGAGCCAAGTGAGCCATTTCACAACGAGACAGGAGCAGAAAAAAAGAGCCAGAGCCAGCGGCAAATGTAGAATGTAGAAGGACTAGCCGAGGAAAGGCGGGTCTCGCCGGGTAAACGAGCGCTGAGCGCCGCTGATCCCCTGGATCTCACAACTCCGAAAACGCCAGATAAAATGCTCAAATAGGCACTCTTTTTATAAAATAACCACAGATTTGAGCTTTAAACAACTATATTATCGCCTGAAAAAGTCTTTAAACTACGTTTTGTCACACATTAATAGTAGTATTTTTTTACAAAAAAGACGAGCTGGCTCATATAGGGCAGAAGCCCCTCACTTGACGCGAATTCGCGTCTGTTGTGTAGTTGTCACACGCGAATTTCACGCACGGTTCGCGCGAATTTCACGCGCGGTTCGCGCGAATTTCACGCGCAAATGAAGCGAGGAAACTCAAAATGTTCAAGCGTCCACCTTCGCGCGATAAGCGCAAATTATTCGCGCAAATCGCGTCCGGTGTGAACGCACCATTAGGGTTCCGCACAGTCACCTCCCAATTTAAAGTACCCAATAAATTATTTAAAAAAAATAATATTTTATATATATTAAGCTTACTGATTTTATGATAATTTAAATATTATTGTGGGTTTCAATAGATAATAGAAGGATCTTAGTAAGTAAACATCTAAGATTTTTTAATACATAAATTATTTTTAAATTTGTTTTTTGGTTGTGGAACAGCAGTTTGCACCAATTCTGTAGAATGGCCCATATATGAATTTCACCCAACTTTTCCCAGCGTATCGTCGCTAGAAGTGGAAGCCAATTTGCCTAAACTGGAGTCAGGTAGATCTAGAGGGCAGGTCACTAGCAGTCTGGGTGCTAATAATAATAATTCAACAACAGACCTTTGTCTAATATCTGCTTCAGAGACGTGCTGCATAATCCCTGGCTACCCTTTGATAAAGACTGTTTTGATTATGCCATGTGTCAACTCTCCAGAGCTCTGAATTATTAGTGGGGAAGATTAGAGCCTATTAATATTGTACTTTCATTGTCAAAGGCATTCAGGATGTGCGTGGTTTGTGAACTTAAGGGCCCAAGAAGAGTCCTTGTATAACAGCGTCTGGACATTGACTGAACATCATCGCATCGCTGTTTATTCAGAGAATACAGTGCCTCGTTTTGACACATTGCTTTTTTTCTTTCCTTTTAGTGCACCATTAAATACAAGCACTTAAGATTCAGTATCAGTTGATTTTACATTTGAGAAAAACTGTAATAAAAATAATTTCATTTATAAAACGTACCTATTTAGATACACTGTACACCCGAATAAGTTGGCAAAACTTAAACATTTTAATTGAGGCAATCAGTTACATCATATTTTTTTAAGTTAAGAAATTTAAAATTAGCAGAACATGCAGATTTTTATTTTCAGTAGACCTAGTGGAGAATTGGCCAAAATGACAGAAACTCTTCTAAATTGCTATAAATCCCAGCCCAGTTTTGGTTAAACTTAAGTTAGTCTTAATGAAAAGAAACTATTTGAGTTGGCTCTACTCAAACCAATTCATTATTTTGAGCGTTAGGGTTTTACAGTTATTTGTCTGTTTGTTAGTTCTGCTCATGCAAAACCACCACAGTGCTCTAGGTGTTTTCGGAGTTGCTAAGGTGTTATTGCTGTTGCTAGGGCATTGTAATCGTTTTTTAGACAATTGTGAGGGCCTTTTAAGTGGTTGACAGGCTGGTTGTAGTGCATTGCTAGGCATTGTAAGAGTGTTCTGGGTGATTGCTAGACAATGGTTGCTTACAGACCAATGCAAAAGAGCCCACCCCAAATCTCAATGATATTCTGATCCCTAAATATATGTTGGGCCCCTTTGTAATTTAAGCCTAAAGTCTATTTTTCACCTGTTTTTCCTATGCTAGGTGCAAAATGAACTTCTGATCACTTTGAAAAGTAAGGTAACACTTTATTTTAGGGTTCAGTTCTCGCTATTAACTAGTTGCTTATTAGGATGCATACTACTAGGATATTGGCTGTTTATTAGTACTTATAAAGCACATATTAATGCATGACCATATTCTACATCCTTAATCCTACTCAATACCTAAACTTAACAACTACCTTACTAACTATTAATAAGCAGTAATTAGGAGTTTATCAAGGCTAAAGTCATAGTTTATAGTGAATATGTGCTCCCCATACCAAAGTGTTAACAAAAGCAATAACACCTCACCTAATCTGCATGCTTTAATATCACCCATAGCCATAGCACAAACAGTGCAGGTTATATGTCCGAGTTTTGGATGAAAACTACATTAATTATGAGTAACAGTAACACTGATGCATGAAATGTCAGGCCTGTGTGTGTTTTTGGAGGGAAATTGCTGATTTTGCTTCTTGGCTCCCCCTAGTGATGAAACTATGATATAATAACAAAATAAATCCAAAGTTACAAGCAAAATTACAAGCAAAATCCTTTTGCATTGTTCAAGAAAAGCCCATACTCCTTAAGTTTACTGTACATCAGGCTGATATGCTACAAGGTATTGTCACTGTTATTGTCATGGATTTAAGTTCTCAAGCTCTCCTGGCTAAACTTAACCAGGCAGCTTTTAAACTGGGAGAGGGGTGAGTGATTGCACCCAAAGGGAAACATGATTGTGAAGGGGTGTCATTGAGACTCTGTTGTAATGTCAGCTAGGTGGTGCTCCACCACAGCACCTGGGTACAAAGCCCGGTCCAGCTCAGCTCGCACACAGACACACTCATCAGGCTTTGGGAAGCCGACAGCTTAGCATGAAAGCAAAGGTGAAACAGAATCTGAAAATTGCAGTGCTGCGAGAGAGAAGGCAGCTATCAGTGGGTTTGGGCTGAAACCCCATAGCCGGGATAGAGTTTCCGCCATGTTTTCATACCCAGGTCAGCTGACCGGCGCCCCAGAGCACCATTGGACGGCCGGCTCGCAAACCCTGTAATGATGTAACCAGAGTGTGTGGGAACCAGAGCTCGGTGGCACAGTGTGTGATAAATGCAGCTTTCCCACTCCCCTGCCCGAGAATGGACTAGAATTAACCTAACCGTCTTAGCCCTGCCACGAGTTATCACGAAATCCAACCTGCGTGTGTGGGGCTGGGGCAGTTTCACTGTTCACCCCTTCACGGTGCCGGATCTTGCCTTATTTAACCACATCTCTAAACGCAACACCTTCACGAAGGCAACCAATCTTGCATTGATTTTAATGTTGCACAAGCCAATTTTGCATTTTTTTAATTCCATTACCCGATGAATTTCAAACTGCGAAACTTTTGAAATGCCGTAATCGACTAGTTTTGTCCGTATCGCCACACAAAAACTTCCAATCAAAACAGCCTCTTCTCAATGTCAACCCTCCCTCGGCGGAATACTTTCCCATACCTCAAGTGTTCCAGCTATATACCGTCGCTAATTGCAACAAGGTTTCCTGCCTCTTATGAATCAAGGTTTTAGCATAAAAGGTAATGAAGTAGAACATAACCAGGATGCTAAAGCTTGGCGAGAAAATGCCTCCTTAATTACTCAGTAGCCTTGAGTACCGTAGCTCCTCAACTCCTCAATGCATGCAATTATGCCAGCCGATTAGCGAGGGCTTGTGGTGGGTAGAACATTGTGTCTCTTTGCGAACATCCAGATGTTAGTGGACAATTCATTTCCACTGCATTATTACAACTTTTAATTGCTTTCCTGGTTTTGAAGTCTTTGTCAATACCGTGCAAGCGATGCCTCACAAAAGCAGAGTTGGCTTTCGCGTTCAATGTGATCACTAACTTCTGTTCAAGACAGTCTAGCGATGAAGGGAGTGTTTGACGTCTGAAGCGGTTAACAACTCCTCCTCTTCTCCGCTCATCCATGCCATCCTTCCCGGCACGGACCCCACAGTCTTGGCCAATCCTGACCTTAATTAATACAAGCCTGGCTGGAAATGGGAACAGGGCCGCCTCTCAGGACCGGCCTCCCTCTGAGCCTCTCTCTGGGGTAATGAGAGAGATCGGAGCGTCGGGAGCTGCCAGCTGAGGGGAAGGGGTCACTGGGAATGGATTTGCGGGGCTCTCAATGAGGAGCCCCTCCATGCTGGGAGAATCTGGCCGGCTTACGGACACCTGGTCATTAACATTGCTAATTAGTTGCCATTAATCAGAGCTGGGGGTTTTTTTTACTGTCCCTCTGTGTCCCTCTGTGTGTGTGTGTGTGTGTGTGTGTGTGTGTGTGTGTGTGTGTGTGTGTGTGTGTGTGTGTGTGTGTGTGTGTGTGTGTGTGTGTGTGTGTGTGTGTGTGTGTGTGTGTGTGTGTGTGTGTGTGTGTGTGTGTGTGTGTGTGTGTGTGTGTGTGTGTGTGTGTGTGTGTGTGTGTGTGTGTGTGTGTGTGTGTGTGTGTGTGTGATGCCCATGAATAAGAAGATTGTTCCTTCTTACCTCCAGAAGAGGTGGGATAAAAGTGGTTCCCATCAGCTCAAGATGAGCCGGATTAGACGGAAGGTTAAACAACAGGCTGTGGTGAGTGCTAGAGGGATAGGGAAGGATGGGCTTCCAGCCTCTGGCGAAGGTAAAATTAATTACCAGTAATTAATGAGACAGCACTCTCAGAAGCTCTCATGTACAACCCGCCATTTGGTAGAACAAATCATGAACCTCCAGTTCTTGTTCAGCTCAAAGGTGATGATAATTCCCATAATAATGAACAGAGTAATAAAAGGAAATTACAATCTTGGCACCACATCTTCAGATGGGTAACTACATATGAAGAATCAAATATTATTTTGGACTTTACATTGCGCATTTTATTTTTCCATACACTGCCATAACATCTTGTCTGTCTGCACTAACAGGTGGTAGAAGATTGTCCAGTATCTTTTGGAAGCAGTTTATATTCATCTTATTTGTGTCAAAATTACTTTTTCAGTCATAAGCAATGTCCTCATCAGTGTTAATTTTGATAACAAATTTTGATTTAATTTAATCATAGTCTTTTGACTATGGTGTGTGTGTGTGTGTGTGTGTGTGTGGTGTGTGTGTGTGTGTGTGTGTGTGTGTGTGTGTGTGTATGTGTGTGTGTGTGTGTGTGTGTGTGTGTGTGTGTGTGTGTGTGTGTGTGTGTGTGTGTGTGTGTGGGTGCGGGCGTGCGTGCGTGCGTGCGTGCGTGTGTGTGTGTGTGTGTGTGTGTGTGTGCACCAGTGGAGCTTTGCTGGCATCTAATGAGGAAAATTTGGCACTGCGCTCAAAATCTTACTGAAAGCTAATTTTTTGAGATATCAACCTCAAATTTGGAACACAGCTCTTTTAGATTCATGGCTTAGATTTTCTAGCAGTTTTAGCAAAATTAACTTTTTTTAATTGACTCACAAGTGTTAAATGATCTAAGGCCTGGTTTCACAGACAAGGCTTAGATTAAGAAAGGATTAGGCCTTCAATTAGGACATTTAAGTAGCTTTTATAACCGTGCCTTAGAAAAAAAACATGTGCATCTTGCCAGTCCAAGTTGCTTTCAGTTAAAAAAGCTCACACATGCATTTTAGTCTGGGACTAGCTTAAGCCTTGTCTGTGAAACCGGGGGTAAAAAGTCTTAAATGAACATAAACTGCAGTGAAAAAATCAGATGTGTTTAAGATCTATGTTGTGTGTCAGGTCTTAAAGTGAAAGCAGCCTCATATTCCTGCTGCTGTCTGTCATTAATGTTAATCAAATAACAAAAGAAAAAGAAAATCACTCACTGGTCTGGACTGAATAACTTTTGTAGCTTTAATAAGGATTCATCTATATTTCATTTATACAATTATGACAATTTCTGTACCTGAAAACTACTATCAGACCTACCTGAAAATCTTAAAGCACTGTTTGTTTCATTTGTATCTTTGTTCTATTGTATTTGTGATATTGCTTGCTTATTTCTTCTGATTTTTATTACTAACTGTCTACTTGTCTTTAAAGTAGAACTTTAAAAAGTAGAACTTTAAAAATGTTTAAACTTTATTTTAGTTAGACTAGTAGTTTTTGTTGTTGTTGTTGTTGTTGTTGTTGTTGTTGTTGTTGTTGTTGTTGTTGTAAAATAGGAATCAAGAAATTTGGTTACATGGGTCAAAAACAATGAGAACAAGAACTAAATGTGACATTTATTATAATGGTTTTATGTGAATATTGTTTAAAGTTCACTTAAATTAAAATACGTACATTCTGTAGTAATGAATGGTTATGATGACTCATTTTATCCCCAGAAATTGAGGGGGGCGGGGATGGGAATGGGGGTCTATTTAATAGAGACATCAGTATCAGTAGCAGTAGCCTTCATTCATAGTACTTAGTAAAAAAAACTGATATTTAAACAAAATAAACTGTCTTTATGTTGTTTCTAAATTAATATGTGGATTCAATGTGAAATTATGTATTACAACATAAAATATATTATAAATTTGAATGTTAGATGCAATTAATAATGATTAATTACAGAAAAATGTGTGATTAATTAGTAACTTTTTAATGAATTGACAGCTCTGATTATAATATTTCTTTTACCTGTGTTAAATCAAGAATAAAACTTGCTTCAGCTGAATATAAGTCTGTGTGTTTTGAACAATGTCTCTCCTCTTGCACAAAATGAAGTCTTGTTCATATGATTTCTAAGATTTTTCCCTGGGAAAGCGGAGCAGTCTTGGGCATTTTACCAAATGACCGCGCGAGAGAGAGGCAGAAAAGAAGTGGCGTTCTGGCACGGCATCATGCAAATAGAGCACATTCTTCCGTTTTTCTCATGACGGATTGCCTCTGAAATTAGTGAAGCGAGCTGGTAAAATGCTAATGAGAGATGCATCAATGAGCTGTGTCATCCCTGGGGGCTTTTGGAAGGGGCAACGGGACCCTGAGCGGGGTGCAAGAATTCAGTTTAGCGCTGGGGACCTTAAATCCATTGGCCCTTCGCATCTGCATTCCTTCAGTTTTGGGAGGGACAGAGCTTAATCCAAAAGGCATTCAAGACGATGGAAAGTAACCGAGAGCTTTTGGGAATCAGCAGAGAAATTGTGGGATAAATAAACTGGACTGATGGACTGAGGTATTTAGTCTCAGCGAAGTGCTCCTTATCAAACAGTCATGGACACTCAACACCTACAAGTGACACTAACTGCAAATTTGAGACTGTGCAACAGTTATTGCTACATGCACTTTCCAATTAATGAACAATTAATATACTTTTTTAAGCTACATCCAAAATAATTAATCAAAATTAAACAACGATTAGAAGATAAACTGCGTCACCAAATTCAATCTCAAATATAGATGCAAGCAGCAAGGGCTGTTGAGCTTTATCAGGGCCAAGCTCAACAGAAGCACACATGGATGCTTGCAGCAGACCAACTGCAAACATGAGTAAAGACATTTGGAGACAATTTTACGCAAAAAGGTTGAAAACCCATAAATACATTGAGTTGTATGAGCCAATTTCATGTTTTGTTCAATTATAGCGCCACCAAGTGGGACAGTCCAACCACTTTTTTTGTGCCTCATACATAAGCATGTCAAATTTGGTGAAGATATCTCATTTAGTTTAGGAGTTACAGACATTTGTATGAGCCAAGCCTGTAGCACTCCTGTCAGAAACTGAAGCCTCCGTGTCTTGATCGCCCCCCGGTGGCCGATCCCAGTATAGCTTCTAAACCCCACCTCTCCATGTATTAGAATGGACGCGAGACACACTAAACAATTAAATTACACTTCAAATAATTGTTTCCTAAAGATGGTTTCTGTCAATTTAGGCAGTTTTTATTACAATGATTTCATTCCAAGTGTTCGTTTTTTTAAATAAGCTTAGTTTTAGTTAGTTATTTGATGCTATAAAAACGGGGGGTGTGACGTCATGATTGACAGCTGAGATTGACGCCTTCTCTTAGTGAAGTTGTCACTGAGGCACTAACAGACTTTTTCGGGATTTTCGGGAGGAGGTTGGAGTTTTAGCTTTAATTTCTACATTTCTATAACTGTTTATTTCACACCAACATAATGAATTGTTCTGCATCTGTGAGAGTGTGGGCGGGCTTTTGAAAATCGCGTCTCTACTTCCTGCTCTCTACTGCACAACTCCGGTCCCGGGATCGCTACTGCGCAGACTCGGTCCCAAGATGTCAGTGCCATGTGCGGCCCTACGAAAGCTTCAACTCTGGTCAGCGGAAGTCATGTCGTCCATATTTTTTACGGCTGATAGTATGAGCATATAAAAAATAACCCACACCAACTTTAATCAACATTTTTTGCCACTTACTATCAAACTTTTGACATTTGACCTAAAGCTTTCAGTAAACCCTATGATTCCGATTTTCCTACGGTGGTTTTGTCTCAAAGATATTCTCGAAAGTTGTTTAAATGCTAAATCACAACATTGAACAAACCATAAGGCAAAACCAAGCATGTTTGGTATCTTTGGACTCAGAAATCTAAGGAGATGACTCCCGTGTCAATCAAATCCAGTAGGTGGCGCTGTCCCCAAACGCAGCATGTAGCCTCAGGTCATGCTTGTGAGTCAACCTGCTATGATTCCGATTTTTCTAAGCATAAGCGAAACATGTTTGGTATTGTTGGACTCAGCAAGGATGAAAATAAAATCCCAAAGTTGACTATTTGAGTTTATGACTAGGTGGGGCTGGCTCGAAACTTTTCAAACTCCTTCAGGGCATGGTGCCGATGACCCATACCGAGTTTCATAAGAATACGCTAATGCATCCATAACAAACAGCATCTTACAACAAAATTCAAAATGGCCGACACCCCAAAATTGCCAATATGGGAAAATTTGATATCATTCAACTCTGCAGGCCATCCGAATCAGATGAGCTTTTTGGACAAACGGTTCAGAAGTTATATGCAAAATTAGCCATTTGGCACTGTGCTGAAACGCAGCATGTAGCCTCATGTCATGCTTGTGACAATTTGGTCAGAATATGCTAAAGCGTCCAATTTGGAAAGCTCTTCTTCGAATTTGTTTGTGAGTTATTCGAGAACGTTCGGGTTTATCAAAAAGCTTTTTGCCAGCATCGTCTGAAGATGATCTGGTTTGATTTTCATTAAAATTAGAGCAACTGTCTAGGAGGAGTTCTTTGTTTTTTGGTGGGAAAATTTGGCAGGAAAAGTTTCATAATGGAAAATGACGTCATAGGGTGCAATTGAATCGTACTGAGCCAAGGAATCAGAGGAAAAATATTGTTTCTCTAACCCTTATGGTTCAGAAGTCATTAGCGTAAACATGAATGAAACTTTGGACAAGTGGTGGCGCTACAGAGTTTGATCTAGAGGCACCAAATTTGGTGTAGTTAATGTTGGAACTGTCCTCTATCAGTGTGCCAAATGTCATAACTTTCCCACATGCAGTTATATGGACTTCCATAGACTCAAGAGAAGAAATGGAAGAATAATAAGAACGCCAACGGATACAATAGGTTCCATCGCACCTTCGGTGCCTGGCCCCTAAAAATAACCTGTAACACTCTCCCACCAGATCAAACAGACAGTCAATGTTGCTGTGTCAGTCTAGTCAGGAAGCCACAGAGATAGTGTTTGCAATTTTTCTGAGAAATTAACCTATTATATTTGTCTCATGTGAAGCTGGGATAGGGATGTTTCAACATCCAAAATATTACACACATCACCTTTAAATAATTGCTCAAAAAGGGTGCTTTTTGTGACAAACAGCCCTCACCCAAGACATTTCTCTGCAAGAATATGTCTTTTAGAGCCGGCAAGAGACCTCGTTGGGGAGATAAAGCGCTCACGCAGACGGTGAGCGACAGACACGTCTCACCCCCCTCGTTTAGTCATCAGTTTATCAGCCGAGGCCTTGGAGGGAAGAGTGCTATTGTGCCCGACAGAACTAGCAGGCGATGGCCTACGTGCCAGACTTGAGCTGTTGACCATGCAATGTGGAACTCATAGAATTCAAACCCAAACGTCCTTGGATTTGATGGGAAAAAGACACGTACATACACAGTCAAGCACTGGCTGCTTTCAGACAACACGCACATGCAGTCATACACCGGACGGGAACAATGGGCTTCCTGATGCAGTCCGTCTAGCTTCATGCGTCTCATTAACGCAGTCGCCCATGTTTACAGAGGACGAGGGTATTGGAGAACGGGGGGAGAGCGTGCATCTCACCAATTACAGTGTGAATTGCACGAGAGGATTATATGAAGTGCTTAAGGAGAGCCGGGACACCTTGTCTTGAGTACCAAAAACAGCTGCTTAGGGCCCAGTGCACCTGCTTGTTACCAGACCATTTTCACCTCGCGTCTAAAACAAGGAGGTTTTCAGTGGTGTTTTTTCCATAGCGAGTCTTTCAAGACTCTCAGATGTGAGAGAAAGGGGGTGAGAGACGAGAAAATAAGACATCAAAGAGGCTGGATGTTGGAAAAGGGGGGTTGGAGAGGAGGTCTGGAGTGCAGACTTAAGAAATAAGAGCTTTCCTCTAGAAACTGCTGGAGGTTTGAGATTTGGTGGAGGGTGTTAGCAGGAGAGATGAGTGCATTAATATTTGGGGGTAGCGAGGGAAATAGCCAGAGCTGTTACAATGTAAATGAGAGGCTGGGATGAATGGAGACAACCCCATCCCCTCCCACCACACACCCCCCCTACCCCTCCACCCGGAGCTTTCCTTCTCTCAAGTCCTGTGGATCAACATACGCCGGGATGTTCGTGCGGCGCATAGCAATGAGGGAGTTGGGGTTCAGGCAAACGGGACACATCACTTTTGACTGCTTCCTCTTGCTCTGTTTATTCAAACAGGTGAAGGATACTACTTAGTTTTCCAAACTTCTCATTTTCGTAGTAAAGGTGCAGAATCCTATATGATTTGGCCTTCTTTCGCTACTCTTGGAGGAACATTGTTTTGGTAACTATGTTGGGCTTCGACTCAGCTTTTCAACATGGATGATTTGAGGTGTACTGGTTACGACATCAACCTCGTCAAAAATAAAAATGGGGCATCTGTCAAACAAAGGAAGGCTGTTGTTACTTATGTATCTGAATAAATGTCATAAAATCTGATTTCATAGGCAGGATCTGGCTACTTGACAAATGAAAATCACAAATATGACACTTGTTAATAAAAAAAATATATAAATACAGTTTATTAATATGTAATCTAATTTTATCTCAAACAAATTTGAAAAAATAAAGTGGGTTGAATCCAAAAAGCTCTAAACGAATTTTAGGATTGTTAAGATGGCAGATATAGACCATTTAAAGAAGTTAAATATAGGCTACACAAATAAAGAGTTTAGGTTAAAGCTCCATCTCCCTCGGAGAGAAAAAAATCAGCAGCAATTTGATGTTTTTGAACGATTTTATGTAATTGAATACCAGAACGAGTATCTTAGTTGATTTGAATAATTTGAATATATGCATTCTCGGCCACATCAAACCGCGACTGGCTTGACTGCATGTTCAAGGCTTATGTTAAAGATTGTTGCTATATGACTTTACTGTACCAATCTTTTTTATGGATATAACAATTTTGCATACAAGACAAATGAGCTGCTCTGTGTCCAAACCCATGCGCTTCCTCCCATAAAGGCATATGTAGTCCTGTCAGACAAGCTGTCCCACTTCTCCGTGATCTGATTAATATTTCCAAATTTAATAATAGGCCTATTATTAGTGAAAATAGTAAGCAGTAAACAGTTTACAAATATTTGGGCTGCGAAAGATACGATTCAAGGGCAGATTTTTTTTTTACTGCGAAATTTGTTCTTTTTAGGGATGACGTCATTACGCACACCAATTTATTAGTAAAAGGCCAATTGGATTGAAACACGCTGGAGACAGCATCTTTTTTATGCATATTAACTTTGTCGATAACAAAACAGTGGAAAAATGGATGGAAACTTGGCTCATGGCGGGAAAACGGTCAACGTTGTTTACATTTTAAAAAATTGCAAAAGAGCTGTGGTGGGCAATAGAGGTTCGAATCCAGATTGCAACATTACGCAATCCCATTCCCAAATGTTCCCATTTGCTATCCTATCTCTGTGTGCTCTTATACATATAAGGCAAAAATGCTGTGGGTGCATTGAAACAGGAAAACAAGCTTTCAGTCTAAAGTTGTGTGTTATAACATACACTTAACTTTACAAGGAAAAACAAGGAACTCGATTCTGCTTCAAATTCTGGTACCCATGGCTGGCAGGATTCGTGCCAGTTTCCTCTGGGATTACCGTGAGGAGGAGATTTCCAGCAAACGGGGAGGGGCACATATTATGCGACCGGGAACACAATGCACACACTTCCACATTATGATGTCACAGGGTTTCCTAACAAGGCCGACGACTCGTTTAAAAGTTTGTCGACAAATTGCGCTGCATTGAAAGTAATAGTGTCCACTGGGGTAGATGGTGGGCAAAGGACTGCAGGTGTTTAGATCAGCTTAAAAAATAATAATAAACCCTTCCCCGCTGGGCTTTCTTTCACAAGTCCCCCAGCTTTTATTCCCAGCTGTTAAAGTGAACTCAGACAGGAAATTCCTCACGTGATTGGCCTTTATGAGTGGCAGGGAGGCTTAACCCAAGTCTCAGAGGGGTCATTTGTAGACAACTGTGTGAATAACCTTGTAAGGACCCATGTTTCTCTTCACATCCAATTAAGACTACTGCTTACGGCCTCACACCTCTCCCAAGAGGATAGTTTATGGGCTAGCATTAAAAGCTAACTAAGGGTGACGGCGGGGTCCTCTATAAACCCTTTATATACACGCCGTTCTAAGTCCGTCTGTGCTGCTGACTCACATAATCGCCATAAACACTGGCTACTGTAAAACCAGGGTTAGACAAAGTTTGCTTTTTGATGTGTTAAAGGATAGCTCAGTGTTTCTAACGGACCAGCAGCCAGTGCCTTTTGTATTTCAGTGTCAGTGAATTGGCAGTTTTATGGTTTCTTCAACTTCGCTGCATTTCAAATACATTTCAGTGACGTCCAGATGCGTCAAGCCAAAACACATCTCAGCGTTCAAAACATCTTCATCTAAGGCAAATCACTTGCTGTGTTCATAATGAAGACATTTCCACTGGTCCAATTTGTGGCGCCCTGAATTATTTGATTAGTACTGCTATCAAGGCACTTCAATCACACATGGTTAATTATTTGCAACTAATTACAAGCTTTGGCAAATACCATTATTTCAATTAGATGAGTAATTTATCAGAGTAAACTTGATGTCTAGAAGTGTTTTGGCAATGCTTCTGTTGAGGATCAGCTCTTTTTGTTCTTGTGTGGTGAAATAATAATATTAATATTACTTACTTTTTAATTATAATCTATAATTAATGTCTAATAAATGTATGCATATTTTGATAAATTGATCAATTTGATCAATTTTGGTCTGTTTATCCCACAAAATATGATTTCAGAAGACTTTGAATATGAGTTCTATTGACTGCTTTTATGATACTTTCACTTTTTGCCGTTACTGTTGTTGCATAGAAACAAAACAGAAATTGTATTAATTTAGTTTTTTGTTCCATGGAAGAAAGAAAGTCTTGGAACAGCATATTTTCATTTAGAATTTTCATTTTTGGTTACACTTTATTTTACAGTTTCATTGTTTTCATAAATAATTTTAACCAAAGTTCAAATGTATTATAATATTTGCAGATTCCTCTGAAATTGGTTATTTGTCATGTGTTTTAATGAATTATACTTTCTAAAGGCATAACATAAGTATTACAATGTATTATAACCATGTTACAATTATTCATGAGACAATACATTCCATTTTAAGGAACATTACAAGGCAATTTTATAATGCATTATACACTATATTGCCAAAAGTTTTGGGACTCCTGCCTTCACATGCACATAAACTTTGATGACATCCCATTCTTAATCCATAGGGTGTAGTATGGAGTTGGCCCACCCTTTGCAGCTATAACAGCTTCAACTGTTCTGGGGAGGCTTTCCACAAGGTTTAGGAGTGTGTTTATGGGAATTTTTGACCATTCTTCTATAAGCACATTTGTGAGGTCAGGCACTGATACTGGACGAGAAGGCCTGGCTCGCAGTCTCCGCTCTAATTCATCCATGTTGATCTGAAAATTCAGCTTTGTCCCCATTATGATTGAATCACAGGACCGGATACCAGTCATTTGCCAAGAGATCTCTTATTTATTATTTTTATATGTCAGACATAGTAGAGACATTGAAAAGTTATTGTCTCATGCCAGCTTTACGTTTCTCCATTCCTCCGTTTCTCTCCCTCTCCCTTCTCCATCCTCCCTTCTCTCTCTCCCGTCTCTTTCTCCCGTCTCTCTCTCCCGTCTGAGGCAGGACACTCAATTTGGATGTTATATACTACTAACAGAGGATCTCACTAGGAAGAGACTTCCTTAGAAGGAAGAGAAACATGCGTCCTATGTTTAAAATAGAGCGTATACATCATGCTTACAATCCACTTTCCTTATAAAGAATCAGTTGACAATACATAATTGAACAAATGCATGCTACTGTATGCATCAGTGGAAACATGTTCTATAAGTATGCACATTCCTGTAACAAATATAGCTCATCCATGTCTCTCCTTGGGACACATGTTCAGAAACAACCTGACTTTACATTGTACATTATACAAATAATAATGAAAAATAATAAAACATAATAATACTAAATAAAAATAACATTAAACAATAAAATGTCAATCTTCAATCCAAAAGATGTTCTATCGGGTTGGGGTCAGGACTCTGTGCAGGCCAGTCAAGTTCCTCCACATCAAATTCGCTCGCTTTGTGATTTGGTGCGCAGTTATGTTGGAACAGGAAGGGGCCATCCCCAAACTTTTCCCACAAAGTTGGGATCATTAAAAATGTGCAAAGTGTCTTGGTATGCTGAAGCATTAAGAGTTCCTTTCACTGGAACTAAGGGGCCAATTAAGCCCAACTATTGTAAAACAACCCCAGACCATAATCACCCCACCACCAAACTTTACACTTGGCACAATGCAGTCAGGCAAGTGCCGTTCTCCTGGCAACCACGAAAACCCAGACTCGTCTATGGGATTGCCAGACAGAGACACGTGATTAGTCACTCCAGAGAAAACGTCTCCACTGCTCTAGAGTCCAGAGGCAGCGTTTTGCATTGCACTTGGTGATGTAAGGCTTGGATGCAGCTGCTCGGCCATGGAAACCCATTCCATGAAGCTCTTTACACACTGTTCTTGAGCTAATCTGAAGGCCACACAAAGTTTGGAGGTCTATAGCTATTGACTCTGCAGAAAGCTGGCGACTCCTGAGCACTGTACGCCTCAGCATGCGCTGACCCCTCTCTGTGATTTTACGTGGCCTACCACTTCGTGGCTGAGTTGCTGTAGTTCCCAATTGCTTCCACATTGTTATTATACCACTAACAGTTGACCATGGAATATTTAGTAGTGAGCTCCTGAGAACGACCCATTCTTTCACAAATGTTTGTTGAAGCATCTGTAAGTCTAGGTGCTTGATTTTATACACCTGTGGCCATGGAAGTGATTGGAACATCTGAATTCAATGATTTGGAGGGGTGTCCCAATACTTTTGGTAATATAGTGTATATTAAAGCTTTAAGTAAAGTGTTACTGCAAGTTCAAAGTAAATTCTACACCAATTCTTCAATAGGCTGGCTGTAGACTTGGTCAGTGTTTCGCCTTTATAGTAACACACCCAACAGTCAATCGTAAGCACAGCAAATCTTAAACACAGCCTCCCAGATGACACTTCACTGAAGTTGCATGTCCCACAATCAGCTCATGGTATTTAATTGCAGGATATGGCCTGCAGGAATATATTTTATAGCAGCGTAGTGCTGAAGTTGCCATGTTCTGTCCTGATAGCAATTAGAAGTGTTTGCACATGCTTCCACTGACAGCTGATTTGACAAATGTATGTGTATTTCAAACATCAAGGGTTTTTTTTTATTTATAAAATGTACATGAAAGCTTGTGGTTTATTCATTTCAATTCCACTCATTACAAGCAATATCATGACAAAACTAAAACAAAAGCTTTTTAATTTAAAGAGACATTAGCTCTGATGCAAATGCTAGTGAGCTACCTTACCATCTACTCCCAAAATGAACTGGAACTAAGGGTACATTTACACGACAACAATATACTTAAAACTGAAAAGTTTTTGTTTTGCGTTTTTCGCGAAGAGACGCCAACGTTGTCAAAACAATCCCCGTTCACACGGATCCATGAAAACAACTAAAACACTGTATTATCATGTCAGGCCAGTAGATGGCGATGTCACTTTGTAAAAAACACTACTTGCCAATAGATTGAACACGTGATACACATGACATCACGTACACAGAGACGATAACGTTATCATTTACAAAAAATTGCACTTTGGATCCCGTTTTCAAAAGTTTGTGTTTTCAGGTGCACAAAACGCTGTTGTTGTGTAAATGAACGGCCAAAATGCATCCAAAGTTTTATGTTTTTAATTGAAAACGGTGTAGCATAAACGGCCCCTAAATTAACTGAAACTGGACCCATTACAGCAACATAAGGGACCGTTCACACAAACGGAGAAAAACTGGAGTAAGGTTGTGCTATATGTGCAAATAACAAAAGATGAAAATAGCGATAGATTCTATGAAAAAAAAAAAAATATAGCAGTATTTTCTTTGCAATTTGTGCAAATAGTAGTTAGATTAAATAGTGGCAGATACTATTTGCACCTCAATGTTGTACGTACATTAAACGGTATGCAATAACATTGAGTATAATTATTATATTTATTTCAATTATTAAATGGCTGCTGCCTTATTGGGACAATAAACCCCTCCCTATATCTACCCCTCACCCTAACTGATAAACACTTCATTATTAAACACGTTAGAAACTTTATTTCCACTTTTCGAATATTTTCTTAATTTTTTATTGAAATTAAATGCTTTTCCGGTCTGATATATTATGGGAAAAGGGAGTAGAGGGAGTTTGGCAAAAGGATTCGAACTTGCATCAAATCTTTCTATTGCGCGCCAGTGTTCATTTTGATAGCAAATTTTATTTAGTTTTAGTCATAGTCTTAGTCTTTAGTTTTAGTCATGTTTTAGACATCTGAATTGTTTTAGTTTAGTCGACTAAAATCTAACAGGTTAAGTTCAAATGTAATGCATTAATTAAGCATTTCTCTAAAAATGCAGGTCTCCAATTGAAAATTTTCTAGTGACTGATCACATATACATTTTTCAGTTGGCCAAATTGAATTTCTGTGAATTGATGCAATTTAATTAACAGAAATTCAATATGATCTACTAAAAAAATTTGATTTGGTCAGTCACTAGAAAATGTTCAATTGGAGACCTGATTTTTTTTACAATGTATATACTCCTGGAGAAAGCATCTATTAACCTGTTAATATGAATTATATTAAAGTTTGAACATGCAATACAGACAGATTTAGACATATAACGTATTTATCTTCAAATTAAATAAAGCCACTTGAGAGCAGTGAGTGATTTTCTCTTTTTCTTTTGTTGTTTGATAAAGGGCACAGCATTAGGTTTATTAGGCTGCTGTCACTTTAAGACCGAATGCGCAGATCCAATACACTGATGCGCATTTGATATTCTCACAATTGTTTACGTTCTCTTAAGACATAACTGACTGTGTTTACATGAATACTTTACAAAAGGGATATTTTTGTGTGTATTTGTCCATTCAAACGCGAAAGAGAGCTCAATTCAGTACTCGCACGCTGTAAGATGTAGCCATGTGTACGGCTGCACGCTTCGTGTGTGTGTGTGCACAGAAAACCATACCGAATAGAGTTCTTTTTCAGGTCGTCACGTTCTTCCCTTTCTCCCAGACTTTTAGATTTCTGAACATTGTATGAGACCTGCATCAAGAGCATACCAACTCATGTCCCGTCGGGTAGGTCAGCACTTTACAATTCAAATGTGCGCATCTCACACAGGACATCATTTCTGACTGGATCTCTGCCCAAATCGTCCCTCCCTAACATTTTAGTCTAGTTTTTATTCGTTGACGAAAATGGCAATAGATTATCGTCATAGTTTTTGTCATTCAAAACTTTTATTTTGTTTTTTATTTAGTTATCATCTCATTTTCGTTTGTGAAAAAACATTTACGCCTTACCACTACACCATTGCTACTGTTGACAACCTACCATCTTCCATAATTTTGTCTGGTCCAATCAGACGTCAGTGGGCAGAGTTAGTGTAAATAGCCTCTGCCAACAAGGCGCGCTATTTGCTCTTAGTGTACATAGACACTCCATTACTTCTTTCACTCAGAAATTTCTAGAAAATGTCCTAATTAATTATAATGAAATGAGTAACATACTGAATTGAAAAGTGAAATTTTGTAATAGAAAGACTGAAATAGTATTTCCTTGAAAAACATTATGCTGCATTCACACCATGTCGTAATTACCATAATTAACTTATGATGTTCACATGCTCGGACTCGGAATTATGCGTTTCTATGGCAACACTATCAACGGTAAAAAGAATCAGTCAGGTGGTACAGCTCTCAAATAATTCTGAGTTTACGAGTTGTAATTACAAGTTCTACTAGTCAGAATCTCGTAATTGCGATAATTACAACATGGTATGAACGCACCTATACTCCAATAATCTTTGCTTTATTTAGAACTTGCAGAACATTTTGCATTTAAAAACGTAAGACACATGGTCTAGAGATGCATTTTTAAAACGTTATTTTAATTTGAGCACTGCAAAACGCTTGACTGACTAGACAGTCGAAGATGACTGTCTAGTGCATGTTTACATAGAACAACAATGGGAAAGTATAATGAGAAAACACATTCTGTGCGAATGGCCCCTTGCGCTACACAAAAGAATCGACACACTATTGACTTCAATAGAGTTTGTCATTAGCATGTTGCTAAGCTAACACAGTAATACTCTGACAAACTCACTTGAAACAAAACCTAGGAGGCCGCACACAAATATTGGGAAATCCACTCTTTTTATTGATACTTTTCAGTATCCATTGAAATTATTCACCAAGCTCTTTGCAATGCATTCAGGGATACTGAACCGTCTTTGTGTCAGCAGCATGAATAATACCTCAAAATGTTGCCTTCATTGTTAATATCACCTACATTTACCTTGAACTTGAACTGAAAAAAGTCATGAAACTGCACAATCTAAATCTCACAGCATTAGTAGGCTGGCTGTCTGGGGTAAGATGTACCACCCTGCAGTCAGACAGTGAGGGCAGCTGTTACACAGAGCCGCAGTGAACATCTGTTGTACATGCTCGCAGCCAAAAGCCGCCCTTTTGTTTACTAATGCTTCTGAACTCACTGCGGGTCCAGGTGAGCAAACGAGGAGCGTTCCATATTTCGCAGCACCGCAGGGCGAGGCGCTATCTCTCTTTCATCTCATAATATATGCTCCAAAGCAAACACCATTTCAAAACACTGTGCGCACACACACTCGTCATGACATACACTCAAAAGCCATATCGCTCTGTACTAAGCTGGGAAAAACCGAAAACACGACTGAAAATCTCCCTTACAGACTGAGAGATTTGTTGTTTTCGAAAAAGATCTTTGTAACTGGTGATATATTGCACTAACAGAAATATACCAGGCTTAAGCAAAAATGGTTTAATTACACGTTTGCTGGCCTTTCTTTCAGATGTTTTGCATGTCTGACAAATGTTTTAGTTTCTGCTGTTTGTTTTTCTTAACTGATGATTTTGGTTTATATATATTTGGTTTTATATATATATATATACAGCGATCAGGCATAACATTATGACCACCTTCCCCACTTTTGCTGCTTAACAGCCCTGAAGGTGTGCTGTGGTATCTGGCACCAAGATGTTAGCAGTAGATCCTTTAAGTCCTGTAAGTTGCGAGGTGGGGCCTCCTTGGATCAGACTTGTTTGTTCAGCACATCCCACAGATGCTCGATTGGATTGAGATCTGGGGAATTTAGAGGCCAGGTCAACACCTCAAACTCGTTGTGCTCCTCAAACCATTCCTGAACCATTTTTGCTTTGTTGGAGGGTACATTATTCTGCTGACACAGCCACCAGGGAATACATTTCCATGAAAGGGTGTACATGGTCTGCAACAATGCTTAGGTAGGTGGGATGTGTCAAAATAACATCCACATGGATGGCAGTACCCAAGGTTTCCCAGCAGAACAACAAGCCTTCTTCCCATAGTGCATCCTGGTGCCATGTGTTCCCCAGGTAAGTGACGCACACACCTGGCCATCCACATGTGGTAAAAGAAAACGTGATTCATCAGACCAGGCCACCTTCTTCCATTGCTCCGTGGTCCAGTTCTGATGCTCACGTGCCCACTGTTGGTGCATTTTCGGCGGTGGACAGGGGTCAGCATGGGCACCCTGACTGGTCTGCGGCTAGGCAGCCCCATACGCAACAAACTACGATGCACTGTGTATTCTGACACCTTTCTATCAGAACCAGCATTAACTTCTTGAGCAATTTGAGCTACAGTAGCTCTTCTGTTTGATCAGACCACACAGGGCAGCCTTCGCTCCCCACGTGCATCAATGAGCCTTGGCCGCCCATCACCCTGTCGCCGGTTCACCACTGTTCCTTCCTTGGACCACTTTTGATAGATACTGACCACTGCAGACCGGGAACATCCCACAAGATGCTGAATTTTCAGCATCATTACTCCAGTCTTCAGTGTCACTTGATCTTTCAGAAATCGTTCTAATATGCTGATTTGATGTTTTCTCTTTGATTTCTGATTTCTTATTATTATCAGTGTTGAAATTAGTTGTGCTAAAAAAAATTAGTGTTTTTTATAGTTTTTAATACAGAGTGCCTACATTTAAGCTTGTTTAACAAATATTATTAATAAAATGAAACATTTAGAAGTAATTCAAGAGTAATCGACCAGTCTCTGTTGTCCCGTTTCCACCATAATGGCGCTGGATCTTGTGCTGGAGCTACCCAGTAACACAAAAAGTACCTAAACACTGGATTGTTACGACTGACCCAGGATCTGGGCAACACAAAAACTACCCAAATACTGGGTTGTTACGTCTGACGCAGGATCTGGGTAACACAAAAACTACCCAAACACTGAAAAAATAACCAAACCAAAAGGCTCAACCCAGGATTTAGGTAGAAAAAATAACCCAAGAATTTTTTAGAGTGTGGACACTAAGACAAAAGTAAAATGTACAATTCTACATATCCGTTCTCATGTTTAATTTACTACATCATTTAATATACATAACGTTTGATTTTGGTAACACATTTTACAGTGTCATTTTTACACGTTTCTTATTATAGTAATAACAGTAAATTATGCATAATTATATGCAACTAACCCTAAACCAACCCTGTAGTAAGTACATGTAGTTAATTATCATTACTTGTATAAATGTATAATTACACTGTAACAGGGGCACATTAAAATAAAGTGTAACTGATATTTTAATAAAGAAAACAGCATTGATGTTCTTCCTTCCAAAGCAGATGTGAACTCATTCAGTTCATAAGGAACCAATAAAAGTTCATGAGGCAGAAGCTGATGGTCTCTTAGATGATGTATCTCTCATTGTCCCTCATTAAACAGCAGACATGCGTCCTGACATTAAACTCCGTTTGCCTCCAGTATAGTAGCTCTGCCGCAGGTCACGGGGGGCATTGGATCCATGTTTCAGGCGGAGCTGTCCACAAAAATGAGCGTCAGCTTCAGTTAAACTGACCATCACGTGTAATTGCACCTGTCATCATCAATTAAGAAGGAATGTAGAAGAAGAGAGTTTGAGGCCGAGCTCTTGAGTTCGGTGCCATCACCTCTGCAGAGCTCGAGCAGAACGAGTGTTCATACACGTGACAGGAGCTTGACAACAAACGGCCTCCTTTTGAAGTTTGACAATTGAGAGATTCTCTGTTTTTTTTTTTATTATTATCATGAAGAGCGGAAAATATTGTCACCTGTTCTAAAAGCGTGATATGGCGATATCTTGTAATACTTTAAACAATGCAATTTCCAAATTATACACAATATGCCAATTTATTGTGTATATCTACAAATACCTACTACTACTACTACTACTACTACTAATAATAATAATAATAATAATAATAATAATAATAATAATAATAATAATAATAATAATGATAATGATGTTGTTCTTGTTTTGATTTCCTTTTTTTAGTATTATTACATATTATTTATATTGTTGTTATGTATATTTAAATATAATTAGTATTATATAATATATTTATTTAGGCATCATTAATAATATTAATAATAATAATAATAATAATAATAATAATAATAATGTTGATGTTTTGATTGCCTTTTTTATATATTATTACATATTATTTTTTATATTTATTTAAATATAATTAGCATTATATCATATCATATTTATTTATTTATGCATTAATAATTATAATAATAATAATTAAATAAAAATAAAAACCATGTTATATTATATTATAACCATGTTTTTGTTATATTTATTAAAATATAATTAGTATTTATTTATTCATTTATGACAATAAAAAAAATTATTTAATTTTTTGTATTATTAAATATTTATATTTCTTTTTGTTTTTATAACTATAATTATTATTTAATAATATATTTATTTATGCATTATTAATAATAATAATAATAATAATACTAATACTAATAATAATAATAATAATAATAATAATAATAATAATAATAATTATTATGTTACTATTGTTTTAATTTCCTTTTTATATCATTGCATATTATTTCTTATTTTTGTTACATTTATTTAAATTAGTATTTATTTTGAATTAGTATTTTTATTTATTCATGCATTTCTAATAATAATAATAATAATAATAATAATAATAGTTGTTTTGAATACATTTTTGATAGCATTACATATTATTTATATTGTTATATTTATTTAAATATATTTAGTATTATATCATATTAATACATAATAATAATAATGTTTATGTGTGTATTACAATTTATATAGATTTTGTTTTTAATAATGATGATGAAGATGATAATGTTATAGTGATCTGCTTATTTCTATTTTTGCTATTATTAGAATTTATTTATTTATTTGTGTTTGTTTGATTGTTTGTTTGTCTGTTGTTACCAATTTGCTTATTATTATTATTATTATTATTATTATTATTATTATTATTATTATTATTATTATTATTGCCATTAATACAATTCATAATGTTTTAATTGATATTATATTATTGTTTGTTTATTGTTTGTTGCTGTTGTTAATATGACACATGATATTCATGTTCACACAATGAACATCTGAACTTCACACTGGTTTCCCAAACGGTTCAGCCTTCCTTGACATGTTCATTTGAACACACAACAAAATGGCTTGGATGTGTGACGTGAGGAACATATGTCCACTATTAGGGTGCCAGCACAACCTGTTCACTGCGCGGGAGACGACGACGGCAATGATGATGATGAATCTTGTTGCTAGGCGTGCTTTACTGGACCGAGTCCAAGTGCTCTGGCAGAACGACGAACAGTTGGTTTGATCTTAAACACAGTGACAAACATAAACACAACATTTTAAATCAAACTCCAGCGGGGGCAGCAGGACGATGACCAGCGCAAGACAGCGAGAGATCGGTGACCGAGCCGTCATGAGTGAACCATCAATTTGACACTATTAATCTTTCATTGTAATATCTAATTACTCATCCTATTTACTTGTCAGGAGTGCGCTAGGCGAACACTCTGCAGGGATCAGCCCATAGCAACGCCCCTGGCTTCACAGCAGAGATGGGCCAGCCTCCAATCTTCACCTGCCCGGCGGCAAGCGGTCCCAGGAATGTCCCGGGCCGGCGCTCATGATTAATGCGGAGAACTCCTCGGGGTCGCGCTCCACAGGCCCTGCCTGAAACATAAAGAGATGAACCTTGAGTCCCGTCCAACAAGAGCCGCTGCAACTGCAGATATTTTGGCAGGCCTTCCTCGGGGGCTGTGCTCAACAGTGACAGCTTGTTGAAGATGATGAATGCTAAACGCGGCGTATGGTCAAAAACCCCAGCCAACAATTGCCGGCTCTTTCGTATATTGAATTTCATCGTCGGCACATGCACTTAGCCTACTTTGCATCTGACAGAAGGTCTCTTTAGCGTGCAGTTATTTGAATAAAGTTATTTTGCTCCATGAACCAAATACACTATATTGCCAAAAGTATTGGGACACAATAATTTAATTCAGATGTTCCAATCACTTCCATGGCCACAGGTGTATAAAATCGCTTCTACAAACATTTGTGAAAGAATGGGTCTCTCTCAGGAGCTCAGTGAATTCAAGCGTGGTACCGTGATAGGGAGCCACCTGTGCAATAAGTCCATTCGTGAAATTTCCTCACTACTAAATATTCCGCGGTCAACTTTTAGTGGTATTATAACAAAGCGGAAGCAATTGGGAACAACAGCAACTCAGCCAGGAAGAGGTAGGCCACGTAAAATTACAGAGCGGAGTCAATGCATGCTGAGGCGTACAGTGCTCAGAAGTCAAGTCAAGTCAAGTCAACTTTATTTATATAGTGCTTTTTACAATGCAGATTGTTTCAAAGCAGCTTCACAGTGTTAAACATGAAAATAATGCAACAGAATTTGATTCGGCTGTACAGCCGCTCTGGAGAAAACGGTGATGTCATCTAGCTCGTTTCAATTATCATACAGTGACAATGTGAGCAGATCAGTAATTTAATTGATGTATTTAATTTAGTTTAGTAATTACATTTATTTGGATATTTAGTTGAAAATTTGGTGTCCCCAACTGAGCAAGCCAAGCCAAAGGCGACAGTGGCAAGGAACCAAAACTCTGGTGACATAATGGAGAAAAATAAACCTTGGGAGAAACCAGGCTCAGTCCGGGTGCCAGTTCTCCTCTGGCTAATCAATAAACAGTGTATGATTATTATTATGGAAACTTTACAGGTTAGAGGACATATTAGATCGAAATATTCGAAAAAGATCAGTCATCACGCCGGAGACGGGTTTATTGAGGATGACATGTTGATTAAACAATTATAAAATAGGAATATTCGAAAGATCGGAGTCATCACGCCGGAGACGGGTTTATTGAGGATGACGTGTTGATTAAACAATTATTAAATAGGAATATTCTAAAGATCGTAGTCATCACGCCGGAGATGGGTTTATTGAGGATGCCGTGTCGATGAGGCAATTTCAGGGGGAGTCTAATTGACACGATCTCTGCAGACACTTCAGGGATGCGTTGGTCATGTCTGGGCGCAGGTCCACCATCTGATCTGGATACGGCCTGGATCCGGCTGACTGCAGTAAACCTCGGGATAAACAGAGAGACTAACATTTGGGTAGATGCCATTCTTTTTATGATGTAATGAGTACACCAGGTGTTATGGGAAGTGTTCCCGGGTTCCGGCTGACCTAGTTAATGCAGCCTAACAATCATTTAAATGAAAAAAACAAAAAGGTTTTATGTGCATGCCATAGTAAAGATATGTGTTTTTAGTCTAGATTTAAACTGACAGAGTGTGTCTGCTTCCCGAACAATGCTAGGAAGACTGTTCCAGAGTTTAGGTGCTAAATAGGAAAAGGATCGACCGCCTGCAATTGATTTTGATATTCTAGGTATTATTAACTGGCCAGAATTTTGAGACCGCAGTAGACGTGATGGAGTATAATGTGATAAGAGCTTGCTCAAGTACTGGCGAGCTAAACCATTTAGAGCTTTGTAAGTAATAAGAAAGATTTTAAAATGTATGCAATGTTTAATAGGGAGCCAGTGCAGTGTTGACAGAACCGGGCTAATATGGTCATACTTCCTGGTTCAAGAAGTCACCAACTTTCTGCAGAGTCAATAGCTACAAACCTCCAACAGTGCGTAGAGAGCTTCATGGAATGGGTTTCCATGGCTGAGCAGCTGCATCCAAGCTTTACATCACCAAGTGCAATGCAAAGCATCGGATGCAGCGGTATAAAGCCCGCCCGCCCCTATATTGTGCCAAGTGTAAAGTTTGGGATTATGGTGTGGAACTTGACTGGCCTGCACAGAGTTCTAAAGTCCAAAATTCCCATTAACACACTCCTAAACCTTTTGGAAAGCCTTCCCAAAAGAGTTGAAGCTGTTATAGCTGCAAAGGGTGGGCCAACTCCACATTAAACCTTACGGATTAAGAATGGGATGTCAGTAAAGTTCATGTGCATGTAAAGCCAGGCGTCCCAAAACTTTTGTCAATATAGTGTAAAACTACTGTCTGGATTTATTAGGAATGAAAAATTAGCGCTTATTTTTGTGACTAATCTTATTGCATATGTATTTGAAGGAGTTTCCCTTTCAGACACAGTATTTATGGGAGGAAAGTATTTAAATGAATCATGCAAGCTGATTTTATTTTATTTGTGCTCAGTTTGCTTGTTTTGTTATTTACCGCCCAAAAAAAGCATGTCTTAAACCAGATGCTAACTGTTAAGGCCTGTACACACCGAGATGAATATCGCGTGCGCTTATCGCCAGCATTTTTCGTGACGTTATTTGATGCATCTTGAGTGTTCACATCTAAGCGATTTTCACTGGCGATGCGCCGAGTGAACGTGCAAATTCAGTAGATAGCGCTCCCGGTACACAAGGTGGAGCTGCGGCACTTTACGCATCGGACACTTGCTTGTCACACAGAAAAAGCAGAGAGACAGTATTTACGTGCTTACCAAAACCATAGACATATTATGTCTATGGCCAAAACCATTCACACACTTTTTGCTAACAAGCAGCATTAGCAGCTCTTCTTTGTCTACTTACTTCTTCGTCGTATCAATGTGTGCTCGGCAAGACCAGTTTGTGCTTGAGCGCCGTATTTTAGTCGTATTTTACTGTCACTTCAGCAGCTCCAGGCATGTGAACAAAAGCGCTGATCTCATTGGTCGACCAGTTTTTAACACGCCGCGTCAAAATAAAAAACCGAACCCGAGGCGTTTTTTTTTTTATTACGTTTTTACGCCTGCCGTTTTGCGCGGCAGTGTGCAAACTCACATTGGCGCCCTTTGTTTAGTCACAAGGTATTAAAGGTCCCGTTCTTCGTGTTTTTTTGAAGCTTTGATTGTGTTTACAGTGTGCAATATAACGTGTTCATGTTTCGCGTGTAAAAAAAAAACAGTATTTATAACACAATGTACTTATCTGTATACCGCTGTTTTCACTCTCCTAAAAACGGCTGATGAGTTCCTTGTTCTATGAAGTCCCTCCTTCAGAAATACGTAACGAGTTCTGATTGTGCCAGCGGTTCCCGTGTTGTGATTTGACCACATCTTAGCAAACGTAGCACGGTTCCTGTGTTGTGATTCGACAGCAGCTTAGCGCACGTGGAAAGGTCATGCCTCTTAACGGGGGATATATGCGCTTAATGATCTCTACAGCGTCCCTGGGAAAGCCAAACAAAGGTGATTTGACTCCGGGATGAAAATAACAGCGTCTCGACGACATGGCGACAAACACACTCAAACGCAACACTTCCTTTTCTCCACGCGACCGTCCTCTTCTCCACGTGGGACAGCAACAAGACCACGCCCCCTTTTTTCGCGTATTCTTGTGGGCGGAGGTTAGTCTGTTCTACTGTTCTACTGACGTCATTTATGAAGGAAGTACCAGGATGTAGTCCAAGCCGTCCGTTCGCTGTAGGCTTTGAAAGGGAACTTCTGTTAAATAAAATATCTCGCATGGCATTGAACTTTGAGCTTTATAGTTTTACAGGTATTATTTATGCTCTAACAGCAACATTACACACTAACTGAAGTTTGAACAATGGGATCACGAAGAACGGGACCTTTAAACGTCGGCGATAAACGCGCACGAAAATCGTCCCGTTGTGAACAGGTCTTTAGATTGTTTTGGTCATTATGGGAATGATCCGGCTACGTCAGTGTTCTTTAATTTGCGTGTTGTCAGTAGATCTCGCACAAAACTTTCCATTCCCATCGGCACTTTTTTGAAAAAACATTCTTAAAGTGTTTCCAACTGTTCCAAGTGTTTCGTAATAATTGTGATGTGGCCTTTGTTACAATCATATAATTCGAACGATTTGTTTAATTAATACGTTTGTAGGTATAGTTATCGTAGTGTAATTTATAGTTAAAGGTGCAGTATGTAAATGTTGGCGGCATCTAGCGGTGAGGTTGTGAATTGCAACCGCCCACCGCTCACCTCTCTTCTTAATTTCGAAGCACTACAGTGGACAAAGATGTCGTTGTCTGAGACAGCAGAGAGTAGCTAGCGCTCTGTAGAGCAGTTTGTCCGTTTAGGGCCACTGTAGAAACATGGTGGCACAAAATGGTGACTTCACTGTAAGGGGACCTGTGGTGTATATAGAGAGAAATGGCTCATTCTAGGGTAATAAAAACATGACGGTTCATTATGTAAGGTCTTTATACTTCACTGAAAACATAGTTATGTATATTATATTGCATTTCTGTCTATAGATCCTCATAAATATTACACACTGCACCATTAAAGGCCTGTTCACACCAATAACGATATTTATATTAGCGAACAAACTAGGGGTGTCATGATATACCACTATAGACTATAACCATGATATTCAAAACATAAAATATCAATATTGTGTTAATTAAGGGTGTGACAATATATTGCGTAAATAATCCAGTGGCAACACCTGGTTCACATCCCAAAGTACAATAGGTGGTGGTATTGCACCTTAACGCTGCCATTTGTCATAAAAGCAGAAGACACCAAGATAAATAATGACATCCAATAAGACAGAGAGTCTCTACCAAGAGTGCCATGCCTTTGTGTGTTTTGTTATATTTACATCTCTGGAGGCTTTTAGTAAAAAAAAAAAAAAGTGCTCATTTGAATAAAAACTTATATGGATTATCTTTAGATAGAAATATTTTGTATTTTTACCCAAAATGTAAGCATTATGGAGCACTAAACTCTCACGTGTAATTTGTTTATTTCATACTCAACACCGGAGGACGCCTTCGTGCAGAAACTCCACAAGTGAGACCCATGAAAGTAACAAAACTTAATAAACTTAATCCTTAATATGGACAAAGACAGCCAGCTATCTCTTTAGCCAAATAAAACATTGCTGATGATTAAACATGAGAGAATTAACGCACTATTGTGACAGTATATGGTTTATCTGTGTTCGTCAAGCCATCTTGGTTATTTTCGTAAGGATAATGTATATTTATAATGTAATGCTAATCGACATAGCCTTTATCGCTGCATAGAATAAATATAAAATAATATAATATCTGCCTCATTCTGTGATAAGAAGCCACATCAGTTCACAGAAGGAAGTTATTTCAATCACACGACTGACGCTATAACGTGATTTTGGAGTAAAATATGCTGAAATATGTGCTCTTTAAAGTTGTGTGGATGCTGATTGGCTGTCAATGTTTTTAATTGTTCATCAACTGGGGGAAAAAATAATTCAAAAAGTGATTCCAATGATATCGTTCCTTTGTCATCATTACAGTTGTGGACATCGCTTTTCTGGAACAACCATAGGTGCAGAGGCGCAATGATATTATGCAGCACCTGAAAATAGGCTAACGGTAACATAACCAAAGTGACAACCTGCTTGCACAGGGAGCGTACTGGGGACTATTTTCAGAAGCTGTGTAATATAATTGTGCCAATGCACCCATGGTACGACAGCAAAGTTCCTTGATTATTACGCAGGAATGAGAGAATAGTTCCTAGCCATATCGGTCTAGAAAATCGCAACTTTTCATTTTCCGTCGTTCTTAGTACACGATGTAACATCACAACATGTAAATAGGAAAATGTTGGCGTTATTTTGTCACTTATTGAGCAGTAGGCTATCTGGAGCCGTTTACCTCCAGTCTTTGTGCTAAGCTAGGCTAGCGTGGGTGCGTCAGACAGAGTTATGTATGGGCTTATCTAACTCTGGGGGATACGGTGAATAAGTCCCAAAAAGTCGGCGTGTTCCTTTAAGAAAGTGTTATTTTTATGGAACACAAAAGAAGAATTTTTAAAGAATCTACATCACAGCATGCCAACCTGATTTTACAAGGTTTTCGTACAAATTCATACGACTTGATTTCTTTAGGAAAAACATAAGGATCCCTAAACCTAACCGTCAGTGGGGCGTAAACATACAAATAAGATCGTCCAAATTTATACGCAAAATGTAAATGTACAATTTTTATGTTTGCGGCATTTCAACTCCAATGACTTTAAAGGATCACGTCCTCAAATGTCACCATTCAAAGAATTCTTCTAATTTAATCTCAACTCTTTAAGTTTATTTAAGATGTTATTTAATTAATTTAAGATTGCTCTTATGAGAATACTCGACAAAACAGCCATTTTGGCATAATTCTGTGTATTATTATTCGTTCAAGCGTGAAAGAGAACTCAATTCTGCCATATCTTTCTGTGCGTCGTTTGTGTGCGTCATAGTCAGGACATTCACAGACAGCACATTCTCTTTTGTCTTTTTGCTCTTGAATGGTTTAAAAGCATTTGCATGAATAAGAGCGTGATCATATAATGTAACGCTAGCCAAAGTGAGACAGAAAAAACAAATGCCGCGTTAATTGCGTTAAATATTTTAAACGCATTAAACTGAAAAATGTAATCACATGCGTGCTAATTTTGACAGCACCAGAAAAAACGGAAGCATCCCTAATCTAATCATCAGTGGGGCGTAAACACACGCATAAGATTGTACAAATTCATACGGCAAAATGTAAAATTACGATTTTTGTGTTGCAGCATTTCAACTTCAATGTCTTTAAAGTAGTATGACCTCAAATATCACCACTTAAAGAATTCTTATTTTGTTCAACCTACACCTGAAGCAGATGTGTTGGCAAAACATCAGTCCTTTAGATTTAGCATTTCAAGTGGTTTGCTTTGTTACTTGTTTGTGTTCCATCCTGTTTCTGGACACTCAAAGCTCTTTCATTTGCGTAGCTTTTGTCTTTCTGTCCCCTGAAGTCGCTCCAGCTGGGAGAAAGTAGGTGCGTTTGCCCACCTCGAGGAGTTGAAGAAACCCTTTTGACGAAGTTCGCCTGACAAGCCAAATCCAAACATCTTTTTGTCCAAGACAAGAAAGTAATACTTTGACTTTCTTATTCCGATTGTTGACTCAGCGGACATGTATTCTCCACATGAAAGCCTCGAGGCCTCATAAAACCAACATTTACCTTAGCACAAGGTAACAAGTTCATGATATGTTGTATGTATACTGTATATGAAACAAAACACACCATCTTGGATCTGATTGAGGTTTGGAAGGGGACATTGTCCAGAGTTTCAGTTGAAACCATCAGAATTTCCGGCAGCGCTGAGGGGGGATTAGCGTCATTAGAGCGCAGCGGTACTCTCACCGTCCAAAAGCAAACAAACAAGAAAAGAATTTCCATACACACAGCTGCCACCCCATTCCAGCTTCCCCAGGTTACCTGCTGCAGTCACGCAGGTATAAACCACAGCTTCTCTGTAGGCAACATCAATCCACAGTCAATTGTCATGATGCACCTGTATGTTACGTCTGATCTCTGCCCAGCCCTGCCGGTATGAGCACACCCATGTGTGCCAGAGGTCATGTGGACACGCACTTTCAACTCAGGCAAAGAGATGGATCTGAATGCTCGTGCAAAATTACTGTTGGTCCATCCAGGTAAACAGAGCGGCTGACGTTTTCTTAGCAGCGAGCCCACATGTGTGCCGGACAGCTAGAGCACAGCAAACAAGCCCTAGAAAACAGAGGGATCAATTTAGCTGAACAAACAATCTTTCATGTAATAATGGCTACTTATCCATTTATGTCATGTCTGCCAGTCGTGCTGATCTGAGCGAGAGCTGCTATGTTTCGCCGGCCATTATTCGCGGCTCGCACCACTGTCATCCTGGGGGAAAAAAGGTCTAGATGCATCAAACAACTTCACAAAGTGTGAGGAAAAGCATGTACATGTTTTTTTTAAATTATTATTATGTTAGTTGAAATAAAAGTTTTTTCAGTCAGTCTTTGGAAAACCATCTGAAGTCTGTTGTCCGAGATTATGATATAATGATGAAGGCCATTTATGATTAGTGTTATCCGTATGTGTCTTTTTGTAATAGGCTACCTGACAATAGTTGAAAAATAGCTGTAATGGCTAAATTGGCATATTTACAGAAATGTATGCATTCATGTTTATTTATTAATATTAATAGTAAGTGCACTGTCTCTTAATTAAATAGAAGTATTAAATAGAATTAACTAATAAATAAATAAATGAATAATTAAACAAAATAAAAATAAATAGTTATATCTTCAAAACACTATATATATATATATATATATATATATATATATATATATATATATATATATATATATATATATATATATATA
The DNA here is from genome assembly GCA_023566225.1 of Romanogobio albipinnatus. NCBI lineage: Eukaryota > Metazoa > Chordata > Actinopteri > Cypriniformes > Gobionidae > Romanogobio > Romanogobio albipinnatus. The sequence continues at coordinate 25,911,272 of CM042263.1, read as the reverse complement.
TATATATATATATATATATATATATATATATATATATATATATAGGCTAACACATTTTCTTAAATATATACATGTGTGTGCAATTATATATACATAATAATTATACCCAGTACACACTTTCATTTTGAAATGTTGGATGTGATTAATCGCGATTAATCGTTTGACAGCACTATATCAACTCTGGATGAGAAAATACTCGATAATACAAAAATAAAACAAGGCAAATATTACAAAATGTGACATTGAAAAGTGTATAAATCACTTTTCTAAAGTTTTTCTAAAGTAACACTGTCCAACAGCGACACCCGCAGGTGAAGTTACAGCGGGATGCTGCGTCTCTCTTGCCTCTCCTGAGCCCATTGACTTTTAACAGAACCCCTAAAGTTTGTGGTGGGTTTAGTGGGGGATAATAGAGAATGAATGGGGGAAAGTCACGTGAGAGGAGGCAATGGCTCCATCGCACTATGATTGGATATGATTGGTTATGATTGGTGTGTGCGATAAATCCAGCCTCTTGTTGTTGTGTGCATTATCGAATCGGCCTGAATGAAGACAATGATGGTATTAATGGTAAGACTAATTGAAAAGTAAGTAAACAACCCAGCCACTTAGATGTCACCGTTTTATGTCACGTCAAAATCAAACTTGAAATGGTCCGAAAACATGATAAATGTGGGGGTTTTAGGGAGCGATCAGCTTGGGGAAATTAAAGGTAGGCCTACATCTTTGTTTCTGTGATCAATGTTTACAGAGCTTGATGACTGCTGATTATAAGTTAGCTAATTAAAAAGAAGAGCTGAACATTAGTTCACAAATAGTATATGTTGTTTAAATTGTTACTCCCTTTAGTTATTATTTTGGAAAACATGTAAAAATGCGTAAAAACACTAACTTATTAAATGTATACTTGGTTTTTATAAGTAACACTTTACAATAAGGTCTCATTTTTTAATGAACTGACAATAAGCAATATATTTTTCAACATTTATTAACCTTTGTTGATGTTAGTTAATAAAAATAGTCATGTATTTCACAGTGAGTTAACTAATGTTAACAGACACAACTTTTATATTAGTAAATGTTGAAATTAACATTAGGTAAGATTAATAAATGATGTAGAAGTATTGTTCATTGTTATTTTGTCCAAATTAAAGCTTATTATAAAGTGTTACCATTTTTTTTTTAAACGTGTATCTCATATTGTGCCTTGTTTACTCCTGTTTACCACCATGCTTCGGCTCTATTCAAACTTGTTGGGTTACTGAGTGCAAAACACCACAATGATAGCCCATGGCAGCAGAGCTCCGGTGGAGACACAGTGCCATCATCTGGCTGGAAGAAGAGCTTTCTTTCTCATCACCCTCACAGTGATTACAGTTTGCTTCATCAACCTTTCAGCTCTATGTGATAGCGTTGAGGGAGGAAATTATACAGTGTATAATTTTACAGAAACTAAAGAATCTCCAGTGTATTTTTAATAGGATCAAAATATTGTTTTGAACACATTAAATAATGCTTAAAGTACCTTATAATTTAACAAAGAAATATAAAAAAAATATATATTTTGTAGCTTAGCTTATTCAAAAGGTACAATTTTGTTAACATTTTACGTCAAGATTATATAAAATGCATTATAAAAGTATTTCAATGCATTAATTATGCCTTGTAATGCAGCTTATAATGTGTGATCACTTTAATAATCGTAACTAAATAGTACCAAATTAGGGTTCTTTGGCTTGTAACAATAGCAGAACCCTTTTTGGTACTAAATAGAACCCTTTATATAAGGTTCCATAAAGAACCGTGCTTTGAATGTGTTACCTTAATGAAGTTATAAATCTAATCTTTATAATAGATTATTTTCATTATTCATAGTATCTCCATATTATTAATGTTAGTATTATTAATATTATTTTTATATATTATTTTTGAACCCATTAGTGCCCACATTTTTCTGAATGGTTTCATGCATATAGTCATGTTAGTAGTGTCCTATTTTTAGTGTCCATTTATTTTCCCCAGGTTTTTGTGTTTTTTCTTGAAAATTGTATTTGAATGTGCGGCAACTTATATGTCGTATGCACCCCTTCAATGTCAAATTTGAATAGGAGGAGAACATTTGGCATCTAACTCCAAATACTTGCTTTCCACAGATCAATCTTTATTCGTAAACAAATTTATTATGTATAAAAGTCGAAGAGCATTCGATGGAAACTCAAAAAAGCTGCATCTATCTTATCTTTTGAATATGAAAACACAACAAACAACAAATACATTTGTCTTAAAGTGGTGGAACATAGTGCAGAACACAGTGCAGAAAAATTACATCTATATAAAAAAAACTACAGAAAAAAACTAATAGCAAAAAATAGTCCCATAGTATTCAATGGCTGACTGTAGTTGATTTCATATAAAAATTAAAATGTAAACTCATTACTTGTCTGAATTTCCACATTATAATGGAATCAAAAGCTACTAGTCATAAAAAGAATTAGGGTCCTTGACCGATTAGAATGAAACATGTCCAAACTGGATGAAGGGTACTCAATATTTTGGCCATTACAAGACATAATATCATAAAATGTGATTTCCCTTTCAAGGGAACTCGCGCTGCGTCACCACTTTGGGAACGCCTCTGCGTGATTGCGTCGTGAGGCACGTATGTCATCAGTCCAATAGGGAGACGGAACGTCATAGGCGGGTGAGGTCATAGACCCGGAAACTATAAAGCACACCGGTAAACACACGCCGTCAGCTTCTGTTGCCTTCAAACAAGCGCTCTGTGTCATTGTTCCTGTCATCCTGAGTTCAGACATTTTTGTTTTCTCAAGTTTGCACTCACTCTCATATTTTATAAGAGAGATTATGGCGAGCGAACAGCACTACAGACAATGTGTTCCTCCCTGCTCACGCTTCATCACGAGCGGGGATACACATTTGATGTGTGTTGTTTGTCTGGGTGAGCAGCACGCGCAGTCGGCACTCGAGGGTGCCGGCTGCGAGCGTTGTGAGGCGCTGCCTCTTCGCGTGCTGTGATCCCACCGGGCGCTCTTCGAGGAGGGCGTCCCGGTTCGCGCTCCCCACGGCACGGGTCCCTTATGTCGTGTAGTTCGCAAAAGAATCTGTCGGAGAGGATTGAGACGGGCCCCGCCCTATCTCAGCCTTCACCCGGTAGATCCAGCGCCGCCTGTCTGGGTTCGGGAGCCCACTACGCGGATTCTCCCGCCCGGGGAGCGGCCACGGTGTTACAGCTATCTTCCTCCGAGGAGGTTGATATCTGTAGCATCGATGCGGAGGGTGAGGACTCACCACTTCATTCCCCTGCGGGTGAGGAGCTTATGGATGTGCTGAGCAGAGCTGCGGCCAGATTACACATCGACTGGCCACAGGAACAACATGAGCGAGCTGTCGAGGTCTTGGAAGCGACCCGTGTCTTCACGTATTTTCACCCCGCATACTTCCGTGTACAGCAATATCGCGGGGCTGAAAAGACACGGTTATGGTCAGATGCCTCGGGTTGAGCAGACGCTTGCGAGCCATCTCTCACCCGAGTCTGCATCTGCCATAAAGGTTCCGACTTTGCCCACAAAACCCCTTAAAGTGACATCTTCTTTTGTGGGCAAAGCGTACTCGGCAGCAGTCAGGCCGCCGCATGTCTGCACACTATGTCCATCGTGCAGGCATACCAGGCTGATCTGCTTAGAGACCTGGGTGAGAGCCACGAGATCGGAGTTGATACCATCAATGAGCTCCGATCTACAGCTGATCTCGATCTCCGTGCCACCAAGGAGACGGCCCGATGCATCGGCCATTCTATGGCAGCCCTGGTGGCCATGGAGAGGCATTTGTGGCTCAACCTTACGGAGATAAAGAAACGGGACAAAAGCTTTTTGCTTGATGCGCCGCTGTCTCCGGGAGGCCTGTTCTGTGATGCCGTCACCACTGTTACCGACAGGTTCCTGGGGGCAAAGAAACAGGCTGCGGCGCTCAAGCAGTTCCTTCCCCGTAAGCCCTGGGCGGGAGCAGCAGACGCCGAGTACAAGCTCCTCCCATAGGGCGCAGCAAAAAGTGAGTGTCACCACTCGTACACCCCGTAGGGTGCGCGGCGCTCACAGGCGCAGCCTTCTAAGCCCAGGGCTGATCTGAGGACAGTCATTGTGGTGAGGAAGGCTGCGTCTAAGAAGTCCTGATGCCTCTGGGCCCAGGACAGTGAGGGTGATCCCCGCTGTACACAGTACCCGTGCGTGGAGGGGCCCCGCGGGTCATCCGAGGATGGCTAGTAGCCCCGTTCTGGCCGGGCCGGGTATGGTTCTCGGACCTAGTGTCTCTCCTCGACGGCTCTCCCCTGGAGATTCCGATCAGGAGGGACCTTCTCTCTCAGGCGGGCGGAGTCTTCGTACACCCCCATCCGGAGCTGTGGAAACTGTGGGCTTGGCCTCTGAGGGGGCCCACCTCATAAGTTCCGGTCTCTCAACTGAGGTTGTTGAGACCATTCTACACTCCAGAGCTCCCTCTACGAGGAAACTTTACTACCTAAAGTGGAGACTCTTCACCTTATGGTGTCGAGATTGCCTGCGGGTTCCAGTTAACTGCCCTGCGAGCATGGTGCTGGAGTTCCTGCAGGAGAGATTCTCTGCTGGGTTAGCCCCCTCCACACTAAAGGTGTACATGGCGGCCATAGCAGCTTACCACACTCCTTTGAGTGGAGTTTCTTTAGGGCGACACCCGCTAGTAACCCGTTTCCTCCGTGGAACCTTGAGACTGAGACCTGTGACAGGCACCAGGGTGCCGGCCTGGGACTTATCCATCGTCCTTCAAGGCCTTTCCGAGGCTTCCTTCGAGCCGCTCGAGGAAGTCTCTGAGAAGTTTCTCACTCTGAAAACAATATTTCTTCTTGCGATATCTTCCCTTAAAAGAATAGGGGACTTGCAAGCCCTCCCCTTTAGCTGTTCGGTCCCACTCCACTAGGAGTATGGCTGCCTCTCAAGCTCTTTTAGCAGGGGCCTCCCTGCAGGAAGTTTGTGATGTGGCGGGGTGGTCCTCGCCTCGTACTTTCATCAGATTCTATGAACTGGATGTGAATGCTACTCCGGGGTCTCGGGAGCTCGCCTCTTAGCTCATGCCACAGGCGGGCATCCAGACTCGCATGGGGACGTGGGTATTCTCGTTCCCAAAGCGGTGACGCAGCGCGAGTTCCCTTGAAAGGGAACGTCTCGGTTACGACTGTAACCTTAGTTCCCTGAATAGGGAACGAGACGCTGCGTCACCCTGCCATACTCCTCGCATGCCTGCAAGCGCCTTGTTTCAGGCCTTCTTCAGAAGCTGACGGCGTGTGTTTGCCGGTGTGCTTTATAGTTTCCGGGTCTATGACGTCACCCGCCTATGACGTTCCGTCTCTCTATTGGACTGATGACATACGTGCTTCACGACGCAATCACGCAGAGGCGTTCCCAAAGCGGTGACGCAGTGTCTCGTTCCCTATTCAGGGAACTAAGTTTACAGTCGTAACCGAGACGTTTTCCATCTTATCGAATTAGACCATATCGAATTAAGGTCTACTGTACAGTAGAGATGTCAGTGAAAGGGTTACGTTATGTTTTAGGTGGGATATTATGAAAGCAAAAAGCACTAAACAAGACCAAAAATCTTGATTTATTAACACAGAATACCCCATTTCCCCATGATATATGTACTTACACGTCATTTGTCCTTGGACTTTTGACTAATTATACAAAAACTATAGATCTCTTGTAAGATTTGTTTTGTTTGGATGATTCTAGAGACCTTCATGATTATGTAAAGATATATATATCAACAAAAAATACTTATTAGTAACATGAAAATTACCTTTCTTTGGGAGGGTTTGCCTTTGCCATGCGTCCTGGAAGTAGGCCTATGAAGTTGGCAGCCTCATGTGACATGAAGGAAGTGAATACCTTTTTTTCTTCTTGAAATCCTTTATTTGGTTGTTTGCTTGCATGACATTGAGATATAAAACATGGATAACATCTAGAAAAATGCTTACAAAAGGAAAATTACAATTTTTTATTGACATGGCAAATCGTAGCAAATGACAGTGCTCTAACAAGAGTTGTTAGCTGGATACATTAATAAATAAAAATTGACATTGAACATAATATAGATGTAATGAAGACCAATGAATGAAGACTTCACAATCCTCTATGATGTCTTCACGTCCTTCATTATGTGTATATTCTGAGTGGCAGTTTCTCTCTGCAGGTGATGAGGTTACGGTACGTGACAGCATCTGAAATACACAATTCAGTTTAGAGTTACAGTTTGTCTGTACATTAGATTATGTAAAAACTATTATGTTTATGAAGGCCAAAATTTGCAAAAATGAACAAAGTGTGTGAGCCTGTTAAAAGGAAAACGTGACAAAATAAAGCGATAGCTTTAATGTTTTTTTCATGACTGGGTATGTTTAGGCATAGAGTAATAATAAAAAAAAATCTAACAATATGGATCATAAATTCAATATCTCTTTCTTTGTGGAGAAGAGAAGATGAGTATCCCTAAATGAACTGAGCTGCTCACATGTTCCTTTAAACTAAAAAGAGAAAAAGACATGATTGGTAGGAAACCAGTTACAATTTTTAAAGTTATAATTTATAGACATTTTAAGAAAGAAATCATTTGTCAAGAGTGTGTTGACAGTCTGCTCCAGAAAATCAGCAATGAAGTTACTTTGACAGTTATAGATTTGAAAAACAAAAAGGCGGGAATAAAGAACCCCAAACTCTAACAAAAAGAACCATTTTAGCATATAAAGGGTTCCTCAAGACCATACTGTTCTAAATACAACTAATTTTTAGAGTGTATGGATATATGAAAACTTTATAAATTATATAATGATACCAGTCTTTCTGCAGTACAGTTCAAATTGGTACATGTTTAGGCTACTGTTTGACTAAAGCTGGGTGCACACAGTGCGATTTTGGCCACGATTTGGCCGTCTGAGACACATTTTGCAAATCCTAAGAGATTCCTCTGATCCTAGGCTAAAATCTGTCTTTGATCATTAGGTTGACATGTTCACCGGCAGTGTTGGGAAGGATACTTTCAAAACGTATTTAGTTACAGAATACATAATACATGCCCAAAAATGTATTACGTTACATTATTCAATCTGAGTAACGCATTCTGAATACTTGGATTACTTTCACATTGAATTGCATTTTATAAGTGTAGAAATGCGGCCATCTAATTCTGCTTACTAAACAGGTCTATTCTGGTGTGTTTTTCTGTTCCAACTGGCTGAATGTGTTAGGCCCAAGTCTCCCTGAAAGTGCAATATATTATAATTTGCTGTAGAGGAACAAAGACTATAAGGGTATGTTTATGCAAAAGATGTTTTGCTTGGTTAAAAAAGAGAAGATTTGACCAATTTTCCCTTTTCAGTTTCTTTATTTACTCATCTGTTAAAAGTGTCTCATGTACATTGAAGAAAAACATATGGATTGTCATATACATTTATTTAGAGAGAAGTATTATTTTTCTTATTTTTCACCCAAAAGTTTAATTCATACTGAAGCCAGAGGACGCCCTCGAGCAGAAACTCCACATTTGCCTCAGAAAAGTAATAGTTTACAGGAAATCCCTAATGTGAAGCCAGCACTGTAGGCTGAATAAAAGGAAGATAGAAACGCTTTGACTGGTTAAACATGAAGACAATAAACACGACTGCATCAAGATATATATTCATACTTAAGTTCTTGAAGCCTTCTCGGGTATTTTCATTATAATAAAGTATGCAGTGCTGATTGACTTTATCACAGTATAGAATACTATAAAATAATGCATTTCTGCCTCATTCTGTGATAAGAAGCCACATCAGCTCACAAACACTCGACTGACTATATGAAGTGAAGTGAGTTAAAACGCATTATTAAACGTTGTATTTTGTTGGACAACAGGTTTATGAACGCTTCGCATTACTAGTTTGTGAAGATGTTTGACACGTGTTGCTTATAACGCACGTTATAAGCGTTTCAAACTCAGTCTTTCAGACGGAGCAGTGTTTACTACTGATCACAGAGCCGAGGTTGCACTGCACAGTTATTTTTTTGTTCTCCCTTCTTTAATGTGAAATGCTGTTTGAATTTCCAAGATAGAAACACATTCTTGCCCTGGCTCTGTTGTTCTGGCTCTATCTCTAGCTCCAGCCGCTCCTCTTCTGACTCCATTGTGACTGATCACGCAAACTGCGCATTTTTTCGTTTTCATATTGGGGCTTCTGGGAAATGCATGGAGTTGCCTTAATTTATTTAGAGAGTGAATAAACTCATGAAAGTATCGTCATGTAATCCATTGATTTCAACTATGTAACTGTATTCTAAATACCATTGTGGCGGAGGGGGCGTGGTTTTGCGAGGTCTGTAATAGGAGAGAGAGAGCAGAGCCGAGCGGTTGGTAAGTGGGTTAAGTGCAAATGAGTAACACCTGTCTCTGATTGCAGTAATTGGCTGGAGAGACTGCTTATAAGCTGCAGCAGAGAGAGAGATGGGAGAGAGAGACCTGGACTGGGACTGTGCACACGTGTCTGAGGAGCCTGTCGAGAGAAAGCAGTATCTGAGAGAAAAGTTTTGAGTCAACGATTGTTGAGTGTGTTGAGTCCACGCCCACGTGCGTGTTTTGTGTTATAGCAGTTCTGAGTAATAAAAGACACAGTCCCAGTCACACCGACCCCGTCTTCTTCCTTCCTCCACCACACAAAGACACACTACACTGGTGCCGAAACCCGGGATAGGAAGAAGAGTGCCGCCGCGATGCAGACCCCGCCAAAGACGCCGCTTGCGGACCTGGTACAATCGCTCGCCGGTCTTCATCAACAGACCCACGAGGACCTGCTGGCCGTGAGGGCGGAGCAGGACCGGCGCTTCGAGGCGCTCATCCGGGCCCAGCATGAAGACCGCGAGCTGTTCCGGAGCTGGATGGTCCGGGAGGCTCCGGCCACCCCCCCCGTGTAACACCAACTCGGCCGCTACCATCAGCCTCTCGAAGATGGGCCCGGAGGATGATCCGGAGGTGTTCCTCGACCTCTTCGAGAGGTCCGCCGAGTCCCGGGGGTGGCCCAGGTCGGACTGGCCAATGCGGCTCCTGCCGCTCTTGTCTGGGGAGGCACAGGCAGCCGCCCACCAACTGCCAGTCCAGAACCTCCTGGACTACGAAGACCTGCAGCGCGCCATCTTGCAGCGGGTCGGCCGGAGTCCAGAACAACATCGGCAGCGGTTCCGGACCCTGACCCTCGATGACTCTGGCGGCCCTTCGTCTTCGCGCACCAGCTCCGGGACTCGTGACGCAAGTGGCTGATGGCCGACGGAAGCGACGTCGAGGGAGCCATCGACAGGGTGGTACTGGACAGTGTTGCGAGTAACGGCGTTTAAGTATAACGGCGTTAATTTTTCAGTAACGGAGTAATCTAATTAATTACTTTTCCCAATGTTGCAACGCCGTTAGCGTTACTGAGAAAAAAAAATGTGGCGTTACTATAATTGAGCTTACTGAAGCTGTTTTCATCCAAACAGGCTCTCTGTCAGTCGGACCGTGTGTGTGTGTGTGTGTGTCGTGCGTGCGTGCGTGCGTGCGTGCGTGCGTGCGTGCGTGCGTGCGTGCGTGCGTGCGTGCGTGCGTGCGTGCGTGCGTGCGTGTGTGTGTGTGTGTGTGTGTGTGTGTGTGGCAGTCAGCGATGGCAAGTCCAACGACTTCAAAGGTAGCTTTCGCAAACTGGAAGTATAAGCGCTACTCTTCCCTCGTTGAGGTGAAACGTAAGAATGTTTATGTGACGTGCAACTTATGCCCAGGAAGAAAGAGTCTCTCCACGTCGGTGGCCAGTAATTCTAATCTAATGAAGCCTCACATCATCACAGCCACAAAATGAGCGGCTAAAAACCCAGGCGATAACGTGAGCTCCACTACCAAAGGAGTAGTAAAGTACTGATAATATTTACACTATAGTAGGTCTACTGATAATATTTACAATATATTGAATTTGATAGGTGTCTCTCACATTGTCCCACAGCAACATTACAATAGTGTACATTAATGTACAATGTTTAGTGTCTAATTCATTCATTTAACATATTTAAATTGGGGGCATCCAAGTTATTTGACATATTTTAACTTTTGACAAAAAAAAAGTAACGCAGTAATTACTTTCCCTGGTAATTAGTTAATTTTATAATGATGTAACTCAGTTACTAACTCAGTTACTATTTGTAAGAAGTAACTAGTAACTATAACTAATTACTTTTTTAAAGTAACGTGCCCAACACTGGTACTGGAACAGTTCGTCGCGCGGCTTCCCCAGAAGACCGCGCAGTGGGTCCAGTGCCACCGCCCGACGTCGCTGACCCAGGCCATCCAGTTGGCGGAGGACCACATGGTGGCGTGCACCGGGGTCGGCGAGCCCCTGCCATCAGCTTCTCTCTCTCTCTCTCGCCCTCCTGCTGTTTCTTCCCCTTCTCTCCCCAAACCTGTCCCCCTTCCCAGATCGCGTGCCGGAATGCTGCCGAGACCGGCACAGAGGTGGAGGTCGGGGTTTCCGCCCGACGTTACGGCGGCTCCCAGACCGGCGCCCCGGGGAGGGGGAGCGACGACTGACCAGTTTCCCTCATCTTCTCTGGCACTCTCTCCACGCCAATTACAGGACCCACTGCCAGCCACTAGAGCGGCGGGGAAGCCTGGGCCGGCTTGCTGGCGCTGTGGGGACCCCGGCCATTTCATCGATCGGTGTCCGGTGATGGAGGTGGGGACACTGATCCGGGTCCCCGACGCGTCGCAAGCCGCCCCCGATCAAGCTGGCCTGTACCAGATACCTGTACGTATCGAGGGGGGTACTTATCAGGCTTTGGTGGATTCAGGTTGTAACCAGACCTCCATCCATCAAAGCCTGATTCGGTCTAAGGTGTTGGATAACCGCCGCATGGTTAAGGTGAGGTGTGTGCACGGGGAAGTGGTGAACTATCCGTTGTTGCCCGTGGATATTAAATTTCGGGGACAAACGCATAGTGTGGAGGTGGCAGTTAACCCGCACCTCTGGCATCCGCTAATTTTGGGGACCAATTGGCCAGCATTTAATAAATTGTTGGGGCATTTGTGTGCGGATGCTTCTTGGGGAAAACGTGTAAAGGGGAAAGAGACGGTTGCTCAGTCGGGAGAGGTGGATTCGGGACCTCCGGGGGCCGGTCCGGGGGAACAGAGCGGTCTGGAGATGCCCATTCTCACAGACCGCGATGACTTTCCCCTGGAACAGTCCCGGGATGAGTCGCTGAAAAACGCGTTTAATCAGGTCCGTTCCATCGACGGCCACCTTCTCCAGCCTGACCAGCCGCTCTCTTATCCCTATTTTTGTATTTTAAAGGATAGGTTGTATCGGGTGACCCAAGACGCCCAGTCAAAGCAGGATACAACCCAGTTATTAGTACCTAAAAGCCGCCGGGAAATGCTTTTCCAGGCGGCTCATTGTAATCCTATGGCCGGGCATTTAGGACAAACAGCTACACTCAACCGTCTAATGGCCCGTTTCTTCTGGCCAGGCATTCACGAGAATGTACGCAGATGGTGTGCGTCTTGTCGTGAATGTCAGTTGGTGAATCCACCGGCCACCCCAAAAGCACCATTGTGCCCACTTCCGCTAGTGCAGGTCCCCTTCGAGAGAATTAGTATGGACCTCATCGGGCCATTAGAGCGGTCAGCACGCGGGCATCGCTTTGCATTAGTTATGGTAGACTATGCAACGCGATACCCGGAAGCAGTCCCGCTCCGCACTATTTCGGCGAAAAGTGTTGAGGGCGCACTATTTTCATTAATCTCCCGGGTGGGAATCCCGAAAGAGATTCTCACCGATCAAGGCACGGCGTTCATGTCACGAACGATTCACGAACTTTACGAGTTGTTGGGTGTTAAATCGGTTCGCACAAGCGTCTATCACCCACAAACAGATGGCTTGGTGGAACGGTTTAATCGCACGTTGAAATCCATGATTCGTAAGTTCGTTCACGAGGACGCCAAAAATTGGGATAAATGGCTAGAACCTCTGATGTTTGCTGTTCGCGAGGTCCCGCAAGCCTCCACAGGGTTTTCCCCCTTCGAGCTTCTCTATGGGCGCCAGCCCCGGGGGGTGCTGGATGTCCTTAGGGAGGCTTGGGAGGAGGGACCTTCAGCGAGTAAAAATGAAATTCAGTATGTCCTGGACCTGAGAACAAAACTCCACACTTTGGGGCGGCTGTCAATGGAGAATTTGTTACAGGCTCAGGACAAACAGAGACAGCTATACAACAGAGGCGCTAGGCTTCGTCAATTCACTCCGGGAGATAAGGTACTTGTATTACTCCCTACGTCGAGCTCGAAATTACTCGCAAAGTGGCAAGGACCCTTTGAGGTCACATGGCGAGTTAGCGATCTCAACTATGAGGTGATTCGATCAGATAGGGACGGGGCACGTCAAATTTACCACCTCAACCTGCTAAAGAAATGGTCTGAGGCGGAGTCAGTGATGCTCGCGACGGTGGTGAGCGGAGAGGATGATCTCGGGCCGGAGGCGGTTCAAAAACCTCAATCTCTCGCTCTGGCCCCGGGGGGAGACCACCTCTCGCCCTCGCAGCTCACTGACGTAAAACATTTACAAGCGGAGTTTGCTGACATGTTCTCGCCCCTACCTGGTCGCACCGATCTCATCCAGCACCACGTTGAGAATGAGCCGGGAGTTGTGGTTCGCAGCCGGCCGTACCGCTTGCCTGAACATAAAAAAAAAGTGGTTCAGGAAGAATTAGAGGCTATGCTTGACATGGGTGTGATTGAAGAATCCAACAGTGACTGGGCGAGCCCGATTGTTTTTGTGCCTAAACCTGACGGCTCGGTCCGTTTCTGTGTGGATTATCATAAGGTGAACGCGGTGTCGAAATTTGATGCTTATCCAATGCCAAGGATTGACGAATTGCTTGATCGGCTAGGGACTGCTCGTTTTTATTCGACGCTGGACTTGACTAAGGGTTATTGGCAGATCCCCTTGTCTCCAATGACCAAAGAAAAGACCGCTTTCACCACGCCGTTTGGATTACACCAATTCGTCACCCTTCCTTTCGGCCTGTTCGTGGCTCCCGCAACCTTCCAGCGTCTGATGGACAGAATTCTCCGGCCGCATGCTGCATATGCCGCTGCCTATCTGGATGATATCATCATCTACAGTGCAGACTGGCAGCGTCATATGCAGCACTTGCGAGCTGTCCTGAAGTCGCTGAGAAGGGCGGGGCTTACCGCCAACCCGAAGAAGTGTGCAATTGGGCGGGTGGAAGTAAAGTATCTGGGCTTCCACTTGGGTCATGGTCAGGTGCGTCCCCAAATTGACAAGACCGCAGCTGTTGCGGCCTGTCCGAGACCCAAGACCAAAAAGGAGGTTAGACAGTTCCTGGGGCTAGCGGGATATTACAGGAGGTTTGTACCTAATTATTCGGACCTCGCTAGCCTGCTGACTGATCTAACTAAAAAAGAGGTACCAGATACGGTTCAGTGGACGGAGCGGTGCCAGCAGGCTTTTACTCAGATAAAGGCTGCTCTGTGTGGTGGACCGCTCTTGCAGGCTCCTAACTTTTCTCTCCCTTTTCTTCTACAGACTGACGCCTCGGACAGAGGGTTGGGCGCGGTGCTGTCCCAGGCGGTGGAGGGTGAGGAGCGGCCGGTGCTGTACATCAGTCGCATACAGGGGGGGGGGGGGGGTGTATGTGGCGGAGGGGGCGTGGTTTTGCGAGGTCTGTAACGAGAGAGAGAGAGCAGAGCCGAGCGGTTGGTAAGTGGGTTAAGTGCAAATGAGTAACACCTGTCTCTGATTGCAGTAATTGGCTGGAGAGACTGCTTATAAGCTGCAGCAGAGAGAGATGGGAGAGAGAGACCTGGACTGGGACTGTGCACACGTGTCTGAGGAGCCTGTCGAGAGAAAGCAGTATCTGAGAGAAAAGTTTTGAGTCAACGATTGTTGAGTGTGTTGAGTCCACGCCCACGTGCGTGTTTTGTGTTATAGCAGTTCTGAGTAATAAAAGACACAGTCCCAGTTTTTTTTTTTCACAATGTTATCATATAATGTTCTGAGTACAACATTCATGGAACATCCTTACAATGTAATTTGTACTTAATGAATGTTCTTGTAATGTAGAGTGTTGTTAAAACAACAGTCATGGAATGCCCTACTAAGTTATTTTTACTTGATGAACATTCTCATAACATTGAGAGAACTTTATGATGTTATTAATATTTGCTTAAAAAAATTAAACCATTGCGAGAACAATTTTAATGAAATGTCCTGTTATTTGTAAAAGTTAAAAAAAATGTAAAGTTATGTAATATGTTAAATGTAATCTTTACAGTTTCATTTATACATACTTTACTATGTAAATACTAGTGCATTAAGTACTTCTTTACTAATAAACTAATAAAGATTATTATTAGAACAGTCATTTAAAATGTATAAAGTAACTTTTAAAAGGGTACTTAAGTGGCCTTTTATCTCATTAATATTATCTTAAAGTGGAATTTTATTAAAAGAAAAAATCTTAAAAGATCTATTTTCAAGATTTGAAGTACACTTACACTTGTAAGCCCATATTAAAAACAATTAAGCAAGCTTTTTTTCACAAGGGGGTATGTGTCAGGAATCAGATTTTTTTTTTTTTTACTTGAACATCAGATTTACTTGAAATGAAACAAGTTTTCCAAACAAATATCACCATGTGACTTTAGACTTGGTGGTCTGAAGCAGGAATCAACTCGATGCACTTTTGCGGCCTGTCCGAGACCCAAGACCAAAAAGGAGGTTAGACAGTTCCTGGGGCTAGCGGGATATTACAGGAGGTTTGTACCTAATTATTCGGACCTCGCTAGCCTGCTGACTGATCTAACTAAAAAAGAGGTACCAGATACGGTTCAGTGGACGGAGCGGTGCCAGCAGGCTTTTACTCAGATAAAGGCTGCTCTGTGTGGTGGACCGCTCTTGCAGGCTCCTAACTTTTCTCTCCCTTTTCTTCTACAGACTGACGCCTCGGACAGAGGGTTGGGCGCGGTGCTGTCCCAGGCGGTGGAGGGTGAGGAGCGGCCGGTGCTGTACATCAGTCGCATACAGGGGGGGGGGGGGGGTGTGTATGTGGCGGAGGGGGCGTGGTTTTGCGAGGTCTGTAACGAGAGAGAGAGAGCAGAGCCGAGCGGTTGGTAAGTGGGTTAAGTGCAAATGAGTAACACCTGTCTCTGATTGCAGTAATTGGCTGGAGAGACTGCTTATAAGCTGCAGCAGAGAGAGATGGGAGAGAGAGACCTGGACTGGGACTGTGCACACGTGTCTGAGGAGCCTGTCGAGAGAAAGCAGTATCTGAGAGAAAAGTTTTGAGTCAACGATTGTTGAGTGTGTTGAGTCCACGCCCACGTGCGTGTTTTGTGTTATAGCAGTTCTGAGTAATAAAAGACACAGTCCCAGTCACACCGACCCCGTCTTCTTCCTTCCTCCACCACACAAAGATACACTACAACCATCTATTTAAATTGTAACTGTAATGAAATACAGTAACTCATAATTTGTATCCTCAATACGTAACGGTGGTACATGTATTTTGTTATACTTCAACCCTGTTCACCGGCAGCCGATTAATGGCCGCTGCGATCAAATTTTACCTCAGACGTAATTCTGACAGTGTCAGAAGATTTGGCGCACAATCCTGCAGTGTGACTTCTACGACGACGACCATCAAATTTTCTTCGTTTTTCAAGACAAACTATGACCAAAATGTGCGCTAGAGATTTATTTGTAGCCACCATTTCAATACCGTGTGTAATGCAGCTCACTGTCACCGAACGCGTCATTGATTAATGATATAAAACTCCGGACGAGTTTTCTTGTGTGCGTCAGTTTTTAACGCGCCTTGACTATTGTACAGTCTGACATTAATGACAACTTAGATCTTACAGTGTGACATGGCTTACACCGGGGATCATGTTCGTACATTCTGGCAAGGAACAAACGTAAAGGACTATTATAAGTCTGTCACAGGGTGTTTTGGTGTTGGTTCATGTTTCATGTTTTCAGTTTGTCATGTTCACAGTCATGTTTTGTCTTGTCATGCACTTCCTGGTCTTGTCATGTGATTCCCTTGCCCTCATGTGATTCTGCCATGTGTTGTGTCATGTCATTGGTTCATTGTTTAATCACTGTTCACAGGTGTCACTTATCTAGTCATTTGTCTCAGTGTATTTAAGCCCTCATGTTTGCCATGTGTCTTCGTCTGTTATTGAGGTTGTAACCACTGATGGTAAGGGTTGTCATGTCAAGTTCTTGTCTGTGTATCGCAAAGTCTTTTGTTTTGGATTTTGATATATGTTAAGCTTTATGTTGAATTAAAACTGCACTTGGGTCCAGCAATTTGCCTCTCCAGTGGACTTCTTGTTACAAAATCGCACAGTGTGCACCCAGCTTAACAGAAAATTGTCGGCATATCATTATTTTTAACAAATATTACTGTTAACTAGCAAAAAAAAAAAAATTGAAAACAGTAGCTATTACTGTGAAGTAAATATACACCGATACAGAAGTTTAGTAAAGCGCAGTGAGTGATTCTCTCTTTTTCTTTTGTTGCTTGATTAGCATTAACACAGGAAACAGATATGAGGATGCTTTCATTTTAAGACCTAATGCACTCGTCCATTCACTTAAGACATAACTGACTGTTTACATGTATACTCATCAATACAGGCATTTTGACATGATTTAGTGTGTACTCGCATGCTGTCTGAGAGGTGGCTTTCTGTGTGCGCATATAAACGAACTATCACAGCGCACAAATACCGAATTAAGTTAGGCGTCTTGCGCTTGAATGGCTTAGAATTACTTGAATGTTTAAACTGATAAGACTTGTGACATGAAGCAATACTGGCCTGATATTTTTCTTTTAGGACAACGTTCTTAAAATGTTTATGGAATGTTCTTACAATGTTATTAATAGCTAAAATACATTCTCGTAATGTAGAGAGAAAACGGTCTTAGAATATCATTTTTGGATAAGTTTTATTTGCTTTTTTTTTTTTTCACAATGTTATCATATAATGTTCTGAGTACAACATTCATGGAACATCCTTACAATGTAATTTGTACTTAATGAATGTTCTTGTAATGTAGAGTGTTGTTAAAACAACAGTCATGGAATGCCCTACTAAGTTATTTTTACTTGATGAACATTCTCATAACATTGAGAGAACTTTATGATGTTATTAATATTTGCTTAAAAAAATTAAACCATTGCGAGAACAATTTTAATGAAATGTCCTGTTATTTGTAAAAGTTAAAAAAAATGTAAAGTTATGTAATATGTTAAATGTAATCTTTACAGTTTCATTTATACATACTTTACTATGTAAATACTAGTGCATTAAGTACTTCTTTACTAATAAACTAATAAAGATTATTATTAGAACAGTCATTTAAAATGTATAAAGTAACTTTTAAAAGGGTACTTAAGTGGCCTTTTATCTCATTAATATTATCTTAAAGTGGAATTTTATTAAAAGAAAAAATCTTAAAAGATCTATTTTCAAGATTTGAAGTACACTTACACTTGTAAGCCCATATTAAAAACAATTAAGCAAGCTTTTTTTCACAAGGGGGTATGTGTCAGGAATCAGATTTTTTTTTTTTTTTACTTGAACATCAGATTTACTTGAAATGAAACAAGTTTTCCAAACAAATATCACCATGTGACTTTAGACTTGGTGGTCTGAAGCAGGAATCAACTCGATGCACTTGAGCGGCACAACCCCCTGGATTAACCGTCGACTGACGGCTATGAATTGCTGTCTCTCAAGAAATCTGCAGCTGTTCACTTACAGGTGTAAAAGTCAAAGTTTAACCCTTGCTTACATGTAATTATTGCAGCTTTCTGTAAAACGTACAGCTCCTAGCTGACTGTGGTGAGATGAGCCATTGAGAAGCTGTCTTTCATCATACCAACAACGTCTGGAAGACTTAGGCCCAGCTCTGTGGGTTTCTCACTGCCCTGGCTTGTTATCCTTCCTGGCCCCCGGCCAACCGAAAGTGTGAGAGCCGCTCTGTTACATTTCACATAGTCGCTAATATCTTTCTCGTGTTGCGCCAGCGTCGTTGGAGGCCAAGAGATCCGCCTGGGGAGCGCAGACTGCAGGTGTTTGCTGACAGTCCTCAGGCATTCTTCTCTGCCATTTAAGCAGAAAAAAACAAGCGAAATTGAGTGGATTAAGACACATGCAGGTACTAACAGCCCCAAGAAGATATTTGACAGGGCACTTCACGCTAACTCAAGACAGGAGCAGCAGCGTATGATGTCATGGCACTTTCAAGACATTTTAGTGAACAGGGACAAGACAGATGAAAGATCTGACATATATTAGAAGCAAATTCCCCTTGTGGTTTACGTCCTGTGCTATGACTAATGCTAAAAGTATAAACATTCAAAAATACATGGATGATATAAACTAGCAATGCAAATAAAATAACTGTACTGTGAAAAAGTTGTTTATATCTTTTGCTTTAGTGTCCAAGGAGAAAATAGTAAATTTAGATGCAAATCTATTAATTATCCAGTGAGATTTTTGTATGAACAAGGAGTCCTACAGCAGATGGTACGGCCGACACAGAGATCTGATTTGTGGTTGCTATGATGATCAGGGAGGTTGCTAAGGGTTCGGTGGTTGTCAGGATGTTACTCGGGTACGTTGTTCTGGAATGTTATTAGGGCATTGTTAGGCAATATTGAAGGTGTCGCAGAGGCTGCCCTTACCCCTCAAGGGTAGCCCCAGCCGCAGACGTCACGCCCACGGACTGTTGGTTGAACGTCTGATGCATATGGCACACTTTTCTGGAAACACTTCAGGAGTTTCAAAGTCATCATCTGATTGGTTGAATTCTACAGGATGTCCGCGAGACGCGTGTTGCGTTCTTTAACGGTCCGCCTGGAAACAAACGCTATGACGCCAAACTCCCTCGTCGAAGAAGAACGCTGTCGTGTTTACAACTGTGACAATGAGCTCTTAACAGGATCTGGATCTGGAACGCTGGATTTTTTAAAAGTATCTGAAGTTCGCGGCGCCATTGTAAACTTGCACAACATTCTTGAATGAATCATTTATAGATGCAAGCTGGTCTGTTATTGCAGCGACATCGACTTTACATTTTCACGCCCCTAAACATGACGTGGAACAAAACAAACTGTGATTGGTTGCATTACATGTCAGTCAAACGTCAATGAAAGCTGCAATAGAGTCCAGACCTTCTGCCGTCAGTCTGAAGCTCTGGCTACGTGAGACTACTCTAAGGCCATGTGTCCACCAAAGCGTTTTTTTCACGCAGCTGGCTGGCGTATTCAATTGTTGTCCATGTGAGCGCCGCGTTTTTAGAACACCATTAGCGTAACGAGGCACTGAGCGAGTATTTCACGCTCAAGCGCTGAGCGATCCGCGTTTTTTACCGGTCGCCGAGAGTTGAAGAATGTTCGACTTTGAGTAAAACGCGGTGCTCATCACTGTCACTTTTCACACAGCCGTCCAATCACAATGGAGGAGGGGCGGGACAAACACAACAGAGACGAACCAGATGAAAACAAGCAGTATAATAACGGAACAAAATAATTTAAAACAAGAGCCAGAGCAAATACTTTACATTGTATCAGCATTTTTATATAGAATCAACACAGAAACTAACTGTGAAATGAGATTGTAACACTTCAGCGGATATTCCATATCCTAATAAGCAAAGAGTCTCAACTGAAAAAAAAAACACTGCGCTGCCAAAACGCTCTCAAGCATTCACAGCTAGGCGTTTTCAGCAGAGTGCCTAGCGTTTTCAGCTGGATTAAAAAGCTTTGGTGGACACAAGACACAGGCCTAAGGGAAGTGGGCATTCACAATCGCAATTATCCCAAGACCTACTGTGCACACAGGGACCAACGCCATCGCAATGGTCTTTACTGTGTCTACAATATCTGAGCTGTAGGAAGTCTCCGGAGCTGAAGTTCAGTTTTGGTAATGGCCGTTTGTTTCCAACATGCACTGTAAGCGGTAAACCAATCACAACAGTCTGGGCCATCTGACCAATCATAGCAGAGCAGGCTCTTGGAAAGAAGGGATTTAGAGAGACTGACTCATCCAACAAATCGTTTGAGAATAATTGAAAAATGTGGTGATTTGCAATGCATATTTTGAGAAAATGAAAGTTTTTTTTACCTTTGATGCATGTAAACCTGTTGTAGTTCCTCAAAATTAAGAACCTTTAAATCAGCATAATAGGGGCACTTTAACTGCCTCAAGTTGCTGGCTGTATTGCTGGCCCTGCGGTGGTTTTTGGCTGTTGATCCAGCACAAGCATGTTTTTTTCCAGACAGACAACACAGCAACGGTGGCATACATAAATCACCAAGGCTGTATCCGCTAACGTCACATGTCACAACTTGCCCGCCATTTCCTCCTTTGGAGTGAGCAGCGACATGCGTGCCACATTCCAGGCAACCTCAATCGCACAGCAGACGCACTTTCGTGACAGGTGACGCTTTGCGGAGAGTGGAGGCTCCCAGGTGATCATGGTGATCTGGAGTCGATTCTGCGAAGCACAGGTAGTTCTGTTTGCTTCCCAGAAGTCCTCCCACTGCCTTCTATGGTATTCCCCGACCACAGCTCCACTCTGTACAGATACCCTGGCACACAGTTGGCCCCGGGGTTTGCGCAAGTGTGCATTCTCTCCAATGAGCCTGATTGCACAGACACTGACCAAGTCTTGCTGGTTGCACCTTACTGGCCAACCCAGACTTAGTTCACTGAACTCACGCTCCTCGTGACAGCCTCTCCCTGGTGAATTTTCCTAAGGAAGGTCCTCCTTTCTTAGAGGCAGGGCACAATCTGGCACCCGCGCCCAGACCTCTGGAACCCCCATGTCTGGCCCCTGGATGGGATGCAGTAGACCCTATCACCAGAGGTAATAGACACCATCACACGCCACAACATTTGAGGTCAGGAAGTTCGGTATGGACTTGATCCGTTGTGGAGCAACTATGCTCGAACCAGAGCTGTTCGGACCAATCAAATTGTCAGGGAGGGCTTTATACGATGATGGACAGAGAGAACTTGTTCGTATATGCATTCAAAATTATGATTGTGTTAGTAATTACTCTATAAATTCTTTTTACAACAGCGGCACACTCGATTGTTTACACTCATCTTCTTCTATTTCTACCAGTATGCGTGCAGTTAATTTCTGTTGACAACAATGTGTTGCTAAACACGTCACTTACTCCGTTGCTCTGATTGGTTGTAGGTCTATCCAATTGAGTGCAGAGGCATTTTCTCACCTGGTTCGGTTGAAACACGCCCCCATAATCACAGCCCAATGTCGCAGTATCAGACTCCTATTCTGACTAGAATGATGTATGACGACGTCAGGCTATATAAGGAGTGGAAATGGCTAATAAGTCAATAAGTGCTCCACTGCTACTGGTTATAGTGGTAATTTCATGTCTTTTTTTAAATAAAAGTGGCCTTTTTTTAAATCATCACATTAAAAATAACATTAAAATTGGATAATATTTAGAGCTTTTAAGTGCTGGAAAAAGTGTTAAGCCCTTAAAAGCCCTTGAAAAGTGCTTGACTTTCATTCTCAAAAAGTTGTAAGAACCCTGAGATTAATAATGTAAAAAAAAAAAAAAACACACACAAGCTTCCGAGCTGAGAAACGGTCCACACAGCTCAAACGAGTAGTGCGGTTCTGTTCCGCTTTCGATCCGTTTGCAGTTTGATGTTACTCATATGTAACAGAAATGGCAGCCTTTATAAGTTGAGCAATGTGGTGGTGCACCAGTGCGACCTCTAACAAAATTTAGTCGGACCAGCAGTAAAAAAGGTAGCAAAATGCCCCCATTTGGTCTCATTCCGGAGCCCTGCCCTTCTATAGCTACTTTTCCACTGCATGGTACAACTCGGTTCGGCTTTACTTTGGCTCGGTTTGCTTTTCCACTGCAGTTTAGTACCACTTCAAAGTGGATGGGATTATAGATTGATCATTATAGTTGTGCCGCCACCTCATCTACTGACC
Source organism: Romanogobio albipinnatus (assembly GCA_023566225.1). NCBI lineage: Eukaryota > Metazoa > Chordata > Actinopteri > Cypriniformes > Gobionidae > Romanogobio > Romanogobio albipinnatus. The sequence goes on along the minus strand of CM042263.1, from coordinate 25,889,167 downwards.
ACGATACAGCCATTTCTTTTTCAAATTGCGTGCAACGGTTGTTTATAGCAAGTTGTATAAAAAAGTTGTGCGAACAAATGATACTGCGGTGGCTTTCTTTCTCATATCAGGGAAATTGTATCACCTTGACATTTGACAACAACAAAAAAATAATTATATGTAGAATCACATTTTGAATACATTTTTGAATAAACTGATACAAAATCAGCTTGATGTAAAGCTGAGATCAAGACGTCCATATTTTATCAGCAGGAAAACCCTATTTTCACGTAACTAAGGTATTATCTTATCTCACACATGCAAATCCTGTCTTCACCATATATGCCTTAAAGCAGTGAACTTGGTCAGGTTTATCAGCACGAGAAGAGAAACAAAAGACTTCAAGCAGCTTGTTTCTGACATGCTCTCTTTGAGTGAGTTCAGTTTAAGGTCTTATGATAACATTCACAGCAACACCTGGACACTTCAAGGCATCAGATGCCCACATACTGATCATGTAAAAAAAACGCAGCTACTCAAAGCTGGTCAGGTTCAAATAGTTTTAAAAATAAATGCTGGTTTGAGATCTGCAACCATCTTCTCCCTTTTTTTTTTTTTAACAAACTCTGGCATCAAATAACAAAAACATCAAAGCACATTGCAACTATTATAATATAAGATAGATTGTTGCTTTGCCCAACACAGTTATCACCCAGAACACCCTAGCAACCACATGGTGAATCAACATTGTAAGGCCCTGGCAACCAAAGTGATCAAGGGTATGACTACAAACTACCCCCACTACAAGTTACACTGAAACAATCTTTTCAAGTACATTATACATTTATTTTATTTTTTCACGTATTAAAGGTAGGGTAGGCAATGTCGGAGAGGCTAACAATAGTTTGCTAGCTTTGAGAGCATTAGATCCCATCGTCCCTTCACAGAGCCACGCCTTCTTCAAAACACATGATTGGAAGAAAATGTTTTGGTCCTGAGACTTCAGGAGATATAAGGACATTTTTTTTATATTTAGACCACATATATTATCAATTACTATCAGGAAACTGAAGAGAGTTTCATCCAGTATAACAAAAAGTGTTTATGAAAACACAGGTTTACAGGTTGTCTACCCTGCATTTTATTGTTTGTAAGACAAAATTATATTGATTTAGTATGTTATGTGTGAAATAACACCTGTTAGTGAAACGTACAATCTACTATACAATAAAATACTGGCCTACTGTATGGGAATTATTGCTAGCAAACCAACACCCAACCTAGACTTAAATCTAACTGTACCCCTTCAATAAAATGAAAAGTTACGTAAAGTTTTATGATTAAAATGCTTTTAAGCTATGTAATATGTGACCCTGGACCAGAGGTGGGTAGTAACGAATTACATTTACTTCGTTACATTTACTTGAGTAAATTTTTTGGGTAACTTGTACTTTTAGAGTAGATTTAAAGATGGGTACTTTTACTCTTACTCAAGTAAATTTCTTGTGAAAAAACTGTACTTTTACTTAGTTACATTCGGTGGCGTTCCTCCGTTACTGTCAAATGGTAATAATTATATTATATATATTAAAATAAGTTAATATGACTTTCGCAAGTCTCGCGAAACGTTGGAGAGGCTGTTTCGCGAGAGGTTGCTACGCATCACCCGCTTATATTAGCGCGCGTTTACTCGGAGGATGATGGCCGAAGCAGAGGAAGATGTGTGTGAGCTACGGGAGGCAGATTGCTCGTGGCTTCAAGTTCAGTCTATGTTTTCACTCCAAGATGTCAAAAAGAATAGTTTCATAATGCGATGCATGTTGTGTACACCCAAACGAACTGACTTCTCTCAGCATACAAGAATTCCACCCTGAAAAGAACATGTAGCGGTAAGTGTCACAATGATGCCTATATTTGAACACTATTAAAGGGTTAGTTCACCCAAAATTGAAAATAAAGTCAGTAATTACTCACCCTCATGTTGTTCCAACCATGTAAGACCTTCGTTCATCTTCGGAACATAATTTAGTATATTTTTGATGAAATCTGAGAGCTGTCTCACTCCTCCATAGGCTTTCAGAGGGTTGAAACTTGATGGCCCAGAATAGTAAGTAAAAACGTCATTTAAGGAGTCCAAATGACTACAGTGGCTCTGTATTAAGTCTATCATGCGACGAAAATACTTTTTGAGCGGAAAAACAACAAAAATAACGAATTTATCCCACTATATACTCTCTGACGAGAGTTTGCGGGAGTGCCACGACGCATGCGCGAGTTCTCGCGCATGCGTCGTGGCACTCCCGCGAACTCTTGTCAGAGGCTCAAATTGAACAATAATAGTGTGATAAAGTCGTTATTTTTGTTGTTTTTCCGCTCAAAAAGTATTTTCGTCGCATGATAGACTTAATACAGAGCCACTGTAGTCATTTGGACTCCTTAAATGACGTTTTTACTTACTATTCTGGGCCATCAAGTTTCAGTCCCTCTGAAAGCCTATGGAGGAGTGAGACAGCTCTCAGATTTCATCAAAAATATACTAAATTATGTTCCCAAGATGAACGAAGGTCTTACATGGTTGGAACAACATGAGGGTGAGTAATTACTGACTTTATTTTAAATTTTGGGTGAACTAACCCTTTAACGGTCATTTGGTAACTATGGGAAATTTTCCCTTATTATAATACTATTTCACACACTGTCCGAGTGTTTTCCTCATATGCGCTCTTGTGCAAGCAATGACAAATCGTTTGAATCCTCCAAACAACACACGTCCACGAACAAACGTTCACATCTGCACATTTACATATCCTTTTCTTCACAAAACGAAACAAATTGAATAGCCTAATGTGACGTCTTGCATTTATACACAAATCCGGACAGACACCTGTCTGAAGTGTAGAAAATACATACAAATAAAAACGGTATTGTATTTTATTCCTACCTAAAGAATAGCCTATATACTTATAAAAATATAAGAACAAAGTATGTTTTAAGAAGAGACACATCATTAATTTACACTGTTTAACCATTAATCACACACACACACACACATAAGGTTCATTAGCTTACATTAGTTAACATGAACTAATAATGAACTGCACTTATAAAGCACTTATTTATCTTTATGTTAATTTAAACATTTACTAATGCATTATTCAAGTATTGTTAACATTAGTCAATGCACTGTGAACTAACATGAATAAACTATGAACAGCTGGATTTTTATGAACTAACGTTGACAAAGATGAACTAATGCTGAACAGAGGTGTTGTTCATGGTTAGTTCATGTTAACTAATACAACCTTCTTGTAAAGTGTTACCGAGGGGTGTGTGAAAGCTCTCCAAGTAGCCAGAAATTCAGGGTTTTCACTTCTTATCAATCAGATCGAAAGTAACTAGTAACTAACTACTTGAGTAGTTTTCTCATCGAATACTTTTTTACTCTTACTCAAGTAAATATTACGATTGTTACTTTTACTTTTACTTGAGTAAATATTTCCGTAAGTACTTGTACTTTTACTTGAGTACAGATTTTGGCTACTCTACCCACCTCTGCCCTGGACTACAAAACCAGTCATAAGGGTATTTTTTTAGTCATTAGTCGCAGGGTATTTTTGTGGCAATAGCCAACAATACATTGCATGGGTCATAATTATCGATTTTTTTTATAGTTTAAGTATATTAAGTAAAGATCATGTTCCATGAAGATATTTTGTAAATTTCCTACCGTATATATATGTAAAAATGTAATGTAATATGCATTGCTAAGGATTCATTTGGACAACTTTAAAGGTGATTTTCTCAATATTTTTTTGCACCCTCAGATTCCAGATTTTCAAATGCTGTATCTCGGCCAAATATTGTCCTACCGTAACAAACCATACATCAATGGAAAGCTTATTTAGTCAGCTTTATTCAGATGATGTATTAATCTCCATTTAAAAAAATACTCTTATGACTGGTTTTGTGGTCCAGGGTCATATATGATCAGTATGCCTTATCAGTTGGTGATAGTGAAGCAAAGAAAGTAAAAGTAGCAGAAGAGGGTAACACTTTACAATAAGGTTCATTAGTTAACATTAACTAATAATGAACTGCACTTATAAAGCATTTTTTTAAATTTGTTAATGTTGATTTCAACTAATTTACTAATCATTTATTAAAATCTTATTATCATTAGAACGAACATGAACAAACCATGAACAGCTGTTTTTGTATTAACTAACATTAACAAATAGAGTAATAAATGTATGCCTCATGGTTATTTCATGTTAGTTAATACATTAACTAATGTTAACTATGAAACCTTATTGTAAAGTGTTACCCAGAAGAGCGGTACTAGTGACAACATCAGCGATTCCCAGATGAAGAAGCCCTGATGATATTACCTAATTGGCTGTTTCTTGTAGTGGGTGTAAAGTGCTAAAAACCACACAGATCACCCTAGCAAGCTACTAGATACCACTTAGAACAACATATCAACCACCTAAGAACCTAGGTGGTTATTGTTAACCAAAATTAAGACTAAGGGTGCTTTTACACCCGAGAGTTTGTTTCGGAACCTGGTGTGTTTTCTTCCTTGGTTCGGTTCGTTTAGGCATATGTGAACATAGCAATTGAGCTCAGATCCACACCAAAACAATCGCTCTGAGATCGCCTGAACAAGGTGGTCTCGGCCCGATTGCAAACAAACTCTGGGGCAGTTCGCTTGAGGTGTGAAAGCAATCCGACTCAATGGACCAACAAACCAAATGGTATTATAATTCATAACAGGAAATGCTATAATAGCAATAGTGTCTGATTCTGTGAGTGAGCATATTAGTTATCACAGCTGAAAACCAAAAGAGCACCTCTTCATCTTAAAATGTTGTGTAATTGCACTTCTCTGTGCGGGAATGCTGTCCCAATGAAGCCTTGATTCCTGCTCTAGTGTCATTATCTCATTCGTATAGTGTATTTAACTGTGGGAATGACGGCTGCATTCATATATTTGCCACAATTAGATTAGATTATATTATATTAGATTAGATTCAACTTTATTGTCATTACACAAGTACAGGTACAAGGCAACGAAATGCAGTTTAGGTCTAACCAGAAGTGCAATAGCAGCAAGTGCAGGATATACAACGGTTGCATAAGTGCATGATATACAATGGATGAATAAGTGCAGGACATGGATATGTACTGAATATATATATTATATATATATATATATATATATATATATATATATATATATATATATAGAGAGAGAGAGAGAGAGAGAGAGAGAGAGAGAGAGAGAGAGAGAGAGAGAGAGAGAGAGAGAGAGAGAGAGATGGTTATTACTATAAACAGAATTTACAGGTGAATATGTACTATGCGTATAATATAATATACAAATGGCTATTACTATAAACAGAATTTTACAGATAGAGGTATACAATATGTTAGGCTAAGATGAGGAATATAGCAGTGGATTAAGGTAGTGCAATGAAGTATGGACAGAAGCTATCCGAAAAAAAGTGTAAAGTGCAGTGGAAGTGATTACATATTACAGTTAGAAGTATGGTGCAAAATGCAAATGTAAACAGTTGGTAATCCAGTTAAGGTATGGTAGTGCAAGATGTATAAGTAAACAGTTTTTCCAGTAGTGCAAATAACAGGTGAAGGCAGATGTGAGGTAGGAGAGTTGGAAGTATATTAGGGGAGTGGATCAACGGGGGTTCGAGTTCAATAAAGAGACCGCTCTGGGGAAAAAACTGTTCTTTAGTCTGCTGGTCCTGGTCCGGAGGCACCTGAGACGCCTGCCAGAGGGCAGGAGAAAAAACAGTCTGTGGGCTGGGTGAGAGGAGTCCTTAAGGATGCTGCGAGCTCGATGCAGACAGCATTTCCTCTGGATGTGCTCAATGGCAGGTAGTGGAGTCCCTGTGATGCGCTGGGCAGTTTTCACCACCCGCTGCAGTGCCTTGCGCTCCGCAACAGAGCAGCTCCCATACCATACTGCGACACAGTTGGTCAGGATGCTTTCTATTGCGCAGCGATAGAAGTTCACCAGGATAGCCGAGGAGAGCTATAAGCTCATGGAGCTCATGGAGCGAACTTGTCAATCATCTTGATGGATGACGCAGAGGAAACTCTGATCAATAAGAGGACAGTTGTACTCGCATGTGACTTGCATAAATACATTTTGGTACGCTTTGAAATGTTGCCTTGTGAAAGCGAACGAACCAAGAAGAAAATGCAACATTGTAACAAATGAAGTCCCTGTTTCGGAACAAAACAAAAGATCTATAGGTGTGAAAACACTCAAAGGCTGTGTCTGAAATCACCCCCTATACCCCTATATAGTGCACTATTTAAGGGGACAGCGCCAGCCATTTGTAGGTGTAGATATTATCAAATGCACTCATTTAATACCACAATGCACTGCAATAACAAGTACAGGATTTTTCCTGCATCAAAAATGGTCGTTGGTGGTGGCTGGCAGACATGGTCATCCAGACATAGTAAATAATACATTTTAGCAATACATTTTAAATAAATGCAAAGAAAAAGTGATTTTTGCTTATCCTATTTTTTCATGAAATAAAAAAAAAACAATCACTCACTGTCAGGACAGATAATGAAACAGTGCTTGCAACTATTTAAAGAAGAAAAAAGGGGGGGGGGGGGGGTCAGAAAGCTATATCTCATATTATGTATGATTTCTTACCTTGTTTCTTTTGTGCCTCATTGTTTACACTTGGTTGCTCTTTTTTTTTTTCTTCGACCCCTCATTTTTTGCCGGACTGAGGCTGAGAATTATTTACAACCTCTTTCAAATTATATATATGCAATTATCAGACAAAGATATTACCTGTCACTCTCACTGACATCCTTTCTTGCCCTCTTTACCACTGGCTTTCATGGCTTTGTAAAATAAGACCCTTCTTTGCTAGGCCTGATAATAATTTTGGTATATAATCATATCAATATTAAAGAGTAGCATTTAAAAGTTTAAATTTAGTTTAACTAATAGTCTAACTTTCCACCAATTGAATATTTTTTTTTATATTCTGGTTCTCGGGTCCAGGACAGGTTCTACAATAATTTTATAAAGCGACGAGAATAGTTTTTGTGCGCAAAAAAACCCCAAAATAACAACTTTATTCAACAAGTTTCTGTCATCCTCCTAGGCCTTTGACGCGAACTCACGAAGCACCATGACGCATGCGCAAGAATATGCCAGTAGAGCCGGCGTTCCGACACATGACCCGGAAGTGAGGAGCTTTGTTTACAAGCAGAGGAAGACACGCCGTATCTAAGCTGTTAAATTCTACATTGATTCTGTACATCAAACATCATTCGTAAATATGTCAGCAGATTTCGACGAAGAGGACTTTTTTTACCCAACCGTATTTGAACCTAAATATACAGAAAGTGAACTACAAGAGATGGAAGCGGCTGCAACACAGCCACAAGCTACTGGCATATTCTCGCGCATGCGTCGTGGTGCTTCGTGAGTTCACGTCAAAGGCCTAGGAGGAAGACAGAAACTTGTTGAATAAAGTCGTTATTTTGTTTGTTTTTGCGCACACAAACTATTCTCGTCGCTTTATACGATTATTGTAGAACCAATGTAGTGATATGGACTTTGTAACGACGTCTTTAGTACCTTTTATGGGTCTTGTGAGTGTAAATTTCATTGCTACCAATGGAGGCCTTTCTGGACCATCGGATTTCAACAAAAATATCTTAATTTGTGTTCCGAAGATGAACAAAGGTCTTACGGGTGTCGAACGACATGAGAGTAAGTAATTAATGACAGAATTTTCATTTTTGGGTGAACTAACCCTTTAACCTTTGAAGCGCTACCCACCAGATATTTAATTTCTGAACTTCTGAAAGTAATAAAACGTTGCCAGATTCACATTCATCTGCATCGGATAAAACTGAACACGCTTTTAGCACCACTCACTGGACATTTGTGACAAAACGTGAAGAAGAAGCAGTGTAATATATTTTTGCCGAAATATCACCACAGGCACGCATTTTCCAAAGAGCCTGAGTTGTCTAAAAAGAATAATTAAAAGCTTACAACAGCCATCCATTGCGTGGAATAAAAACATGCACAAATCTACTTAACAACCACACTGTCAAAAATCACTCACTTTCAGCTGTATAATAGTAGAAATAATGAAAACTGCTGGTTAGAATCCACAGTCCAACACTACGAAGAAGTTTAGGGTAAACAACGCAGATATAGGAGGGAAAGGACTGTTCAATGCCAGCATGACGATCACTCTAAAACTGTCAACACAGTCTGAGGGGGACCACACTCCATTTTTGCCCATTACGTGAGAGCATGTATGACAGACTGCCTGCCAAACCCTGTAATCAGTCCTCCCTCTTTATCACCATTAGTGTGTTGTGATAGCCACACAGCGTTTTGAGGACTGTCAGCTTGGTATCCCCTCAAGCTACGACAGGTCCTTCTGGAAATGAGGCATGTCGTAAGCTGCAGTCGGTTCCCGGCAGACTTCCTCTAACAGCACACAAAAGGCCTCCACACCTGTGCTCGCTTTAAATAAATACTTCACAATAAACCTCCAATAATTCCTCCCGTTTACCGACCTGTTTTGAAAGAAAAGCGTGACTAGGAAATTGAATTGAAAACTTTGCCATGCAGTTGATTTTATTGGTCAACTGTCAAGAGAGTTTGTAGGCCTTGTTATTGACATGACCAATGATATCTTTAGAATAAGCTGTAGGGTGGGGTTTGCTCTTAAACCGTCTGCAGGGAGAAATCATGCAATTATTAGTGGTGTTTGCTAAGGCAAAGAATAATCCCCTAAGTATTACTTCACCATGTGACTTTCTGTACACCATTTCGATCTTGAATTGTGGTGGACCTATAATGAGAAGATGCCATTTATTTTCTAATTGATACCGTTTAAAATTAATGACTCTAAAATTGTCATGTGGTGTAACCATCAAGTGAAAAGTAATTGCATTTTAGCACCTTGAAAACATTACTGACAAAGTAAAAAAATAATAATAAAAGAAAATTTGGTGGAGTCGCACCACAACATTTTTACAACCTGAACTAACTTTGCCATGTCATGTATAAAAATGTTAAATTATCAGCTGGTTGCACTACTGTCACAACCACGTTCTGTTTAGTCTAGTCGTCTTGGACATTCTGTTTGTTATCATCTGTCACATGTCTTCCTTTGTTCTGTTTTTCCCGCCATCATCAGTCACCAAGGACACTCATCATCATCATCAGCTGTTTGTCATCTGTGTTAATTCATGTGTGTATTTAGTTCATGCTCGTCTTCTGTTCATTGTCTGGTATTGTCTGTGCAACAGAGCACACTGTTTCGCATGTTGGCTTGTAAGTTGTATCTCATTATTAAAACCTGAGTCATCTTCGTCTTCCTAGAACATGAGCGTTACAGAATACCAGACCAAAAAAGAAGAATGGATCTCGCCTCCATCAATGTTCCCCCGTTGAGGGGTAACCAACTTTTGAAGGGAGTGACATTGTTTGTGTTTCAGTTTGGCAGAGACCTGGAACGCTACATGGAGGAGTTCCTCGACCTCTGCCATCAAGCCTCAGGTCCAACACTCGTCAGCCTCACTCAGTCAAGGGGATCCGTGGGCTCTGCCTCCGGCCTCTAATCCTCTCGAGTCAGCTCGGCCCTGAGACCTGTTGGCTACACCATGGCTCCTCCCACCAGAATGCTTCACCGGGTTCCCTCATCCCTTTGGCTCCCCTTTGGTCAGTCGTCACCTCACTTACATCTCGGACCCTTCGGGGGCTCAGCACTACGGCTCTGCCCAGGTCTCCAGTGCCAGCGGTGGCGCTCGGGACCAGTGGCTCTCCGTCTTCACCTGAGGATCCCCCCCCAACATCAGTCTCGTCTTCGCCGGTCATCCCACAGAGGTCGTTAGCCACGCCCACTCCATGGCTCCTCCCTCCGTTGACGCCACCGTGGGCTGTCGTCAATCCTGTGCTCTGGGTCCGTTCCATCTGGGCACTCCTCCCGTCGGCGCTTCCAAGGACACTCCCTCCAGTTCCTCCATGGAAGTTCTGCCCGCCTGCCTGTTTCTGCCAGCCCTCTGCCTGCTTCTCTCCAACCCTTCTCCATCTCCTCACCCACCACCAAAACCTCCACCTGCCCTCCCTCATCTGTTGTTGTTCCTTTTACGGCGCGAGGACGCGCCTACTCGGAGGGGGAGTTATGTCACAACAACGTTCTGTTTAGTCTAGTCGTCTTGGACATTCTGTTTATCATCTGTCACATGTCTTCCTTTGTTCTGTTTTTTTTCCTGCCATCATCAGTCACCATGGACACTCATCATCATCATCCTCATCAGCTGTTTTTCATCTGTATAGTTAGTTCATGCTCGTCTTCATTTCATTGTCTGTGCAACAGAGCACACTGTTTCGCATGTTGGCTTGTAAGTTGTATCTTATTATTAACCTGAGTTATCTTCATCATTTTGGTCTTCATCTTCCTAGACCCTGAGCGTTACAAGTTACAACTACATGATCTTGATTTGGACTAACTAAACTAAAGCCATTAATAAGAGAAGCAGGTATTATCTTTTTTCTTTTTTTTTTTTCTTAAATAATAAAGTTTTACTTAGAAATAATAAGAGTTGACCAAACTACTAAACTTTTATTTTTTTTGTGATGCAATTTTTTTTTTAAATTATTATTATGGTATCAGGACAGTTGTACTGTATAACCATGACATTTTTATTTTAAATTTGACCAGCTATCTTTACAGATATCTGGTTAACTGTAAAACCCAATAGGTTTAGAATACTCAAAATGTTTGTGGAAACCAATTACCTCAAAACATGTATGAAAACTAACACTTTTTTTTATCTTTTTTTTTAAGTTTACTGTTTCAAATATTAAGTTAGTGGAACTTTATTTTCTGCTACACAAACATGTTAATTACAATTTACAATATTGAATAAACAAACTAAGTAACATTTGCAAAGTGCAAAACAGTCATGCAAGTGCACTTAAGTGTTTTTTTTTTTTTTTAGTAATATATTATCTGCAAGCATAGTTTTTAAAAAGTTCTTTTAAGATTTGAAGTACACTACAAGTGCATATTCAATACAATTAAGCACACTTCATTTTCACAATGGTATGTTATATCTATGCATCAGTTCATAACTAACATAACAGTACTAAATATATTAAACACCTTGCATACACACTTTGTAAGTTACTTTGCGAATGCATGCGCTTCGAGATCTGCAACAAATTCTGTTTGGTCAGCCATGGAAAAATATGTGCTGTATTTAAAGGCAGATTGTGTCTCGCTGTGGGTCAGTGGCTGTTAGAGATGCAGGCAGGAAGGATTAGTTCCTCACGAAACCCAATCCAACATACTCTAAAAGTGCAGAGAGCCTGCCAGGTGCAACCAAGCAAGACCAACAGGAACCCAGCTTTAAGGATCCTAAGTGGGCAATTACAAGTATCTTCCATTAAATAGGATTAACGACAGCAACAAACAGAAACCAGAACTGTCTGAGTATTTAAAGAGAAGCATTGGCTTCAGTTCAGTTTTCATGCCTTCAAACTTGGCAACCGACTGGATTCTTACAACATATAGCTATATATTCCAGAGCTGTAATATTTGATTTGAAAACCTATAGCCATTGCATATTCATGCCCAGTCATTCCAGCAGGTGGAGCTGCAGTTACCATGATGAGAAATATTATTGCAGAAAAATGCTTTAGAACTTTTAATAGCTAATGCTTTTTACACACACACACACACACACACACACACTCACACACATACATACATACACACACACATGTACATCTCAATAAATTAGAATGTCGTGGAAAAGTACATTTATTTCAGTAATTCAACTTAAAAGGTGAAACTAATATATTAGATCATTACATGGAAAGATATTTCAAGCCTTTATTTGTAATCATTTTGATGATTATGGCCTATAGCTTATGAAAACCCCAAATTCAGAAAATTAGAATATTGTGAAATGGTTCCGTATTGTAGGCTCAAAGTGTCACACTCTAATCAGCTAATTAATCCAAAACACGTGCAAAGGATTCCTGAGCCTTTACATTTTAAATGGTCTCTCAGTCTTGTTCAGTACAATTCACAATTATGGAGAAGACTGCTGACCTGACAGTTGTGCAGAAAACCATCATTGACACCCTCCACAAGCAGGGTAAGCCTCAAAAGGTAATTGCAAAAGAAGTTGGATGATCTCAATGTGCTGTATCAAAGCACATTAATATAGAAAGTTAAGTGGAAGGGAAAAGTGTGGAAGAAAAAGGTGCACAAGCTGCAGGGATGACCACAGCTTGTAGAAGATTGTCAGGAAAAGGCCATTCAAATGTGTGGGGGAGCTTCACAAGTGACTGAGGCTGGAGTTACTGCATCAAGACCCACTACACAGACGAAACCTGGACATGGGCTATAAAGAACTGGTCTGTTGCTCAGTGGTCCAGTCCTCTCTTATGAGAGCAGATTTTGCATCTCATTTGGAAACCAAGGTCCCAGAGTCTGGAGAAAGAATGGAGAGGCACACAGTCCAAGATGCTTGAAGTACAGTGTGAAGTTTCCACAGTCTGTGTTGGTTTGAGGAGCCATGTCCAGAGTCAACGCAGCCTTCTACCATGACATTTTCGAGCACTTCATGCTTCCTTCAGCAGACAAGCTTTATGGAGGTTTATGGAGCACCTGCCCACACTGCCAAAAGTACCAAAACCTGGTTCAATGACCATGGGATTACTGTGCTTGATTGGCCAGCAAACTCGCCTGACCTGAACCCTATAGAGCAGTGTTTCCCAACCACGATCCTGGAGGCACACCAACACTGCACATGTTGCATGTGTCCCTAATCAAACACAAACACACCTGATTCAAACGATCATCTTAATAGTGGAGACTCAAAGACCTGAAATGGGCGTGGCAGATAAAGGAGACATGCAAAATGTGCAGTGTTGGTGTGCCTCCAGGATCGTGGTTGGGAAACACTGCCATAGAGAATCTATGGGGCATTGCCAAGAGAAAGATGAGACACGAGACTGAACAATGCAGAAGAGCTGAAGGCCACTATTGAAGCATCCTGGTTTTCCATAACACCTCAGCAGTGCCACAGGCTGATAGCATCCATGCCACACCGCACTGAGGCAGTAATTCATGCAAAAGGGGCCCAAACCAAGAACTGAGTACATATGCATGATTATACTTTTCAGAGGGCTGACATTTCTGTATTTAAAATACTTATTTAAAAAAAAAAAAAAAAAAAAAAAAAAAAAATTTATGACTTCATGTAATCTAATTTTCTGAGATTTTGAATTTGGGGTTTTCATAAGCTGTAAGCCACAATCATCAAGATGATGACAAATAAAGGCTTGAAATATCTCACTTTGCATGCAATGAGTCATATTGGTTGTCTTTGACTCTGTCTTTGATGTTTGATGAGACAGCAATTACTTTTTAAGAAGTGCATTTGTTTAAATTCCTGACCTTATTGTGGTTAAGACAATTAAAAGCTTAGTGTTTAGCTTTTAGGAGTATGTTGTTCACTACACTTCACTTCACCGGTGGGATATATTAGGCAGCAAGTGAACATTTTGTCCTCAACGTTGATGTGTTAGAAGCAGAAAAAATGGGCAAGCGTAAGGATTTGAGCGAGTTTGACAAGGGCCAAATTGTGATGGCTAGACGACTGGGTCACAGCATCTCCAAAACTGCAGCTCTTGTGGGGTGTTCCTGGTCTGCAGTGATCAGTATCTATCCAAAGTGGTCCATGGAAGGAACAGTGGTGAACCAACGACAGGGTCATGGGCAGCCAAGGCTCTTGTTCTAAAAAAATAAATAATTTGTGATCAATAATTTTCTGAAATAAATAGTGTGTGATTACAATCATGTCTTTTAGTGGTGACGTGTAACATTTCTGCAAATTGATGTATAATAATTGGCAAAACCAAACAATTTCAAAATATATCAGACAACAACAAAAATAAATACAAAAATACAGATGTTGAATGTATTTTAGAATGTTATATATATTCACAAAATATATATCATAAAGTTATGAGGAGAAGTTGAAAAATGAAGTGAAAATGAAATGAGTCCCTATGGACCTCTAGTGGATATATGTGGTCATTGCACTTTCTTTCTTAACTATAATTCCTAAGGTTTTCCCACAAACCTGCAGATGGAAGTATTCGATCCCTAACACATGGAGCAATGTCCAAAAAACCATTTAGATTTAATTAGCATCATAATTTAAGTGATTTTTTCATAAACAATACCATTTTCATGAGCCAATTTATAACATAGTTAAGTATTTGTGCAGTAAATAGGTAAAAAACTACCAAATATCCACGAAAACACAGCATAAATGTATAGATGAGAAGTAAATAAAAATAATGATATATAGTTTGCCATATAAAAAAATTATATTTCCTTATGCAATTGCTCTGTAAAAGTTTGGGGTTTATCTGACCCCAAGGACCAAAAACGTTATCCTTTTTGAGGAGTTATTAAGGGTTAATCGATTGACAGCACTATATATATACAGTGAGGAAAATAAGTATTTGAACACCCTGCTATTTTGCAAGTTCTCCCACTTAGAAATCATGGAGGGGTCTGAAATTGTCATCGTAGGTGCATGTCCACTGTGAGAGACATAATCTAAAAAAAAATCCAGAAATCACAATGTATGATTTTTTAACTATTTATTTGTATGATACAGCTGCAAATAAGTATTTGAACACCTGAGAAAATCAATGTTAATATTTGGTACAGTAGACTTTGTTTGTAATTACAGAGGTCAAACATTTCCTGTAGTTTTTCACCAGGTTTGCACACACTGCAGGAGGGATTTTGGCCCACTCCTTCACACAGATCTTCTCTAGATCAGTCAGGTTTCTGGTCTGTGGCTGAGAAACACGGAGTTTGAGCTCCCTCCAAAGATTCTCTATTGGGTTTAGGTCTGGAGACTGGCTAGGCCACGCTAGAACCTTGATATGCTTCTTACAGAGCCACTCCTGGCTGTGTTATCCTGGCTGTGTGCTTCGGGTCATTGTCATGTTGGAAGACCCAGCCTCGACCCATCTTCAATGCTCTAACTGAGGGAAGGAGGTTGTTCCCCAAAATCTCGCAATATATGGCCCTGGTCATCCTCTCCTTAATACAGTGCAGTCGCCCTGTCCCATGTGCAGAAAAACACCCCCAAAGCATGATGCTACCACCCCCATGCTTCACAGTAGGGATGGTGTTCTGAAGTGAAGTGAAGTGACGTGTGGCCAAGCATGGTGACCCATACTTGGAATTTGTGCTCTGCATTTAACCCATCCAAGTGCACACACACAGTAGTGAACACACACCCGGAGCAGTGGGCAGCCATATTGCTGCGGCGCCCGGGGAGCAATTGGGGGTTCGGTGCCTTGATCAAGGGTCACCTCAGTCCTGGTATTGAGGGTGGAGGAAAGCGCTGGTAGTCACTCCCCCCACCAACAATTCCTGCTGGGCCTGAGACTCGAACCCGCAACCTTTGGGTTGCAAGTCCGACTCTCTAACCATGGGGTTCTTGGGATGGTACTCATCATTCTTCTTCCTCCAAACACGTTTAGTGGAATTTTGACCAAAAAGTTCTATTTTGGTCTCATCTGACCACATGACTTTCTCCCATGACTCCTCTGGATCATCCAAATGGTAATTTGCAAACTTAAGACGGGCCTTGACATGTGCTGGTTTAAGCAGGGGAACCTTCCGTGCCATGCATGATTTCAAACCATAACGTCTTAGTGTATTACCAACAGTAACCTTGGATACGGTGGTCCCAGATCTTTTCAGGTCATTGACCAGCTCCTCCCGTGTAGTTCTGGGCTGATTTCTCACCTTTCTTATGATCATTGAGACCCCACGAGGTGAGATCTTGCATGGAGCCCCAGTCCGAGGGAGATTGACAGTCATGTTTAGCTTCTTCCATTTTCTAATGATTGCTCCAACAGTGGACTTTTTTCCCCAAGCTGCTTGGCAATTTCCCCGTAGCCCTTTCCAGCCTTGTGGAGGTGTACAATTTTGTCTCTAGTGTCTTTGGACAGCTCTTTGGTCTTGGCCATGTTAGTAGTTGGATTCTTACTGATTGTATGGGGTGGACAGGTGTCTTTATGCAGCTAACGACCTCAAACAGGTGCATCTAATTTAGGATAATAAATGGAGTGGAGGTGGACATTTTAAAGGCAGACTAACAGGTCTTTGAGGGTCAGAATTCTAGCTGATAGACAGGTGTTCAAATACTTATTTGCAGCTGTATCATACAAATAAATAGCCTGTTAGTCTGCCTTTAAAATGTCCACCTCCACTTTTACACTCCTCTTCTTCTTCTACTTCTTCCAGCGTGTGTGCAGTTGAGTTCTGTTGACAACTATGCGTCGCTCCATTGCTCTGATTGGTTGTAGGTCTATCCAATTGAGTGCAGAGGCATTTTCTTTCCTGGTTCGGTTGAAACACGCCCCCATAATCACAGCCCAATGGAGCAGTATCAGACTCATATTCTGACGAGCATTGAGTATGACAACGTCAGGCTAAGCAAACACATCAGATGGGATATGGTTAAATGCATCACTGGATCTTTAATGTTGTGGGTCTATTTTTTTGCTGGAGGTCCTGGACATCTTGTTCAGACACATCATGACATGGATTCTAGCAAATAGCAACAGATAAGAACGAATTCAAAATCTTATAATGGGCCGTGGTTGGATCTTCCATCAGACGATCCAGAACAAACATCAAAATCAACACAAAAATGTGTCACTGAGCACAAAATGAAGCTTCTGCCATGGCCGTCCCAGTCCCCTGACCTGAACCCTATAGAGAATGAGTGATTAACTGAAGAGAAGAGCTGGGAATCTGAAGGATCTGGAGAGATTCCGTATGGAGGAATGGTCTCTGATATCCAAATTCATCAGGCATTATAGGACAATACTTGCTGTTTAATAAAATAAAGAATTTAATAAAAGGGTACGTGCCGGTCCGTGTAACGCTTTGCAGTTCATTGTTCAATTCGCACCATCAAAATGAACCAAATGAAAAGTTGGCTTATAACTTTCATTTTCAATTTCTTTTGAGCAATTTACAAAGGGATAATTGCCTCTCGTTTTAATTTTTCAATTTTACTAGTTTAGGTTGATGCGTCCAAATCTGATTTTAGAACTAACATAAAAATTAATCATATTTTGATTTTCATTTCTCTATTTTGCGCTCCCGGTTGGACTGTACCAGTGGGGGGAATGGGGGGAGCGCGCGGGGGTTCGTGGATCTATTTACCCAGAGCGCTGTATGCCTATGCATTGGCACATCTGACCATGCAATAATTACAATGGCAACGCGCTGATGTATCTCTACGTGTACTTTCTTTAGAATGATCTAATCTCCTCTATTCCTGTGTTTAATGTTGTTAGAAGTTATAGACCAAACAGAATCTGACATCCCGATGAAATAGTAAATGCTAGTAGCCTAAATAAATTACTGATGGGACACTATACCCATCTATAAAACAATAATGCTGTCAATACCTAAGCCATATACATCTCAGTTCCATTTCTGGTTGGTTAATGTAAAATGTAATGTAACAATGCATATTCAGGAAACTTTTATCAAAATAAACAAAATCAGACAAAATATGCAATTGCAGTAACCACAGGAGCATATTTCAGATCTAATATAGAAAAGCCATGTAGCCTAATCCAGGGGTGCAAAATTCAGGAAGGCCACAGCCCTGCTAAGTTTAGTTCCAAACTGTGGTTTTCAAATAATATTCCAATATATTGCTGAATCAGGTGTGTTTAATTAGGATTGAAGCTAAACTCTGCAGGTCTGAGGCCATCCAGGCATCTATAAGTAGACCTATATTGCTTAACTTGGGTAGCAGAAATAAAGCATGAAAGAATAGTGATATGTTCTGTTTAGCATTATCATTAACAACCACATATACTCAGAAATTGCTCAGAAAAGATTTGATAAAGTTTAATTATCTGGTTCAGGTGTGTTTAATTGGGGTTGGAGCTAAACTCTGCAGAGACCCGTGTGCTGATTGCACAGCTATTTGGCAGCTATATGGACTGTTGGTCCGTTCCTATCTGGATTTTGGGAACATAGTTCTGCTAGAAAATAATAATGCTATACTGTTCACCATCAATGATTGAGACTTGCCTGAGTTTTGAAAGCCTCTCAGTACAAAGTCTATACAGAAGCAACTTAACCAAATTACACTCTAAAAACGGTTCTGAATTGCACTAAAAGTGGTTCTTGGCTTGTAATCATAGGGGAACCTTTTCAAGTGCTGTATAGCACCAATCTGTGTGCTTCAGCGGTTCTTCAGTGGTTCTTCACTGGTTCTTTTTCTGAGTTGCTATATAGCACCGCTACCATATACATGTTAAGATATGGTGCTATATAGCACCAAAAGTGGTTCCCCTATGATTACGACCAAGAACCACTTTTATTAAACTCACTAGTAGAGGCTTGAAACTATTCCTTGAATATGCAATTAAGACAAAGACAATTAAAAATAATCCAGCATATAAATTGATCTTCTACCCACAACATTTACACCTGTACAATCTGTACAAGTTATATCAGGCCCTTTGAAATATGAATAAGACCTCATATAGTAAACTTGGACATCTTGACAATCTAAATCAGATTCACTTCTGTCCCCTTCCTCCATGAATTTAAAAAAAGTTATGCATTGGAAAAAAGTTATATTAAAGGCTATTAAAGGAGGCTGAAACATCCACATATTTATCATCAACATGTCCTTGACATAAGAAGCCTTTTTACCAAATCATATATAGGCCTATAAATGATTGACAATCACGTATCTGCAGCAGCAGTAATTCGCCACCAACAGTATGGCATTCGTATCCCAAACCAAAGTTCCATTTTTTACAGCAGAAGTTCATACTCTAGGCTACTTGCTCTGGAACATATTGAAAATGCAAGAGGACAGAACTTCATGGTGTTACTGATTCAAGATATCTACAAGCTCTGAAGTCTTTGAAGACAAATCATCCAAATAATCATTATTATTAATCAAAGCAATGTGTACCATTTTAAATCAAGACATGACCAAGTTGTATGGTGTTGGATAGGTCAGACTCATGGACATTTATTGAAAGGTGAAGCACCACAATGTCAATACTGTACCAACCTTTCTATAAAACACCCTTTTGGAAAATCAATGTTAATATTTGGTACAGTAGCCTTTGTTTGCAATTACAGAGGTCAAACGTTTCCTGTAGTTTTTCACCAGGTTTGCACACACTGCAGGAGGGATTTTGGCCCACTCCTCCACACAGATCTTCTCTAGATCAGTCAGGTTTCTGGCCTGTCGCTGAGAAACACAGAGTTTGAGCTCCCTCCAAAGATTCTCTATTGGGTTTAGGTATGGAGACTGGCTAGGCCACGCCAGAACCTTGATATGCTTCTTACAGAGCCATTCCTTGGTTCTCCTGGCTGTGTGCTTCGGGTCATTGTAATGTTGGAAGACCCAGCCTCGACCCATCTTCAATGCTCTAACTGAGGGAAGGAGGTTGTTCCCCAAAATACATGGCCCCGGTCATCCTCTCCTTAATACAGTGCAGTCGCCCTGTCCCATGTGCAGAAAAACACCCCTAAAGCATGATGCCACCACCCCCATGCTTCACAGTAGGGATGGTGTTCTTGGGATGGTACTCATCATTCTTCTTCCTCCAAACACGTTTAGTGGAATTATGACCAAAAAGTTATATTTTGGTCTCATCTGACCACATGAATTTCTCCCATGACTCCTCTGGATCATCCAGAGTCATTGGCAAACTTAAGACGGGCCTGGACATGTGCTGGTTTAAGCAGGGGAACCTTCCGTGCCATGCATGATTTCATTAGTGTATTACCAACAGTAACCTTGGAAACGGTGGTCCCAGCTCTTTTCAGGTCATTGACCAGCTCCTCCTGTGTAGTTCTGGGCTGATTTCTCACCTTTCTTAGGATCATTGAGACCCCACGAGGTAAGATCTTGCATGGAGCCCCAGTCCGAGGGAGATTGACAGTCATGTTTAGCTTCTTCCATTTTCTAATGATTGCTCCAACAGTGGACCTTTTTTCACCAAGCTGCTTGGCAATTTCCCCGTAGCCCTTTCCAGCCTTGTGGAGGTGTACAATTTTGTCTCTAGTGTCTTTGGACAGCTCTTTGGTTTTGGCCATGTTAGTAGTTGGATTCTTACTGATTGTATGGGGTGGACAGGTGTCTTTATGCAGCTAACCACCTCAAACAGGTGCATCTAATTTAGAATAACAAATGGAGTGGAGGTGGATTTTAAAGGCAGACTAACAGGTCTTTGAAGGTCAGAATTCTAGCTGATAGACAGGTGTTCAAATACTTATTTGCAGCTGTATCATACAAATAAATAGTAAAAAAAATCATACATTGTGATTTCTGGATTTTTTTTTTTAGATTATGTCTCTCACAGTGGACATGCACCTACGATGACAATTTCAGACCCCTCCATGATTTCTAAGTGGGAGAACTTGCAAAATAGCAGGGTGTTCAAATACTTATTTTCCTCACTGTATATTCTAGAAATGTATTAAAAAGAAAGACGCTTTCAGCCTTACTCAAAGGCCGCGGAAACATGGCCAGTGGGTTCTTTACGCAATCCATTCCCGGCATTCTTATTTTGCTTCTTATGTATTAAATATACAGGCCATTAGTTTATGAAACCTTGATCAAAATTAAAATACAATTTATAGAAAAAGACCCCCATGTCTCCAGACATATTGCGCGTATTATAGCCTATATCTTACTCATGCTGCTCACTTTTCATCATCAACATATGAAATTAAAACAATAATACAATAGGCTAATATTTAAACATATAGCCTAACTATGAATCTAAATAGGCTACGTTTTGCATTTAGCCTCCACTCCAAAAGCTTCAAAAATGTATTTTGTTTATTAACGCAAAGTTTTAATTTCAAATGTAATTTCTAAATTCAGTTCATATTTCCAACAAACGAAATTCTGAGCCAAAATAACGAAGTGGTAAAAAAAACTGCAAAAATGAAAAATATTAAAGAATTCGCGGGCGCTTTCGTCGGCATGAGTAAGATAGGCTATAAGACGCGCAATATGTCTGGAAACATGGAGTGGGGTCAGACATGATTTTTGTTGAGTGTTGTTTTGCAGAAATCATTTCTTTGAAGTGAATTTCGTTTTCAATAAATTGTATTTTAATTTTGATCAAGGTTCATCTAATTGCCTGTATATTTAATACATAAGAAGCAAACCAAGAACGCCGGGAATGGATTGACATGCGTAACGAACCCACTGGCCATGTTTCCGCGGCCTTTGAGTAGCCTAAGGCTGAAATAGCGTCTTTCTGTTTTTAATAAATTTTTGGAATATATGTCTTAATTACAGTAGGCCTATTATAGACAGTTATGATATTTGTGGCTGCACCGGGGTCCATCATTACTAGGTTAAAGTTACACGCTTTCATTAGTGATCCATGGCACCTGCTACCCATGGCTGTTATGAACTGCAGGCTTCAATCAATAAATTACAACAATTTCGTGCTATGGGCACTGCCACTGATACAGGCAGCGGATGAGATATTTTTCTGCTTTCAAACAAGTGTGACAAAGGCATGGGCTAAATACATTCTCTAATGTGGATACAGACATATATACACACATCACTATACAACACCTTATTAGGAGAAAAAACATGTCGTTTTAACGGCATAAGATCTCGTTATTACGAGAAAATTATGTTGTTTTTACGACATAAGATCACGTTATTACGAGAAAAGATGTTGTTTTAACGACATAAGATTTTTTTTATTTATTTATCCTTTGTTTTACCAGGGTAGTCACATTGAGACAGTAGTCTCTTTTTCATAAGATCTCGTTATTATGACATAATTGAGTGAAAAAAATTATATGTATGTGGCAGCAATGCGTCACCGTAATATTTACATAAGGCAAAATGTTTAAAATCTATCTGAATTGGTAGCCTATGCCTGTGACTGTCTTTTCACTTTTTCTTTCTTTATAATTTTGTTAAAGTTATAAAGTTCAGCAAATTTTAGTTAGCTTTTATCCACATCTTAGCCTAGCCTACATGCCAAACATTCACAATATTTGGGCCTAAATAAACTCCTTTGCCGATGTTTTCACTTAGTGATCATCATTCTCGTTTCCACGGCAACATTGAACTTTTCATTGAATATAGCTTCTCACATCTTCTCTTGCCCTTAAATTTAGCAGTCATTAACTCGGTTCATTACAAGCCATTAGCCGAGAATGATAGGCTTTGATATGCCTAAATATGTAGGCTATATAATGATATGCTGCAAGTCAAGAGTAGCGGATTCATAATTTGTATCGGTTAATTATCAAATGGCGAGTTCTTAAATCATTCGGGTACATCGAGGCATGCATCAATATAATAAAGTAGGTGTGTGTGTGTGTGTGTGTGTGTGTGTGTGTGTGTGTGTGTGTGTGTGTGTGTGTGTGTGCATGCGTGCACGTGAGTGTGTGTGTGTGTGTGTGTGTGTGTGTGTGTGTGTGTGTGTGTGTGTGTGTGTGTGTGTGTGTGTGTGTGTGTGTGTGTGTGTGTGTGTGTGTGTGTGTGTGTACGTGCACTAATAACAAATAAGTATAGATAAATACAAACCAGCGGGCAAATAAGTAGCCAGGCCACCGTTTTGCCCGCTGCTCCCGATGGCCAGACCTGAATTCTACATTTAGCACAGTATTATTAGCCTATTATATATTTATTAACAACAAAAACTATGGCGTCCTCTGTGTTAGCCTTTTAAACTATAAGTTACTTCTCAACGTGCACGCAGGCTATAGCCTACATAAACGATGTAAAACAGTCCGCGACCTCCCCCGCTATAGCTATAGCACAGTCCACGTAAATTGGGGAAAAAATAGAAGGAAAATAAAATCGGTTAGATTTCAATTCATTCAAAAGATAATTTCTTAAGTCATAATTTAGCAAAAGGAAATTTGAAAAAAGGAGAGAAAATGGCAAAAATCCACTGATGAAGTAACCGAGAAAAAGGAAAAAATGGACGTTTGTTTCAATATTTTATTTTTTGCATTTGCACTATATGGTCTGAAAATTGAATTGTGAAGCGTTACACGGACCCGTGCCAATAATTATGTCCTAAGTGTTTTGGAGAAGAAGAAAAAAACATTTATTTCATAATGTGATCAACCCACCAGTTTCAATTCTTTTACTTCAATGAAAGGTTAGATTGTTGTACATTTTTTGAATGAAAGATCAAAAGGATAAAAGATGCAGATTCATTTTTACAGCCATCTTTGATCATATTTACCAGGGGTGCCAATAATTCTGACCACTATATGTGCAATACATCATAAAACAGGTGGGGGAAAATGTGGGAGGAATCCGGAATCATGTCTAAAGACCATAAATCTTGGGCATGGACTTTTTTGATTTGGCCAGCAAGTTCTGTAAGTACCTGTGTAGCAACCACACAGTATTCCCTGGCAACGCACAACCACACCTGAGCAACTATATAACAACATGCTAAAAACTATAGCGACCGCACAGCAACAAATCTCAACAATGAACGTACACATCTAGTTTGATTTACAATCAATATTTCTCCTCCACTCACAGTTTTCCTTGCACTTCCATTGACATAGGCTACAACATTCATTGGCGAGAGTTTGATGATAGCCATTCGTTTCCATGTTTGTCCTTCTGTAACTTTGTATTAAAACATTGTTTTAGCCTATATTAACGTGATTTCCTCCTTCGTTCTGAGCTTAAAGTTAATTAGCTCTGAATCTAACGTTAGCATGATGACACGTATAGAACAGAAAACATATCAAGGTAGCTATACAAACTATGGTTAACGTTAGCCTATATAAAGTAGCTACAGACAAAAATTAAATACAAAAGTGACTAAAACCAATATGTATCCAAACTATTAGTGAATGCTTACAGCTTTTATTTAAAAAAAAAAAATTTTAAACTTTGTTTCAAGTAGCCTATCTGCTAGAAAGATGATGACACTTAGCTAAATCTTATTTAAATAGCACTGATACATTACTAAATATTATTTTCCTCACAAAACTACTCAAATGAATCATTAGACGTTCGTCCATCCATAACAGTAATCTGACCAATAAAATTGACGATTTGAACAACTTTTCAATATAAAAAAAATGCCGTCAAGTAGTCTATTCTCCTTTTATCCTGAGGAGGGCGCTGTTGTGTCATAAAAGACACTGAACGGAAGCGGCCTTCAGTGAATTGAGTGATAAACATACCCAGTTACACATTAATAAAAGAAAAGACACATGTAGAGAGCAACAGTCATTTATATTTTACTAACATAAACTGTCATAAACTAATCTGTCTGTCGGTCTATCTGTTTGCCCATAAATCAACTGAATAGGCAAAAGCTAACTGATGCACAAAACTGAACATTCATAATCATTGTTTTGATTCATCCAAAATATTAGACAGATACTCTGACAGCTGTGGTGTTCTTAAACTAATCCAGAGACTCTCACTGGATGACAGCGTAACGCAGTGCTCTCTGACAGATTAATGCTGTGTAGAGGCTTCACTGGCATTAATCTCTGCATCTGTTCCCCTTAATGGTCAAAATATCATGACCGAACTTTTGGAAATATCAAGATAATTATATCAGGACTCTTAAGTGCAAAACATAAAGTAATACATAATATGGCTCATCTTTTTCTGCTGTTTTTGGTAATATTTGTGAGATATTATTAGATTATTTTAATGATCAATAATCATTCATTTTATTAATATGACTATGATATTACCAGTCAGTGATCGAGTACTGTATTTCACAGTACCTTTGCTTTTATCTGATTTTTCAGTGATACGGAGGTGAGAAATTAACCAATAATAGCAGTTTATTGTTTTTATATATATTGTATTCTATTTAAAGTCGGCATGAAACAGAAGTTGAGATAGTCTACTTCCCTATTGTGATCCGAGTGAAGCAGCTCATGAACAAGAACAAATGTAGTTGCCCCGCCCTCATGCCAGTAAACACGTCATCAGAGAAGAGGCAATGGGGGAGTGGAAGGAATTTTGATTAAAGTTGAACATTTTGAGCTCCCCACGTGCATCAATGAACCCGGCTGCCCATGACCCTGTCGCCGATTCACCACTGTTCTTTCCTTGGACCACTTTTGATAGATACTGATCACTGCAGACCAGAACACCCCACAAGAGCTGCAGTTTTGGAGATGCTCTGACCCAGTTGTCTAGCCATCACAATTTGGCCCTTGTCAAACTCGCTCAAATCCTTACGCTGCCCATTTTTCCTGCTTCTAACACATCAACTTTGAGGACAAAACGTTCACTTGCTGCCTAATATATCTCACTCACTAACAGGTGCTGTGATGGAGAGATAATCGGTGTTATTCGTAATGTTATGCCTGATCGGTGTATGCCTGACCGGCTCATGAAGGAGAATACATTTGTGCAGGCAGGGCTTGATTTTGTTCATCAGGAATTGATTTGTGGTTCACTATTGGTGGATCTCGTATGAGTGACATGTTGCCCCGCCCTCGCGCCAGTAAACACGTCATCAGAAAAGAGGAGAGAGGCAAGGGAGGGGAAGTTATTTTGAGGCACATGAATTCAAAAATATGATGCATGCGGACAAATAATTTATTATAGGCTAACACTGCAATATAAAAATTTTGATTTGGAATACTTCACAATTTTTTTTTTAAATTGTCATTATTTACTCAGCCTCATTCCATTTCAAACCAAACCTGATATTGTCCTACATCCCACGCTACAGTGCGGGGGGGAAAGAAACTCATATCAGGGTGTGGATCGATGTGAGGGAGTAAATGATGACATAATGATCATATTTGGCTTAACTATTCCTTTAAAGTAAAGATTATGTGATGACTGTGTCAGGAATATCACACTCACGCCAGTAATTAAATGTAAATTCCTGTAGCACGTGTGACACAACTTTCGGCCGTTGATATGCTCGGGCGGTGACGTCACTTCCGGGATGTTGTCAGTCAGAAGTCATCTCCGTCAAGCGCAGTCGGTGTGTGTGTGTGTGTGTTTTCCAGTTCGCCGCACTGGGTTCGAGTAGCAGAATGGGCCGGGACCGATGTGTTAGTGGTGTACACTTGATTCCACTGTAATGCAGAGAGGAAGACTCGCCAGGGGAAGCGGTTTAATTGATGTTGCGGGGATTTGTGTCGGCGAAGCGGGCTAGCTCACTGCGCTAGCTCGAGACAGGATGATTCGCTGGATCCGACAACAGCTGGTACGGTCCATTTAAACTAGTTTATCATTACTCAATCTGGATGCTTCATTGCTTTGCTGTTGAGATCTTTTGATAAGTCTTGTCATTGTGTTAGCTCCAGGCTAGCGTGTAATGTTTGGCTAATTAAATCATTTCACAACTAATTAAATTACATTTATTTAGACAGTTCAGCGTTTTGCTTAAATTTAACGATTTATGTATTGTAAGAAGTCACCCGTTGTTGTTGTTTTCAAGCAGATATGACATTATTGAGAGCATGAGTAATGAGTTAATTTAACGGTTTTGTTTTTAAATTGTTTTGGAGGGAAGCGCGAGGGGTTTGCAGCAAAGCTCGCGTGCAGCCCCTCGTGATTGCGGTTTGTGTTGTTGTTGTTTGTTTGTTTTGTCTGTTATTGTTTTGATTCAGTTGATGACAGTTGTATTTCATGAATCGTCAGACATTTTCCTGCAACAAATGTCACAAGTGGTGCCTCTATCATGCGCTTTAATAATATTGCAAAAACTTTGAATTTCACTTGTCGACTGTAATCTGTTGAGATTGACTTGTTGACTGCATTGAACTAACAAACCAACAACGACTAAGTTAAATGCTTTAGATATGTAAAATATGCAGGCAATATATTCCTGTAATATCCCTCTGTTGTTTAACTGTCTTTTTTGATTTGTAATCTGTAGCGGTCAGATATCTGTGGAGCCCTTAAAGGGACATGGTGATGGGAACAAAAATATTTATATGATATTGAGTTCTCAAAAACTATTGCTTACCCCTAAGAAACTTTGCGTTTGCTCGCAAAATGTTTGCGTATTCTCACAAAAGTGTTCGCTCGCAAAACATTTACGTTTTCTCGCAAAACTGTTGTGTTCCCCTGACAAACTTGTTTGCAAAACGTTCGCTTTTTCTCATAAAGCTATTGCGTTCTTTTGGCAAACTTTGCATTTGCTTGCAAAACATTTGTGTTTTCTCGTGAAACTCTTACGTTCCCTGAAAAAACGTAATTGCTTTTGCTAGCAAAACTTTAGCATTTTCCCACAAAAACTGTTGTTCCCCCAAGAAACTTTGCGTTTGCTCGCAAAATATTTGCGTATTCTCGTAAAACTGTTTTTCCCAGAATAAACTTTGCATTTGTGCAAAACATGTGCGTTTTCTCACAAAACTGTTGTGTTCCCCGAAGAAGCGCTGCGTTTGCTCGCAAAATATTTGCGTTTGCTCGTAAAACTGTTGTTCCCAGAATAAACTTTGCGTTCGTGCAAAATATATGCTTTTTGTCGCAAAACTGTTGTGTTCCCAGAAGAAACGCTGTTTGCTCGCAAAATATTTGTGTTTACTCATAAAACTGTTGTTCCCCCAAGAAACTTTACGTTCGCGCAGAACATTTGCATTTTCTTGCAAAACTGTTGCGTTCCCCCAAGAAATTTTGTCTGCTTGCAAAATATTTGTGTTTTCTCGTAAAACAGTTGCGTTTGCTTCCAAAACATTTGCGTTTTCTTGCAAAACATTTCCGTTCCCCTGCAAAACAATTGCATTCCCCCAAGAAACTTTGCGCTTGCTCGCAAAATATTTGCGTTCCCCTGAAAAATGTTTGTTTGCTTGCAAAACATTTACATTTGCTTGCAAAACATTTGCGTTCCCCTGCAAAACATTTGCGTTCCGCCAAGAAACTTTGCGCTTGCTCGCAAAATATTTGCGTTCCCCTGAAAAATCTTTCCGTTTGCTTGCAAAACATTTACATTTGCTTGCAAAACATTTGCGTTCCGCCAAGAAACTTTTGCGCTTGCTCGCAAAATATTTGCGTTTTCTCGTAAAACAGTTGTTTCCCTGAAAAACTTTGTTTGCTTGCAAAATATTCGCGTTTTCTCGTAAAACGGTTGCGTTCCCCTGAAAAAACTTTGCATTTGCTTGCAAAACATTTGCGTTTTCTTGCAAAACATTTGCGTTTTCTTGCAAAACATTTGCGTTCCACCAAACGGAAGTTTCCGTTTGCTTGCAAAACATTTACATTTGCTTGCAAAACATTTGCGTTCCGCCAAGAAACTTTTGCGCTTGCTCGCAAAATATTTGAGTTTTCTCGTAAAACAGTTGTTTCCCTGAAAAACTTTGTTTGCTTGCAAAATATTCACGTTTTCTCGTAAAACGGTTGCGTTCCCCTGAAAAAACTTTGCATTTGCTTGCAAAACATTTGCGTTTTCTTGCAAAACATTTGCGTTTTCTTGCAAAACATTTGCGTTCCACCAAACGGAAGTTTCCGTTTGCTTGCAAAACATTTACATTTGCTTGCAAAACATTTGCGTTTTCTTGCAAAACATTTGCGTTCCACCAAGAAACTTTGCGTTCGTGTGCTAAACATTAGCATTTTCTTGAAAAATTTTGCGTTCCCTCCGAAAATATTTCCTCCCACCTCATATTATTTCCATCACAAATGTTTTGCGAGTGAATGCAAAGTTTCTTGGGGGGAACACAACAGTTTTGCGAGAACGCAAATGTTTTGCAAACGAATGCCAAGTTTCTCTGGGAATCGCAAAAGGATTGCGAAAGAATGTGAAAGCATTGAAATAATGTTTCATTTGATTAATAAATTAAGGACATTCTTTGTGTTTTTATGACCTAATATGAGCAAAAATACTTTACAAAATAGGCCCACACTTTTCATAAAGGTACAGTAACAGTTTGGGAAGAAATCATCAGTGAAGAAGAATACAATAAACCATCTTTGCTGTACTTCTACAGTTATGTTTGAAGAATGTGTTGCATTAGACTTGCGTGATATTTAGTCATTTAGTTGGATAACTAATCAGTTGTCCTTTGATATTGAAATATAAGCTAATATGAGGAGGATCTCATAGCATCTGCACCAAAGTGTGTGAGCATATTGTGTGTTAATGTTAAACTACAGTAAATGGCTTTGATTTGTAAATTGTGTCTTCAATATGGCATACAGTGTAATATTTCCTTATTTTGATGGTTTCTGCACTTCTCAGATGGGTTACAGTAATTTACAGATACTTTCAGAAGTCTTAAATTTTGGATATAAAATGTAAACAATATGTACGTCTGAATGATGTGGCCTGATGCTGTTGGCTTGACTCAGGAAGTGTGTTTAGATCTGGTGTCGTTTCAGTGGTGTTTTTTAGACACTACCCTGTGGTTGCAAACTTGATTTTGACTGTAAATGTCTAGTGGAGATGGAAACAGTTGGTGTTGCAGAACCTCATCTGTTTTTCACATGTTTCAGGTGTCTTTTTCTTATCCGTGTCATTAGGTTTGTAGTTATTTTATTTTATATATTTTTATTTTAAATGGTGAAGTGTTCCTGCAAAAATGAAATTGATGCCTGCAGGGCATTGTTGCAATTAAAGAGTTTTCAGAACTTCCTTCATTTGACAGCATTGAAAGGACGGACTGCCCAGAGCGTATATTGTAATGTTCATATTTGACAGGAACAACATTTGTTTTTTTTTCAAATTTGTTGTTCATATTATAGCTCAAGCAATCACATTTTGGTAACAAACCTTGTGGATTCAGTGCCTCTCTCTTTTACACACATTACTGCACACCCTAAAAACACTGGAGCACCAAGATATCAGTAGCCGCGTTTGAGCTTCCACAAGAACCAATGAGGTTCATTCTCGTGTTACGCAGCACGTTTGAGCTTCAGCAAGAACCAATGAGGATCATTCTTGTGTCAAGCAGCACGTTTGAGCTTCAGCAAGAACCAATGAGGTTCATTCTCTGTGTTACACAGCACGTTTGAGCTTCCTCAAGAACCAATGAGATTCATTCTCTTGTTTTGCAGCACGTTTAAGATTGAACCAATGAGGTTTGTGCAGCAAACATGTTCGGTTGAGCTTCTGTTTATGTTTGCTGATCAATGTTTATATAAGAATAAAAGCCTAAATTCAA
Source organism: Romanogobio albipinnatus (assembly GCA_023566225.1). Lineage (NCBI taxonomy): Eukaryota > Metazoa > Chordata > Actinopteri > Cypriniformes > Gobionidae > Romanogobio > Romanogobio albipinnatus. The sequence goes on along the minus strand of CM042263.1, from coordinate 25,858,946 downwards.
TCTGTTCATCATATAAAGTGATTGTCTCTTCAGAAAATTGACTAAACGCTCCATTTATATGGGTTAGTTTTACAATGTCTTTATGAATGCGTCAAAGTGTGTGTCAATGGAATTCTAATTGTGATTAGGGCTCTCGTGATTCCTTGATTAGGGCATTAACGATTGTAACTACTGTAACGATTAATCTATCGATTATTTTTAAGATGAATCAAATAAAAAAAAATTGATCAATCGATTAATCCTTTAGTTAACCTACCAACAAACAATAACCATAGCGTTTACCATTAATCTTTCAATTTTATTTGAACATAAAAAAATAAAGCGCCAAGAATTAAAAGGCATCTGTCAGCAACATAAATGTCCATGATGGCTGCATTAATTGTAACTGTTTGGGATTGACAGTGTGTTATTAAATAAATCCAAGTCCAATCGAGGCTCGAGTTCATCCATTAGATATTTTGAACAACTGACAAGGATTTTAAATTCTTTGTAACCGAGTGCAGAGTATGAGCCATGCATCTCGTAGCTTTCACCCACGCAAATCATTTCTCCGCCTCTGTGAGTAACTAAACCTGTCATTATTATACAGTTCATTCAGTGTGACTCTCACATTATGGTTCAGTTCATTCAGTGTGAGTTTGTCAAGAATGAATTTGTGAGTTTTCCTGAAAATGTGCAGGTGCCGGTTCTGTTATTAGAATGCTGTTGCTTGTAAAAAAAAAAAAAAAACGCTGTCAACGCAACGGTAGCATCAGTGCCACTGCCATACTAGCCATTAGCATCTGCCCTGGAGTTTTGTTTTTGTGTCCGGCAAAATGCCAGAAGTGACGCATTCCAAGGACAAGAATCCATGAACCGCATTATTAGACCATTTTCTGAGGCTGCAAAATGTATTAAGTTAAACCTAGCTTAATCGATTTAAAACTAGCTTAGTGCTATTGTGAAATCACGAAGTATGCGATTCAATTATAAAAGTATAGCCTATGCGCTGCAGGTTTCAGAGTGAAGCGCAATGCTTTATTTACATGCATGCATGTTACATGCTCCGTCTTTGTATTTAAATTATGTATTTTAACAGTGTTTTTCAATAAAACCCATATGATAACTTGATTTTTTTGATACTGTATTTGAACAGATTGTTTTTGCCTCATTGATATTAATATGTATTTTAAGTTATTTTACAGGCTATTATTCATGTATGTCTATTTTTTTTATTACCACAAAAAATTATCTGATAACTCAATTAATCGTCCGATTCAAGTAATCAATCGATTTCTAAAATAATCGCTAGTGTCAGCCCTAGTTCCAATTTATGGTTGGGACGGTATGAAAATTTGATATCACGGTTATAGTGAGCAAAATTATCATGATCATCAATATTATCACAGTTTGTTAAATGAGATGAAAGTGTTCAAAAAGAACTGATGCACACACTGAAAACATTTCAACAATGTTTTATATTTAAAAAACAACAAATAAAACAAGCAGTTCTATGCACTGTAAGCAAGATTCTATTCTGTGGCATTTCCTCCCTTATAATAGCCATCGTCAATAGCAACACAACAGCGCACATCCACGTATAACAATGGACAAGCTCTGTCGTGTCATTCAAATGCAACTTGCCATCTTGCGTCTCCGTTTTTGATTGTATTGAAAATGAAATCAGAGGACTTTACTATTAATACTACTATAATATTGTTGTGATCATCTTGTCTGGATGATTGTTTTGTATGCTGTACAAAATAGATTTATAAACTGCTAAGATTTAAAATATCTCATGTCCCCGTAATTATTTACCGTATGTGGTAAAAAAAATCAATGTAATAAGTGTACAATGAATTTACATTATTATCCCTTAAATGTTACCCATAATTGGACATGTGCCAGTACATGGTAATGCGATATATCACAATAATGAACATGCATGATAGGGCTGAAACGATTCCTCGAGTAACTCTATACACGGTCATGTTGCAGAAAGACATTTTTGTGTAGTAAGGACTCTGAGTATGCGCGGATTGCGGATATATCCGCGGGTCAGATGGGTAAAGTAATAAAAAGTAACGTTCCAAAAATTGCGGGTGGATGAGAGAAATCATTAATGTGTTGATTTGAATAAAGACTCGGAACTCTCATTTCACGATAAAACACAATGAATGCGTGTCAACTTACGGTTTCAGCTCATTTCAAGATCAGAGACTGCAATGCGAGAGAGAGAGCGGCATCAGCACTGGTGATATCATTTAGTCTCGCTATTTTTAAATGAAGACCGCTGTGTGAATAGATCATAAAATAATCCTGTAATCCACACTTTAGCGATTCGTTCTTCTCGACGGCTGTAATGGTACATTATATGTGTTACAAAGTTCGTAGAATAAGGTGGAAGAAGACAGAGTCGACGTGACTGGGACTGTTTATTCAGAACTCTCAGATACAAATAAGCTTGTGCTAAAAGCACAGTGCTCTCAACAACTCTGTACAATAAAACTTCCTCTAGCTCTCCGTGGTTCACGAGTGCCCAGTCAGTCTCTCTCTCGCTCTCTCTCGTGCCTGCAGTGCCTCACTAAACCACTCCCCCTCCGCCGCATAATCTAACACTCATTTCAAATGCAAAGATGTCAGCCAATCACATCAGTGGGTGTTTTCACTGAAGTCTCACATCAGAAACGCCCCTTGAAACAGGGCATTCAGCCAGAGGGGTAATAACAGTATAGAAAAAATGCCTTTTATTTCTAAATTATGACATTTTTTGATGTAAAAATCATACTAACAATATAAGTACACATCAGGAAACATAAAATAATAGAAAAATGCCATGCCATTTAAGCATTGAAGAAAGGTCGAAGAAAGGTTACTTTTCCAAGGATTCAGATTTGTGATTGTCATGTGGAAAACCAAAAAAACAGGTTCAAATCCCATACACTGTACACAATAGGCATGTTAGTCATATCTAAAGAGCAGGATGTCATAGATGCATGAGCCGGGCTCTTGTCTTGGCCTATAAACAGGTCAGTAAACGCCTACTAACCACCCACAACATCCTAGCACAGTTGTGAGTTTTGCATAAGCAACAACTCCAGATTTTCTTCAGACTTGGAAAATCTGGCTTGTGTTTAATTGAGTTGATCGGATTATGCAGAACTTTACTGAAGTGCCGTAATGTGATCTTCTCTCTCGGCAGTTTATTCCTTTTTATCCACCCTGATTTACACAAGCCTGCTTATGTTTCTTCATGTGTGTGTGAGTCATGGGAAGTGTCTTGTTATGGCAGAGCTTAGAGTCAGGGCAGAGCACTAAAGCTTAACGTGATCTGTTCTCTGTTTGCTTTTCTGCTGCCAATGTCATCTTACACAAGCTCATCAGCTCAGTCACATAATTACTCATAATAAATGGTAAATACATCTTATAGTTTTTGTTTAAATATTATGTTTGTTAAATGTGATAAATGTGGCTAGAGTATGGCAGTAAAATAACACCAAATGTATTTTAAACAATTTAATAAAATATGAATTTAACATGCTTTTATTTTAATGCATTGCATTTTTATGGGCTGAATGGGTCTTATATTTAAGCTATGAAATATTTCAATTCCAATCATTTCCATTATGAAAAATTAAATAAGCCATATTCACCTTTCAGATTTCACTTTCACTTCCAAAAAGTTCTGTTTGAAAATACACCCTATTATATTTGACGGGCAGTTTTCGGCCCATTTTATTTTGCTTTACAAATTTGATGCCACAAATTCAGTGGTCCAAATTCGACCGAAAACTGTTTATTTTGTTACATATCAAGAATCTAAAAAGTGTGCATCATGCCTGACATGTAACTTTAGAGACAGTCTCTACATTTTCAAATATCGAACATCCAATATAATGGCAACTTTATGCCAGTAGCTTTATTAATATTTAATAATGAAAATGTGTGTGAAATGTTTTGAATTGAAATATTCACAGCTTAAATATACGACCATGTTGAATTTCAGCCCATAAAAATACAATGCATTAAAATGCAAGCAGGGCAATACATATTTGTTTTTAATTGGTGCAATTCAACAAGCTTTTTTGTTTCAGATACATTTGGCATTCATTTTATTCCATACTAGATTTTGAATTAATATGAGTGAATGGGCAAATGCTGCTCTTGGTCTGAGTGCTTGTCCGCTCTTTCCGCAAAAAAGCCCTGAAACGCGTGCGCCAAAGTATTCATTGTGTTTTCTTTATAATTTTATGATTCCAATGGTTTCTGATTCCATTCATATTTTAAGCGATTCAAAACCATCATGGTGAACAGGGCACAGCTGAAGGAAATAATCCATTATTTATCAGCTTTAATATATTGGCTTTAATATATATTTAATATTTTTTTTTATCGGATCGATAATGATAACAAAAAATTATCATTTATCAGCTGATACCGATATGGCGACCGATATATCGTACATCCCAAATTGTAAGTCATTTTAAAGGCTTAGGTCTTTACTTAGGTCTATTTTGTATTACTCGATTAATACAGTGCATCTGTAAAGTATTCACATCGCTTCACTTTTTCCACAGTTTATGTTATGTCCTTGAGTGGCCCAGCCAGAGCCCAGACTTGAACCCGATTGAACATCTCTGGAGAGATCAGAAAATGGCTGTTCACTGTCGCTCACATCCAACCTGATAAAGCTTGAGAGCTCCTGCAAAGAAGAATGGGAGAAACTGCCCAAAAATAGGTGTCAAATTCAAAAAGACTTTAGCCTGTAATTGGTGCCAAAGGTGCTTCAACAAAGTATTGAGCAAAGGCTGTGAATACTTGTACATGGTTTTTTTTGTTTTGTTTAAATACATTTGCAAAGATTTCAAACTAACTTTTCACATTGTCATTATGTGGTATTGTTTGTAGAATTGAGGGAAAAATGAATGAATTTAATCAATTTTGGAATAAGGCTGTAACATAAAGTGTGGAAAAATTTAAGCACTGTGAAAACTTACCGGATGCACTGTATGCTAGGGCTTGACCTAAAATCAAAAAACTCTTTTAATTGAACATTTTACTTCGTTTAAGATTATGGATGATTGTTTTAGTTTTTTTTGTTTTTGCCCTCATAGTTCACTGAAGGTTTGTGCAGTAAATATGCTTGACTATTGAAGGTGGGATATTTTTCCATATTTTATATATTTTTCGTATTTCTTCGATGGTTTGTAACATTTCTTATAGATTTCTGCTCGTTCTAAATCAGATACAAATAAATTAGTACTGTGAGAGTAAATGTATTTAAATGCATTAATGAGAGAGATTGCGTGTGTGAATTAGTCATTAGTCAAAAAAAGCAAAACGACAAAGTAATGTAAATGCTAATTTCAGTCTCACGCTCCGTCATGGCGTTATCGCGAGACAGCTTTTCACTCGACGAGTTATCTCGTCACATTTTAATCACCCCTGCTATAAACATACAATTGAAAAACTTTCGCGAGAACGCAAGCTAAAGTGATCTCACCATGAGTCTGTTGACTCTGTGTTTGAGTTTGCCTCCGTGTTGCTTCCATGCCGCTGCTTGGACCGGGCGGAGTCACATGACTTCACATGTGGTGGTATATTTTTAAGGGGAAAGCATTAACAGGAAAAAACTAAATAACCAACATGGGAAAATTACATCGGTTAGAGGTTCTGAATTTCGGTTTCGATTAATCGTCCAGCCCTAATTTTAATGTGGGGATTTAAATTGTCCTTTTGCTTAGTAATTTATTTTGCACATAATTTATAGAACAAATATACCCTCACAAATATTTACCATGGTTTTATTATAGTAATACTATACCATTTGTACAACCACACAAATACCTATGGATTTAAACTATCAGTCCTTCCAGAAAAATGCGGCTTTTTTTGTGATTATGCGGCACTTTTTTTTTCATCAAACTGCAGTTTATCACAAAGTGCTGGGAATATTTAAAGGTCCCGTTCTTCGTGATCCCATTGTTCAAACTTTAGTTAGTGTGTAATGTTGCTGTTAGAGCATAAATGATACCTGTAAAATTATAAAGCTCAAAGTTCAATGCCAAGCAAGATATTTTATTTAACAAAAATTCTCTTTCAAAGCCTACAGCGAACGGCTGGCTTGGACTACATCCTGGTACTTCCTTCATTAATGACGTCAGTAGAACAGTAGAACAGACTAACCTCCGCCCACAAGAATACGCGAAAAAAGGGGGCGTGGTCTTGTTGCTGTCCCACGTGGAGAAGAGGACGTGTCGCGTGGAGAAAAGGAATTGTTGCGTTTGAGTGTGTTTGTCGCCATGTCGTCGAGACGCTGTTATTTTCATCCCGGAGTCAAATCACCTTTGTTTGGCTTTCCCAGGGACGCTGTAGAGATCATTAAGCGCGCATATATCTCCCGTTAAGAGGCGTGACCTTTCCACGTGCGCTAAGCTGCTGTCGAATCACAACACCGGAACCGTGCCACGTTCGCTAAGCTGCGGTCAAATCACAACACGGGAACCGCTGGCACAATCAGAACTCGTTACGTATTTCTGAAGGAGGGACTTCATAGAATAAAGGAAGTCATCAGCCATTTTTAGGACAGTGAAAACAGCGGTATACAGATAAGTACATTGTGTTATAAATACTGGGTTTTTTTTTTTACACGCGAAAACATGAACACATGTTATATTGCACACTGTAAACACAATCAAAGCTTCAAAAAACACGAAGAACGGGACCTTTAAGTTCTCATCTTGTTTTATTGAAGACCTTAATAAACACATGGCTCAAATTTACAAAACCTTGAGTCAAACAAGTTCTGTAGCTTTACAAAAGGAATATGCTACAACTTCTGAAAAAATGAATAAATAACTTCCTGTTTTACAGAGGTAGCTATACAAAACAGACATTTGAGTTCTTCCAATGCCCAAAGTGCAATCTATTAAAGGGTTAGTTCACCAAAAAATGAAAATTCTGTCATTAATGACTTCCACTCATGTCGTTGGACACCCGTAAGACCTCCGTTCATCTTCGGAACACAAATGAAGATATTTTAGTTGAAATCCGATGGCTCAGAAAGGCCTCCATTGGCACAATGCACTTTACACTCTCAAGAGCCATAAAAGGTACTAAAGACGTCGTTACAAAGTCCATCTCACTACAGTGGTTTTACAATATCTTTATGAAGCTACGAGAATAGTTTTTGTGCTAAAACCTAAATAACGACTTCTAATAGTGATGACGATTTCAAAAAACAGCATCATGAAGCTTCGAAGTGTTATGAATCAGCGAGTCGATTCATGATTCGGATCGCGTGTCAAACTGCTGAAATATACATGGGTGCGTCTCAATCAGCTCGCTAGCTCAGTAGTCAGGGCACTGATCAGGACATAGGTCAATGGGCTGACTCCCTGACCAGTGCCCTGACTACTGAGCTAGGGAGCTGATTGAGACACACCCCTTGACTTTGGTGATACAAACCGCTGAATCGACTCACTGATTCATAACGCTTCGAAGCTTCATGATGCTGTTTTTTGAAATCGGTCAACGCACCAGAAACTGCTTTGCATGGTCTTTTGCTGTTATTTTTGTTGGCAAACGGGAATTTGCATGCTTCATCATGGTTTCACCGATATCTATGGTTTCACCACGGGGTTTGCAGCTTTTCGATGACGTTCACGTCGGGTAATTACGTCACTTCAAAACGTTCCCATGGCAATAGGGGGAAATGGTGGCTCTTGTGTGAAGTAAACAAACATTTTTCAACTTTGTTAATATATGTGACTTTTTTGCAACGAAAATGCGGGGATTATGAAATCATGCTAGCCCCACATATTTTTCACACGGAAATAGGCAATTTACGCGGTGAAAGTGCGGCGTATTTGAAAAAATGCGGGCCCTGCGTAAATATGCGGACTTTGGCTGATTATGCATTAAATCATGGGATCGCACGTTTTTCTAAAGGGACTGAACTATGGATTTGAAGCAAAACCATGGTTCATTTGTGGTTACCATGGAATAACTATAATAACCCTGTTTTATTTATTTATTTTTTTAATTGTAAGGGTAGATATATTCACTGTGTATGTTTTCATAGCACTCAGCTGACACGTTTGTTTGAAGGACCGCATTGGGCAGGATGTGTTTTGTCAATAAAAAAATTTAAATTATCAAATTAATCGAAAAAATTATCGTCCAACTAATTGATTATCAAAATAATCGTTACTTGCAGTCCTACAGACAAATGTATACTGAAATATTGGTATTGAGTATTTTTTATCATATCGCACAGCCCTAGAGTGAACACCAATCGTGTTTGAATTATGCTTGTGTTTTGTTCAAGTTAGCCAAGTGTCTGAACTGATGACGTGCAGGGGCTCTCAGGTTGTAGACGGGTCATTCCAGGATGAGTCTGCGATGGCCTTTCTGACTGCTCATCTCATTAGCTGCCACTTCCCAGATGAATGTTTAATTAAAGGTGCTTTACTGGAGTGCCAGACTCATTCTTCATAATAAAAGGCACAGACCATTACGCAATGCTCAGAGCAGATGAGCGCCCTCTCAAACGGTTTCTAAGTAACTGGGAATTAAGAGCATATTTAGAGGGGGAACAGCAAACTGAAGCCGTCACACACAGCTGTGCAGTAGATTTATTTGTCGTCTGCTTCGGTCAACTCCGTGTAAGCTTTTCTGTATTAGGATCGAGATAGAAGAGATATGCATCACTTGTTCTCCAATTAGTTTGATAAGATTAATTAGCCGCCTTGTTGTGCTGATTTATTACAGCCTGTGTTTCATTATCTCAGTAATGAGGATTATTAGCGCATGAGGGAAAAGCATTTTTCTATTAACACAAATGCAAGAATAGAGTCACGGGTCACAGAAACTGTTTAGTTTTGTGCATTACAGACAGGGTCCAATTAGGGATGGGCGATATGGCCTAAAATCCATATTGCGATTTATATATCGTTATCGCAAGAGGCTACAATGTATATCACAATATATAAATTATAATAGAACCATTTCAGAACAGGTTACAAGACCCTAAGGAAAGCCAAACTGCTAAATGTTTGTTGTTGTTTTTTTTTTAAAGAAAGAAGGAAATGTTGTATGTAGAGCTGGGCGGTATATCGAGTTTGTACAATATATCGATATACAGTACATTGATACGAACACATCTGAAAAATAGCGGAGTACACAGAATGATCTGATGCAGGGAAAGTGCATGATACAATTTGTCCTAAACATGACACATGCTTTATATTTAGGGCTTCAAAATAACTGGTAAGGTATAGTTAACATGTATAGTTTAAAGCAGCTTTCCCTGTCAGATGCTCTGAGAGATAACATTAGGCTAATTGTGCTGACAGACGGATAAATACTTGCAGTGTTTAATGAGTTTGAAATGCGTTGCTTTCCCCTGTGCATAACTTGCATTTCACAGGTATATTCTCCATCTGTAAATGTTAGAAAGTCATGCAAAGATGTCCATTTTGCTGTCAGGAGAGGACGATCCTTCTGCAAGTAAAGATGGTGGTTCATTGGGTTAAACCATGGAACTGATACGCAGAAGGTTGCTGGTTCGATCCCAGCGGTCACCACCAGTGTGTCCTTGAGCAAGGCACTTTACCCCATGTTGCTCCAGGGGGATTGTCCCTGTAATAAGGGCACTGTAAGTCGCTTTGGATAAAGCGTCTGCCAAATGCGTAAATGTAAGTGAATCTCCGCTAAAATTCAGGCTTTCGTGAATGAGCGTCGCCGCGTGCATGCACGCCAAAAAGATGGAGCGCAATAGAATAAGAACGCAATAATTCTGACTAAAGTATACATATTTCTAAAATATTTGTTGTTGGACAATAAATGTGCCATATGTGGAATTTTAAACCTACAAGTAATTAAGTAATACTAGTAATATTTTTTATGAAAGGCATTCGGACGGGATTTGATTTCTCATAGGAAAGAGTAGGTAATTTGCTCTGGAATTTTTTCTAAGGTTGAGTGAGAAAAAACACACACTTGGTAGATTTGGATAGTCCTGTGTCAAATGTCCTGTTTAGTTTTTATCAGGTATTTAGTCAACATATCCAGTTTTAGTTGACTAAAAGATTGGGAATTTTAGTCTAGTGTAAGTTAATGAAGACCCGTTCACACCAAGGACGATAACTATAACGATAATGATGGGTATAGTTCTGAAAGCCGCCTCTCATACTGAATAGTGTGCAAAACTAAACTGAGTTCTCTTCTGTCTTTTTTGCACTTGAACGGACAAATGCACACAAAAATATCCTAGTAAACATTAGGGGTGTAACGATTTGACGTCAGAAACGCGTCAAAACTGAAAATATCAGGCTTTTTCAAAGCCCTCATCTCTATCGAGCAACAACGCTGACGGCTGTGCCAGCATGAGAGAGATAGAAAGTGACAGAGACGTGTTAATGAATGAACATCCCAGTACTGTAAAAGTGCAGGAAGGCATTGTCTATTTCGTGCACACAATATGGTTAACCACAACAGATAAACATGACAAATGTGTGGACACGAACTAAACGGTAACAATTCTCGTTTAATTGATACTGATATGGATTCTTATTCTAAATAAATTTGCTAAATATATGCACTATATCACGTAATCCTTATATTTTTACTTAAACTGTTGTCGTCTTGAGAAAGAATGGAAGGAGCTAAAAATGAAATTCAACACCGGCCATATAATTGCATGTGAAAAATGTAAACGTGTTTATTCTTTTGTGGCACTTGAAAAAATAATTTGGCGCCTAATTTTGCCAATGGCTCCTTAATTGATATTTTTGTCTGGAGCCCTGTACACTGTGCATCGTTGTAAATCTGTTCATCATCGTTCGTCTCTTCAGAGGACTTGGATTTGAATTAGACACTCGAGTAGTTATTTTTACAATGCCTTTAAGTTTAATTAAGTTTGAGAGGAATTGATTTTAAATGGAGGGACAGAAATCCCTCAGGTTCCATAAAGAATATTTTCATTTGTGTTTGGAAGTTAAACGAAAAACAACATGATCGTGAGTACATGATGATAGAATTTACATTGGTACATTTGTGTTTGGTGAATTATACCATATAAATAGGCCTACAGCAAGTTGAGCCTTGGATAAAACAACTCTATATCGCAAATCATATAGTTTCCATCAACATATAGTCGCATTTTAATATTTTATTAATAAAGTGCAGTTATATCCCCCCATCACAGTTTCACAAAATCCTGTGAGAAACACTGGTTATGGTTATCTTTATAGTTATCGTTCTTGGTGTAAATGTGCCTTTAGTCATATTTTAGTCATGCTGTGTAAAGCCCTGTTCACACCGCCAGCGACACGCAGCGACAAAGCGACCCGATCCCATTCATTTCAATGGAGCGCTGGCGACTTCCGGTGACACGAGCGACAGTGACCGTTGGCGACAGAATGTGGGCGCGGGACGCGAGATGCGACAAAAGTTCAGAAATTTCAACTTTATGCAAATGAGAAGCGATTTTCGCGAGCGACAACCAATAGGAGTGAAGTCAGTGGAGTGCACGGGAGCCGTCTGCTCACTAATTCTGCGGTGTCGTGTCAAGATGGAGAAGTTGAATTTAGCTGTTGGCAATTTCCCTGTTATTTACGATATGTCTCTGTGTACATACAGAGACACATTTAAAAAAAATTATGCATGGAATCCTCCAAAATGTTTGTTTTTAGCGGCAAACGGAGGAGGGTGATCTGCTAATGATGTTTATAGGCAACCCGTAGTGGGAACGCCCACTAGCGACATGAATCTCTGGAGCTGGCGACATGCAGTGAAAAAATCGCTGGCGGTGTGAACGGGGCTTAACTGGTAACCTGATAATCATAACAATCTTTGCTCAAAATTGTAATCGTGCTTTACTGATTGGAAATGTCTTTTTACGTTTCATCAGAATTACTGCACTTTCACCTACAAGCACAAATCAAGAGAAGGTCAACTCCTACGCATGGTTTATTGTACTCATTCACTCATCTAGTTTCCTGATTCTTTCCTGAAATTTTTTTCAAAAATAGTTTTCATATAAATTAACACTCTAATTATGAAAAGTGGTAAAATTTTAATATTAATTCCAAATTATGTTAATGTTTTAGAAAGGTCAACAAACATTTTTCATCAATGTTTTTATCAATTTAACTCATTACTTGGAAGACAGCTGCTTATTTAGAATATCACCGTACCTCATAGAAATTATGTGCAAAATACCCATTTCAAACAATTGCAACATCCCCCGATGTATGCAAAGCGTTGTTTCTGGGGGTAAAAAAGCAACTCAGAAACAGATTAAAATGTTATTCCACTGAACAGAATCTCTGTTAATCAGTAGATTCACCACAAAAAGAGTTGCACGAGTTGGGCATGACATTGTATTCTCACTTGAAATGAAATTATAATTTCATTTCATAGAAATATTTTTTTTTTCTTTTAATGGCCCGTCCTACAGATATAAAAGATTTGTTGTTACTTTTGTTTCATTGCGATGGAATGTGCTATGCCAGGAGGCTTACTTGGATTTGAAGGTCTTCCTTCCCCAAACATAAAAGTATTAGTTCACTCTCCTAACAAATCTGTGAATCCATTAACATGGATTGGTAATCACAGCACAGTTTTGAAAAATGAGCTCAAGATGTTCATGTTGGCACACAGAATGATTTCCAGCATCTTGGAAAGTGTAGAGGGGAAATGGGACGGAAACGCACAAAAGGATGAGTCAAAAGATTCAGACTTTAATTGAATGCATGTGTTGCCAGTGGGGTTGGGTGACGTGGCCGTGTAGGAGAGGAGGAGATTTCCCTGCCTTCTCTGGGCATGATTCAATGGAAGACACAAGCTGAATTTAGGAGAACATGTCCAGTGCGCGACTGGAGAAGGATTTGCATAAAGCGCCAGGTGGACTGAGAGTTTGTCTATGCAAAGAGCTGTCACATGTCCCACAAAGCAAAGCTATATGTTATGTCTGAGGAAATTCAATCGCTCCAGGAATCTGAGGCCAGATTCATGAAACATAATTCGTCGGAACTGCTTTTTCTTTTTTAATTTAATTAATTAAAAATCACAACCTTAAGATCCGTTTGTTAAAAGTGAGGTCACATTAGCAAAATTTCAGTGAAATTGTATTTGTCTGTTAATAGTGTAGTGATGTATGAAGCACAGCTCAGACTTTACAAACCCAACTTTCTTTTGGTCAATGCAAATGCAAATGTGTCACCAGCATTTTCGCCCATACCTGATACTCCCAATCACATGGATTCCTGTTAGAATGACTGGATTTCGCTTGTGAAATTTCGCAGGGCAACGCACCTTAAGACTGTTCTGATGTCAACTCAAGAATTTAAATTCTTGGTAGTTGGCCAGTTTAAATGTCAGTCAGAAGCACTAGCCTCAGTGGGCGGTTCTTGTCGGGTGTGAATGACAATGTTTATAGGGGACATAAAACACAAAGTTTCTGCTAGTCTCTTGTTAATCTTGAGTACCTATAGAGTAGTATTGCATCCTTCATATCTCCAAAGTGTCTTTAGTTTTATCAGATTTATAAAAGACAGATACACTGTACCGATTCTTTCTGAAAACAGCCTACAGCCGAGCATGTGAAGGAGTGCAGTGGGGGCAGAGCTAAAGAGTCACGAACACACACACGCACATCATGGCATTATCCCTGGATAACTTTCTATTCACTATACGTTTGTTTTGTTTACATTATATGCACTTACATGCCGATTGCCAACAAAAGTTTCACTCACCACATGCGATTTTGACTCATGACCGGGATCTTTTATCGCTGGGAACGCTCCTTCTTTCAGTTTCAAACAATCTGCAAATCCAGTGTCGAACGGGGCCTTATTTACAAAACATTTGTCACCGAAATGCCGGGAACAAACAAACACATTTGCAAAACTCCGTTGCTGCTCTGGGAAAACAAACTGCATCCACTCTTTCCTTAACGCTGGGTTATTTAGGAAGTTAATCAAGGCTATATTTCCCTCACAACCAGAAACACACTTCTTTAGTGACATTGTTGATTTTCGTGGTCTAAAAACTAAATGACAGCGCCGCCGATGGCTTCTGTAACCCGAACGAAGCTCGTTGCTCTCGCTCTGGTTGGTGTGTGTGCGCACGCTCATCCGGGAGAAATGCCCATTCAAGCAATTCTGCCCTTTATGACGTCATACAGGGCCATACTCGAAAAAAAACTTCCCAAAACTTGTTTGAATCCTGAAGGAGTGTATTTGGCACAGAAATACTCTGTCATACGTAAACAAATGTTTTTAATTTTGTTCATGTTTAGCATGAGAGTCAACTTAGGGCTGTCACTAACGATTATTTTGGTAATCAAGTAATCTATCGATTATTCTGATGATGATTATTCGAGTAATCGGATATTTTTTGTGGTAATAAAAATAGACCTAAGCAAACAATAGCCATTAAAATTACTTCAAAATACATATTATAATCACGAGGCAATAATATTTGGTTCAAATAAAGTTTTAAAAGCAAATAATTGTATGGTTTTATAGAAAAACACAGTAAAAATATATAATATAGCATACATCATAAACAAATCATAAACAAATGCCTACAAAGGGCACCAACGGCCTGGTGATTGTTGTTGTCCCACTTTACAACAGATCAAATCCTTGTTCAATATTGGCCAAACATAATTTAAGTCTAATGTTCACTTAATCTTTAAAATAGTTGCAACTTATTTACAATATAAATACTATAGCCATTGTAATTTCTTGAACGAATAGGTGGACAACAAAACATGCAAACATGCGAGCGTTTAGACTTTTATTTTGAAATCGCGAGTTTCTATATTTAGAAACGTATAATGATGGATTCTCCTGTGTTGAGTGTAGGTTTATAAAAGATTTACCTTACAGATATGAATTGAAATTGTAGCCTACATAGTGCAATTACACTCTATAAATGAAATGTTAAACGTTGATATTGATCATGTTCTATTCTGAAACTAATGTTAATAAAAATCATACACTGTCAGAATAAGAAGGTTGCATTTAATGGGTGCAATGGCCTGTCACTCCTTGGCAGTTCCTTGTGAAAATGAACCATTTTACTTCATTGACCGTAGTTCAACTAGTATTTGTAGATTTCCATGGTTATCACTACAAGTAAACATATTTTAACCACATGTAAAAAAATAATTAAGGCGTATTGAAGGTTAAAATGCCTTTCAAATATAAATGTTAAGTGTACCCACTTAACATTTATATTTGAAAGGCATTTTAACCTTCTAACCTTTTTAGTTAGTAATTTTTATAATTTAATAAATAATACAATTTAATAAAATTGAATCATTTAAAAGTTCAGTTTAGAAATATCTTATCGATATCGGTGATACTGGCCTTGAAAGTATCGGTATCGTATCGAAAACAAAATAAGTGGTATCGCCCATCCCTAATGTAAATGATAAGTTCATGTGGAGCAGAACTGAGACTCATATAACCAACACGCATATAAGTAAATATTAAACCCGCAGCCACAGGGCTTATATTTATTTAATTGAATCGCAGCCTTTGTGAATTCACAACAGCACCATGCTATAATATGGTTTTAATATATTGTGCGGCCTTAGAAAACGGTCTAATAATGCGGTTCATGGATTCTCATCCGTGGAATGCGCCACTTTCGGTATTTTGCCGGTTACTCGACATGGGTAAATGCAATTGAGGCAATTGAGGATTTTTTTTAAATCAGTTACTCAATTTTTTTTTGAGGAATCATTACAGCCCTAAATCAACTCATTAACAGTGTAAATAAGTCAGAACGCATGAAATGACATTAGACCCCCCCCCCCTCCCCCTTTAATGCAAGTACTTTTATTTCGATACAATAAGAGGTTGGCACTTAAATGTTATATCGCAACCACAGAAACATTAAGTTTGGTGCTGCACTTGTGTCCTAATATTCAAGTAAAGAAGCATTCACATACAAAAAAAAGGTGTGTTTTGTCGTAACACCGCGGTGGGGCTGTTGTCAAGTTGACCAGCACAGCCCTGCATTGGAGTATTTACAGTTTTTAATGTTGTTTATGCATCTATGTGGTGTTTTTAATATGCTTTAAGACAAACCATGTGCAAATTCAACACCATTGCTGAGTATTTTCTCTATAAAACTGCTTTGAACCAAAGATTTGTTTGAAATCGCTGGTGTTTCTGACGCCTACAAACTACGAGGGGCAGGCTTTAGCATATCATTAACTATGACCGTTCTGAAGCAGGCAAGTCTCAAGAGAAGCCAGATTATCCCAAGATATTTTTCTGTTGACATGAAAAATCGGATACATTTGTATCGGGGTTGGGGGTGTATTTAACTGTTCAAGAGGGAAATGGCCTGTGGGAAGAAACTGTTCCTGTGCCTAGATGTTCTAGTGGCCAGTGATCGGAGTCGCCGTCCTGATGGTAACAGTTCAAACAGGAGGTGTCCAGGGTGAGTGGAGTCTGTGGTGATTTTCCCTGCTCTCTTCCTCACTCTGGAAGAGTACAGGTCCTGGAGGGTTGGCAGGGGAGCACCAATAATCCTCTCTGCAGTCCGAATTGTGCGTTGTAGTCTCTTGATGTCAGATTTGGTAGCTGAACCAAACCAGACAGTGATGGAAGTGCATAAGAGACTCAATGACAGCCGAGTAGAACTGAATCAGCAGCTCCTGTGGGAGGTTGAACTTCCTCAGCTGACGAAGGAAGTACAGTCTCTGCTGGGCCTTTTTCACAATGGAGTTAATGTGATTGTCCCACTTCAGGTCCTGAGAGATGGTAGTGCCCAGGAACCTGAATGACTCCACTGCTTCCACAGTGCTGTTCATGATGGTGAGTTGGGGGAGAGCTGGGCTGTTCCTCCTGAAGTCTACTATCATCTCCACCGTTTTGAGCGTGTTGAGCTCAAGGTTGTTATAACTGCACCAGACGGCCAGCTGTTCAACCTCCAGTCTGTAAGCAGACTCGTCACCGTTTTGGATGAGGCCGATGACAGTGGTGTCGTCTGCAAATTTCAGGAGCTCAGTGGTAGCAGGAGAGATCAGGAGATCAGTGGTAGCAGCTTCAAAAACAGTCCAATCAGTGCAATCGAAGCAGGCTTGTAAGTCCAGCTCTGCTTCATTAGTCCATCTTTTTACAGTCTTTATTACAGGTTTAGCTGATTTCAGTTTCTGCCTGTAGGTCGGTATAAGATGAACCACACAGTGATCAGAGAGCCCCAAAGCTGCCCGTGGGACGGAGTGCTATGCATTCCTTATTGTGGTGTAACAGTGGTCCAGTATATTACTGTCTCTGGTGGGACATGTAATGTGCTGTCTGTATTTTGGCAGTTCACAGGAGAGATTTTCTTTATTAAAATCCCCAAGAATGATTAAAAGAGAGTCTGGGTACCTTTGTTCAGTCTCAGCTATTTGATCAGCCAGCTGTTGTAGCGCCGCGCTCACACACGCGTTTGGAGGGATGTACACATTCACGAGAATGAACGAGGAAAACTCCTCATTATGGGAGGATAATCATTATTATTATGATAATCTGCAAGCAATGCAATAAGATGACCTTTGAGTTGATCAATGAGTCTCCTGCAAGAACATCCATGTAGTCAGATAATACCAAAGCTTATTTTATATTTGAGAACTTCTTAAGAATTAATCTCAAAGATTTTCATGAATCTGCCCCCTGATTTCCACACACAGTCTGAGAGTAACATACAGGTCCTTCTCAATAAATTAGCATATTGTGATAAAGTTCATTATTTTCCATAATGTAATGATAAAAATTAACCTTTCATATATTTTAGATTCATTGCACACCAACTGAAATATTTCAGGTCTTTTATTGTTTTAATACTGATGATTTTGGCATACAGCTCATGAAAACCCAAAATTCCAATAAATTAGCATATCATGAAAAGGTTCTCTAAACGAGCTATTAACCTAATCATCTGAATCAAAATTACACCTGCAAAAGATTCCTGAGGCTTTTAAAAACTCCCAGCCTGGTTCATTACTCAAAACCGCAATCATGGGTAAGACTGCCGACCTGACTGCTGTCCAGAAGGCCATCATTGACACCCTCAAGCAAGAGGGTAAGACACAGAAAGAAATTTCTGAACGAATAGGCTGTATCAAGGCACCTCAGTGGGAAGTCTGTGGGAAGGAAAAAGTGTGGCAAAAAACGCTGCACAACGAGAAGAGGTGACCGGACCCTGAGGAAGATTGTGGAGAAGGACCGATTCCAGACCTTGGGGGACCTGCGGAAGCAGCGGACTGAGTCTGGAGTAGAAACATCCAGAGCCACCGTGCACAGGCGTGTGAAGGAAATGAGCTACAGGTGCCGCATTCCCCAGGTCAAGCCACTTTTGACCCAGAAACAGCGGCAGAAGCGCCTGACCTGGGCTACAGAGGAGCAGCACTGGACTGTTGCTCAGTGGTCCAAAGTACTTTTTTCGGATGAAAGCAAATTTTGCATGTCATTCGGAAATCAAGGTGTCAGAGTCTGGAGGAAGACTGGGGAGAAGAAAATGTCAAAATGCCTGAAGTCCAGTGTCAAGTACCCACAGTCAGTGATGGTCTGGGGTGCCATGTCAGCTGCTGGTGTTGGTCCACTGTGTTTTATCAAGGGTAGGGTCAATGCAGCTAGCTATCAGGAGATTTTGGAGCACTTCATGCTTCCATCTGCTGAAAAGCTTTATGGAGATGATTTCATTTTTCAGCACGACCTGGCACCTGCTCACAGTGCCAAAACCACTGGTAAATGGTTTACTGACCATGGTATTACTGTGCTCAATTGGCCTGCCAACTCTCCTGACCTGAACCCCATAGAGAATCTGTGGTATATTGTGAAGAGAAAGTTGAGAGACGCAAGACCCAACACTCTGGATGAGCTTAAGGCTGCTATCGAAGCATCCCGGGCCTCCATAACACCTCAGCAGTGCCACAGGCTGATTGCCTCCATGCCACGCCGCATTGAAACAGTCATTTCTGCAAAAGGATTCCCGACCAAGTATTGAGTGCATAACTGAACATATTTATTTGAAGGTTGACTTTTTTTGTATTAAAAACACTTTTCTTTTATTGGTCGGATAAAATATGCTAATTTATTGAGATAGGAATTTTGGGTTTTCATGAGCTGTATGCCAAAATCATCAGTATTAAAACAATAAAAGACCTGAAATATTTCAGTTGGTGTGCAATGAATCTAAAATATATGAAAGTTTAATTTTTATCATTACATTATGGAAAATAATGAACTTTATCACAATATGCTAATTTATTGAGAAGGACCTGTATGTGCGTCTGGCCTGCAGACCAAAAATAAAGTCTGAAAGCAATAGGAATTCAATATTAAGTGATTTAACTCTCATGCGCTGTGAAAGTGCCTCCCATAATGAATTGTTTGCTGCACACTAACTGAATTAATAATGACTTTGGCAAAGTGTCATGCACGCCCATCAGCCTCTCAGCTTCAGCTTACCATTTTTCCATAAGCTTTAAGATTATATCGCTGTTTCACCAACAAATATTACATTATCTATATCTCTCTAGGTGAAACTTTGAACAGGCAGTTGTTGATTTTTCTTGCCTGTCTGTCACACCGCCTGACCCATCTCTTCTCATCTCTTCCAGGGCTTTGACCCTCCCCATCAGAGTGACACGCGCACCGTTTACATAGCAAACAAGTTCCCACAGCATGGCCATTATGTTCCTCAAAGGTTTGCAGACAACAGGATCATTTCCTCCAAGGTAAGAGCAGATGAATATGAAATGAATTTGACTCACATGTGCATGTTTCTCCCTACTCTGATGGAGGATTTGCCTGTAAAATCCTCTGTACGTTTGTTGTTTTCTCTTTGTAGTACACCATATGGAACTTTGTGCCCAAGAATTTGTTTGAGCAGTTCAGAAGAATTGCCAATTTTTATTTTCTCATCATCTTCTTGGTTCAGGTAAGCTCTGTTCACTCATAACATCATTCATATTCACAAGATACGATTTGCAAATGCAAATTACTCATGTATATATGACTTGTGCAGCTGATTTGTGCAATTGTTAATCTTATCTAGTGAATATAAATGAGGTTGTGCATTTGCAAATCATAGTTTGTGAATATGACTTAGTTTGAATTAGGGATGTTAATCAATGTGTGACAACACTGATGAAAACCGGTATCACCGCTAATTTTAACCGAAAGTAAAATGCGTACGGTCGCTCAGGCATTCATAACGGAGTGGTGCGGAGCAAAGCGAGTGTTTTCAATGAATTCCTATGAAAGTTAAGCTTCCATAGGCATGAAGTAAAAACGCACAGTGAATGATTGCAACCGTGAATGAATGACAGTGCAGCCGTAATTGTGTGCGCACTGTGCAGCCATGAATTAATGACAGTGCATCCGTGAATGAATGCCTGTGCGGCCGTGCTCATTTTACTTTCGGTTTAGAATTAGCTCCAATTCGGAGGCGGGTTGCTTTAATTGTGGGTTCATTAGCCTATTATTCTTAATTAACACAACAACAAAACAGTACAATGACAAACTCCCTTAAAGGGATACTTCACCCCTGGAAAGATGAATGTGTATTTAAATTGGGTCATTTATGTAGTAGACATGTGAAATTATTTTAGAAGTTGGTGCCTTCTAGACTGAGGAAAGCCAGAAAATGTATTTTTGGCTCATGTGGATGAAAGACAACAACTCCCAGAAAGCACTTGCTTCGCTGCCCTATGAGGCCACTCACAAGCCATGGCTACCGGTTATCACTTGCCCACCACGGCACCGCCCCCAACGTCATGTTCATTTTTATAGTAATAAAATAATTTAGTTCAGTTAGAGAACAGACACTGCAATTAAAAACTGAACGTGTCTGCTCAATACAGTGTGAGCCCAACGAGAGTCTCAGCACAAACACAGCAGGAGTCAGATTTCATTCATCACGAGAGCGAAGAGCATTCATCACGGCATTCATTTCATTTCATGAATTCTATTAATTTCATCGACAGTCATTCGAATATATTACCGGCTTTCTACTAATAAAAAGCTTAATGCTAATCACTGAAGTAACCCTTTAAATAGGCGTTTTTACATTTTCCAAATCTTTTCATGATCATCTTGTCTGTCAGCTCCTCACTCTCGTGATGAATGAAATCTGACTCATGCTGTGTTTGTGCGGAGACTCTCGTTCGGCTGACACTGTATTGAGCAGACACGTTCAGCTTTTAATTGTAGTGTCTGTTCTCTAACTGAACTAAATTATTTTATTACTATAAAAATCAAAACGACGGTGGGGGTGGTGCCGCAGTGGGCAAGTGATGTAACCGGTGTTTCGCCTGAACACCGGCGACACCGACTATCGCAGCAAGCCTAGTTTGAATAATTTGCTAATATATGAGCTTTCTTGTGAACGTGAATTAGCTTGCAGATTTGTCACATATATTTTGTAAATAAATAAATTGAGGCTGTTTGAGCTCCATAATCCTTGGTTTGAAAAAAAGAATGCAGGTTCAGCATCATCAGTGTTGGATGTTTTTCCAGTAAGTAAAGATTATGTTTACTACAAACACCGTTGTATGTTAAAGTACAACAAATCACCAAGCACTGATCATCCCAACTGAAATCACTCTGGCCTGAAATTAAGTGATATTATGCTCTAAATTTGTGTTATTTGACTTAAAATTGTAGTGGAATGTACAAAATTTGTAGAGTTGCCCAGATTTTTGTAGTTTTAAACTATTAGTCAACTAAATTTGATTACTTTAATTATCAGAAAATGTTTGGTAACACTTTAGTATAGGGAACACGTATTCACTATCAACTATGACTTTTGCCTCAATAAACTTCTAATTTACTGTTTATTAATAGTTACTTATGTCGTTTTTGTAGCGCTTAAGTTTAGGTATTGGGTAGGATTAAGGGATGTAGAATAAGGTCATGCAGAATATGGCATTAATGTGTGCTTTTTAAGTACTAATAAACAGTCAATATCCTAGTAATATTCATGATAATAAGCGACTAGTTAATAGTGAGAATTGAACCCTAAAATAAAGTCTTACCAAATGTTTTTTAGTTTCAGGGCTGACAAAGAATATTATATGTAACATTAGCTATGTTTCCATCTACCTATTTTTATGCACATTTTTGGATATTGCATAAAAAATGCTGGATGGAAACGCAAAAATATGCATAAATTAAAAAAATGTGCATAAAAAAACGTATTCACTCAATTGAGTTGGATGCACTTTTTATCCAATAAGAAAATATGTGCATATACTCTGATGGAAACACATACAGAATAAACTTTAGTATAATTACCCCCCAGAACTCTTATATGACTGAGGTGCAAGTAATTTATTATATACAAAAATTATACAAATTATTATATACAGTGGCTTCTCCTACTGCAGCAACTTCCATTTTTCTTAGTGATATTTAGTTGCAGTTTATCAGGAAGGGACGATTTATAGACCCTTGAACTTGGCATATAGGCAAGGCAAGGCGAGTTTGTTTATATAGCACATTTCATACACTATGGTAATTCAAAGTGCTTTACACAAATAATCTAATTTAAAATAATCACAAAATAAAGGCAAGGAAAATCTAATCAGTTATATAAGGAATTTAAAGAACAACAAAGATGATACAGTTATAAAAGGAATTACCCGAACATAGATACATTTCTCATTTGGCAAAAACTTGTTTTACTGTTAGATTTTCCCATGTTGATTGTACAGTGTCTGGTACAATATAGAAAAATGCACACAGCTGTATTGTGCCATTTCGTGTCATGGTTTCTCCCCCGCCACAGAAGATGCGTTAAATTGGACATTAGGCCTTGATAGGGGAGGTACTACTCTAAAGAAAGACATATTTTGAAAATGTGTAGGAACCCTGTCTATACTAATTTAGCTTGCACATAAACACTTGGAGATGTGCCTAATAATAGCTAATGCTTGGCTACTACTTGCATGTTTCAAATGATAAGCCATGTTTGAGGTCGATGAATGACAGGCAGACATTTGCACGTCACCTTTTTGGGGTCGTCCTTTACCCTCTCAACCAACCGACCAATTAATTTTGTCGACCAAGCCTTTTCTCATCAACTTTTAGGGACAGGAAATAGTTGAAATTTCTGAAACAATAAAGGTCCATTGTCTATTGCCAATAGTGTGATGTTTGAAGAGCAGCTCACACAGAAGTCCCTTTCAAACCAAGCGGCCGAATCCATGCAACCAACTTTGAACTCATTGCAAAATCAGCGTGTGGATGTGAAATTCCCGATCGTGTGGATTCCTATTGAAATGACTAGATTTTGTCATTGAAAATGCATGCGACCACACAAAGTCATTGCAATATAATCAATATTTTATTTTGCAGATGTAGTAATAGTACAAATATTGCGTTTAAATGTGTAATATATCACACAGACCTTCTAATATTAAAAATGATAGTGTATGTATCTTCATTAAACACGTTTCCTTGATCTACCAAAGGAAATGACTGTGGAGGGTACACTACAGTTTTGCTCTTGTTTCTAACCAGATACTCTTTCTCCCCTACAGTTAATGATAGACACACCCACTTCCCCTATAACTAGTGGACTTCCCCTATTTTTTGTCATCACAGTAACTGCCATCAAACAGGTGAGCGCATATGTGTACTCCAAATGGCATGTTTTGAAAGCTTATGTATGACGCGTAGACAGCGTATGATTGGAGGATAACCGTTCAGTTGTCTTTTTTCTAATCCTAATCCACACAGGGGTTCGAAGATTGGCTGCGGCACAAAGCTGACAATGAAGTGAATGGTGCACCTGTATTTGTTGTGCGTAGCGGCAGTCTGGTCCAGACCCGATCCAAGAATATCCGAGTGAGTTTCAGGCAACGACACTGAGGATCTCATTGCTAAACATGTCAGACCATCAACCACAGACGTTCAAAAAAATCCTCCATATACAGTGAGGAAAATAAGTATTTGAACACCCTATTTTGCAAGTTCTCCCACTTAGAAATCATGGAGGGGTCTGAAATTGTCATCGTAGGTGCATGTCCACTGTGAGAGACATAATCTAAAAAGTGTATGATGAGTCACAATGTATGATTTTTTAACTATTTATTTGTATGATACAGCTGCAAATAAGTATTTGAACACCTGAGAAAATCAATGTTAATATTTGATACAGTAGCCTTTGTTTGCAATTACAGAGGTCAAACGTTTCCTGTAGTTTTTCACCAGGTTTGCACACACTGCAGGAGGAATTTTGGCCCACTCCTCTACACAGATCTTCTCTAAATCAGTCAGGTTTCTGGCCTGTCTCTGAGAAACACGGAGTTTGAGCTCCCTCCAAAGATTCTCTATTGGGTTTAGGTCTGGAGACTGGCTAGGCCACACCAGAATCTTGATATGCTTCTTACATATATGCTTGATATGCTTCTTTCATTTTTTTTTTATTGATTATGTCTCTCACAGTGGACATGCACCTACGATGACAATTTTAGACCCCTCCATGATTTCCAAGTGGGAGAACTTGCAAAATAGCATGGTGTTCAAATACTTATTTTCCTCACTGTACTTGCAGTCATGTTAATAAACACAATGACTTTAAGATCCATTTCATGATGTTGGTCGATCTTCCTCATACTGAAGTTCGCCCTGTGCTCTTTTAGGTAGGTGATATTGTGAGAGTAGCCAAAGATGAGACGTTTCCTGCAGATCTGGTGCTGTTATCATCAGACCGGGCCGAGGGGACGTGCCACATCACCACTGCCAGCCTGGACGGAGAGACTAACCTGAAGGTCTGTGTTCTCTGCTCATAAACAATGGTGCCTCAGTGAAGTTATCAGAGCGGTTAATGAAACAACATGTGACTCACTTACTGAACTGGAAGTTGCCATCACTTTCAGCGTTATCCATATTGAAACAAAGTACTTTTTTGTCAACTCAGTGTATTTTCTGACTGGTTTTGTCGAACTGACCCACCAATAAGCTCTGCTGTCACGTTTACACGAGTAGCAGTCAGACTGAGTTTTTCAGTTTTTTTTCTGAGACTGATTTTTCGGTTTCGGAAATGATTTTGAAGGGATTGAATGAATGAAAAAGTGATTCCTCGCATCCTGTAACAAATCCTTCCCTCGCGGGTCAAAATAACCCAAAGCCCTAAAATTATACTTAATTATATTTTGCCCAGAAAGCTTAAAATTTTCTATTTTTTAATGCAATTTTTATTTTATTTACCTTTTTAAATGACTAGATTTTACCAATGAATAATATAATTTAATCACATTCTTCATATTCTTTCAACTTAAATGCAAAATAACTCCAATATATGCATAACCAGCTAAAATCTGCTCATAATATCTCACATTGGGTCAATTTTGGTGTCTCTGCTGACCTCTTAGGTTGTTCTATGTGAAGAAATAGAACATAGGTTGTTCTATGTGAAGAATCAATCAATCAAATCAAATCACTTTATTGTCACACAGCCATGTACACAAGTGCAACAGCAGGTGAAATTCTTGGTGCAGTTCCGAGCAACATAGTAGTCACGACATGACATGTACAACATTTAAAGCAGCATCAGATTACACATCTGATGCGCCCACAATTACTCACGGCACAGTATACACTACAATAAACAATAAATAATTTACACAATGTGAGTGTAGTTCTCACAGCTTTAACCAATATACACATACTTACAATATACATATACTTTAAACAATATACACTAAACATACATTAAACGGTATACATTAAGCTATAGTAATAATAATATACAATGTACAGTATACATTATTATTCACAGTAGAGATCCAATGTACAATAGGTGCTATATGATAAATAATAAATGATAAATAAATGTGTATATAATGTGTGTGTATCTACAGTGGGTTGTGCTGAGTGATATTCTGTCCAGTGTGTGTTATGATCCTGATGGATCAGGAGTTAAGTAGTCTGATTGCTTGTGGGAAGAAGCTGTTCTGGAGTCGGCTGGTGCGTGTTCTAATGCTGCGGTACCGTCTGCCTGATGGCAGCAGTGAGAGCAGCCCATGGTTCGTGTGGCTAGAGTCTCTGATGATCCTCTGAGCTCTCTTCACACACCGCCTGGCGTAAATGTCCTGGAGGGAGGGAAGCTCACCTCCGATGATGCAGCTGGCCGTGCGCACTACCCTTTGCAGGGCTTTGCGGCTGCGGGCGGTACTGTTGCCGTACCAGGTGGTGATGCAGCCAGTCAGCAGGCTCTCTATAGTGCTGGTGTAGAAGCGTGTGAGGATGTGGCGGTTCATTCCAAACCTCCTCAGCCGTCGCAGAAAGAAAAGGCGCTGATGAGCCTTCTTCACAACGGCCTCGGAGTGGACGGACCATGAGAGTTCCTCTGTGATGTGGACACCAAGGAACTTGAAGCTGCTGACTCTCTCCACCGGTGCTCCATCGATGGTGATGGGGCGGTGTTCTCTCTCATTCCTCCTGAAGTCGACCACCAGCTCCTTGGTCTTGCTGACGTTGAGGGAGAGGTTGTGCTCCTGACATCACCGTGTCAGAGTGTGCACCTCCTCTCTGTAGGCCGTTTCATCATTGTCAGTGATTAGACCTACCACCGTCGTATCGTCAGCAAACTTGATGATGGTGTTGGAGCTGTGGGTTGCCACACAGTCATGTGTGTACAGGGAGTACAGGAGTGGGCTGAGAACACAGCCCTGAGGGGCTCCAGTGTTGAGAGTCAGTGATGAGGAGATGTTACTGCCCATTCTGACCACCTGGCGTCTGTTTGACAGGAAGTCCAGGATCCAGCTGCATAACAAGCTGTTTAAGCCTAGAGCCCGGAGTTTAATGTCAAGTATGGAGGGCACAATGGTGTTGAATGCTGAGCTGTAGTCTACAAACAGCATTCTCACATATTTGTTCCTCTTTTCCAGGTGGGAGAGAGCAGTGTGAATTGTTGATGAAATGGCATCATCAGTGGAGCGGTTTGTGCGGTATGCAAACTGCAGTGGGTCCAGTGAGGGGGGGAGAACAGAGCAGATGTGGTTTCTGATTAGTCTCTCAAAGCATTTGCTGATGATGGGGGTCAGAGCAACAGGACGCCAGTCGTTTAAGCAGAGTGTTTTTGATTGCTTAGGTACAGGCACAATGGTGGACGTTTTGAAGCATGTGGGGACCACAGACAGGGAGAGGGACAGGTTAAAGATGTCCGTAAAAACTCCAGCCAGTTGGTGCTCGCACGCTCTGATGACGCGGCCCGGAATGCCGTCTGGACCCCCGGCTTTACGGACGTTCACCCGCCGGAAGGATCGGGTTACATCCGCTACAGATACGGAGAGTGCACTAACCTCTGTATCTTCAGCCGCGAGCTCTCTCTCCGCGAGGGCGGTGTTAGTTCCCTCAAAGCGAGCATAGAAGGTGTTGAGCTCGTCCGGGAGAGAGGCAGCGGTGTTCACGGTGGAGTTTGTGTTCCCTTTGTAGTCCGTGATGGTGTTAATTCCCCGCCACATGCTTCTAGAGTCAGTGGTGTTGAACTGTCCTTCAATCTTGTCCCTGTACTGGCGTTTTGCTGCTCTGATGGTTTTCCGGAGGGCATAACTTGCTTGTTTATGCTCCTCCGCATTACCGGAGTTAAAGGTGAAGGTCCGCGCATTGAGTGCCACGCGAACATCCCCATTTAGCCACGGCTTCTGGTTTGGGTACAGCCGTATTGTTTTGGTCGGAACAACGTCTTCTACGCACTTCCTGATGAAACACGTTACGCTATCAGCGTAGACCTCGATGTCGTCATCAGAGGCCGACAGGAACATCTCCCAGTCCGCGTGATCAAAACAGTCCTGTAGCATAGAGTCCGATTGGTCCGACCAGCACTGGATGGTTCTGAGGGCGGGTGCTTCCTGTTTCAACCTCTGCCTGTATGCGGGCAAAAGGAGGATGGATGCGTGATCCGATTTGCCGAATGGTGGGCGCGGGAGTGATTTGTAACCATCCTTGAAGGGAGAGTAACAATGATCCAGAACTCGGTTCCCTCGTGTGTTGAAGCTAACATGTTGGTGGTATTTAGGTGCAATGCGCTTGAAGTTGGCTTTGTTAAAGTCCCCGGTCACAATAAACGCAGCCTCAGGATGCGCGGTTTCCTGCTCACTCACTGTCCTATACAGTTCCTTTAGTGCCCGGTCTGTGTCGGCTTGTGGGGGAATATACACAGCTGTGATGATGACCGCTGTGAATTCCCTCGGTAGCCAGAATGGTCGGCACAGAACCCTGAGAAGTTCCAGATCAGGAGAACAGAAAGACTTGATAGAATGTACGTTCCTCTGATCACACCAGGATCTGTTGATCATAAAACATACACCCCCGCCTTTGCTTTTCCCGGAGAGATCTTTTTCTCTGTCCATACGGTGCACGGAGAACCCCGTGGTTTCGATGGCCGAATCTGGAATCTCAGCAGACATCCAAGTTTCTGTGAGGCAGATAATGCAGCAGTCCCTCGTCTCTCGTTGGAAAGAGATCCGCGCTCTCAGCTCGCAGAGTTTATTGTCCAGAGACTGAACATTAGCCAGTAAAATACTGGGAAGCGGGGGTCGGTTTGCGCGGCGTCTTACTCTGATGAGTACGCCGGCTCTCTTCCCCCTTCTCCGGCCGCGTTTGCGTGGTCGGGCCGCCCAAACAAAAGGATCCGCTGCCGTGTTTGTAAACAGCGGTTCGTCACTGAAGAATTTAAAGTCCGGTTTTCGGTGTGCGATTGCCGAACCAATGTCCAAAAGTGTCTGTCTATCGTACGTAGTAAGGCAGACAACATCCAAGACAAAAAACACAAAAACTATAAACAGAACAAACAAAAAACTACAATGTTTCAGCAGAGCTTGCGACGTTGCGGCCATCCTCGGCGCCATCTTGACTTCGATTGAAGCATTCCTCGCATTGCATTCATTCCATCAAATTGACCCGCGAGGGAAGGATTTGTGAACGTACCCAACCCTAATTGTAGCTCAGCTGACATCAAATAAATGCAATAAGCTTTATGCTTTGTTAATATGTTAACATCTCAGCTTTCAAAATCTGTCAATTTTATCCTGAAATACAAGCAATAAATACTGTTTTGATACTCTAATGTGGCTTGACAGATCACTGCAGTGCCTCAGTTCAAGCAGCATGTAACTAGTTACTGAGCCAGAAATAATTACTCTAGAGAGGAGCATAATTATAATAGTTATTGTTGAGATGATTGTAACTTGTGTGTCTGCTGTCTATACAGTGGAACTGTTGAAAAATAGCATTGATGTGTTGTTAAGGAAGGAGTGCTGTTATCTGTCAGCCTTTAACACTGGATCTCTTCTCTCTGCTGGTGTGCAGACACACTATGCGGTGCCAGAGACGGCTGTGTCTCAATCGGTGTCGCGGCTGGAGTCTCTGCAGGCGGTGGTGGAGTGCCAGCAGCCGGAAGCAGATTTATACAGGTAAAACCACTGAAATCCTTGCCACACACAGCTGTACAGTGCTACTCATCCTCAAGTCCTGACACAGCACGTTCTCGCTTATCAGGTTTGTCGGGAGAATAACGGTAACCCAACAAGGAGAGGAGATAGTCAGGTAAGACATCAGAGATGCATACGGTTTTCACTGGATAATAGAACATTTATCAGATAAACAGGCTAAACACAAATGTATTTAAATATTTATAACATGTAAATGTTTAAAGGTCCCATTCTTCGTGTTTTTTTTTAAGCTTTGATTGTGTTTACAGTGTGCAATATAACATGTGTTCATGTTTCGCGTGTAAAAAAAACAGTATTTTTCACACAATTTACTTATCTGTATACCGCTGTTTTCTCTGTCCTAAAAACGGGCTGATGAGTTCCTTGTTCTATGAAGTCCCTTCTTCAGAAATACGTAACGAGTTCTGATTGTGCCAGCGGTTCCCGTGTTGTGATTTGACCGCATCTTAGCGTACGTTGCACGGTTCCTGTGTTGTGATTCGACAGCAGCTTAGTGCACGTTGCACGGAAAGGTCACGCCTCGTAACGGGGAGATGGATGCGCTCAATGATCTCTAAGTACAGCGTCCCTGTGAAAGCCAAACAAAGGTGATTTGACTCCGGGATGAAAATAACAGCGTCTCGACGACATGGCGACAAACTCACTCAAACGCAACACTTCCTCGTCTTCTCCACGCAACACTTCCTCTTCTCCACGTAGGAGAGCAACAAGACCACGCCCCCTTTTTCGCGTATTCTTGTGGGCGGAGGTTAGTCTGTTCTACTGACGTAATTAAAGCAGGCTGTACCAGAATGTAGTCCAAGCCGTCCGTTCGCTGTAGGCTTTGAAAGGGAACTTCTGTTAAATAAAATATCTCGCTTGGCATTGAACTTTGAGCTTTATCATTTTACAGCTTTTTATTTATGCTCTAACAGCAACATTACACACTAACTAAAGTTTGAACAATAGGATCACGAAGAACGGGACCTTTTAATTTATTTATTATTTAATCAAAAATATGTATTTTATTTTTATGTTTTTTTTTTTCATTTATTCTATGTAAAGTTTGTGTTTTAAGTATTTAGGTTGTTTGTTTGTTTATTTATTAATTAATTAATTTATTTATTTATTTATATTTTTGTTACTCTTTTCAGACCTTTAGGACCAGAGAACCTCCTGCTTCGAGGAGCAAGATTAAAAAACACCAAAGAAATATTTGGTACGGCATTCACACCATTGTTTATTTCCGATTGAAGACATTTATAGTCAACATGAATTCAAAATTGACCAGATTTACTTTCATAATATATGTCTGCGACTTACTGCATGTTACACCACAATAGTGCTGCCCTCGACTAAAAAATTTTTTTAGTCGACTATTAGTCATTAATTTAAGCTAGTTGACTAATCGCATGTTTGTATTAATTAGCCAAATCATAATAATGAGCCTTTAATTGCCTATAGGTTAATCGGCGCTCAAGCGCACGCATAAAGCTTGCCACAGCGCACCGCTGTGTGACTTCGCCACATCGACTAACCGACTGATATAATTTTTGGACGAATAAGTCTCTTCTAGTCGACTAACGATTAGTCGACTATTAGGGGGAAGCCCTACATTAAATTTGTAATCTTTCATCAAATTTGTGAACTTGCTCTGTTTGCTTTTGTCAGCTTTTTTTTTTTTTTTTGTCTTAGTCCTTTGTCAAATGTACTTTTTAGTTTGTATCATATTTAGTCAACCTTGTCCTGTTTTTGTTTAGTCTAGTTTTAATCAAAGAAAACTTATATACTGGTGAAACAACAAAAAATAAAATTGTTGAATTCCTAGTAATCCAACAATTCCACATTACGTTAATGTTCTTTTATTAAAACAACAGCAAAAAAGACTTTGTATCTTCACACAGAGGTTGTGTAAATGCATTTATTCAACCAGGGCTCGACATTAACGCTTGTCCGGGACAAGTGGATTTTTTGAAGGGTCAGGTGAAAAATAATTTTACTTGCCCTACCAGACAAGTATCCTGATTAAAACATCAATAACAAAAAATATCTAGGGAGTCACCAAAACACGAGAATGATTCTGCATTAATTTACTGTAAGTGTCGATTGATAGTGGATAATAAGATATAATGTACTGACGATAAGAAGGTTCTGTTGCGGCTCGTGCAGCCTCTCAAGTAGAAATCACAAAAAATGAGTGCAGCTCACACAGAGAAACTCAGTCAACACACCGCGGAATGTGGAGTTTTTATATTTATAACATATGATACAGTTAAGCATCACATGACCAAGAGTCCTGAATACCATCATGATTGAAAATGTGACACTGATATAATTTCATAGTTTGATTGAATGACTCACTCATTAAGATGGTCATCTGCCGCCACACTGGTGGTTTAGTTTCATGTTTAAAAGTATCATTCTTTCCAACATTTCTTATTTGTACATTCAAAATATATTTAAAACAATGTCAATTTTTTTTAATGCAGTTGTAATTTTTCAGTGTAAATGATTTAATTTGATTGATAACAGCCCTATAGTGTCTTTATTATTCTAATTTATTTTATTGATAAAATTTAAGAATTTAAAATGAAAGATGAAGCATATATTTAAAAAGATTAGAGAAAAAAGTATCATAAATATGCAAATTTAAAGAAGTCAAAGCTGACTGAACACTGATGCTTCAATAAATTATATTTACAAAAAATATTTTTTTTTTTTTACTCGATTTACTTAGAACATGAAAAGGCTTAAAGGGATAGCTCACCCAAAAATGAAAATTAGCCTATAATTTACAAACCCTCAAGTCATCCTAGGTGTATATGACATATACATAAAATCGGAGTTATATTACAAAAGTCCAGGCTAATCCAAGCATTAGAATTGGATTAATAGTTGCTCTGTTTTTGAAGTCTATAAAAAGTGCATCTGTCGGTCAAATAACGTGCTCCAATGGGCTCCGGGTGTTAATAAAGGCCTTATGAAGCGAATCGACGCGTTTGTGTAAGAAAAATATTCATATTTAAAACTTTATCTTGTAAACTTTCGGCCGACCGCCTTCTATGGAAAAGTGTTGAATGTTGAAAGTGAAACTCAAGATGCGTACGTGAAGTCATGACGAGTCTACCTGGTCGCGTTAGTCTTTCGATCGGCAGGGGAACTTTCAACAATTTTTCCATAAATTGAACAGGGAAGGCGGTCAGCTGAAAGTTAACTTTATAAAGTTTTAAATATGGATATTTTTCTTACACAAACGCACCGATTCGCTTCAGAAGGCCTTTATTAACACCCCAAAATGATGGGCTAATTTTCATTTTTGGGCAAACTATCCCTTCAATGTCGAGCCCTGATTCAACAACCACAATCGCAAATATAGTCGAGATAATGTTTGGATTTATTACAGTTCATCACTGAGAAAGTTTGATGGCAGATTTAGTTGCGGTAAAACAGCGCAAGCGGTTTGTGATAAAACACAGACCAACTGAATTCAGACTCTTTAATTTAAGCAGAAAATCTCAAATGGTGATCGCTGAACTGCACAATCTTGTTTGTCAGTGTTTTCAGATCATCTGTGCTTCTTCCTCAGTGTAGAGAGAGTGCGTGCACATGGATGCCAGGGCCCGGTTGCATGAAAGCCCTTAAGTTAAGAAAACACTTGGTTATAAGGTTAAGGGTACCCTCAGTGAAACATAGGTTGCAAGAAAAAACCAAGGGTCCACTTAAGGAACTTTAAGGCTGTAGCAGTATTTTCCCTTAATTACTTGAGTTCCCTTAAGTTCTGTTATGCATTGCAACAAAGTCCTTAGTAACCATTTAGCCCTTAAAAATAACCGGATCAAAACAGTTCCCTAAAGTCATCTGCTTTACTCAAACAAGATAGATTATTTCATGTTAGTTGAGGAGGAGGAAGTACCAATGTGCATTTTTAAAAATCAATTAAAATAAGCCTGTTGAAAGTATGACGTGAAACGGTGTATATTGCCAAAAATAAAACTAAATAAACATTAGACACCAAAGTTTTCATATTTTTTTCATTACTTCCACTGTGCGCTTGAATTAGGCTAATTATCTCATGCCAGGCTTTCATCCAGCAAGAGTGGCTGATTATAGCGGCAGGCTTGGATGTTTTTCCCGTCTTTCCAAAAAAAAAAGCTGTTTTTGTCCTGGGTCCATTTTGGTTTAGATTTCTTGTTTCCATTACTGTAAAGCCAGTTAGCACACAGGAAGCGTCGAGCCACATCTCGTCTAGGACACCGAACGTGTCATT
Source organism: Romanogobio albipinnatus (assembly GCA_023566225.1). Taxonomy (NCBI): domain Eukaryota; kingdom Metazoa; phylum Chordata; class Actinopteri; order Cypriniformes; family Gobionidae; genus Romanogobio; species Romanogobio albipinnatus. The sequence continues at coordinate 25,825,242 of CM042263.1, read as the reverse complement.
CAGTGAGTAATCACCAAACATACAAAGTGGCGTTGATGGGCGAGTACAATACAATAACAAGTTAGACATATATAATGTCATTTAATGGAAAGCTAAGTGAGTGACGCTGCAGGATTTTGAACATCCTCCAGTCCGGTGTCATAGCTGGACACTCTCTATGAACTGTCAAATTGAGTGGGTCAACATTTTAAAGGAATTCAAATTTAGTATGTGTACGTTTTATCATTATTTCTGCTGTAATTTCTGAAGTCCTTCTCAACGCTTTGATGGCTTGAGTATAATTGCTATTGTATCACACAGGTGTAGCGGTGTACACGGGCATGGAGGCCAAGATGGCTCTGAACTACAAGTGCAAATCCCAGAAGCGCTCCGCTGTAGAGAAGTACGTGTTTCCACCGTCACATGACCGCTTTCCCTCATCTGTTCATTAATACTCTATTATGACTACATCATCTCTCTCTTGTCTCTTTTGTGCAGATCCATGAATACATTTCTCATCATCTACTTGGGCATTTTGCTGTTTGAAGCCATTCTTAGCACTATTCTGAAGTACGCCTGGCAGGCAGAGAACAAGTGGGACGAGCCGTTTTACAATCAGAAGACAGATCAAGAGAGAAACAGCAGCCAGGTCACTATAAAATATCTACATTTAGCTTAGGATGGTTATATTATTACATTTATTATGGCTCTCTGATGGCTCCAAAACTAGAAGGTTTTAATCAAGTTTGATTTTCTCCTCACAGATTTTGAAGTTTATTTCTGACTTCCTGGCTTTCCTGGTGTTGTACAACTTCATAATCCCCATCTCGCTTTATGTTACTGTTGAGCTGCAGAAGTTTCTGGGCTCTTTTTTCATTGTTTGGGACTTGGATCTATATCATGAAGAGAGTGACCAGAAGGCTCAAGTCAACACATCAGACCTCAATGAGGAGCTAGGCCAGGTGTGTGCGCTTTTGTGATTTATTAGAACTGTTTGGCCAGCTATAATTCTGACTGAGATGAGTAAAACATCTAATGTTGTGCCCGCAGGTGGAGTATGTATTCACGGACAAAACAGGAACCCTCACTGAGAATGAGATGCAGTTTAGGGAGTGTTCCATTAACGGTATCAAATACCAGGAGATCAACGGGAAGCTTGTGCCTGAAGGAATGTCAGAAGATTCACCAGACGGATCTGTGCCTTGTTTGGTAGGGTTCATTTTTACAATTCTGTTGGTGAGGATAGTGGAGCAGAAATTACACACTTCGCCTTTAATTTAAGCTAAGCTTATTTTAAAAACATTCCATTTAAAGGGCACATAACACACACAGTTTCTGCCAGTCTCATGTTAATCTTGAGTACCTATAGAGTAGTATTGCATCCTTCATATCTCCGAAGAGTCTTTAGTTTATATCATATCTATAAAAGACAGATGCGCTGTACCGATTATTTCTGAAAACAGCCGAGCTTGTGGAGGCGTGCAGTGGGCGGAGCTAAAGAGTCATGCGTGCACGCGCACACACACACGCACACACACACAATACATCATGGCATTATCCCTGGATAACTGTTGGTTCACTATACGTTGGTGTTGTTCACAAAATATGCACAAAAGATTGCCAACAAAACAGATATTTGATGCAGTTGCACTCCCGCCTGCGGTTTCAAATCCGGGAACAAACAAACACTTGCAGAACTCCAGAAAAACAAACTGCATCCACTGTTTCCTTAACTGTTTCCTTCCTTCCTTATTTGGGAAGCTGAACAAGGTTTCCCTCACAACCAGAAACGCACTTATTTAGTGACATTGTTGATTTCGTGGTCTAAAAACAAAATGCCAGCGCTGCCAACGGCTTCTGTAACCCGAACAAAGCTCGTTGATGGGCGCGCTCTTGCTTTCGCTCTTGCTCTGGTTGGTGTGTGTGTATGAGCTTATTCTGGAGAAGTGCCCATACAAGCAATTCCACCCTTTATGAAGTCTTACAGGACCATACTCAAAAAAAATTTCAGAAACTTATTTGAATCCTGAAGGAGTGTATTTAGCACAGAAATACTCCGTCATATGTCCAACTCGTTTTTTTTTTATTTTGTCCATGTTTAGCATGAGAATCCAACCTTTACACTGTAGTATAGTAAAACTATCATTATTAAATATAGCCACAAGTGGCAATTATCGGGGTCCAAGCACAATTGGAAGACATGACCAAAATGAAAAATTTCAAAAGAACTGATCCTGTGGATTCTGTGTTTGCTACACCTGTGTCCTTATGTAACATTAGGAGGATCATGCCCTTCCTATTGGAGCATGCTACTCAACTCCTTGTCCAAGCTTTTGTTCTGTCCAGACTGGACTATTGTAATGCTCTCTTGGCAGGCCTTCCAGCATGTACTGTCAAACATCTGCACCCAACGCAGTAGCAAGAGTGGTCTTTAACGAGCTGAAGAGAGCACACCTCTTTTCATAAAATTGCACTGGTTGCCAATTTCCAATCGCCTCAAATTCAAGGCACTGATGTTTGCCTACAGAACAACCACTGGCTCTGCACCCCTATACCTAAACTCACCAATTCAGACTCATGTGCCATCCATAATCTTCCGTTCTGCAAGTGAACGGTGCCTTATGATGCCACCCCAAAGAGGCAAAAAATTACTTTCACTGACCTTTAAGCCAGGCTCAGACTACATGACTTTCAGGCCGATTTATAACTCCTGTCATTCGAAGGAGAAACGCGTCCGGGACATTGGTCGGTTCCGATGTTTAGCCCAGATTATCTGGTAATGTCAGCCATTTACAGATCAAATCTTACACCTGCCACTCTACAGTACTTCCACAATTTTTACATCAGTACTTCCACAATGAGACCGTCTACAAGGAGACTGAAGTGATGGAACTTTTGAAATGGCGACCGCGAAACGACAAGCCGCGGTACTGGTTTGGTGGACAAAGGAGATGGAGGAACGACTAGTCGAAATGTGGCAACAACACAATTGCCTTCATAATGTATCCTCATATAATGTCTACAGCAAGTTGCCGCAACACAAGATCCATTTTGTTTACATCCGCTTCCCCATGAGATCACTTTAGGTGCTAAATTTGGCATGATAATCTTAAGAATGTGATGCACCACAATTTTCAAATCTTGTAGTGTGCAGGAGATTTGAAAGAAGAAAATCTGTGAAGATTCTTCTTATGTGCGTGATGCAACCATATTCATAATCGGTTAAGATTTAAAATCTCCTGTAGTCTGAGTCTGGGCTTGACTCTTCCTAACTCCACCCTTTTTCAAGAAACTGCTAAAGAGGCATCTTTTTCGTCAACACTTGACACGTTAATAGTAAAGGTGAGGATACATGGGGCAACTTTTTGAGCAATGTTTCCGATGTAAAGTATCCAGATAGAAATCTGTTGCCCAATCTCAATGGGAAAGTGCCCAAGCAACATCGCTTGGCAACATTGCTCAAAGTTGCCCCGTGTAATGTATCAACACCTTAACACTTACTATTCTATATATCAATTTAAATTCTGCTTGTACTGTGGTAGACTAACTGGGACTAGTCACATCACTTGCATATTGTTTAACTTTTGTTGGTTAGATTGCTTGTATTGCTCTCCTCATTTGTAGGTCGCTTTGGATAAAAGCATCGGCTAAATGATTGTATGTAAATGTGTTTGAGTCAGCTCTCAACTTTGATCACAGTTGCACTATTAGGAGTGTTTTAAGATATATTTTGATCACCCCCTAACTTCATGAAATTTGGCAGGTATCCTGAGAATGTTCTGTTATCCATATGTATCAAGTTTCATGAAGTTTGGATGATGTGATCACAAGATACGGCTAATTAGTCAGTATTCGCCACACCCAAAAACATATCTCCCTATATCTGCTATATGATTAAATGCATCAAAATTGCTCAAAAGTAACTTTCTGTCATGAGCAAATTTTGTTACACACTACATTTTGTGCTAATTGGACCAATGCCCTAGGACAAATTCGGAAAAAATATGTTTTTCAAAAAACTTAAAATGGCAGAAAAGTGTGTGGAAATGGATATGATCTACTGATTTGGGAGTACTTAAGTTATTAGCAAAACCGTGTTATAGTGCCAAAGATTTTCTCAAGATTTGGTACACCTACTCAGTTCCACACAATGTACAAATATATACATTTTCATAACAGTAGGCCTTTCAGATTTGCCATTACTAGCCACTAAAATTTCATTGGCTGCTGGCGGCAAATATGTTGAGATTAGGCATTTGGATAGCTATAGCTGGGTCCTTTAGAAAAAGGGCGTGGCCAAGTGTACCTAAATGCCTATCATTAGTCAAGCACATGTGACACATGCAAACTTGTATGGAGATTGGATCAGAGGTGGGGCTTTAACTGTTGAAAAGCTTCAGAAACTATATATTTCCTTAGTAAATTGCCTGTATTGGCTGGAAATGGTCTTTTCCATCTATGATCTAGGTGGTTACAGGCTTGCTTAAAGGCTCTAAGAGCTTGAACCCCCGATAATTGCTGAGTGCAGCTATATTTTATTTTGACTTTTTTTTTTAATATTAAATATGACCAATTTTTGTGATTAAATGTTAAACATTGCAATAGTCACATTCTTCAACCAGTCATGTTTTAAATCCAACTGTTATTTCAAATTAGTGTGTGTGTGTGTGTGTGTGTGTGTGTGTGTGTGTGTGTGTGTGTGTGTGTGTGTGTGTGTGTGTGTGTGTGTGTGTGTGTGTGTGTGTGTGTGTGTGTGTGTGTGTGTGTGTGTGTGTGTGTGTGTGTGTGTGTGTGTGTGTGTGTGTGTGTGTGTGTGTGTGTGTGTGTGTGTGTGTGTGTGTGTGTGTACGTGTGTGTGTGTGTGTGTGTGTGTGTGTACGTGTACACATTTCAGAACAGGGAAGAGGAGTTGTTCCTGAAAGCCGTCTCACTGTGTCACACGGTGCAGATCAGTTATGACCAAACAGATGGGCCGGGAGACCCGTTCTCACATGCCAATGGCTTCTCGCCTCAGATGGAGTATTATGCCTCCTCTCCTGATGAGAAAGCACTAGTGGAAGCCACCAAGAGGTTTCCATCTCACCTACTTCTATGTATTTCTGCAGTCAATCCTGCCAAACACATGCTTTTGATAGCCCTAGCTGTTGGAATATTTGATCACTGGTGAACTATTGCTTTAAATTGTTTTTGCAGGATGGGTGTCACATTCATGGGAAGCCATGGAGAAATAATGGAAATTAAAACATTTGGAAAAGCAGAGAAGTACGTCTAACTTTACCGTTTATTTTTGTTCACTAAATGGGAGCCAAATTGCTTAGAATATCTTCACCACTTTTGGAGTTGTCTTTTTAACAGCCATCATTCTTGCACGCAGGTACAAGCTCCTCCACGTTCTGGAGTTTGACGCCGACCGTAGGAGAATGAGCGTGATCCTGCAGACGCCCTCAGGCATGTGCCTCTGAACACGCATGTGCCGTTTATCATTGAACCGCATGGTTACCTAATGATGTGCCGTCTCTCTTTAGGTGAAAAGGTGCTGTTTACAAAAGGAGCCGAATCAGCCATCCTCCCCTACACCAAGAGTGGCGAGATCGATAAAACCAGAGTCCACGTGGATGAGTTTGCTCTGGTGAGTGCTCTAGATCATGCTCTCATTCTTGCTTTCTAGTTCATTCTAGATAGTGGTGCTTGCAAAGTGTCACTATTGCTCATAAGTGGTGAAATGAACAAACTCCTAACCCTAAATTATGAAACTTCAGTGTATAACTCGTTCTTGTCAACGGATTGTTGGAGTAGTGTGATATTTTTAGAAAATGTTTCTTGCTGAAACCCACTGGGCAACTTAGTAAAAAAACTCCTAAAAAGACAGTTTTTTCGTTATTTTAAAGAGCTTGCCTGTTTTATTCATCTTGAACTCTCTCTAGAATGGTGTTATTTTGGTATCCTTGATATACTATTATAGCTTTTGTTTATATTTTGAATTAGATTTTATTTTTGTATTTCCTGTATTCGTTTTAATTTGAACGTTTTAGTAATTTTGTTGCTGCTGAATTTGAACCACTGAATTTGTGGGAATTAATTTATTAAGCGAAATAAAATGCCTGTCTAAAATTATAGCTTTCACAGCTTAAATATACAACTAAAATGCAAGCAATGTTAATGCAAAGCATTTTTTAAATTAGTGCAATTGAACATGCTTTTATTTGTTTGTTTGTTTGTTTCAAAGACATTTATCATTATTTTACTTCCATGCATTTAGTAGCTTGTGTTATGCTGTAATGCTTAATATTTGTAACAACCCGATTACAATTATTATATATCTTTTGTTTGGGGGTTTAAGAGAAGTTGATGGTCATCCTAACTTACTCTTAAAGTTAGGATAACCACCAACTTCTCTTAAACCCCTATTTGCGATTGTTTTTAAGATTGAAAATAAGATTCAGAAATTGAAAATAACATTCTGAAGAAATGTATTCAGTCAGAAAACAAGAAAGTAGTTAAAGGCACAATATGTATAATATTTTGATTAAAATATCCAAACTCCAATAGAACACTGTTATACATTTAGTTGACTTGTGTATGTACATTATCCCAAATATTTCCAACAATGTTTAAATCCAGAGAAATAAGTAATTTTAACCAGGACATGGGCCATGTCTGTTCTTCGCCTATCAATGATGTCAGATCCTCTGGTTTTATTTTGTAGAAACTATGGAAAAACCAAAGAGGCTTTAATATATTATGTGATTTATCAGACCGGTGAGCAACTGTTTCGATACCTTTATCGGGTTAGTGTTATTGTTTTTCTTGATGTACCACGAGTAACATGTTTGCAAAGACTATAGATATAGAAAGACGGTTCACTCCGATTACTTATAAATGGGTGAAACGCGCAATATGGCGGAATAGTCCCGCTTTCTAGAGTAAAAGAGCCAATCGCTTGGTAAAGTCATTGCGTCACTGCAGCTGCTGTTAGAAGCTCCGGTTCCCATAGAAACCTAAGACTCGCGTTTAGGACTGCACATGCACATTGGCCTGAAAAATCTTTTTTTAATGCTATTTGAGCAGCATAGACAACAATTATTGGAAAGTTCATGTCAGATTTTGTTGCTGCTTTAAAAAATATGTTGTTTAATTGTGAGTTTGGCAAGCAGTTTTTGAGATCTCAGGATTCCACCATTCAAATAAATAAGACTTAAATAGCAAATATGGCCCACGGTTTTAATTCGTCAGATAGTGTCTGTATGAGCAGTAATTCAGCACTTGCGGAATGAAATACAATCATCTGAATTTAAGTAATCAGAGAAGAAAGAGGTGGGAACCGGCAAATGTTAAACATACTTTAATCGTAAAATAAACAACAAAACGGAAGGAGCGGCAGTGGCTGACTGCGGCATATAAGCATAAATAAAAAATACACACACAAAACAATAAAAGTTCCGGAGCTCCTGCATGGGACTCGGGGGCCGGGGTGTCATGCAGGCGTCTCTAATTAGCATTCATTCCTACGGCTCTCGACCGCACCCTTCATACCACAATAACTTTAATAAATCTTTAATACATTAGCTCATCCATGAACGTGATTTTTGCCTGCTTTCCATCAGCTGTGGAGGTGGACATGACAACTCCCATGATTCCACGCCTATTCACGGCATCATCAAGCTACGCCTTTATTGTTTTAAAGAAGCGACCTCTAGTGGCGAAACTTTCATACTGTGCCTTTTAAGGAACATTTATTCTTAAAGGTGCCCTAGAATGATTTGAAACAACATTTTAAATTGTTCTCTGGTATCTACATAGAGGGTATATGGCTTATTTAAGGTCAATAATTGTCCAGATACGGTTTTACAGGTCCATTTACAACTCTAGAAATCTTCCCCAGGATGAAATGGTCTGTTTTTGCTTTATTAGATTAGATTAGATTCAACTTTGTCATTACACAAGTACAGGTACAAGGCAACGAAATGCAGATGATTATTTGGAAGGGTCATGAATATTAATGCAGAGTTCTACTCCAATTGGCTGTTTCACTGTGCGGCTCAATGATAGCAGGCACATCACTGACCGTCATGACGATGAAGAGATTAGGCATTCAACCTTATATGTTTGAGCCTGTTTCTGACGAAGATGCAGATTTTGAGGAACAACAACTTGTTTTGAGATTGGAAATGAACGCTTCTGCATGTTAAGTCTTTATTTTAATTAGGAACCTGCAAAATCATTACGTCCGTAACTTACCAGAACTTCAGCCTAAACTATAACTAGCATATAGCATTAAATATACACATCAGCAGTCACAACTTTTTTAGCATTGTAAAAACATTTTAATTATTGTAATGTGTCCCTGTATGATTTTACAATAGCTTCTTCACTTTGAATCACAAACTGAACTGGTTAACGCTTAAATATGTTGTTTGTACAGTAACGTTTGAGTTTGACAGTAGAGTACTGATTTAAATTTAGCCATTTAGTTATGTAAACTACTTGGATTATCCTATTGTTACTGTACTAGCATCTTGCGTTGGATCTAGACACAACGGGGATATTATCGTTAATGTTGTCTCTCTAAGAAACTTTCAATTTAATCAGAAATGGTTTAGACAGTCAAGAAGTGGATAAAATCACTTACTGCTTGCAGGTATATGGTTGGAATTGCCCCTTTCTTCAGTGTCGGACGCTGAGCAAAGCCTGCTTGATATTGTCCCAGGTTTGAAAAACTGTCCGTGGTGAAATGGGCTGAGCAAACTAACAACTTTGAAATAAATTGTTGCAGTATCCGATTATAAATAAACATCAACCATGCCTGTTGACATGTTTTATCTGTGGGAAAAGTATGAAACGTCTTCACATCCCCTGCACAGCCTGGAACATAACATTTGTTTCCATGATCTGCCATGTTCGCTATCATCGCGTGACGCTTGTTTACCTGCAGAGATGATTCGGCTGCGCAGTTTCGCCTGACAGTGAACATGTGCTTGCATATGCAAATGTTGGGGGGCGTACATATTAATGATCCCGACGATTGCATCATTCTCGGTGTTACGTTGAGATTTGCCTATTTTTCCGTGGTGTTTTTCACAAACGAGATTTACATATGAAGGAGGAGGCAATGGTGTTTGAGTCTCACTGTATGTGATTTACATGTACTGAACTCTTGTTATTTAACTATGGCATGGTTAGTTCAATTTTTCATTCTAGGGCACCTTTAAGAATGTCTAGTGATTCTGTTTCAGCTGTAAACAACTATCTAAAAACACACTAGCAATCATCTCAAAATGCCCTAACAACCTCTCTCAAGCATGAATGTGTGAGCACTGCTCACATTTTCTTTGCACCATTTAAAAGTTTATTCGGAGTTTGGAGATCTGGTCTGAGTTCAGCTTTTCTAATTCAAATGATGTTGATGAGAGAGGTGCAGTTAATTAGCTCAGTTTGGTGTCCTCGTTATCAGCCGTGCTGAAATCTAAACCCATGAGAGCGTCTTCAGACCCACATCACCAGTGTCTGTCACATGGTAGCGCGCACACTCTGGGCAGTCTCTCAGGATTGTTTTGAGACTCATGGGATGTTTTAGACACAACAGCCACATTGAAATGCTCCTCCATGGACTGAATGCTCCCTATGTCTGTCCTTAAAAGCATTAACTTCATTATCGTTGTGGATCTCAAGATTGTGGCTTTTAAGCAACTTCTTGGATAGCGGTTCACTGTCTGTTCTCCTTTGTATCAACTTTTCTATTACATTATTTTGTGTATAATTTAGTTGATTTTATCCTCCATCTGGACACAAATCAGTAAAATGAGTTGTGCCAGCGCACCAAATTATGTTCATATTGGGTTTCCTGTCTCACTTTTGTAGAAGGGTTTGCGGACATTAGTGGTGGCCTGCAGACACTTCAGTGCGGATGAGTATCAGGATGTGGACCGGCGGCTCCATGAAGCCAGGACGGCTCTGCAACAGAGAGAGGAACGACTTGTTGAGGTCTTCAACTTTATCGAGAAAGACCTGGAGCTGCTGGGAGCGACTGGGGTTGAGGACAAGTGAGTCAACACACACACACACACAAATGCAATGCAATGTTAAGGTGGAGACTGAAGTCTCATGCGCATAACCAAATTCACTCTGGTCAGATGAGATTCTTTAGACTGAGATGGCGAACGGGAGCATGATTTGTGTAACATTAGCAACACCTTATTAGCTGTTTGATAACGTAGTCAAGCCAAATCATATTAATTACTGTTATGTTTCTGACGTTGTAAAGAGCGATACTATTGTGCAGCGTTTACTGCAGTAACTTAAGTAAAGTTGAGGTGAGTGAGTGGCGGTCAGGCTAATTTGCAAATTTATAAATCCGTGTATACTAAATGAAGCAATGGTGTAGAGTTACATTCAAGCTATTTTAAGGCACAGAGGGGTTTTATTATTTATTTTTTTTAAGAAAGATTTTTAAGGGATACAATTATTGACTACAGGGGAACTTTTAATTGTTGTTTCAAAGTTAAAACTTGCTGCTGTTCTTCATGGGTTAGTGACATCACTAACCCTAAAATTGACATAAACCCCGCCCCCCGGGAACACGCAGCAATGCCATGTTGAGAAGAGGAAGAGTTGTTGTAGTCGAGCACATTTGGGAGTTGCTCAAGCTGTCGGATCCGTCTTAAACATTCATTGCAATACAGTACAAACACAAATGCAATAGCATGTCATAAAAGCAAGATGACAACATAAGTTATAACCGTAATTAAACTAAACTATACATGTTCTATCTTCGTGCAGCAGATATTCTCTGGCTCTGTGCATCTTACAACAGTTCCCACGAGCTATTTATAGATTATCATGACAGAACATGCTAATCAATGACTTGAATATAGTTAGATAAGTTAGTTAAATTAATCAACTGACCATTCAGAAACGTCCTGTCTCATTCTACATGTTGTCACTTCTTCTTGAGTCTCTCCATCGTTGTTCAACTCCGGTTTGAACATAAAGGGCTGAACAGTTTCTGATGTTTTCAGTGTGGCGTGGGCCGGGAGCAGCAGCTCATTTGCATTTAAAGGAACACACAAAAACGGGGTGTTTTTGCTCACCCTCAAAAAGTGACAATTTTAACTAAAATAATTATCTGTGGGGTATTTTGAGCTAAAACTTCACATCTGATGGGGGCATCAGAGTCTTATTTTACATCTTGGGGCATAATAGGACCCCTTTTAAATTGTAAAAACCCTGCAAGTACCATGATCTATTTCTGATAATTATCTGATAACTAAATTATCTGATAACTAAAATAATTATCTGTGGGGTATTTTGATCTAAAACTTCACATCTGATGGGGGCATCAGAGTCTTATTTTACATCTTGGGGCATAATAGGACCCCTTTTACATTTTAAAAACCCTGCAAGTACCATGATCTATTTCTGACATGCGCCACGTGCTTGCGCTACTTCTGACAACAGTACATATGGATTTGTCAAGTTCAATGTAGGCAGCCTCAAGCTGTTACGGCACAACATCACGCTCTGTGGTCAAAAGATATCAGCCAATATTTGGTGTTTATTCAATTATTGGCATCAGCTGATAATTTTATATTTTCTGTTTTCCATTTAAGTGTCAGAAGCCGGGCTTTTATTTTGACAGCGCCTGCATAAAAATGCATGTACTCTGTTGTGACAATTAATTGTCAACAGTCAGTGCAGATAGTGACAGTGGTGTTTGATGAGTTTACACTCTCCTGGTACTCGCTCATGATTATTGGTTGTCTTCCTGGCTGGAGAACAGGAAGTTAGCAGTGAGTCAGTGTGCGGCTGCTGTTAATGCACTTTGACATGTCACAGTGACTCATGCGGACTTAAGGCCAGCCATCAATCTTTGTCTACATGCGAACAGCATCACAATTCAAACTGTTCAAGGCATGCAGGGGCACAGGAACGTGTCTGGAATCGTGCTGAAATGGCTGCCGTTCTGATTTCCATGAGCCTTTTGACAACCCATTAAAACTATTATGCCACAGAGGCACAAACACATCCTCCCAAGTCTACTCAATGAGCATCTTCAGAGACATCCTCAGATGTCATGTGAACAGCTGTACCATATTCATCATGGAGGAATGGAGGAGTTCAGGAATTTTGCGCAGGTTCGAAAGATTTTGCAATGGGTTCCGTTAGTCATGCAAATTCCCCACATTGACCAACAGAAAGCTGCTTGGTTTGAAAGTGGTTTCTGTGTGAGATGTGCTTCATACATCACTAGAGCATTGACGAAAGACAGTTTGCCCACAAAATTTCTCTAATGTGACTGCATATTGAGAGGTTAATCTGTTAGCCATTGGCCACTAGGCTATTATTCCTGCATTACAGCTGCCGCTTTGAGCTGTTTCCTGATTCGTGGTGTATACGAATATTTATTTCTTAAATATTTCTAGAGGCTTACTGTGGTAAACTCCGATATTTGCACGTTCATCCCAGCACTGCACATTTTGGCGTCTCTCTCATCTCTGTTCATAGGGTAAGTGCTAATACAGTTATTCTTAAACAGTTATTCACACGAAACTGTCTGTTGAGTCTCTTAACCCCTCCCATAGCTCTTTTCCACCAGAATAGTTCACGTTCTCTGAGCCAGAGCCTGTTCTTGGCCAGGCGAACTGGAACCTGACGAGAACTGGCCATGTGTTTTCACAGAGTTGAGAAACGAACGGTGATGTAAAGGCCCTTTCACACTGAGTGTGATTAAGTGACGCGAATGTACATTGCGATGCCGCTCTTGAATTGAAACAATAGATCCCTATGGAGCGATTCACACCGGGCGCGGTCAAAGCAAGATTTTTTTTTCAACCAGTGTGTTGTTTTTTCCCCGTCGCCCCATGAAGAAAAGAGCCATCCAATTAGATTTGAGCTTATCTGAGCCGCTGCTTTTGCACAAGTGTGTGAGCGTGGTTGCGCTGTTGTGAAGACCTCTTCCTGAAGTAAAAGTATTCTTGAAGAGAGAAGAGAATGGATATTGAGTGTTATTGGTGTCTGGGAACAGATTTATTCTCACATGTTCTTTATACAGATTATACATTTTCTATTAATTTTCCCCTGAATTATGCGACCTTAAAGTCCCTGTAAAGTCAAAACTAAACATGTGTTCTGAGTTCCTCACACCACAGATAAATGTATTATTAACCACCCAGCCAAATTTGAATCATAAAAAAATCCGGCAAGTACATAAAATAGCTTATCAAAAACTTGAAAAAATGAGCAGCATTCTCTGCTCTCAAAAGCTGGGGGTGTGTCCGCTGTCAGCGCCGAAACCACGCCCACTCGCGGGAAAGCTGCCGTAGCACTCAAGACAACACTCACGTACTGTCGATGATCATGACGCACCAGATGTCAGCGGGACGGGAGGATGAAGGCCGGGGCGGGGGATAGTCGGTTCTGCAGCGGATTATCAGTGAATCCCAGTTGTCTCCGGACTCCAGTGAAAGTTTGTAAAACAATCCGGTGTAAAGTCACTGCAGAGGCAGGTGTCGGTGGGGATCCTCATCTCTCCATCAAGATGGCTGTTCACAAAATTAATCCACCTCTTCTTGATCATCGTTTTTGTTTTGAAAGCTGTTTTGTATTTGTAGGCTGTAGAAACTAACGGTACTGATCGAGCGGCCGAACTGATGCGAATGTGCTCTAGTTATGATCGCGTTAGGGGAGGAGCCAGGCTCGGTGGCTCCAGTGCGTCATCGAGACACCGTTTTAGCCCCGCCCAGAAAATCCTGAACACAGCAACGGTGAAAAACTTTTTAACGGTCTAATTTACATTTTACATAAAACATTTATAATGTGTTTAGAAACAAATCTCAGAATTGCCTTTACAGGGACTTTAAGAGCTTGAAACGCCGTCAGAGAGCTGTTTTTTTCCCCTGTGTGTGTGTGTTATGAGTCAGAGAGCTCATTCGCTCTAGAGCTGTCAATCATATTATGTGATCATGACTCCTGCCCTTCCAAATTATGACGTTATGTTCATTTCCTCGTTCTGAATTCTGCACATAAACATCTGAGAGAATCGTTTCTACAGATGAAACATTAAGCTAAATGAATATGATTATGACGATGTTCTGTATGTTTTTCATGCAGCTTGGGGTGTTTTTCTAACAATAAAGAATGAGAAATGCTATGGAGGTGTAGCGTTCAGTTTATTATAAAACACTACAAATAATCCACGTCTGCCCATTATATAATCAAAATCAACTTCGCAGTTGGAAGTTATTACAGGCACTCGATGATGGTTTCTGTGTAGTACCAAACTTTATTTATGTTAAAGGGTTAGTTCACCCAACAGTGAAAATTATCCCATGATTTACTTACCCTCAATCATCCTAGGTGTATATAACTTTCTTCTTTCAGAAGAAAAAAATCAACAAAAAGGTGTAATATTAAAAAAGTCCTTGCTAATCCAAGCATTATAATGGCAGTGAATTGTTGAAGTCCATAAAAGTGAATCTGTCCGTCATATAACTTTTCCACACGGCTCCGGGGGGGTTTATAAAGGCCCTTTGAAGCTAATCGATGCGTGTGTAAGAAAAATATCTATATTTAAAACTTTATAAAGTAAATAATCTAGCTTTGTGTTCATGATAGGACAGTTTTCTCAAATGAAACGGTACATTCTCATGAAGTGACGGTTTATGCGTTTCCTCATATAGTGACACACGGCAGAGACTACAAAGACAGCGAGCAAGTGTCACGAGCATTTGTGCGTGTGCATCTGCGCCCGACCAACCCGTCATTCACACAGAGACACAGAACATGCAGGAGTAATATTTAAATAGTATTTTGCAGTTTAATATTCACAGACACTAGTATATATTCGGCTACAGTCTGGAGCCCTGCGCTTAGATAAACACTGATGCGACTGAACGCAGCTGCGGGTACCGAATATACTCGGGAGTCGGTACTACAGAAACTTGGTACCGAAGTACCGGTACTTGTGACATTCCCTACTCTTCTTCAGTTCTTCAGCGACTTCCCCAAAGTTCTTCTTCATTCTTCGCTTTGGGATAAAACAGTTTAAAATACACTCACCTAAAGGATTATTAGGAACACCTGTTCAATTTCTCATTAATGCAATTATCTAATCAACCAATCACATGGCAGTTGCTTCAATGCATATAGGGGTGTGGTCCTGGTCAAGAAATCTCCTGAACTCCAAACTGAATGTCAGAATGGGAAAGACAGGTGATTTAAGCAATTTTGAGCGTGACATGGTTGTTGGTGCCAGACGGGCCAGTCTGAGTATTTCACAATCTGCTCAGTTACTGGGATTTTCACGCACAACCATTTCTAGGGTTTACAAAGAATGGGGTGAAAAGGGAAAAACATCCTGTGGGCGAAAATGCCTTGTTGATGCTAGAGGTCAGAGGAGAATGGGCTGACTGATTCAAGCTGATAGAAGAGCAACTTTGACTGAAATAACCACTCGTTACAACCGCGGTATGCAGCAAAGCATTTGTGAAACCACAACACGCACAACCTTGAGGCGGATGGGCTACAACAGCAGAAGACCCCACCGGGTACCACTCATCTCCACTATACATTGGTAAAAGAGGCTACAATTTGCACGAGCTCACCAAAATTGGACAGTTGAAGACTGGAAAAATGTTGCCTGGTCTGATGAGTCTCGATTTCTGTTGAGACATTCAGATGGTAGAGTCAGAATTTGGCGTAAACAGAATGAGAACATGGATCCATCATGCCTTGTTACCACTGTGCAGGCTGCTGGTGGTGGTGGTGTAATGGTGTGGGGGATGTTTTCTTGGCACACTTTAGGCCCCTTAGTGCCAATTGGGCATCGTTTAAATGCCACGGCCTACCTGAGCATTGTTTCTGACCATGTCCATCCATCCCTTTATGACCACCATGTACCCATCCTCTAATGGCTACTTCCAGCAGGATAATGCACCATGTCACAAAGCTCGAATCATTTCAAATTGGTTTCTTGAACATGACAATGAGTTCACTGTACTAAAATGGCCCCCACAGTCACCAGATCTCAACCCAATAGAGCATCTTTGGGATGTGGTGGAACGGGAGCTTCGTGCCCTGGATGTGCATCCCACAAATCTTCATCACCTGCAAGATGCTATCCTATCAATATGGGCCAACATTTCTAAAGAATGCTTTCAGCACCTTGTTGAATCAATGCCATGTAGAATTAAGGCAGTTCTGAAGGCGAAAGGGGGTCAAACACCGTATTAGTATGGTGTTCCTAATAATCCTTTAGGTGATTGTACGTGAGCAGTGACACTCTGTTAGTGAATATCCCGATGCTGCCCACACTACTAAGAGCGACTTTTAGATGAGTATGTAAATATGTGCTGCCCGCATTCCTCTCAATAACAAAATAAATACAACAAACTTGATAAAACAGCTAGCTTTTTAAGAAAGCATAAGAAAAGCATCTGATCATAGTAACTATGTTTGTTTGAACTCTGCAATTCGACACTCTAGTAAAGTCACATTACTTTTATTTATATAACACTTTATACAATAGATAGCTTAAAATCAAGCAGCAACTTCAGTTTCTACTATAAAGCGGTTCCCCAGTGTGTTCGTGTTTTAACTCGCGGACCTCTGACCTCGGCGGACTGAACAGGAGAAATGAAGCGGAAAAAGATTTCCATGTGAAAAAAGGCGGGACCTCAGAGCCACACCCACCTATTATATCATCAACTGAACCCAATGGGAAATCTGCATGTGGAAGTCTTTCACCCCGCATGAAATTCTCAGTTGCATAGATTCCTATTAAAATGACTGGATTTCACCTGGGAAAATTCACAGAACAACTGTAATGTGACTGCATCTTAGGGGTCAGAGAAATAAAAAAACAAAATTATGACCACACGGGTGAGCTTTTTCTATGTGTCAAGTGTGAATAGTTGCTTGTTTAATCAGCCCTCAGGGAAACAAAAAGCCATGACTGCAGATGCACTTATTGCTGCTGTCTCTAGAGTAAATGCCAACGCTTGTACTTAATTTATTAGTGTGTAAAGTGAAGGGTAAACGATGAATTCAAATGTTTTCTTAATGAGTTCTAGAGAACATGCTACTGAACTTGAGAAGGAAGTGGGTTTACATTAATAAGTATACATTATTATATATATATATATATATATATATATATATATATATATATATATATAATATATATACACACAGTGAGGAAAATAAGTATTTGAACACCCTGCTATTTTGCAAGTTCTCCCACTTAGAAATCATGGAGGGGTCTGAAATTGTCATCGTAGGTGCATGTCCACTGTGAGAGACATAATAAATAAAAAAAATCCAGAAATCACAATTATATGATTTTTTAACTATTTATTTGTATGATACCACTGCAAATAAGTATTTGAACACCTGTCTATCAGCTAGAATTCTGACCCTCAAAGACCTGTTAGTCTGCTTTTAAAATGTCCACCTTCACTCCATTTATTATCCTAAATTAGATGCACCTGTTTGAGGTCGTTAGCTGCATAAAGACACCAGTCCACCCCATACCATCAGTAAGAATCCAACTACTAACATGGCCAAGACCAAAGTGCTGTCCAAAGAAACTAGAGACAAAATTGTACACCTCCATAAGGCTGGAAAGGGCTACAGGGAAATTGCCAAGCAGCTTGGTGAAAAAAGGTCCACTGTTGGAGCAATCATTAGAAAATGGAAGAAGCTAAACATGACTGTCAATCTCCCTCGGACTGGGGCTTCATGCAAGATCTCACCTCGTGGGGTCTCAATGATCCTAAGAAAGGTGAGAAATCAGCCCAGAACTACACGGGAGGAGCTGGTCAATGACCTGAAAAGAGCTGGGACCACCGTTTCCAAGGTTACTGTTGGTCACAAACTGTTGGTTACACTAAGACGTCATGGTTTGAAATTATGCATGGCACGGAAGTTACCCCTGCTTAAACCAGCACATGTCAAGGCCCGTCTTAAGTTTGCCAATGACCATTTGGATGATCCAGAGGAGTCATGGGAGAAAGTCATGTGGTCAGATGAGACCAAAATAGAACTTTTTGGTCATAATTCCACTAAACGTGTTTGGAGGAAGAAGAATGATGAGTACCATCCCAAGAACACCATCCCTACTGTGAAGCATGGGGGTGGTAGCATCATGCTTTGGGGGTGTTTTTCTGCACATGGGACAGGGCGACTGCACTGTATTAAGGAGAGGATGACCGGGGCCATGTATTGCGAGATTTTGGGGAACAACCTCCTTCCCTCAGTTAGAGCATTGAAGATGGGTTGAGGCTGGGTCTTCCAACATGGCAATGACCTGAAGCACACAGCCAGGATAACCAAGGAGTGGCTCTGTAAGAAACATATAAAGGTTATGGCGTGGCCTAGCCAGTCTCCAGACCTAAACCCAATAGAGAATCTTTGGAGGGAGCTCAAACTCCGTGTTTCTCAGCGACAGGCCAGAAACCTGACTGATCTAGAGAAGATCAAGGGCCAAAATCCCTCCTGCAGTGTGTGCAAACCTGGTGAAAAACAATTGACCTTGGTAATTGCAAACAAAGGCTACTGTACCAAATATTAATATTGATTTTCTCAGGTGTTCAAATACTTATTTGCAGCTGTATCATACAAATAAATAGTTAAAAAATCATACATTGTGATTTCTGGATTTTTCCTCTCACAGTGGACATGCACCTATGATGACAATTTCAGACCCCTCCATGATTTCTAAGTGGGAGAACTTGCAAAATAGCAGGGTGTTCAAATACTTATTTTCCTCACATATATATATATATATATAT
This sequence comes from Romanogobio albipinnatus, assembly GCA_023566225.1. Taxonomy (NCBI): domain Eukaryota; kingdom Metazoa; phylum Chordata; class Actinopteri; order Cypriniformes; family Gobionidae; genus Romanogobio; species Romanogobio albipinnatus. The sequence goes on along the minus strand of CM042263.1, from coordinate 25,806,478 downwards.
ATATTACTAATTTTATTTCAGCATTTCTCATTTTCATTCGGTTTAAGTTGCAGTGCTAAAATAACTATAAATTAAACTATAACTTAAACTATATAAACATAAAAAAAACTGAATTCAAAACTAGTACAGCAGTATAAATTCACTCTGCCATTACCACGTCTTCATCTCAGCAGCAAAATATAGTACTTTTAATTGTGGTTTTGTTGGTATTGTGTGTATGCAGGCTGCAGGACAAGGTCCAGGAGACAATTGAAGCTCTGCGATTGGCTGGGATCAAGGTGTGGGTGTTGACAGGCGACAAGCATGAGACTGCAGTTAGCGTGAGCCTCTCCTGCGGTCATTTCCATCGCACCATGAACATCCTGGAGCTCGTGCAGCAGAAATCAGACAACGAATGTGCCGAGCAGCTCCGCAGACTAGCCAGGAGGTACGACACATCAGCCTTTACTGCATTACCCTTTCTTTGAGATTTCCAAGCCTTTCTCCTCATGCAGAGTGTCACATGACAGCGATGCCATTTCAGAGGAAAACACCTTCCCTTTTGAGCTGATCTGAACATAGGACTAAATACACTATATTGCCAAAAGTATTGGGACACCCCTCCAAATCTTTGAATTCAGGTGCTCCAATCACTTCCATGGCCACATGTGTATACAATCAAGCACTAGGCATGCAGACGCTTCTACAAACATTTGTGAAAGAATGGGTCGCTCTCAGGAGCTCAGTGAATTCAAGCGTGGTACTGTGATGGATAGGATTGGGTATTGTTTGGGTTTTTTCCGATACCGGTGCCAAACTGATGCTTTTAAAATGATACCGGTGCCTGAACCGATACTTTAAAAAAAAAAGCCACAAACGAGGTGGATGACATTTAAAGAATGGCTTTTTATTGATTTTTTTATTATTATTTAAATTGAACCATTTATTAAAAGTATAAAGTATACTAAAATATATAAATAGATACAAAACACAATTTACTTAACAAATTCACAGTAAAACCTAAGCCACCTAACCCAACTACAAAGGGTCTAATTTAACACAAAATAACAGTTACACTACAGTACTAATAACAGCAAAGTAGTCAGTATTCTTGGTATGCTACAAACCAGTTTCAGCTTTATTTTGAAAGATGACCATATTCTTTGGCTAAATATTTTAGAACACATTGCCTTATTGTTTCCATGGCGCACATGATACACAGCAGCCGCAATAGTGCTGTATGACAGCTCAGCTGTATCGGGTTTGTTTCAATTTTTCTTTTTTATTCAAAATATTCACAAACTTTTAACTATGTCACAAACTATATTCTGATTTTCATATATGTGTGAGTGAATGTGTATTAGTTGATTTATAATGCACGATGGGCGCCGCCATGTTAGTGCCTCAGAGAATCGGATCTGTCAGATTTACATCACATAAATTCATCCTCGTCTCACGAAATGCATGAAAGTAAATGACTGCTGAACTGGGAGAAGACTAGAGTAAACTATATAGCTAACTATATGTGTATCTGATATAAATAAAACACGTAGTTAAATTATAACTGTCTGAAAGGATTGTTATTGCCGCTTCCATAGACATCAGTGTGTGTTTTTTGCTAGTACTTATGAGTACTTATAAGTGGCACCGAGATCTGCGTTCTGATTCAGTCCGGTTACATACCGGTTATATAGGTACCGATGTCATATTGGCACCGGGTTTCGGTACCCAACCCTAGTGATAGGTTGCCACCTGTGCAATAAGTCCATTCGTGAAATTTCCTCACTACTAAATATTCCACGATCAACTGTTTATTATAACAAAGTGGAAGCAATTGCGAACAACAGCAACTCAGCCACGAAGTGGTAAGCCACGTAAAATAACAGCGAATCACAGAAGTTGCTAACTTTCTGCAGAGTCAATAGCTACAGACCTCCAAACTTTGTGTGGCCTTCAGATTAGATCAAGAACAGTGCGTAGAGAGCTTCATGGAATGGGTTTCCATGGCTGAGCAGCTGCATCCAAGCCTTACATTACCAAGTGCAATGCAAAGCATCAGATGCAGAGGTGTAAAGCACGCCGTCACTGGACACGTGTTCTCTGGAGTGACCAATCACACTTCTCTGTCTGCCAATCCGATGGACGAGTCTGGGTTTGGCGGTTGCCATCAGAACGGTACTTGCCTGACTGCATTGTGCCAAGTGTAAAGTTTGGTGGAGGGGGATTATGGTGTGCGGTTGTTCTTCAGGGATTGGACTTGGCCCCTTAGTTCCAGTGAAAGGAACTCTTAATGCTTCAGCACACCAAGACATTTTGGACAATTTCATGCTTCCAACTTTGTGGGAACAGTTTAGGGATGGCCTCTTCCTGTTCCAACATGACTTTGACCTAGTGCACAAAGCAAGGTCCATAAAAACATGGATGAGCGAGTTTGGTGTGGAGGAACTTGAATGGCCTGCACAGAGTCCTTACCTCAACCCGATAGAACACCTTTGGGATGAATTAGAGCGGAGACTGCGAGCCAGGCCTTCTCGTCCAACATCAGTGCCTGACCTCACAAATGTGCTTCTAGAAGAATGGTCGACAATTCCCATAAACACACTCCTAAACCTTGTGGGAAGCCTTCCCAGAAGAGTTGAAGCTGTTATAGCTACAAAGGGTGGGCCAACTCCATATTGAACCCTATGGATTAAGAATGGGATGTCATTAAGTTAATGAGCATGTAAAGGCAGGAGTCCCAAAACTATTTGTATGTAGACAATACCCATTTAATTTATTTATAGCTTTTTGTGGTGGTGCAAGTGATTTAAATTTAGCAGTGCAAGTAAAAATCTGAGCATTTAAAGGCTTGATAGAGAATTGTTTAGCTGGTGTGTTTGAGATGGGTGTAATGGTGTGCCTATGTTTGTACAGAATCAAAGAGGATCATGTGATCCAGCACGGGCTGGTGGTAGACGGGGCAAGTCTTTCTCTGGCTCTGCGGGAACATGAGAAACTCTTCATGGAGGTGTGTAAGAACTGCTCGGCCGTGCTCTGCTGCAGAATGGCACCTCTCCAAAAAGCCAAGGTGAGTTACCTTACCCCTTGTTGTGTGTGTTTGTTCAGGTTTCAGGCCAGAGGTCACACACACCAATATGCTAAATTGCCCCACACTGCCCTGTTGTTTTCATAGCGCTGGTGTTAATCGCTTCTGTGTGTTTGGCAGGTGGTGAGACTGTTAAAGACTTCCCCAGAGAAGCCCATTACATTAGCCATCGGAGATGGAGCCAATGATGTCAGCATGATCCAAGAGGCTCACGTTGGTATTGGTAGGTGCAGTTCCACTTGCAATTCAGATGTTATTGCAAGAATTTCAGTCAAGCTAACTGAATGAAATTCCATACAGGAATCATGGGCAAAGAAGGAAGACAAGCTGTACGAAACAGCGACTATGCAATCGCGAGGTTCAAATTCCTCGCCAAATTGCTGCTTGTACACGGTCATTTCTACTACGTTAGAATAGCAACCCTTGTGCAATACTTTTTCTACAAGGTACGTAAAAGGAAGCCTTTTATGTTGCTCTCAATCTGCGAGTTGAAGATGTGAGCTCTTATAAAGCTCTTTGTTCTCTTTTCTTGTAGAATGTGTGCTTTATCACTCCCCAGTTTTTATACCAGTTCTTCTGTTTGTTCTCACAGCAAGTAAGTGTCTCTTGATGTTATGTCATAGTACTTTCCTTAATAACCCTTGTGCTGTGTTGAAAACACTGTTACACCTTTTGTGTTCCTGTGTCAAAAATGACCGGCTTGTAAATCACTTGTTTTCTTTCAATTAGGACAGTTTTTGTATTTCTTTTTTAAATTGATTGATTGCAGGCCTCATTGATCTGAGGATAAAGTTAATCTCTGTGAAAAAGAAAGCCTGTAATACTCAAAATAGTTTGCAATGTATCCATGCATGCACAGGTCCGAGGCCTTTATCTTTGCAAGCACACATGTAAATATGTGAACATGCACAGCTCCTGAACACTAAATGTTTCTTATTTTTGATCTCCTACAATCATTTTCAATGGATTGTTGTTTTTGACCAATATCAGCTCAGATCAATGAGGCCAGTTTAAAAAATAAATAAAAGATCTGCCCTAATTGAAAGAAAGCAAGTTGGAAAAAAGATTGAATCCAAGATGTGGTGATAATATAGAGGAATAATAGATTTATAAGCAATTTTTAACCCGGAACGCCACAAGTGTAAATAGGTGGGGGGAAATTAAAAAAATTCTCAACACATTTTGGGAAGTAGTTAAAGTCAGTAAGTTTTAATCCAATGCAATAACATTTAAAGGGTTAGTTCACCCAAAAAGGATTTTTTTTTCACCATCAAGTCATCCTAGGTGTATATGACATTCTTCTTTCAGGCAAATATAATATGAGTTATATTAAAAAACATCCTGGCTCTTCCCAGCTTTATAATGGCAGTATCAGGTCAGAGGTCATTTTCAATTTTTCTTACTTGGCTTCAGAAGGCCTTTATTAACCCCTGGAGTCGCATGGAGTACTTTTATGATGGATGGATGCACTTTTTGGGGCTTCAAAATCTCGTCCCCCATTCACTCCCATTATAAAGCTTGGAAGAGCCAGGATATGTTTAGTATAACTCTGATTGTGTTTGTCTGAAAGAAGAAAATCATATACACCTAGGATGGCTCGAGGTGGAGTAAATCATGGGCTAATTTTTACTTTTAAATGAAACCCTTCAACTAGCATTTTCTGGAAAAGGAAAATCCTCTCCGGCTCAAAATAACCCAAACACAACCTGAGAGTTAAGCTGCCGTTACTAGTGTTGTAGTCAAGACCAGCGTGTGCCGAGATCAAGACAAGACCAAGACTTTGTGGTGTTGAGACCAGATCAAGACAGGACGAGACCGAGTCAAGACCAAGACCAGACCAGCACTCCTTAAATTCATCTAAAAGATCCATATCTACTGTCAGAGAAATGACTTGCATTGAATAATTAAATACAATTAGAGATTAGTAAGACACTATAGCGCTGTTACCAATCAAATCACTACCAATAAAATTCATGGCACAGCATCTGAATTGGTGCGATTACACCTGCATAGATAATGTTCAGATTAATTTAACATTAAAACATTAACATTATTTAACCGTCACAGAATCCTTTATTCAACCGATTTGTTCAAAGCAACCGATTAATTTAATAACGAAACGTTGCCGAATTAGCAAGACACAGTTTAAAATTTAATTTATTATTAACTTTTGTATAATTAACGTTTCTATAAACCAATTTCATTGCAATCACGTTTATATATTCACGAAAACAGCTCTCTTGCTATTGCGATTTTGCTTAATTATATTCTATGTTATATAAAAAAAAAACTAAATCTCAGGATTTTGTGGGCATTTATATTCATTTTGCACATTTTTGAGACAATGCTGCATTGATTTTGAACCCGGCAGCACAGTAACAAAATAAATCACATTACAAAGAAGTTATTGAATGCATTTTAAGCTGTAAGTTTTACATCACATCACATTAATGATGTTAAATCAGACAATGCACCGGCAATTTAGTGATATTCTTGCAGTTGTGGTCTTGAGATAAAATCCCGAGTCCTCTAAGTCCGAGACCAAGACAAGACCGAGGAGAAATGCAGCCGAGACTGAGAAATGACTAAGACCATCAAAAACCATCGTCTTAAGACGGCCTCACAACACTAGCGGTTACATTAGTGAAATACATTGTCTATTGTCAATAGTGTAGTGATGTATGAAGCACAGCTCACGCTGAAGTCACTTTCAAACCAAACAGCTTTCTGTTGGTCGATGCGGCGAATCTGTGTGACAGATTTACACTCGTTATAAAATCTGTGTTGGGGAATCTTTCGCACTTGCGCAAAATTCCAAACCGCATGAATTTCTATTGAAATTTAAAAATGGTAAATGTGATTGCATCTTTTACTAAGGCAAGCATCATTATTACTAGTGTTTTACTAGGGTTTTATTCAAAACATAAATTCCTTGAGAATCAAAGCTGTGACATTGGTGTTGCTCTAGTCTAGTGTTTGAGCTACAGGAAGGTTTTAAGCAGTCTGACTCAGTCTAACTGCACACAACATCACTCAGGGTGCAGTCACATTTGCCGCTGTTCAGGAATACGTGATAATGTGAATTTTGCCTGAGGATGAAAATTTTCCCATGCAGATTTCACAACGGGTTCATGTGGATTCGCCGTGTGACCTTTTTTGTGTGAAATTTCGCTACTGAATAAATGTTGCTCTGTTAAACACATATCACAAAAAAAAACTATTCCATCTAGCACATAGACACACCCTAGCATCCTCCCACAACACCCTAACACCGGTCACAGTTTCTCTGAAAAAGTGAAATTATACTGGGAAATGATTCCTTTTTATAATACACATCATTCTTTGGTCAGACTAAATACACAGAGCCTTTTCTGTCTAATTTGACAGTGATTTCTCTGAGATGTTTGACATGCGCTCTTTTTCTTGCAGACTCTTTATGACAGCGTGTATCTGACGCTGTATAATATCTGCTTCACCTCTCTGCCCATATTGGTGTACAGTCTGTTTGAGCAGCTGGTGCATCCACATGTTCTGCAGAGCAAACCAGCACTTTACAGGTACGACCACAGGCATGACACATGTGAGCAGGACACTTTTTGCTAATTTAGGGGAAAAGATTAGTGAACACCAGGTTTTTACATCAGTTGTCCATAACATGGTGCAATGAGTACATTTAAACCAAACAGCACCATCTTGTATTGTGTATTACAAAAACAAAACTGGCTCTTAACAAAATATTTTAAAAGTAAAGTACATAAAATTATAAAATCAAATAGATTAAGTCTAAGCTCATTAGGGCAGTTCCAGTTTTGTTCAAGTGATAGTTTATCTTTAGTGCTGAGATGGTGGTCCAGTGGGTTAAACCATGGAACTGATATGCAGAAGGTTGCTGGTTCGATCCCAGCGGTCACCACCAGTGTGTCCTTGAGCAAGGCACTTTACTCCATGTTGCTCCAGGGGGATTGTACCTGTAATAAGGGGACAATTTTAGTCGTTTTAATTTAGCAATAACAGTAAATCCTGCTCTTTTTGTGCAGTAAATATAGTTGATATTAATTGAATGTTGCCTGTAATTTGAGCATTTATATATTCCCCACAAGTCAAGATGTAATATTCCTTCCCTTCATCAGAGACATCAGTAAAAATTCCAAGCTGTCCTTCAAAACCTTTTTGTACTGGACCTTCCTGGGCTTCTGCCACGCCTTCGTCTTCTTCTTCGGCTCCTACATCCTGATGGGAGAAGACACCACGCTTATGGGAAACGGACAGGTCGGCTTCGTCTCTCCGGCTCTATCTCCTCCTCCTCCTCCTCCTCCTCCCGTCTTGTTCTGTCATTCCAGCTCATGTGTGTCTGTGGCTCTACTCTCAGATTGCTAGCATGGAAGTCTTTGAAATCCTCCACACAGCATTATGTATAGATCTCGGAGATGCTCTCTAAATTATTTAACTAAGAAGTGCCTGAGATAATGAATGCACTTTGACGTTAAAAAACGTTACTCAGCCTCAATGTCTATTGATTAACTCCAGCTTACAGACATAGAGCATCAATCCTCAAACTAATTACACTGTTATCTGGCACATTTGTACCGTACTGTTAGATGTCAGTGGATGTTGGCTTTTACTACTTATCCATATTCTCTCTCTTTTTCTGCTTATCTCTTTCTCTTTCCTGCTGTGCATGCTCTCAGATTTTGCGAGCTAACAGGCAACTGGTAAGAGTTGACTGGATTCCAGTTGATGCATGTGTCCTTTCTAATGACCAGCTGTCTCAGTGGTTCGGTTTAGCATGGGTGGCTCTGATCTGTATTCTTTTGATACACTGCCATCCTCAATTACGACTTGGAAGCGCTCCCTCACTTGCTGGCAAATGGCTTCCGACGAGCCAGAATCTCTCTCTGATATAAAGCGATGGAGCAGGGTTTATGACAAGCTTCATTTTGGATGAATTGGAACCCTCCAGATATTTAGTTTGCAGAGTGCAACAATATCAACGAATCTATTGATCCAATCTTTGATCTGTGTTTTGTTTCTTGCAGATGTTCGGAAACTGGACGTTCGGCACTTTAGTATTCACTGTGATGGTTATTACGGTCACATTGAAGGTAAGTCATAGGTAAATGCCACATAAATGGATTTGTAAATGACACGTGAGCTTCATTTGCACCGTTCTCTCCACAGCTGGCCTTAGAGACACATTTCTGGACGTGGATGAATCACTTCGTCACATGGGGCTCCATCGCCTTCTACTTCATCTTCTCCTTGTTTTATGGCGGCATCATCTGGTACTGTATTTCCAGTGTTTTCCCATAACGCCAACAGAAAAACAAGCAGAACGTATAGGTTATTCTCATGAAATGGTGGCACTTATTTGTAATTTTGTGCCTTTTTTTTGTTTTTTTTTTGAAAAGGTTAATCAATGAACTTAATGTTTTCCAACTTCATAACCAAAGTATCATAATCATCATAGGCATTAGGGGTCTTTCCTATTATTCAGATTAGTGGTCAACAAATTTGAGTTAGTATCACCCCCAATCCTTAACATACGGTTACAACATTGCATTATAACTAGTAATGTATAACCACACAAATCCCTTCAATCTATTTAATTAAATTTGTAAATTGTAAACAATTATTAATAGTGGTCGGCCAGAGCAAGGTGGCCTACATATATTTGCTCTTTTAGTATTTGTCCAGTAGGTTTTCTATAAAAGAAAACCCCATCTCGGGGCAGTCGTGGCCTAATGGATAGTCAGTCGGACTTGTAACCCGAAGGTTGCGGTTTCGAGTCTCAGGTCCGGCAGGAATTGTCGGTGGAGGGAGTGAATAACGGGCGTCACAGCAATACGGCTTCCCACTGCTCTGGGTGTGTGTTCACGGTGTGTGTTCACTACTGTGTGTGTGCACTTTGATGGGTTAAATGCAGAGCACAAATTCCAAGTATGGGTCACCATACTTGGCCACACGTCACTTTGCTTCACTTCACTCCATGCACCTTCAAAACAAAAACCTGCTTTGGGACACATCATCCAACCAGACAACCACTGGTGCTGATCGTTTAAAAAATGGCAAATATCAACCAATATATCTGCCTTGTCGATATATCGGCCAAACACTAATGAAGCAAATAGGTTCTACATTTTTTGCTGAACAGTTTTATCGCATCAGCACTTTGAATCAATGACAGGTTTTGTTGAAACCTGTCGATTTGACCTGCTGAACAGTAGAGATCTACAGATGACTGTTTTTTGTTTTTTTTTGTTTTTAAATGTGAGACGCAGCACAGTGGCATGGAAAGTTTTTTTAAAGCTGCACTTGCTGTAACTTGACACACCGTTTTAAAAACATGCCATTCATGCACAAGATTGACATTTATAGTTATAAAATCTTACATCTGTTGGAAATTACTTTTTGTTAGTAAAGATTTTTTTCAAATCCTTGCACAATAATGTAGAACGTCTCAAGTTGCTACTTGAAAGAAGTGCCACAAAATGTTTTTTTTTTCCTTTCTAAACAGTGTTTATTGAATTGCGTTGATTTGCTGGTGATAACCGTTTGCTCTTTGACATTGGATCTGGTCCCACATGACCAGCAGCAATGTACTCTTTATTGTGCTCAATATTTGGCTCTGCCTCTGAAACAGTTGCCCGTTTGCTCATTAGTTGGATATTTGACAGCACTAGCATCAAACCCTTGTTGATTTCCACTAATTGGAGTCTAATTGATGTTCTTCCCCTCCGTTAGGCCATTCCTTCACACGCAGGACATGTACTTCGTCTTCGTTCAGCTGCTGTCCAGCGGCTCGGCCTGGTTTGCCATCATCATCATCGTCATCACCTGCCTGTTTCCTGATGTCATAAAGAAAGTCTTTTACAGGCACCTGCACCCAACCAGCACGCAGAAATCTCAGGTGAGGGTCGCTTTTCAAACAGTTTCAGATGGGTAAGAAATGCGAATACTGTGCTAGATTTATGCTTCCTAAACTGACACTGATGAAGTAGTAAAGCATGTGGCTCACGTCACCGCATGAATTCTCACCACCTTCACTTGAACTCACTCACAAACTCACTCAGATCATACTGCATCAGTACAGCACCAGCGTCTTAATATTAAAAACACTTTTGTCTGGACTCTGGAAGTGCAATGCATCTTGTCTGGTTGAATTATGAGATTAAATAATGGCAGGTTGTAGCGTCATGCTTATTTTTAGTGGTTACTGTATGTAAATTAGTATTTGTGTGAACATTTTGGGAAAAAAGAGGACGTTAAAGTTCCTCATTTAAGTGACATAATTCCTCATTTGACTCAGACTATGATTGTCACTATACAAAAATGTCAGTAGTCAATACCAATTCCAGGGATATTCCATGATTCTCTGGTACCACAGCAAAAACGAATGTTCTATAGAACATATATTCCATTATTTAAAAAGTTAAATATTAACATAGTTATTTCTAACAATGGCATGTAGCCTCCAGGGGTTCAAGTCTGCTAAATTATTCTGGTGACCCTGATAGAAACGTTGTTCTTCAATCAAGAGTGAACAAAAGTTTGAAATAGCTATGCGACAGTATAGCACTTGCGAACATCTGATCAATAGAGATGTGACTAGGTTTGGTCCCGTATATTCATGGTTTTACTCGTATCTGACTACGGTTGAGTATCGTTTGAATTTTAACGATTCTGATTCCAAATTCAGATTCTGCTTATCGATTCTTGTTGATTCCTAATTTCCATTCCAGTAAGGTAAAAAAGCAGCACTCACAAGTATTTAATCTCATAACATTATTTAATGCAGTTGTAATTTTTTCAGTGCAAATTATTTAATTTGATTGGGAACAGCCCTATAGTGTCTTATTATTCTAATTGAATTTATTGATCAAGTTTAAGAATTTGAAATGAAAAATTAAGCATATATTTGTACATACATATAGGGGGGGAAATGCCCTTATAAATATGCAGATTTAAATATTTCAAAGCTGATTGAATAAATAGTTTACACCACAAAACATTTAATTTTTTTTCCTGACAAGCAACTTTTTTACTCTGGCTCGGAATGACTGATTTACTTGTCCAAAGGACAAGCACATGACATGGCTTAATGTCGAGCCCTGTTTGGATTTGTGCCAAATGAGAGGGACGACCCCAAAAATGTGAATTATATCGGCTTTTTATTATCTTAAGTTTTGTACGACTTATTTCTGCCTTTTTTTTTTTACCGCTATTTGGGTAGGATAGTCTGAGAGGTGACCTTTTTCACAGAGGAATTAAAGCGTTTACTTCCTTTCTTTCGTTCACTTTTAATCCTTCTATTCACACTTTTTCTGCATCCCTATGTGAGCCGGTAACTGAAGTAGATTGGCTATTGCTGCAGTACAGTTCTGTGGCATCAGCACATGCTCCCCTGCGGATGACACCCGATAGTTCTGAAGTGCATTGTCTCTGCGTCTGCTGCTTGTTTCCTGTTTCCTGTCTTTGTCATTTCTGAATGTGTGTAGTGAGTGGATTGTGGTCTTGAGTGTATAACTGCACATGTGACTTTTCCTTCTCTTTACTGACCTTCTGTGTGTTCTGTAGATGTACACCAACCGCGTGGCTATAGGTGACGACTTCATCGCACTTCAGCCTCTGTCCAGAGCCAAGAATCAGCTGGGCAAGATTAGGTAGAGTAGGAGAGACACTGTCACACTGCATGCGGCAGAAAAAAACTAACCGGCATTCAAAGATAACCGAGAGAGGAGCGTGAATTGAACAACAGATGTGCTTTAACAATTCACCCTGCATGCTTAACCTGCTACCTGCAAGTGCATGTCTCCTGTAGGTCAGATTTAAACCAGACGTGGCCGTGTTTGGAGATGCTTCCTCGTGCAGCATGGGCTTGAGCTCACTGCTCTTTGAACACCAGCATATGAAAGCTTTTTCTCTGGAAAAAAAAATGTTTACCTGGACTTGCATGCTCCCAAAACAATTGTTGTTTTAGACTCTACCAACGAGCAGAGAAATTATCTCCAGTCCAGCTACAACAAGACATCAGTAAAAATGCTTACTTAAAATCTGAATTTGACTTTGTGGAAAAATTTTGCAGATCTTAAAACTGACAAGACAAACCCACCAACTTCTATGTTGGGCTTCCAAAACTTCTAAAACTTCCACTTTGTTTCAAAACCTAGTGACCTTCTCAGTGACCTAGTGACCTTCTAAGGCAGCATCCTACACTCTTAAAAAGAAATGTTCCAAATGTGTCTTTTCACCGCAATGCCAAAGAAAAACTATTTTGGGGTTCCAAAGAGCCTTTCAGTGAAGAGTTCTAAAAAGAACTTGGTGTGAAGAGCTTTTTAATAATATAAAGCAGGTGTTCCCAAACTTTTCCATTCCAAGACCCACCCAGGCAACAACCCTACGGACTCACTTAAGCTTGAGTCACCATTGGCTAGTAAATTTGGTAACACTGTACTTAAAGCCTTAATGTATAATGCATTATAAAATTATGCCTTATTATGCACTTCATGAATAATTGTAACCTCAGTTATAATACATTATAATACTTTTCTATTCATTGAACAAATCTTTAGAAAGTATAATGCATTGAAAAACACATGAAAAACAACCAATTTCAAAATCTGTAAATATTATAATGCATTTTAACATTGGTTACAATTACTTATGATAATATATAATGCTTTATGATGTACATTATGAATACCTTTTTAAAGCATTATGCATAAGGGGTTTAAGTAAAGTGTTACCGTAATTAAAAAAAAAAACTTTTTACATGGAATGCAAAAACAATGCAAATTAAAAAAATCCTACATAAATATAATGTTAATATAAAATGAATAAAGTTATCAAATGTAAAATAACACTGCATAGTCTTCACTGTAAACTCGATGAATTAAAAGATGAATTAAATAGATTCATCTTTAAAGTTATTTAGTCAAAAGCATTGAGTGATTTGCAGTCAGTCTGTTGTTTGATTAACATTAAAAACAGACAGCAGCAGGAATATTAGGCTGCTGTCACTTTAAAATAAAATGCACAGATCCAATATACAGATACACATGTGTTTTATTCATAGACTGTATGAAAACAATGGACATAGTGTCCGTGACGTCACCTGTAGGTTTCTGAAGAGCATTTTTGAAACCCAAAGTGGACCATCGACATCTTACGGATAAACGAAAATAGACAGAGGCGGGACATGGGTCGAGACAGATACAGATTTTGACTCTCTTTGGAGCCTGTCTCTAGCGACCAGTCGATGAATTGCAGTTTAAGTAATTTCCGTGTTGGATTCAAAAGAGACACCGAAAGGCTGCCGCTTGGTTTCTTTTCTCTACTGTTTACATTCTCTTAAAGGTCCCGTTCTTCGTGATCCCATTGTTCAAACTTTAGTTAGTGTGTAATGTTGCTGTTAGAGCATAAATAATACCGGTAAAATGATAAAGCTCAAAGTTCAATGCCAAGCGAGATATTTTATTTAACAGAAGTCCCCTTTCAAAGCCTACAGCGAACGGCTGGCTTGGACTACATCCTGGTACTTCCTTCATAAATGACGTCAGTAGAACAGTAGAACAGACTAACCTCCGCCCACAAGAATACGTGAAAAAAGGGGGCGTGGTCTTGTTGCTGTCCCACGTGGAGAAGAGGACGTGTCGTGTGGAGAAAAGGAATTGTTGCGTTTGAGTGTGTTTGTCGCCATGTTGTCGAGACGCTGTTATTTTCATCCCGGAGTCAAATCACCTTTGTTTGGCTTTCCCAGGGACGCTGTAGAGATCATTAAGCGCATATATCTCCCGTTAAGAGGCGTGACCTTTCCACGTGCGCTAAGCTGCTGTCGAATCACAACACAGGAACCGTGCCACGTTTGCTAAACTGCGTCAAATCACAACACGGGAACCGCTGGTACAATCAGAACTCGTTACGTATTTCTGAAGGAGGGACTTAATAGAATAAAGGAAGTCATCAGCCGTTTTTAGGACAGTGAAAACAGCGGTATACAGATAAGTAAATTGTGTTAAAAATACTGTTTTTTTTTTACACGTGAAACATGAACACGTTATATTGCACACTGTAAACACAATCAAAGCTTCAAAAAAACATGAAGAACGGGACCTTTAAGACATAACCGACTACGTTTATTAGGATACTCGCCAAGACGGGCATTTTAACATAATTTTGTGTGAAACTGTCTGTTCAAGTGCAAGACGACGTGGAAGAGAGCTCAAATCAGTATTCCCATGCTGTCAGGCACAGCTTTCTGGGCGAGTTATCTTTCATGTCTTCTTGCTCTAATGTTTAAACTGGCAAGCCTTAAAAAGCACTGGTCTGATCGGGACAGTGACAGTTCAGTTAACAAGCCTTGCTTGTGCACTCCCTTTTTCTCTCGTTAAGTGTGCGTGTGTGTGTGAGAGAAAGCGACAGGGTGCTCTCAGCCAACTTATTCTTTTGCATCTAACTCAATTGCAGGTGACTGAAATCATACAAATTTACTAGCCATTGGCTAATTAAAGATAAGTCGCCCCTCGTGGAATTGGGTCGCATATGCGAGTGATTTACCTGCATTGTAGAGGGTTGAACAAGTATAATCTATCTCAGAATATTTGAGATTAGAAAATATTTAACATCACTATAAACTTAATCTTAATCAAAAGTTTGATATGACAGAAATCAAGTAATACATAATAATTGTATTTTATAGTAGGCTACAACTATATTTACATACAACTAATATTTACATTTTAATTTTTTCATTTACAGATGTTAAAGAGTATATAAAATATGTCAATAACCCTGAAACGCGCTCACTCCAGTCTGGATATGAATTATTGCAGTGTTCAGCGCAGAAAACCCTCGTTCCGTGTGTGTGCATGTGAAATGCTTTTTACAGACAGTGTTGGTAGGTAACCAAATGCTAATGAAGGAATGAAAACACTTTATATTCCATGGATGTGAAATGAACCAGATTCCAATAAAGAACCTTTATTTAACTGTGTAACTGAAATGGAAGCTTATAAGAAACTGACCTGTAACATATTCTCATGTAAAGTCCAGTGGCAGTGTTGTTTTCACTATAGTGTAATGTTAGCATGTTGCTATGACCATAGGCACTATATCCACTTTCCACTGCGTGGTATGACTCCGCTCGCTTTTCCACTGTATTTTAGTACCACTTCAAAGTGGGTGGGATTATAGACTAATCGTTATAGTTGTGCCGCCACCTCGTCTACTGACTACTATATAGCCATTTCTTTTTTTAAACGTGCGACAGTTGTTTAAAGCAAGTCTTATAAAAAAAATGTCAATGATGAAATGATACTGCGGTGGCTGTTGCTGACTATTTAAATCTTGGGGGTTTGGTGTCTCGTGTCGCAAATCCAATGACGCACTCTCTGTGACGGTAGTAACGATTCTGTCTGATCAGTCAGTCATCTGCAGTGTTTACACGTCACATTTTAGTGTCATTACGGCTCGCTTGGAACCTCAACGAAGTTGGTACTTAGAAAAAATATATCTATAGGTACTGTACACGTGGAACCCCGCCCCCCCTCCCCCAAAAGTGAGCCGTACCAAAGCGTACCATGCAGTGGAAAAGCGGCATAAGCATAAAGTTGTGGTCACATTTACCGTTGCAAGCGAACGCCAGTCAATGGGAATCGTCGCGCTGAAGAATATTGCCTGATGGACTTCCATTGGTAAATAAACATGTCAGGTGCAAGTTTGGTGAACTTTGACATAAATTCTCAACAACCGACCAATAGCAAGACTCTTAGTTTGGTAGTGAAACTTATGATTGAGGAACAAAGCAAAACTGATTATTCACAATGGATGAGGTACTGATTCTGGTGATGTCTACTCAAACATATTGTACAAACCTGCACTGCAAAATTAAAATTATCCATTAAAAAAAACCCCGGCTGTTTGGGAAGCAGTTATTCAGGGTTGGTTTGTTTGCTAGGTGGCAGAATAGCTTTGGATGTTTGTTTTGACATAATTATTCCCATATCATTCACCCTATTCAACACGGTGCGTTCTCGGATTGCTTTCTCTACAAAGAATGTGATGCTGCCTTAAAATTTGCTCCGTTTCTTTTGGAACAACCTTTCAGTCGTGCCTTAAAATGCTGTCTGTGTGAGCAGATCACTAGGTTTTGCAACAGAGCCTTCAACTTCTTGCAAGTCTTGCAGTGGACGTGGGGCAGTTTCATGCTCATTCACCTTTCTTCTGTTTTCATCCATTTGGGAGACTTACCGCGTTGTTTTGTCCTTCCAGATGGAAGCGGATAAGGTTTCAGTCAGCTCAGAATATGACACTGCTGAAATCGGGAGCAGAGGGGAGGACAATCGGCCACTGATCGCTGCTTTTCCTCCGCCTCTGGTGCAGCCCCACCCTTCCCCTAGGTAGTACTCTACCCCCTAGAGTGTGTACTGTACGGGACCGCCATGACCCAATCATCCTGTCATGTGACACTAGTTCTCCCCGTGATGTAACCAGGAGTGAGGGCTGCTCTGGGTGGCACTTAACGCTGGCATGAGTCTTAGATCTTTGTCTGTTACATTGCCATCCATTCGCTGGAGACTCAGCTGGACTAATCTAATCTGAGTCTCAAGTGCCTTATGTGCATGTCTTTATTATAATCTTCATTTTTTTTCTCCCTTAATCAACTCCATTGTTTTTGTATTTTAATATGACATCAGTATTTTTTAAAGCAATCATTTGTTTGTATTTTCATCAACTTTATAAATCATTGATTGAATGAGCTGCTGTTTTTCCACCATTACTGACAGCTATGTGTGTTTCACTAATGCTTATGCCATGGTGATTTCTTTATAATCATAATACAGTGCTCCAGACTAACATTAGAGAGCAGTGGCATCGGTGCCACTCAGTTCTACAGATGGTGCCGCTGGAGGAAAATGTGTCATAAAGTTAATTTAATGATTAAATTACTATTGTTTTGTTAATAGATGCAGTTACTAATAATATTACATGTTTGTTTATTGGAAATTTAACAGGAAATTTAGCTTGAATTCATATGCAGATAAAATTAACTTTTATTAACAACAGTAATGTGCAAAAAACATTTTTATAGGGAAAATTTAAATATTCTACTCTTATTAAATATACCATTGTTATTCTGTATCACACTGAATTACACAGGAAACAAGAGTGCTCCTTTTATAATCACTGAAGCTGTCGATCAGTTCAGTCACAATTTGAAGAAAAGTTTTTCCCTGCATCCTAATGTGCATACTATCCATCCAAAAAAGTATGTGACATTAGTAAATACTATTTAGGGCAGATAGGGTGGATAGAATGCACATTGGCATGCAGGGTTTCCTTTTCATGAGAAATGACTTTGAGTGGAAATGGCTAATAAGTCGATAATTGCTCCTCTGCTGCCATCTAATGGTTATAGTAGTAATTAAATGTCTTTTTTTTAATAAAAGTGTTGGGGTTTTTTTGCCACAAAGTGGCCTACACCCTTAAACTTTTAGTTTGACAAATCATCACATTAAAATAACATTAAAAGTAGATACTATTTAGAGCTTTGAAGTGCTGGAAAAAGTGTGAAGCCCTTGAAAAGTGGAAATTGTAAAAAAAACAATACCATTTGGTGTTACTACAGTAAATCCATGATGAATGTTGGTGATTTGTGGACTGAAACTCCTGCTCTTCGTTCATTTCAACATTTTGTTTCCACATCAGCGCTGTTTGGTCTGATATCTGTGGTCCACACAGCTCAAACGAGAAGCGTGGTTTCGTTCTGCTTTTCATTTGCCGTTTGATATTTCTCATATGTAACAGAAATGGCAGCTCTTATCAGTTGGTCACTGTGGTGGTCACACCAGTGTGACCTCTAACAAAATTGTGTCACCAGTACGAAAAGGTCGCAAAATGCCACCATTTGGTCGCAGTCTGCAGCCCTGTAATAACATGCTTTTGTTATACTATGGCCATCTATACAGCAAATATGCTTGTCACTCCTACTTAATTGTGTTAAGTATACCATTTTTAGTAATTAACTCTAATAGAGAACACGCACACATACCTCTCAAAGACAAAATAAAAACTAATAACTAAACGTGTTTATTGAAAGTGCTTAATATAAAGCATTCCCGTGTTTCGGACACCTTTCCCCTCAGCAGCTCATTCGGTTTCCTCCACTATGTTCCAGATGTGCTTTGTCCATAGAAATCCATAACTCACTTGTTTAAAGTCCAGCGACTAGAAAAGTGTTCAGTGCACAGACGTGACAAATCAATAATCAAATTGTTGATTTGTTTTCATTATCGATTTTATCGATTAGTTGTTGCAGCTCTAGTTTAGTGTCTTTTATTTTGCCAACTGTTGGCCTGCATGTTTTTAGTTTACAGTTCAGGAGTGACTCCTGTATTCAGTACACACACACACACACACACAGTAAAAGATGAGCTTTTACTGCAAACCCAAGTTTCACATCACGGTTAGATTTGACTGGTTGAAAGCAGTTTTCAGGTATGTAGCGCTCCGTTTGAGACCAAGGACCACAGTGAGCCATAGTTTCAGCCACAGTTATTCACTCTTGCCTCTACAGATATTCAACGGGTAAATGTGATTTATTAATAGCTAGCACATTTATTTGTAGTGGAGATGAAATGACATCAGCGTCATTTTTCATCTGGTGGTTAGGTATACCCTCCAGCGATTACTGGACAGGTTCTACTTTTGATTAGAACTGCACGTTTTGCTTTAACAGCCTCGTTATTTACAATTACAGGACACGGTTAAAGTCACACTGCATTTAATCTTTCAGCGACTTCCTGCTAATATTGATTTTTAGCAGAACTGCCAAGGTCCATGGCGTAATAGCTAAATCTTTAACGTGGTGCATGGTCAAACTTCAGAAACATGAAGGGAAACATGGACTGTATTTGTGCCGTGGCTGAATGTGTTGGAGATTCTTTACTTTATAGTTCACAATGTTTGTTAGCTAGTAGGTCAATCATCAAGCAACCCTTCTTCTCAAACTAAGTGCGCAACTCCTCTTTTATGCATTAGTCAACAAACACGTTTGTCTGTTAATTCTGCAAGGCGTGCTGAAGAGAGTCAAGAGGGATTTAATGTTAATATTGGTAGTTTGCATAATGCCTAGTCAGGGTGCCTGAGAGAGATCAAAGAATTGACTTCCTCAATTCTGGCTGCGAACCCTCTTTCTCCTCCTCGGATGATTTTTGAGTGCATCTGATTTGAATAAAGTCTTGTTGGAGCGCTCAGGCTTTAATTTAACATGCAGGTCTTTAGTGTCGTCTTCAGTAATTGAGTATTGAATAAAGGAGTTAAATGGAACTGTAATTTATGTCCAGGCAGAGGTTAAGGATGTCTGTGCTTCTGAAGAGACGGCATCATTTATCACTAATGTATTCATTCATTGTCTCATTTCAGACCTCTCATGTTGTATGTAAAACCATGCACTGCATTTATGATTTGACTTCAATGCCTCCCATTATTGGGATGACCAGATGTCCTGTATTTGGCGGCTCTGTTCAGGTGTTAATATTTAAACATGCATCTTATTTTAACATGTGACACTTTCCTCAAATAGTGTACAAATTGGTTCACCATTACTTTTTTCATTTAAAGCAATAAAGGCACAAATGCCAACTATTACATTACACTTCTCTTCTCAAGTTCTCTGACATAATCTATTGAACTGATATATTTGTCATATATCAACTTCAACTCAACTGTTTTCTCAAATAAAGTTAGTGTAAGAAAACTAATATTAATTGAAAGGTTATAAAGGTTAATGGAAGTGTATCACTACAAACCAAACTGTAGCTTCATGTAGCTGAAAATAATGTAAATGAAAATAATCCATAACAAATGTCATTATCTGTAAGTGAGATTGTTTTGTGCTTCTCAGTCACTTCATTTTAAACCCAAAGTGTGCTTCAGTTTTTACCATAGACTGTATTTTTCTTTCAACTATAGAAAAATGAAGCCAAAATATCCTAGGAATGGCCGTTGAAATCTTGCACTGATGAATTCATTTGGAGCCTTAACCTGCGCAGTAGTGATCATGAGGTATCAAGGTCCCGCTCCCACAGACTCAATCGCAAGCAAAGCTGTTTGCCCGTGCACCTTTATTTTTTTGCACAAATTATTTGGTAGCAACACTAGGCTAAAAAGAAATTAAAGACAGAACAACAAGCTACTAGAAAAGCACCAACAATAGATGTCCATGTTGACATCTATTCAGCTCACTTTTGTGATGTGGTTAAGAGATAATCGCTATTCTAGATTAAAAGAGTACAACGTACATTTCAATGCTGGAGTATACTTTCAAAGGCGATGTGTTCTCCAGTACGCATGTGCTAAGTGTTCACTTCAAAACTGATGTATACTTTGGGCTTTTCAGGACTGAAAGACATATTTCTATGGACAAAGCTGTTCAATGCATACATAAAGACATACAATGAAGAAACACCGCAAGCAATTACAAAATAAAGAGCAGGCTCCTTCTTAAACACCAATTTTGTGCCCTTTTTATGAAAGTGCTAAATGTAATGCAAGGCAGAGATTACAATTATATTGATGTGTAAAGAGTCTCCAATATGACTAAATTAAGACATCTAGTCATTACGGACATCAATGAGCAAATAAATCCCTACAGATATGTATGTTTTGCTTCTCTTTCGTGTTCTGGCTCACCTCTCTTTTTCTTTTTCCAGTTTATTGAGGCCTACCAGGGCATCGGATGCGTGGACTCCATGTGCTGTTTCTCAGAGGGGCAAAACGCCTGCTCACGGCTGGGTCGGCTGGTGGAGCGAATAATGGGCCGCTGTGACCCTGCTCGGGCCACCAGGTGCGACCTCTCTCTCTCTAGCCTCTGCTGTAAACACATCTCCTACAAGCTGGAGCATGATGAGCCAGCGGCACTGGACGAGTGAGGGCCGCCACCGCACTCAAAGCATTCCCTAATGATTACAATGTAGCGTTTAAGACCGAAAAGGGTGCATTCATTTGCCTTTAATGTAACAAAGATTAGCTAGAAGTCACTTGGGAGGCTCCTGGTATGAGGACACATAGAGAATTGAAGTTACTTTCAGTCAGCCCTACCAACTCATTGTCTTTGTCTTTCATCGTCTTCACCTTCAAGGTGCGTCCTGGTGTCGCTTTCCGTGTCTTCTCTATGTAGCAGATAAATGCTGAAGATTCACCTTACAGTATAAACCTTGTGCCTCCATACGAGTCCATAATCGCCGTCTCGTCGTCCTTGTTCTTAGACATCACACCCTTAGCAAGGCAAAAGTTTATAGCGCCAGTTTATGCAAGTATATGCTTGTCGAATGTTGGACTATATGACTTGATCCATGTCATTGCGTGTTCTGAGACGTTGCATCCCTGTTGAAGTGTCTTTTAGTCTTTGCCTTGCGTGTGTTCCTCTCCGTGGAGGGGTTTGTGATGGCATGCGACTGTAATGCACTCCTAAGCCTCTGCTTTTAGTGTAATCGTTTTGACTGTCTGTACCCGCACTTTGAGGCGCTTCTGAAGCTACTCCGCAGTGGTGAGATGAGTACATGGAGACCTGGTCTCGCTAAATATAAGATTCCGGTTCCAGTTTAACGGCTAGAACACTGCCATTGAAGCGCAGGGTACTAGAGAAGACCTCTGCTCTGACTGGTCAATGGGAGCCACGCTCGACAGCTACCGCTGCTGTGGTCGGCTCATTTATGGCAAAGAAAAAAAACAACAAGGGACCACATCGTGATTGAGTGAGACACTGGTAACTGTAGTCTCCGAGAGGATTCTTGGATTGCTTTTGTTAGTCTTTTTTTTGTTACTTTAAACTTGAAGCCTTACGGAAGTCAAATCGGTGTAACTGCAACTGCATGGGGGCAGCATTTCATATTCAGTGTGTCGAGTGGTCAGTGAATGCCAGAGTAGACACTTTACTCTGCTTTATCACTGTTTGTTTGCCCTCCGTCTTTGCTATCTGAAATTAAGCATCTAAACCGTTATACGTTGTTGCATTTATCAATGATCTGTACTGCTTTTCTTCCAGTGGTTCTCAACTGGTGGTGGTCCAAAAATGGGTCATATGTTGCTATTTTAAATTTGTTAAAGGAAGGACAAACATTTACCATATTTTTGGAGCTGGTGGCTTTGTGAGCCGCTCTCCATGTAGCACTAATCATGCTTCAGACAATCTGAGTCTTTTACCGGTCTCGTCTCCCACTATGCTTCCTACCAATTGTATATACAGTCATGTGTAGGGGTAGGACAAAATATCAATAGGGCAATATATTGTTATCCTTCTCCATGCGATACAAGAATTGATACGCTGGCGGCAAATATCGATATTTTACTTAATAAAATAAGCCGCTCTAAATAATATCCCTGCTCCCAGCCTCGCTACTTCAAGGCTCCTCGAGGTGGTGCTCAACATATGAATGGGTTAGTTGGGTTAGTTCACCCAAAAATGAAAATTCTGTCATTAATTCCTCACCCTCATGTCGTTCTAAACCCGTAAGACTTTATTTGTGTTCTGAAGATATTTTTTGATGAAATCCGAGAGCTCTCTAACCTCTCCATAGACATCTACCTAATTGCAACTTTTAAGGCCCAGAAAGGTAGTAAAGACATTGTTAAAATAGTCCATGTGACTCCAGTGGTTCAATCTTAATGTTATGAAGCGATGAGAATACTTTTTGTGCACAAAAAACAAACAAAAATAACAACTTTTATTCAACAATTTTTTCTTATCCGTCTTATTCAGTGTAGCGCTTCTGTGTTCTATGCCAGAACGCCGGCTTACCATTGGCCGACACTGTTCACATGAGCACACGACACATGCATGTGATGGTAACGCAAGAGCTAGCCAATGGTGAGCTGGCGTTCTGCCGCAGAACTAGGAAGCACTGCACTGTGTTACTCTACATCAACAGCATCAGAAAATGACACCGACGAGAAGAAATTGTTAAATAAAGTCGTTATTTTTGTTTGTTTTTTGAGAACATAAACTATTCTCGTCGCTTCATAACATTTTAAGGTTGAACCACTGGAGTCACATGGACTATTTTAACAATGTCTTTACTACCTTTCTGGACCTTGAAAGTGTTAATTATATTGCTGTCTATGTCAGAAAGCTCCCAGATTTCATCAAAAAGATCTTAATTTGTGTTCTGACGGTGAACGAAGGTCTTACGGGTTTGGAACGACATGAGGGTGAGGAATTAATGACAGAATTTTTGGATGAACTAACCCTTTAACTAGCTTAAGAAAAAGAGGTTTTTAATGAGATGGCGGACAGCAGTGAGTAAAATAATAGATGCCCCAGCCAAAGTCCAAAAGTCTGGAAAACCTGCACTTACCCTTTTCACAGGCGTTTTGTTTTTATAGTTAGACAGATATTGTGATGTATCATCATAGGGTTGTCTAGCAATATATTGATTATCCCAGAATTGCTATGTCGTGATATTATCAGTATTGTGAACCATGTATTGTACCGTGAGGTACCCTGTGATTCCCATCCCTAGTCATGCCACATATTTTTTGTTGATTGTCTGTGCATCCACTCTACGTTGGTTTCGCACAAAATCAATCACTTTGGGTCATCACTTGATATCTACAGCAAAACCAGTTGAGAACCACTTTTGACGAATGAAAGAGATTGTTTACTATGGTATGAAGCCAGTAAGCCACATGTATCCTGAATATACATACATTTAATTATACATGCAAAGACACGCTCTAATTTAAAGTTTTTACCTCTTCAAGATCTTAAAACGGTTGTCTTTATCTGCAACATATGAAGATGGTACATTTAATTTGCCCTCGTCTACTTTCTTACACGTGATCCAAAGATAATCGCATTACTGTAGCTATCGGTGTATTCCTGATCTTATATAGCATGGATCTGTTTATAATATGGCTGTTCTTTCAATGAAGACAATGCCCTCTGGTGTTCAAGAGTAATACGCAGGTATGGCGTTTGAGGAACACGGCTTTGGAACGGCTCCGATCCTCAAGGGCTGCTTAATTCCTCTCTATTTACAAATATTATATACATTTTATAGTAAACCTACATATTTTTCTACGTAATAGATTTATGTTATGAATTAGTTTCTATATATATATACTGTATATGATCTTTGTTTCATATATAGGTACCATACACAACATGCTAGGAAAAGGTTAATACTTTCATAAGAATGTAATCTATGTGAATGTCAAGGCTGTGGAAGGATGATGTGTTTATATTTGTTTATTGTCCATTAACCATGCACATTAACCCATCTTGCACTAACGTTTCCTCATCCATTTCTCCATTGGCCGTCACTCTTGTCTGTTGCTTGCTGATCTTCCTGCAGTTGGTAAAAGAGATATAGAAATATACTCTTGTAACCCAATAATTAATAATGGCAAGACGGTAAACTTCATCATGGATCCTAACAGGATGCAAATTCAGAGCTAAAGTTAGCCATTCTTTAGAGATTGTTTGAGTTACAAATTGAAGTAAATTTGAAACCATTTTAAAATTATATTTTAGATATTATATAAACAAGTTGGTTATTTTAATCTAACAGGATCAATTATTTTTTTATTTATATATATATAAAGTGAGATAAATCAAGTCATACCAAATTTTATGGTCATTATCCGGCTGTTTTCTCACCAATATGATGTTTCATCCTGGATGATGATGACATTTAGGGACAGTAAAGGGATAGTTTAACCAAAAAGAAAAAAAATATTGTCATTAATTACCCTCATGTCGTTCCAAACTTGTAAGACTTTTGTTCATCTTCGGAGCACAAATGAAGATAATTTTGATGAAATATGAGAGATTTCTGTCCCTCCATTGAAAGTCTGTTCACCCAAAACATTGACGTTTGATAAAGTTCATGAAACTCAACCGCACACTCTCAGAAAAAAAGGTACAGTGTTTGTTCCTTGTATTTTTAAAGATACACAATTGGTCCTCAAGGTACAATTATACCATTGTTTTCCTCTACTTAGAGGTACAAAAATCACGAGAACAAACCTGAAAGCCTCTATTTGGATGGAAGGAAAAACACAGTTTTTGTGTGTCTTTAAATGCAAATGAGCTGCTGCTCCCAGCCCCCTTCTCAGAATAGGCTGGAGCCTTTACAGCTCATGCTAGTTTGGATAAACAACAACAACTGGAGTGTGTTGAACCTCACACAGCGAGTAGAATTTGCAAAGATGGATCAATTACAACTGTTTGACCAACTTCCTTTTTCAGAACATGCAAGTACAGAATGTAGGCAAATCGGCTTTCTGAATGTGCTGGTTAGGACACTACACGGTGGCTAAAGTTACCATTGTCTCTGTATACACAGAGATCAGCGCTGTGTCATTAGTTTAATTTTGAAGAGGTAATAAAAGTGCGCTTCTGAATTGTACAGGCGGTGAGTTAAAAATAACAAGCTCAGGTCTCTGTGAAGAGACAATGGTAGCTTTAGCCACATTAGCACATTCAGAAAGGCCATTTGCAAGCGCACATGATAAAGTGCAGGACTTGCGTGTTCTGGATATGAAGTTGGATCACAAAAAGTTGCATTTGAAGAAGCAACCTTTGTGCCAATCCTGCGTGTACTGACCCTCGTTTGCAAAGCAGTCAGGTGTACAATGATTCACACAAACATATATGAATTTAGCTCATTTCTTGGGCACATTCCCTTTACAAATGAAATTAATCCACTGCATCCTCAGTGGCTCAGATGCCGGAGTTTATTATTACAGCCAAAAACAGAACTTATAATGTTTAAATAGACATTTTATGACTAACTGCTCTAGCAAGGATATAAACATGGCGGACTGTGTGTGGCTCACTCAGGGTGGTATTTATGCTAATAGGGGTCACCAGTGGGCGGGGCTTTCCCCTACAATGACGTCAATGTAGGGAGAAAACTAGAACAGCGTGTTCTCAGATAATGCTTCTGATTGATAGGGATATGAAAGAGTGGGTGGTTTTTTCGATTATATGGTGGTTGGTTACACACACTGCGGACACATTTATGTTCAAACATCATGTAAAAGAGAATTTTGCACAATAGGTCCCTTTTAATGGAGTAATAGACTGTCAGTGGAAGGGCAAAAATTCATTTAATTTGTGTTCCTAAGATGAATAAAAGTCTTACAAGTTTGGAAGGACGAGAGAAAATTACAGAATTAAAATTTTTGGGTGAACTTTCTTTTTTTTTTTAAATAGATTCATTATTTTTAAGGATTGATACAGATCTCTAAATCTAGATAACAAGGTGGTCGATACAATGTTTATATTCATTATGCTATTGAATCATTTGCATTGCAATATATACTTGCGTTTTGAATTAAATAAGATGTTAAAACATTTTAATCTATAATAGAAAAAAGGACAGATCTATTACTTTTATAACATTTGTATAAAAAGTCTACTGTTTAAATTGGGGGAAAAATAGCTTGATATTAATCAAACTGATAGCAAAAAAAACACACAGGTTATGAACCTCGAGCGGGTTTGAATTGAGCTCATTAAACGATAATATTCTGAACACGTCTCCAAACTATTCACACTGTCCCCCTCACTGTTCGCAATTTCCTTGATACTTCCAGATCTTGGAGCGACTCCGACACCTTCTTCTCCAATGACCGGAGCATCCTGACGCTCTCGCCCATGGAGGTCTCTCATTGTTAACGTGCCAGCCCATGTCTGGAGTCTGAAGATGCCTACCCTTTACCCCTTCCCCCTGCCCTTGTCCAATCACCAGCCAGACTCTCACTGATGTCACACTTTAAAAGCTCTGTTAATCAGAGCGTCACGTCGCATGTGATCAGCAACAAGTGATACGTGGCGGTTCCTCCAAAAAAACCAAAGGATGTGTCTGACTTGAACGTTTCTGTGTGTCCGCTGCTCGTAAACCACAGAACTGTACGAAAAGGGCCACCATCTTTCCTGAGGAAAACGAGGGGGTCTGTTTGAAGCCATAATTCCCTCCTTTAATTGCCTGATTTTCAAGGTATTAAATGTGAGCGAGGTGTAGCGCTAGCTCACAAACCTGTAGCCTCCTACCCTAAGATGCCTACCTGTACACCCAGACTGTCTTGGTCTGTACAGATTATCTTGATGCATGAATGTTGCGGAGTTCTTGATGATGGAAACCTCGCATATCGTCCTGAACTCGATCACCTTCACCTCCATCAGTCATGTGCCTGCATATGTCTCGTTTCCTCTGTCTTGCACATGCTAGATAGTCATTTCTAACTATTATCATCAGTTCATTTATCATTGTTGCCGTGTTCCTTGTTTTTCTGCTTGTGTTGCTAACCACTTGTCAGCTGTTTGATTTATAATTTTTTTTGTGTGTGTGTATGCGTGTGTGTATTTAATCATGTAAAAGGGCATAGTCTGATATTCATCCTACATGGGCCGGAGCATTGAGACAACCGTTTTAAACTTGCTTAGATCAACTATATTGAAGTTTATAATATCAGACTGCATGCTACACTTTGGTCAATCTGTCTCAATAACCCTGTAACCAAGGCCTAAATGAACTACACCTAAACGCTCCCATTTTGAGGAGTCTTGGGATTTATCTTTGGTGGATCTCACAGGTATCAGCTGAAATCTGGTGCCGTGACCCGGATGGCAGTTGAAGAATCAGATTTTATGATGGAGTACGGTTACATTTTGAATTGTGGATTACTCTATTTTGGTACTTCCTCTCTCTAGTTTTTATTTGTATATCACTTCTCATGTCAATGTTGACTCTTGACTGCTGATCATAACTGTTTCAAATCTTGTGTTGAAATCAAACGGCTGAATTTGTTTTGCTATATAATGTGTTTTCATGAATTATATAGCAATGCAGTAAGCCACTTGTTACTCAGAGACATTAGCAATAAGACTCAATCTAGACTGGAAATACCTGATCTAGTTGTGATGTCAATCATCCATGTTGCGGTTTCATCTTTTTGTGTACACTTATGTTCTTCTAATTGTACTCTCCTTAAAGTGAATATGTTTAATTGCTGATGTTATGAAAGTTCTATTTACAGAATAAATACATTTATAAAATAGTGTTTTATTGTTGTTATTTCACATTTCAGTTTTTGTACAATTTCACAGTGTAGAATATATCTTATGATTGTTAAGATTTGCCAGACTACACTGTAAAAAAAAAAATTTGTAATCAAAACAAAGATTATTGTTTTACAAGAAAATACTATTTCAGTCTTTCTACTTCAAAATGTCTTAATTTACTTCAGTGTGTTAATTGGGAGCTTGTTTCCCCCACAGAATTAAAAAAAGGCAATTACGACTTGCTCAAAATTATGACTTTTTCTCCAAATTGCGTGTTATAAAGTCAGAATTGCGAGATATTAAGTCAGGTGATATTATTAAGTCAGAGTTTCGTGATATTAAAGTTTTAGTTCACCACAAAATGAAAATTTCCCTAATTTACTCACCCCAATGCCATCCAAGAGGTCTTTCTTTCTTCAGTTGAAAAGAAATTACGTTTTTTTTTTTTTTTTGAAGAAAACGTTCCAGGGTTTTTCATCATATAATGGTTTTCAATTGCAACCAAAATGCTGAAGGACCAAAATCAATAAAGTTTCAAAGAGCTTCGATGGGCTTCAGAGGCTCTGCGTGATCCCAGATGAGGAATAGGGTCTTATCTAGCAAAACGATCTGTCATTTTTTTAAATAAAATAAAAATGAATATACTTTTTAACCTAAATTGTTCATCTTGTGCAGCTCTGCGAGGTGCTATGGATGACGTAATCACATCGGAACGGTCACGCTAGACGTAGGCAGAAGTACCGCCCCCGTGTTTACAAAGCGCTCGTGTGAAGACTATTACAAACATCCTTTAGCAAAAAAAGGTAAAACAACGATATCGAACGATTTTGAAGTTGAAAATTGAGTGTTTTTGGTAAAGGGCCGTTTGTAATAGTCTTCATATGAGTGCTTTGTAAACACGGGGGCGGCACTTCTTGCCTATGTCTAGCATGACCTTTCCGACGTGATTACATCATCCTTAGCACCTCGCAAAGCTGCACAAGATGAACAATTTAGGTTAAAAAGTATATTCAAAAAAGTATATTCATTAGGGGTTCAAGCCTGAAAGGGTATTGTAATTGTTTTTTCCCCATGATGCATCATTCTCCATCTAAAACTGATCGGGCAGACCAAACCATAAGTTGTAGAGACATGAAACTTTCAGGGCTGGTAGTACTCACAACGACTGCCAGCGTCACCAAGGCACGCCCCGACCAGCCTGTCGGGGGCGCTACAGCGAGCAAAAGTACAAAATGGCTTTTAAAAACTCCTAAACCGTTAGGCGTGGGCTCAAGTGTCTTATATCCTTGGAATCCTTGGCTCAAGGCGGACAAAACGCATGCCTCGGATTGGCTCGTCACCCTGGGAAAATTTTGGGGCATTTTGGCTTTTTCCAACCTACTTTTGCGAACTAGTCCTAGGTTTTTGGCCCGACCGGAGCCAAACCAGCGCAGCAGGATTCTCTGGAGTCTGAATGTCAAAAGTTTCAAAAAAAAGTGCAAATTTGGGTTCACGGTCCCTAAGGGCCAGCAAAACGTTCGAGGTGGGAGGAGCCACTTTTACTTCATTGGCCATAACTCGTCAACAGAACGAGATATTTTCACTAAACTCAGCACGCCTTTGTAAGAGCTCATTCTGTGGCCGCCTGAAACGCAGCAACTGGCCACTTGGTGGCGCTATAAAGGTTAAAAAGGTGTTAAAATGATGCATTTCAATGGAAAATCCCATTATATGGCTGAAAGCGGCCCTCTT
This sequence comes from Romanogobio albipinnatus, assembly GCA_023566225.1. NCBI lineage: Eukaryota > Metazoa > Chordata > Actinopteri > Cypriniformes > Gobionidae > Romanogobio > Romanogobio albipinnatus. The sequence continues at coordinate 25,776,617 of CM042263.1, read as the reverse complement.
CCGGCCTGATTTGCATACAGCTTCACCAAATCGGGCATGCACATGCGTCACGTGATCCCAAAGAAAACTTGCAAACTCTTATGGCCTTTGGGCCATTAATGGTGGTTTAACTCTTATAAAGGTGATAAAATGCTCTATATGATCCTATGCAAAATGACCATTAAATGAAAAAGGGTCTGCTCTGCGCAAAACTTCACCAAATTAGCTGAGCATGTGCGCCATATTATTCTAAAGAAGCGTGCAAACTTTTGTGGAGATCGGGGCACCAGTAGAGGTACTACAGTTTAAAAGGTTTTTTTTTTAAACACCGCATTTTCATGATAAATGAGCTGAAAAGGCGAAAATCGACCTTTGACCCCTCCGATGCGCATGTCAAAACGCTTGATAAAGGTTTTGTAACCAGCAACTCAAAAATCAAGCTCTGAGACCCTATACTTTATTTTCTATAGGCTTTTTAAGGCCCTTTTTATGCCCTCTGTTATTAGGGGTTCAAGCCTGAAAGGCTGAAACCCTATTGTAATTGTTAATTTTCCCATGATGCACCATTCTCCATCTAAAACTGATCGGGCAGACCAAACCGTAAGTCGTAGAGACATGAAACTTTCAGGGCTGGTAGTACTCACAACGACTACCAGCGTCACCGAGGCACGCCCCGACCGGCCTGACGGGGGCGCTACAGCAAGCAAAAGTACAAAATGGCTCATAACTCCTAAACCGTTAGGCGTGGGCTCAAGTATCTTATATCCTTGGCTCAAAATGCATGCCTCGGATCGGCTTGCCCTTCAGGCGCCAATTTCGAGAATTTTTTTTTTTTTTTTTTAAACCTACTTTTGTGAACTACTCCCACATTGTTTCCCTGATTGGAACCAAACCACCGTAGAAATGTTCTTCGGAGAGAGACTATCAAAAATTGTGAAAAAAATCTGAATTTTTGATTCATGGTCTAAGGGGAACCAAAATGTTCAACTTGTCGGGGTTCACTTTTACTAAAATGACTATAACTTGTGAACGGAACAAAATATTTTCGTTAAACTCAGGTCACATGTCTATGAGCTCAAACTTCGGTCTCATGAAAAAAATTGCGATGATTGGCCACTTGGTGGCGCTGTAACAGGAAAAAAGTCACGAAAATTGGTATAACCATTAGTCTGATAATAATTGGCATATAGTGTCTTTGTCCAGGGTGCCATGATAGTCTATGAGAACATTGGCGTATCTCGAAAAACAACAGTTTGCATCATCGACACAATGCCTTGAAGGAGCCTAAGAAGTTTCAAGCCAGTGTTTTTCACGGGAGTCACCTCCTGAATCCTTGCCTAGTCCAAAGATGCCAAACATGGCAGGTTTTGCTTTATGGTTTGTGTTACGATGTCATTTAGCACTTACAAAACTTTTGCAATTATCTTTGAAACCGCTAGTCCGATTGAGACAAAACCACCACAGGAAATTTGATAACAGGTCGATAGCTAAACAATAATGTCCAAATGTCAAAACTATGATAGGAAGTGAAATCCAATCAATGATGCCCAATAGTCATTTTTATACTCTCAATAATATACTATAAGTGTCTATAACACGGTGTCCAATCCTGCTCCTGGAGGGCCACTGTCCTGTAGACCTTTACCAGCTAATCAAGGTCTTATTAGGCATACTAGAGACTTTCAGACAGGGGTGTTATGGAAACTTGGAGCTAGACTCTGCAGGACAATGACCCTCCAGGACCAACTTTGGACACCCCTGGTCTAAAACTTAAAAATTAAGTGAGATATTTATAACAAATTTGACACACATATGTATGGACACACTCTGAGGACATCTTAAAAAAAAAAAAAAGTGGTGGAGATTGGGCAAGACGTGGTGCTATAACTCCCAAAAAACTTAAAAAATTTAATTTCAAAAATATTCCTTAGAAAATTGAGTGTAAATTATCTGTTTTCATCTATAAGCTAAGTTTATTTATTTATTTGGATCCCCATTAGCCAATACCTAAGCAGTGGTTACTCATCCTGAGGTCCCAGCAAGTAAAAAAAAATACAGTAATCCACAACAACAAAAAAGTCAATGAAACATACAAACCCAAAATTCATTCCAAATATCAAAATCAACAATTTACTATATATTTTGCCATTAAATGTTCCTTTAAAGATTTTTATAAAGTTTAAAAAAATTGTTTACTTAAAATATGTAATATCCACTAGTAAATCATTCCATATTTCCATTCATCTATATAAGTTGCAGTCCGTTGTTTTATTGTAGTTTTTGAAACAGGAAGTAAAAAACATCCATTTGATGCATGCCTGGTATTGAAATGATGACTAGTACTACTATAAAAAAGTTGACCGACAAAATAAATATTTCTTATAAAACAAAGCAGAGAGACAGTCTTTCACCAGTGGCCAACCTAAAGTTTTGTGCATTTTTATTATACTAGCCCTTCTATTTCTATTACAATTTGTGAGTCATTTGGCTCTGTTCTAGACTGATTGTAATTTTTCCAAGTCTACTTGATGCATGCAACCACAACACTGGGTAATAATCTAAGAACCATTGTTTGCACAATTTAAGAAAGTGTTGTGGTAAAAAGTTTGCACATCTCTTAATAACTCCATAACTGTTTGTAACCCGGGTAACCCTGGCCACCAATAAATGAGTTAAAACTTCAGAGTTCAGAGAAAAAGAAAAAAAAAGAGTAAGAGATTCAACCAATGATTGTAGACTTGGACACACGGGGTTGAAGGAACCGGTGGAGCATGTGATATATGATTGTAAAAGGTATGACGAAGAAAGAACGGAATTAATGTTATATTTAAACACAAAAGGAAAGGTAAATAAGGATTTGGAATATCTATTAGGATATTATTTTAATAGAGATAAAGTAGGATACAGGACATGAATATATTTATATAATACTGGGTTAAGTGAAAGAATTTAAAAATATAGCTGCAAGCAGCCATTAACGGGGCCAAGAGCAACAGAAGCAAGCAAGGAAGATAGCCACAGACCAACTGAAAAAATGAGTAAAGACATTTGAAGCAAAAACGTTAAAACACCACATTAAAACATTGAGTTGTATAGAGCCAATGTCATCTTTTGTTTTATTATAGCGCCACCAAGAAGCACAATCCTACAATTTTTTTTATGTGTCATCGGAGTGAGCCCATACATGTGTGTCAATTTTGCTGAAAATATCTCATCTTGTTTTGGAGTTATAGACATTTATATGAAAAAACATGTAAAAAATGACTGACACCTGACTTTGATTGGATTTTACTACCCCTTACTATCAATATTTTGACATTTGGGCATTAGCAATTTAGCTATCGACATATGTTTAGCTATGACCTAAAAAAAAGTTAGTCCCATGAAAATAAGTCAACCCCACCCAAAGTTATAAGCGTTTGAAAAAAACAATTGTGCTGTTTCGAAAATTCTCAGGCTACTTCAGGGTATCGTGCTGATGACCCATACCGAATTTCGTAACAATCCATTAATGCGTTCATAAAATACAGCATTTTAGCACATAATTCAAAATGGCTGACAGTCAAAATGCCCGATATGGTAAAATTGGATATCAGACGACTCGGCATGCTGTCCTGAATCTAACGAGACCATTATGATTTTTGTACAAACGGTTCAGAAATTATAAGCAAAAATAGCAATTTTTTGTATCTCAGGATCAGTAGGTGGCGCTGCGCCGAAACGCAGCATGTTGCCTCAGGTCATGCTTGTGATAACTTGTACCAAGTTTGGTTTGAATACGATAAAGCGTTGCGGAGATATAGCCTTAGTGTATTTTCGCAACCGCTACGTAAAATTTGTTTGCGCGTTTATCAAAAACGATTTGACGAATCAACTTGAATTCCATGTTTTTTGTCAGCATGGTCTGAAGATGATCAGGTTCAATTTTCGTGTAAATCAGACCAACGGCCTAGGAGGAGTTCGAAAAAGTTAATTTTCGGTTAATTAAAAATGGTGGGACAATTTACAAAAATTACGTCATATGAAATCAAATCGGCTTGAGCCAAGGAATCAGAGGAAAAAAGAATTTTGTTTCTATCCCTTAGGGTTCAAAAGTTATTAGCATAAACATGAGTCACACTTTGGACAGATGGTGGCGCTAGAGGGATTGAGTTAGAGACTCCAAAATTGGTGTGGTTACTATTGATAATGACTTCTATCAGTGTACCAAATTTCATAATTTTCCCACAAACGGTTCTATGGGCGGCCATAGACTTCCATGGCGGAATAATAATAATAATTAAAGCTGCGAGCAGCGATGACGGGCCCAAGCCAGTGGCATCAGCTCAACTGTGCATGGCACGCAATAGGCATTTAATAAGGAGAGTATTTTAAAATCACTCGAATATGCTACATTTACCGCAGCAGCTGGTGCCATTATGACCATATGCCACACCCATGATGTAATTTAAATATAGATGAATTTTAATGTCATAGGATCTAATAGGTCACTTTCAAATATGTGCAAAGTTTTCTTTTGCGTAAAATTTTTTTGTCAAAACAGTGTCAAAAACACCCAAAAAGATTATTAAACTTTGACATGTTGCCATGGCAACAGTATTTAAAATATCAGGAATTCATTCATATGTCTATATCTGCTATGTTTTGACATTATACTGATGAAGTTTGAAATAAATCGGGTAAAAATAAGACAGTGATTTAAAGCATTTTTGAAAGTGACACACTTCCTGCTGCCAGTTGGTGGCACTATAACTTTGAATATTGGCATGTAGATGTCTTCAAGCCAGGACTCTTATCAAACATGTGAAGTTTGGGGCAGATCGGACATTGTATCCCCGAGTTACAACAACTTCCTGTGTCATGGCAAAATATCAAAATTTGTGAGGCCGCCACGGACACGCCCTTCATCGAAAACTCAAGATCTTCGCAATTTAACTTCGCAAAGGCCTTTAGATTAGACTGTGCAAATGTGATGTTGATCTGATTAAATCTCTAGGAGGAATTTGTTAAAGTACAACTTCTGGCAATGGCAAAAAACTGCACCAATTTTTGACTGTAGATAAAACTAACCCCCCCACTTTTGTCAAAAGATGGTGCTACTTTTGTCAAAAGATGGCGCTCCTGAGCCCCTGAACCACGCCCGTTTTTAAGTCTTTGCCCATATCTACTGGATAGCATGTCTGATGTGTGTGTCGAGTTTCATGTAATTTGAAGCATTGTAAGAGTCTCAAAAATCATTGAAAAAGAAAATTAGAGTTTAATGTGTTGCCATGGCAACAATATTTAGATTATCAAGAAGTGCTTACCAGGTTTACATCTGCTATGTTTTGACATCATACTGATGAAGTTTGAAGTAAATCGGTTAAAAATAAGATGATGATTTCAAAGCATTTTGAAAACGAAACACTTCCTGCTGCCAGTTGGTGGCGATATAACTTTGACTCACAATAGTGACACCCATGTGATCTGCCTCTTAAAACGAACACACAGATGAAGTTTCATCCAAATCAGTCAATGTTTGCAGAATTTATAACACGCTTCCTGTTTCACTTTTCTCACCATAAATTCGTCACGGCCAAACCATTCGAGATATCAAAAATCTGCTCGCAATTTAGCATCCTCAATGCCTTGACCTCATGCTGACCGGGTTTCACACTGATTGGGTGAATCGCCTAAGAGGAGTATATCAAATTCCAGAGCATGCGTTTTACGAACAACCCATAATAGCTCACTTCCTGTTGGGCTGACGCATAACTTAGAGCACGAAAGTTGTTCGGTCTGATGAGGGTCTATATGTATACCGAGTTTCATACATGTACGTGCAAGTGTGTTTGATATATGGACCAAGTTTTCAGACCCCACTTAAGGGGGCGCTGTCGGGGGGCGCTGTCGAGCCCCCCTGCCACGCCCGGGTACCCGCTACAGCTTGACAACACTACTATTCACTCATCTGTCGCGTCTTTACCTCCCTCCAGTAGTAGCCGTTCCTTCACTGTTAGACATTTATAAGAGATTTTACAGTAACTTACTGGCAACACTGTTGCCAGTAAGTTACTGTATTTGAGATTTACAGTACAATAACCGCATTTCAGTTTACAGTAACTACATGTTACTGTAATTTTGTAATACAGTACCGTTACTGTAAACCTTGGTTAACAGTGCATTAATCCTAATCCTATTCAATCATTAATACTTACTGAATTACATTAATTCTTACATTAATCTATCCTACAGAAGTAATCCAAACAGACAATTATTATGAAATATAAAATTCTTTATTTAAAACATTTTAAGTGCTTTAACTGAAACATGTAAATGTGTGGAAAAAGTTCACTTTAAAACATCCTCGAATCAAATCTTATTTTCAGAAAATCATGTATAAAAGTAATCAGAGTGCATTCAATATCACTTATTTTACATTTTATTTACATTTATGCATTTGGCAGACGACTTGCATTGCATTCAAGATACACATTTTACATTTTGTCAGTTCTTGCTTTCCCTGGGAATTGAACCCATGACCTTGCTAGCGCCACACACTATTGTTTGAGCTACAATTTTAAAAACTCTGCAGAAAATAGTTGGTAGAATACTGTAAATAGTTGGTTGAAGAATACTGTAACTTTGGTGCAAAATACACATATACATGAATAAAATATAAACAAAGAGCAAATGAATTCTGAAACAAGTTAACACAACACAACACAACACACAAGTTTCATGTCTGTACCGATCTGTGCCATCTTCCACATTGGATGATTTCAAACAGGAACCAGGATTCTGCTCCATTAAGTTGAAAGGTGTGTTGGACATCAGCTGTGGCTGGATGCAACCAATTGGCGAGAGTAGGCGCATGCAGGCGGGGAGGAGCTGCAAACGGAGACGTGAAGTCTGGCTTCCCGCAGTGACGCTCGCGCTGTGTTTGCATACTTTATCACAGCTGAAGTGAAATAAATGCAATATTTGTCAATACACAGATGTTTCAGAGACATTTTTTGTCATGTAATACTTTATGCACTGCTTAATACAGCGTGTGTTTGTACAAGAATAAAGTTAACATACAAGCCTAAACTATCAATGAAGTGCGGGTCTACGTTTTTCATCTGTTTTATTTTGATAAACATGACAATATAACATCGCAACTACATGAAAAGAGGTTTAACTGTTATAAAAGAGATTTGTACGCATTAGAGGAACTGAAGGTTTTAGAATAAACACGAAACACATGTGATCGCTGTCATGCGGAGAATCTGGCCAATCGTGGAACAGCTGTGTCATCATCAAAGTCCGTGCAGTCGCTCTGGAGAAACTGCACCGGCTGTATTAGCCGACTGCTCTCGAGGTGCTTTGATGCCATACATCACTGTCACGTGGCGTCGGCGCTGTCTCAGGTCAGACAAAATTTCTAACCGGCATGACGCCCTGTGTGAATGCAGCGTAAGTGTCTGTGTACATTACATATCCTATTAAAAAAGTGTCTCACCTAGTCCAAGTTTTTCCATTCAAACTCCATTAGGTGGCGAAGGAAGGATGACACTCTGTTGTTGATTACAGTTGTCTTCCTGTTCACAACTTCCCCGGTCTTCCGACTCACTCCGGTTTTCGTGGTGCATCTTGTTCCCTCCTCTGGGTTTTTCCTCACAAAAAAAACTTAAAGCAAGAGAAAATTAAGAGAATAAAGATATTTTAAATTTCATCACCCTTAGTGCCTTTGCTTTAAATGTTTTTGGTAACACTTTAAAATAATGGTCCGTCATTAAACGGATAGTTCACCAAAAAAAAAAAAAAGTAATTTCTGTAATTTACTCGCCCTGTTGTTCTAAACCTTTTAAAGAATGTTTGTAACCAGACAATTTTGAGGCACCATTCACTTCCATAGTAGGAAAAAATTACTATAGAAGTGAATGGTGCCTCAATCTGTTAGGTTACAAACATTCTTCATCTTCTTTTGTGTTCAGAAATGTATTCAGGTTTGCACTTGAGCAACATTATTCTAAAGTTTTGCCATGTTTTTTTCATAAATTATATTTCATCTGCCAAAATCATCCAAAAATTGTCCTGGACAAACACAGTTTTGGATTATTTTAGTATAATATAATTTATGGAGAAAAAAAAACATGGTACATGGCTAGTAACAGCTAAAAAGAGGTGGAAAAACTAAATCATTTTGTGATTCAGTTAAACAGACCCGACTAAAACATACAAGAAAAACGTACTCGGTTACTTAACGTAACCTCGGTTCCCTGAGATAAGGGAAGGAGTACTGCGTCTTAAGACGCCATGGGGTAGGTTCTCCTACTCTCGAATATACTGAAGTAATTGTAAAATCACGCAGTGCTACTGCCCAGTCAAAACAGTGTCGAGACATCTCGCACGCTATTGGCTGGCCAGTGGGAACTGCATGAACCAATGGCAGAACAGCGTAATCTGAGCGAACCAAAGGGCACAAAGCCCGCGAAGCTGAGCGCAAGAGCCCGCGAAAGGGGCATATAAAATACGCTGTAACTGTCAAAAACGTCAGGTTAAATCGACTGAAGCGACGATCACCCGAGTCAGCGCCATAGCACGGCCGTCTACGCAGTACTCCTTCCCTTATCTCAGGGAACCGAGGTTACGTTAAGTAACCGAGTACGTTCCCTTTCGAACGGTCAGTTCGTACTGCGTCTTAAGACGCCATGGGAACCTGTAAAATCCCGCCGTGCTATGATAAGCGCAGTGACATGTACTCCCTCAAGTTTGAACACTTATTAGAAAGGGCTCAAGACTAGAGTTACTGACACATCATTTATATTAATAATATATATGTACACACGTCTTATACTACTGGGCTCATAGAGGCCGGTAACTATAAGGAATGTGTAAGCATTGAAGCATATGAAGGCCCCAATGCCAACTTATGACGGGGACGGGCTTACAAGGCCGTCTGATATTCGTTAGGCCGTCTTAGTATTTTTATACAGCGAGGACTTGTGCCTGCAGTGCAGGGACATCCAGACTGAAGAATCTGGTTAAAGTAGATGGTGAGGACCAACCTGCCGATCTACAAATGTCACCCATAGAAAACTCCACTAGACCACGCCCAAGAGGAGGCCATGCCTCTGGTGAAGTGAGCTTTGACACCTATGGGGCATTGGAGGCCCATAGTGTCATATGCTAACGCTATCGCGTCCACTAGCCATCTGGCTAGGTTTTGTTTGGTGACCGGAAGTTCCTTAGTTCGGTCACCAAAACTTACAAAGAGCTGCTCCGACTGTCTAAAGTGAGAGGACCGCTCAATATATGCTCTAAGCGACCTAACAGGGCCGAGCAGGTGTAACTGTCTCTCATCCTCCGAAGTGGGGAGGGCAGAGAGAGTGATTACCTGTGCTTTGAACGGTGTTGAAAGCACTTTAGGTACATAACCATGCCCTGGTTTGAGGATGACTTTAGAATCGCCTGGGCCAAATCTAAACATGATGCGTTTACAGATAACGCTTGAATGTCACTGACACGCTTAACAGATGCCAGTGCTAGTAGCAGGGCAGTTTTCAGCGAAAGTGGCTTTAATTCAGCCGTCTGCAGCGGCTCGAAGGGAGGTCTTTTTAGTGCTCTTAGGACTAATGAAGGTCCCAGGATGGCACCGTAGGAGGGAGAAGGGGGTTAAGCCTCCTGGCTCCTTTTAAGAATTTTATGACCATGGTGTGTCTGCGTACTGATTGGCCAGCTATAGGCGTATGAGATGCGGCGATAGCTGCCGTGTAGACTTTGAGTGTGGATGGAGTGTGTCCTGCATCCAACATCTCTTATAGAAAAACAAGAATTGTGATATCTCGCATGACACTGGGTTATAGTTCCTGACTGAACACCAGTCAGAGAACACTGACCATTTAAGGGCATAGAGACGTCTAGTAGACGGAGCTCTAGCTTCACTGACGGTGCTCAAGACACTCACTGGGAGGTTCTTGAGCCCCCCTTGAGTTGCCAAACATGTAACGCCCACAATTTTGGGGTGGGGGTGCCGGATTGTCCCGTTCGCCTCAGAAAGGAGATCTTTCCTTAGGGGAACTGGCCATGGGGCTGCTGATAGTAACTGAATCAACTCGGGAAACCTGATGTGGGTTCGCCAGAGTGGAGCCACTAGCAGGAATGTGTGCTCTCATTCCCTGATCCTTTTTAAAATTTGGGGAATGAGCGGTACTGGTGGAAAAGCATAAAGTATGCAGCTGGGCCATTTGTGGGCCAGCGCATCCTTGTTCTTTGAAAAATAGATTGGGCAATGACAGTTGTCTTCGGAGGCGAAGAGGTCGACCTCTGCCCTCCCAAAAACACTCCATATCATTTGAACCATTTAGGAATGGATGGCCCATTCCCCCGGGGACACAAGGCCCCTGGAGAGCATGTCTGCTCCCTGGTTCAGTCTGCCTGGCACATGCACTGCTTTTTAGTGAATGTAATTTGCCTTTTGCCCATAGGAGGAGATGTCTGACCTGTTGGTTGAGCCATCTCGACCTGAGCCCGCCTTGGCGGTTTATGTAGGAGATCACAGTCGTGTTGTCCGTGCGGACTAGAACATGGTGACCTGAGAGACGTGGTAAAAAAGTCTTGAGGGCTAGCACTACTGCCAGCATTTCTAGGCAGTTTATGTGCAACCGTGACTCCGTGCTCGACCATGAGCCGAAGGCCGGTTCGCCCTCGTACAGAGCGCCCCAAACTGAGTTGGAGGTGTCCGTGGTGACCACCACCCGTCTGGAAACTGTTTCCAAGTGACCACGGGGCCAGGGCTTTGACACAGCCGCGGCCCACTTTGATCCAAAGCTGGCCTGAATGCCACGCTTGGGAAGGAACCCGTGATTTCAGCCAGTACTGCAGGGGGCGCATGTGCTTCATACCCAGCGGAAGTACTGGAGAAGCTTTTGCCATTAGGCCTAGCATTCTCTGAAATTTTTTAGGGGTGTGTTGGTTCCCATTTTGAATGAACATGCAAGCTGCTGTGTAGTCAGAGCGCGTTCGTCCAATAGCCACGCCCTCATTTGGGCTGAGTCTAAAATCGTTCCCAGGAAGGAGGTTCTCTGCCTGGGAAGCAATAAGCTCTTGGCTGTATTTATTCTGAGACCCAGGCATTCTAGATGGCTGAGTAGCATAGATTTGTGAGATTTTATTTCTTCCTCTGACTGGGCCAGTATGAGCCAGTCGTCGAGGTAGTTCAGAATGCGCATTCCCGCTTGTCTTAAGGGGGAGAGAGCTGCATCCATGCACCTCATGAAAGTGCGGAGGGCCAGGGACAGGCCAAATGGCAGGACTGTGTACTGATAAGCCTTCCCGTCGAACGCGAATCTCAAAAGACTCGCCTTTATGGCGGTAAAATGCAGGGAACACGCATTAAGCAGACTCGTAGTTTACAATCATTGCATGAAAAAAAAAAAAAAAAAAAAAAACATTCAGAACAGTATGTTTTTCTCCCTGACCGGAACAAAAAACGGGCCGTGAGGAGACTCAGAGTCTTTTGGGAGGCGGACCGGCTTGGGCGGGACTCAAACCTCCTCTCTTCCTGATCAGCCTGTCAGGGCTGCTTTCTGTGTTCAGTTTTGTCAGCATTCTGAAAGCTATTTGATAAGGGCTCTGTTCAGATGTCCGCCGGTTGGTTTGTGTTTGTGACACTGTGCGGACAGCACTTATGTGTAGCGGAGCACACTTGTAGTGGGCGCGCGCTAAAGAGCGAAAATCTGTGAGAACAGTGCTTATGTGCAAGGTGCACGTATTTTAGTAAGGTCGTTGTTAAAACAGCATTGGTGTACAGGCGAGCATGTTTGACAACAGGCTAGTTGACTGCAATATTTACATCTCCAGTCGCCTGAACTGAGGGGATTGAGAGAATGTAAAGGAAGTCTGTGGTGGTAATCCAGCCACAGCAGGACTTTTGAGTGGTTCTATAGCGCTGAATTAACAGTGCATAGGGGTACACCCTATGTAGGGGACACACTGCCTGCAGTCATAACAGAGGAAAAAACTCTTAATTGTTTATTAGGATTGCCGTTAATACAACGTTTTGTGTACAGGCGTGCATGTTTTATAACAGGCTCGTTTACTGTAATGGTGAACCTCTCCATTCACCTGAATAGGGGACTGAGAGAAGTGGTGGAGTGCTTGGCCACCATTCACTAAATTGAGACTCACTGAGAAACCTGTGAGAGCGGGGCTCGAACCGGCAACCCTGTGTGCAAAAGTGCACCGTAACAGCAGAGGGCGTGGCTATGACGTAAGTCGCGCTCTCAACTGTGTTTGGTATGTAGGGTGTGCGTGCTTCATAACAGGCTCGTTTACTACACTGTTGAACCTCTTCAGTCGCCTGAATAGGGGACTGAGAGAAGTGGTGGAGTGCTTGGCCACCATTCACTAAATTGAGACTCAATGAGAAAACTGTGAGAGCGGGGCTCGAACCAGCAACCCTGTGTGCGAAAGTGCACGTAACAGCAGAGGGCGTGGCTATGACGTAAGTCGCGCTCTCGGCTGTGTTTTGGTTTGTAGGGGGGGCGTGCTTCATAACAGGCTCGTTTACTACACTGTTGAACCTCTTCAGTCGCCTGAATAGGGGACTGAGAGAAGTGGTGGAGTGCTTGGCCGCCATTCACTTAATTGAGACTCCATGAGAAACCTGTGAGAGCTGGGCTCGAACCAGCGACCCTGTGTGCGAAAGTGCACGTAACAGCAGAGGGCGTGGCTATGATGTAAGTCGCGCTCTCGATGGTGTTTTGGTTTTGTAGTGTGGGCGTGCTTCATAACAGGCTCGTTTACTACACTGTTGAACCTCTCTAGTCGTCTGAATAGAACTGAGAGAAGTGATAGAGAGTGAAAAAGGCGCAGGGCTTGGCCGCCATTATGCGCTAGACAGCAATGACGTAAGTCACGCTCTCGATAGTGAGCGCGCGCTGAGAGAGAGAGAGGGAGCACGCGCTGCCGCTGTAGAAAGCGGAGTCTGTAACGGCCGCGCTCTCAATATCTCCAGCAGTCTGAGAGCGAGTAATGCGGGAAGCTCCGGCATTAGTTCGCTCGTCCACTCTGGCATTCTCTGTCCGCGGCGCTTCTTAGCGCGGCCCGAGTGAGAGAAGAGGAAGAGCGAGACGTTGGTAATCGTGCGGATTCGTCTTCCTCATTGCCGCCGAATGAAACCAAGCCCTCAGCGTTGAGCGGAGGGAGCAGGTCCGATCGAGGGAAAGTCACAGGGGAAACGTCTCTCTGAGGTGAAGACGAGTCACGCGGGCACTGGGCCGACGTGAACTCGCTAGCCTCGGTATACTCAGCCCTCTGGCTCCGCCGTTCTTTCCCGCCGCGGCTCGGGCGGAAAGGGGAACGGGAGAGCGCGAGGGCCGGGGTCGCGCTCTGAAAAGAGCGCTATCCGCGAACGGAGGGAGGAAATGGGCATACCCTCGCAGTGAGAGCAGCCGGACCCGGCGAGAGCAGCGTCCGCGTGGGCCTTGCCCAGACAGATCACGCACCCGTCGTGGTTATCCTCCTAGTGCAGGTAAGTACTGCACACAAGTGATATGTTTTTCTCAGTATTGTACAGAAAGGATACACCGTAGTGTTTCACCAAAGAGCGCAGGGGAAAGGCGTGACAGCTCGCGGGATCGCTGGCGATTTGAGCGCGCTGAAAAATACAGCAGGCAGCTGACTCTCGCAGGACGTCCGGGCTGGTTAGTTCGCTATTCCGCTGCAGGCTCGTCAATTCACGGTGAAGGTGGTGTAGTTCGAGTTTATCAGCGAGGACCGTAGATCGTCGCTGAAGGAGATTAATCTGACGTTTTTGACAGTTACAGCGTATTTTATATGCCCCTTTCGCGGGCTCTTGCGCTCAGCTTCGCGGGCTTTGTGCCCTTTGGTTCGCTCAGATTACGCTGTTCTGCCATTGGTTCATGCAGTTCCCACTGGCCAGCCAATAGCGTGCGAGATGTCTCGACACTGTTTTGACTGGGCAGTAGCACTGCGTGATTTTACAATTACTTCAGTATATTCGAGAGTAGGAGAACCTACCCCATGGCGTCTTAAGACGCAGTACGAACTGACCGTTCGAAAGGGAACTTTGAATTATCAGTAATATGTGGAGAAACAAAGAGGGGTAACGTTACTTACCGTTGTATGAGTAACAGTGTCGCACAGCACAGGCAGGCTCCTGGTATTCTTATCTAAAATGTAAAATAAATCATGTCAATCCAAATGTAAACTTTGCTTGTTAACGACATTATTTTTGCAACTAGTGGCCAACGTTAATTTACTAACTAACGTCGTCCTAATGTACGCTTAATATGCTCGATAAACAAAATCTTCATTGTATTGGTAAAGTTAATTCAATAAACTCACTAACGTTAAGTCTTTTTAAAAATAAAACGTTAGGTTTATGTTACCTCAGTTTTAGTACCAAAGCTGAAGCAAATGATAACCTAACGTTATGTAAAGTATGTTGTCCGGGCCGTGAGCTCTCTCCTCGGGCAGTAACGTTACACACGACGCTGGCTGCACTGGTTCCTAATCTAATTCAATAAACTTTTTTTTTAAAAATAAAACGTTAGGTTTGCCTCAGTTTTTAGCAGCAAAGTTTAAGCAAATGATAACCTAACGTTATGTAAAGTATGTTGTCCGAACTGTGAGCTCTCCTCGGGCAAAACTTACAACGCTGCACCGGTTCCTAATCTAATTCAATAAATTCATAAAACGTTAGGTTTACCTCAGTTTTTAGCACCAATGCTGACAAGCTAAAATTGGGGTGCAGACAACCGCGGATAGTACAAATCACACTTACCTTGCTTGTTTGCCGTTCTCACGGGGGATGAAAAAATCTTCGCAGGGTGTCCGGACACAGCTCATATGTTCTCTGGAACCGTGAGCTCTCTCCTCGGGTGAAACTTTCAACGCTGCACTGATGGTTCCTAATATAAATCTAAAGCAAATCCTGTCGATCCCAATTGTGCCAAAGAGGCCGTTGTGGTAAATACAGTATTATACTTTATTTTTTTAAAATACAGGAAATCACTGTATTTGGTGTTTGACGTCATAGAAAATACCCATGATGCAACGGGAATTACAGTTATTTACTGTAAAGAGAATTTACAGTATTATACTGGGTGATATATAGTAAATAACTGTACAAATTACAGAAATGTCTAACAGTGTTGCTTTTGATTTAATAGGCCCCTACTGAACATCATTAACGATTCTCATTATCGATTAGTCAGGTCTGCTCTCTGTATGTAAAGCTTCCACCAGTCGCACCAAATTACAGCACTGAATAATGCAATTTTACGGACAAAATTTGTAATAGTGGAGTGGAAACCAAGTGAGCTGATGCAGGAAAGGTACACGATCCAAGTGCCCTAAACATGAGAATTATTTATTTTAAGCTTCAAGCAAATACATTAGCGTTTAACATACCCTGTCATGTGCTTTGACAAATATGTGTGTGTCTGCGTCCTCAGCGCAATTAATTTTACTGATTATGTCCCCTGAGCGATATACAGAACAGTGGTTACATCCTCATCTGTACATGCTACTAATTCACATGAGTGTTTCCATTTTGCATGAAAGCGCGTCCTGACAGTCTAGCCGCGTTTCCACCGCAAGAACTTTACCCAGGAACAAGGAACTTTGGGGTGGTACTCAGTGTGTTTCGACCACAGGGTCCAAATGAAGTTCCTGGTAAATATTTCCCCCTCGGAACGGCCCTGCTCCCGCGGAAGTACTTTTTCAAAGTTCGGGAACTTTTTCGTGGGTGGGATTTGGGCGCTGAACATGCTGATCGGTTGAGCTCACGCCGCATTTTATTTCAACGGGCATTAAAAGTCTTTTGCGAGGTTCGTTCTGCGTTCAGTAAATATCAGTCTTGCTCTTTCTGTCCGATGGCACGCGTTCATCTTAGCAATCTCACGGTCAATGTCCGTAATAGCTGATAATAACATACGTTGTCTTATTTTAAATCTAGCTTTACGAGCTTTCAGAATACGCTTTAGTATCAGCGATCGTCTCTTTTCAGCCGTTTTGTTAATGATCTTTAGTAAACCAATACTAACATAACTTGCAAAAGCAGCGCTGCTTGCATCTCCATACTTGTTATTGTTGCAGACAGTATCGCGCAAAAATGATGACTGTCCGTCAATGACTGGGAGGAGCAGTCGCGCACAGTTCTACATCACCGGACTAATTTTCCTAATCTTCACGGTACTTTAGACCGCAGTGGAAACGCAGAAAGTAGCAGGTCTGGGGAAAAAAAGTTCCTGTTACAAATTGTTCTGGGTAATTTCGGTGGAAACGGGGCTTCTGTTAAACTTCACTGAACGAGCGCCGGTGCGGCGGGAGAGCGCACACACAGACAGACAGAACACATTCAAGAGGGTGACAATTAATATCCAGAGCAAAAACATTACCAGTAATTTAGATTAAATATCTGCTGTTGGACGCTCCATTTATTTTTAAAAGTCAACATTCAAGTATTTTATGAGAGTAGTAACTGTAAAGGGATAACAGCATGTAATTTGAATATAAATGAATATATATGCAAGACGTTTCTACAGGATAAAGAAATTACAGTAACAGCGAGAGTGTGTTCCTGCAGAAAATTCCTTATCTGATAACACTTGAGTTTGTTTTTTTGTTTTATATAATTTTAATGGAGGGATTTAAACTCCTTTTGCTTAGTGACTTTTTTCGTACATAATGTATAGCACAAACATACCTTTAAAAAAAAGAACCATGGTTTAATCAAATCAAAAATCAAATCAAATCACTTTATTGTCACTCTACCATATGCACAAGTGCAACAGTAGGTGAAATTCTTAGGTGCAGTTCCGAGCAACATAGCAGTCATGACATGACATGTACAACATTTAAGCAACAACAGATTACACATCTGATGCGCACACAATTACTCACAGCACATAAAAAAATAATTTACACAATGTGAGTGTAGTTCTCACAGCTTTAAACATTATACACATACTTACAATATGCATATACTTAAAACAATATACACTAAACATACATTAAACAATAACAGTATACATTAAGCTATAGTAATAATATACAATGTACAGTATACAATATGTTCACAAATTGAAATCCAAAGTGCAATAGATGTTGTATGATAAATAAATGTGTATATAATGTGTGTGTATCTACAGTGGGTTGTGCTGAGTGATATTCTGTCCAGTGTGTGTTATGATCCTGATGGATCAAGAGTTAAGTAGTCTGATTGCTTGTGGGAAGAAGCTGTTCTGGAGTTGGCTGGTGCGTGTTCTGATGCTGCGGTACCATCTGCCTGACGGCAGCAGTGAGAGCAGCCCATGGTTCGGGTGGCTAGAGTCTCTGATGATCCTCTGAGCTCTCTTCACACACCGCCTGGCGTAAATGTCCTGGAGGGAGGGAATCTCACCTCCGATGATGCAGCTGGCCGTGCGCACTACCCTTTGCAGGGCTTTGCGGTTGCGGGCGGTACTGTTGCCGTACCAGGTGGTGATGCAGCCAGTCAGCAGACTCTCTATGGTGCAGGTGTAGAAGCGTGTGAGGATGTGGCGGTTCATTCCAAACCTCCTCAGCCGTCGCAGGAAGAAAAGGCGCTGATGAGCCTTCTTCACAACGGCCTCGGAGTGGACGGACCATGAGAGTTCCTCTGTGATGTGGACAACGAGGAACTTGAAGCTGCTGACTCTCTCCACCGGTGCTCCATCGATGGTGATGGGGCGGTGTTCTCTCTCATTCCTCCTGAAGTTGACCACCAGCTCCTTGGTCTTGCTGACGTTGAGGGAGAGGTTGTGCTCCTGACACCACCGTGTCAGAGTGTGCACCTCCTCTCTGTAGGCCGTTTCATCATTGTCGGTGATAAGACCTACCACTGTCGTATCGTCAGCAAACTTGATGATGGTGTTGGAGCTGTGGATTGCCACACAGTCATGTGTGTACAAGGAGTACAGGAGTGGGCTGAGAACACAGCCCTGAGGGGCTCCAGTGTTGAGAGTCAGTGATGATGAGATGTTACTGCCCATTCTGACCACCTGGCATCTGTTTGACAGGAAGTCCAGGAGCTGCATAACAAGCTGTTTAAGCCTAGAGCCCGGAGTTTAATGTCAAGTATGGAGGGCACAATGGTGTTGAATGCTGAGCTGTAGTCCACAAACAGCATTCTCACATATGTGTTCCTCTTTTCCAGGTGGGAGAGAGCAGTGTGTATTGTTGATGAAATGGCATCATCAGTGGAGCGGTTTGTGCGGTATGCAAACTGCAGTGGGTCCAGTGAGGGGGGGAGAACAGAGCAGATGTGGTTTCTGACTAGTCTCTCAAAGCATTTACTGATGATGGGGGTCAGAGCAACAGGACGCCAGTCGTTTAAGCAGGTGGTTTTTGACTGCTTAGGTACAGGAACAATGGTGGACGTTTTGAAGCATGTGGGGACCACAGACAGGGAGAGGGACAGGTTAAAAATGTCCGTGAAGACTCCAGCCAGTTGGTGCGCGCACGCTCTGATCACGCGGCCGGGAATGCCGTCTGGACCCGCTGCTTTACGGACGTTCACCCGCCGGAAGGATCGGGTTACATCCGCTAAAGATACGGAGAGTGCACTAACCTCTGTATCTTCAGCCACGAGCTCTCTCTCCGCAAGGGCGGTGTTAGTTCCCTCAAAGCGAGCATAGAAGGTGTTGAGCTCGTCCGGGAGAGAGGCAGCGGTGTTCACGGTGGAGTTTGTGTTCCCTTTATAGTCCGTGATGGTGTTAATTCCCCTCCACATGCTTCTAGAGTCGGTGGTGTTGAACTGTCCTTCAATCTTGTCCCTGTACTGGCGTTTTGCTGCTCTGATGGTTTTCCGGAGGGCATAACTTGCTTGTTTATGCTCCTCCGCATTACCGGAGTTAAAAGTGGAGATCCGTGCATTGAGTGCCGCGCGAACATCCCCATTTAGCCACGGCTTCTGGTTTGGGTACAGCCGTATTGTTCTGATCGGAACAACGTCTTCTACGCACTTCCTGATGAAACACGTTACGCTATCAGCGTAGATCTCGATGTCGTCATCAGAGGCCGACCGGAACATCTCCCAGTCCGCGTGATCAAAACAGTCCTGTAGCATAGAGTCTGATTGGTCCGACCAGCACTGGATGGTTCTGAGGGCGGGTGCTTCCTGTTTCAGTTTCTGCCTATAAGCGGGCAAAAGTAGGATGGAAGTGTGATCTGATTTGCCGAATGGTGGGCGTGGGAGGGACTTAGATCACTGCTACTCCCCCTTCAAGGATGGTTATAAGACACGGTTCCCTCGCATGTTGAAGCTAACATGTTGGTGGTATTTGGGTGCGATGCGCTTGAAGTTGGCTTTGTTAAAGTCCCCGGTCACAATAAACGCAGCCTCAGGATGCGCGGTTTCCTGCTCACTCACTGTCCTATACAGTTCCTTTAGTGCCCGGTCTGTGTCGGCTTGTGGGGGAATATACACAGCTGTGATGACCGCTGTGAATTCCCTCGGTAGCCAGAATGGTCGGCACAGAACCGTGAGAAATTCCAGATCAGGAGAACAGAAAGACTTGATAGAATGTACGTTCCTCTTATCACACCAGGATCTGTTGATCATAAAACACACACCCCCGCCTTTGCTTTTCCCTGAGAGATCTTTTTCTCTGTCCATTCGATGCACGGAGAACCTCGTGGTTTGATGGCCGAATCTGGAATCTCAGCAGACATCCAAGTTTCTGTAAGGCAGATAATGCAGCAGTCCCTCGTCTCTCGTTGGAAAGAGATCCGTGCTCTCAGCTCGCAGAGTTTATTGTCCAGAGACTGAACATTAGCCAGTAAAATACTGGGAAGCGGGGGTCGGTTTGCGCGGCGTCTTACTCTGATGAGTACGCCGGCTCTGCTTCCCCGTCTCCGGCTGCGTTTGCGCGGTCGGGCCGCCCAGACAAAAGGTTCCGCTGCCGTGTTTGTAAACAGCATGTCGTCGTTGATGAATTTAAAGTCCGGTTTTCGGTGTGCGATTGCCGAACCAATGTCCAAAAGTGTCTGTCTGTCGTACGTAGTAAGGCAGACAACATCCAAGACAAAAAACACAAAAACTGTAAACAGAACAAACAAAAAACTACAATGTTTCAGCGGAGCTCGCAACGTAGCAGCCATCCTCGGCGCCATCTTGAGCAATTATATAATAAAACCATGTTTTTTGTTGTATAACCACACAAATACCATAACTATAGTTAAACTATAGATTTGAAGCAAAACAATGGTTAATTCCTGATGGAGACTTGCAGTAAAAATTGTTACCCATCATATATGTCAGGTATCTACAACAAAATGTGTATGCGTGTGTGTGTTTTCTCTGTGTTTTAGCATTTTCTTGTTCAGGCATATTTTATGGTGTCAGCAATACACTTCAGGTTGACATGAACCCTAACAGCATAAAGTCCTTAAATGCTTGAACCCCGATAAATGCTGCTTGCAGCTTTAATTATTATTATTTTTTAAATAACCGATCGTTTTGCTAGAAAAGACCCTATTCCTCATCTGGGATCACGCAGAGCCTCTGGAGCCCATTGAAGCGCTTTGAAACTGCAATTGAAAAGCATTATATGATGAAAAATCCTGGAATGTTTTCTTCAAAAAAACTTAATTTCTTTTCGACTGAAAAAAGAAAGACATGAACATCTTGGATGAGATGGGGGTGAGTAAATTATCAGGACATTTTCATTTTGGGGTGAACTAATCCTTTAAGTCAGAATTGCGAGATAAAAAGTTGCAATTATCTTTCAAATTGTTTTATTCTGTGGTAATTATAACATTTCTGAGTGAAAATGGATTCAAAGTAAATCCTGCACCATTTCTCCAGTGTAATTGTGAACTATTAACAGTGGCAAGAGGGAACAAGACTCAAGAGACGTCTGTGCTAAGCAGTATTTTAAAGTAGGGCTCTGGCAACACAACCCTTTAAACAGACTATACAACAAGGATAAAGTGATCATAGTTTCCTCCATTTACTTCAGTGTTTTGGTTTTGTTGAAATGCAAATACTTGCAAATATGTTTAATGGGAAATGGCACACCAGTCCAGTCATCCAGCGGTTAACCCAGAAGAATCAACCAAGCTTTTCAGAGAGTGGACATCCAGGAAAATGGGGCCAACAAATCCATCTTTATCTACCAAACAATGACATCATGGTACAAAAATCCCTCAATGAACATTACAGGTGACGGCACCAGTCAGAAAAAGAAACATTTCTAACCATAATTTCAGAGGAAACTTCCCAAAACTAGAAGTAATTTGAATCTGAAATCTCAAAAGTTTGAACTAATTGGTAGTGCTTCCCTAAAATCTAGTAATGTGCAGTAATTTCTGACAAATGTGCAGGTTTTAGCCATTTTATCGTTCTTAATCTGATATATAATAGTACATACTTTGCAATGAGTTTGACAGTATAGGGACACATTAAATTGCGTATATGAGGGCTGCACATTGCCAAATGGTTTATAATATAATATCCAATGTGATGCTGAATGTGATGTATCATTTGAAAACCAGCAAGAAATAGTACGCCATTTAGGCACTTCTGACACATTATTTTCAATGACCTATTTTTTGACACTCAATAATCTTGATCTTGCACAAGAAAAATGGAGACTGGTGTATATTGTGATGTTCTCTACTGTATTCACGGCTGAAATCTTTGGACATACCATTTGAATACTGAATAAATACTTCCAGCATTTCGTCACCGGTTTTGATGTTAACAATGTGTGTTCTTAAGAGTGATGCAAAAGACCATTTTAAATCAGATTTGAGCAGCCAAACTAAGACACATTAGTAAGAATCTGATTGGAATCGCATTTCGTTACTACTTCCGTCGAGATTCTGGAGTGTGCATTCGATGGACACTTTACTATCTGCTGAACAATCTGCTTTGAAACAATCTGCATTGTAAAAAGCGCTATATTAATAAAGGTGACTGACTATCCCATGAGGCCACGGGAGAGGATCTATGGATGGCGGTGACGCAACTGGCGCTGGTAAGTCACGTAACCGTAACATGGCGAATGTAGTACATACAAATTTCATCATAGAACGTTCTTTATTAACAGTTGTGAAGTAAATTCAAGTTTAGTAGGCTACCTACTCAGGTACAATGTATGTGATTTCAGATTCACCATGGGATTGAGCCACACATGCCTCACTTACTTTTCAATAGTGCCGCCATGTGTGCAACAGTGCCACCCTTTGCACTGGAGACAGCAGCCAGTATTTTGGGCACTTCCCTCCTAAAAGAAAGAAAGTCCTTTCAGGTCATAAAATGATCAAGAAAGATAACAAAACCCACCATAGAAAAAATGTGTACAGTGGTCGGGACAGAACTCCATTCACAGAGCACCACAGGTAGGTCAAGCTACCCTCTAGCTACCCTTCAACAACAAAAATGATCCAGAGACGTTCATGAAACAGATCCTGTGAAATCTCTCAAACAACCCTGCTTTACATTTTGATTTAAATCTACACTGGGTTAAAAACAACCCAATTTTGGTTTAATATAGACATGTGTTGGGTTAATTTAATACGATCAAATTGGGTTGTTTAATTAACCAGGCATAATGTATTGATTCGTTTTCTACTATAATACTAGCTTCTTTTTTAACTTCATACATTAAATAATGTCTACTAGGGGTGTAGTGATATTCAAACCAAACCGTAAAACCGCGGTTCGAACCTCTCATGTCGAACCGAACGCGCCCCGTCCCCATCTGCCCCAGCCCATCTCTTTAGATCTTTAGAGGGCTTTAGATCAATAATTAGATCAGTAATCTAGTTTACATGGTCAAACCAGTTTATTAATTAGATTTATTTCGATGTTTAGTGTCCCCAACTGAGCACGCCAAGCCAGAGGCAACAGTGGCAAGGAAACCAAAACCCCATTAGGTGACCTAATGGAGAAAAATAAACCTTGGGAGAAACCAGGCTCAGTCAGGGTGCCAGTTCTACTCTGGCCAATTTACAAACAACGTATTATTATTATTATTATTATTCTGGCTGCTTTACAGGTCGGAGGTCATAATAGATCGGAATATTCAAAGGACCGGAGGCAACACGCTGGAGACGGGTTTATTGAGGATGATGTTGATTAAATAATTATTAAAGTGCAATATTCGAATGATCGGAGGCAACACGCTGGAGACGGGTTTATTGCGGATGACATATCGATTTAAGTATTATTTAATGTTAATATTCGAACAATCGGAGTCATCACACTGGTGACGGGCTTATTTAGATGCCGTGTCGATGAGGCAGTTGCAGGGGGAGGATAATTCACACGGTCTCTGCAGACACTTTGGGGTCCTGTGTTGGTCTTCTCTGGTCCACCATCTGATTAGGATACGGCCCGGATCTGGCTGACTGCAGTAAACCTCGGGATAAAACAGAGAGAATATCATTAGCGTAGATGCCATTATTCTGATGATGTAACGAGTACATCAGGTGTTATGGGAAGTGTTCCCGGTTCCGGCTGACCTAGTTATTGCAGCCTAACAATCAATTAATTGATAAAGTGTTTTATGTGTATGCCACAGTAAAGAGATGTGTTTTTAGTCTAGATTTAAACTGACAGAGTGTGTCTGCTTCCCGAACAGTGCTAGGAAGACTGTTCCAGAGTTTAGGAGCTAAATAGGAAAAGGATCGACCGCCTGCAGTTGATTTGGATATTTTCGGTATTAACAACTGGCCAGAATTTAGAGATCGCAGTAGACGTGATGGAGTATAATATGTTAAGAGCTCGCTCAAGTATTGGGGAGCTAAACCATTTAGTGCTTTGTAAGTTATAAGCAAGATTTTAAAATGTATGCGATGTTTAATAGGTAGCCAGTGCAATGTTGACAGAACTGGGCTAATATGGTCATACTTCCTGGTTCTAGTAAGTACTCGAGCTGCTGCGTTTTGGACCAGCTGGAGTTTGTTTATTAAGCGAGCAGGGCAACCACCCAATAGAGCATTACAATAATCTAGCCTTGAGGTCATGAACGCATGAACTAACTGTTCAGCATTTTGCATTGAGAGCATGTGCCGTAATTTTGATATATTTTTAAGATGGTAGAAAGCAGTTTTACAGATGCTAGAAACGTGGCTTTCAAACGAAAGATTGGTATCAAAGAGCACACCCAGGTTCCTCACAGGTAGGAAAAATGCTACCTTGGAGTCCCAGCAACATCATCATTTTCGTAGCTTGTTACAAAATAAAAAAATCTCTCTAGCCAGGTAGGAAAAATGCTACCTTGGAGTCCCAGCAACATCATCATTTTCGTAGCTTGTTACAAAATAAAAAAATCTCTCTCACCTCAGAAAACCGCTTTCCTGTCCTGTCAGCCGTCATACTGCACTCGTAGCGCACACACTAGTTACACGCGCACACGCGGCGGCGTGCGCCCTATCACGTCGTATATACAGGTGCTGGTCATATAATTAGAATATCATCAAAAAGCTTATTTATTTCACTAATTCCATTCAAAAAGTGAAACTTGTATATTATATTCATTCATTACACACAGACTGATATATTTCAAACATTTATTTCTTTTAATTTTGATGATTATAACAGACAAATAAGGAAAATCCCAAATTCAGTATCTCAGAAAATTTGAATATTGGGAAAAGGTTCAATTTTGAAGACACCTGGTGCCACACTCTAATCAGCTAATTAACTCAAAACACCTGCAAAGGCCTTTAATGGTCTCTCAGTCTAGTTCTGAAGGCTACACAACCATGGGGAAGACTGCTGACTTGACAGTTGTCCAAAAGACCACGGGGTTTTCTAAACCACGGGGTTCTCCGTGCACCGAATGGACAGAGAAAAAGATCTCTCCGGGAAAAGCAAAGGCGGGGGTGTATGTTTTATGATCAACCGATCCTGGTGTGATCAGAGGAACGTACATTCTATCAAGTCTTTCTGTTCTCCTGATCTGGAATTTCTCATGCTTCTGTGCCGACCATTCTGGCTACCGAGGGAATTCACCGCGGTCATCATCACAGCTGTGTATATTCCCCCGCAAGCCGACACAGACCGGGCACTAAAGGAACTGTATAGGACAGTGAGTGAGCAGGAAACCGCGCATCCTGAGGCCGCGTTTATTGTGACCGGGGACTTTAACAAAGCCAACTTCAAGCGCATCGCACCTAAATACCACCAACATGTCAGCTTCAACACGCGAGGGAACCGCGTCTTAGATCACTGCTACTCACCCTTCAAGGATTGTTACAAGTCCCTCCCGCGCCCACCATTCGGCAAATCGGATCACGCTTCCATCCTACTTTTGCCCGCATATAGGCAAAGACTCAAACAGGAAGCACCCGCCCTCAGAACCATCCAGTGCTGGTCGGACCAATCAGATTCTATGCTACAGGACTGTTTTGATCACGCGGACTGGGAGATGTTCCGGTCGGCCTCTGATGACGACATCGAGGTCTACGCTGATAGCGTAACGTGTTTCATCAGGAAGTGCGTAGATGACGTTGTTCCGACCAAAACAATTCGGCTGTACCCTAACCAGAAGCCGTGGCTAAATGGGGATGTTCGCGCGGCACTCAATGCGCGCACCTTCACCTTTAACTCCGGTAACGCGGAGGAGCATAAACAAGCAAGTTATGCCCTCCGGAAAACCATCAGAGCAGCAAAACGGCAGTACAGGGACAAGATTGAAGGACAGTTCAACACCACCGACTCCAGAAGCATGTGGAGGGGAATTAACACCATCACGGACTATAAAGGGAACACAAACTCCACCGTGAACACCGCTGCCTCTCTCCCGGACGAGCTCAACACCTTCTATGCTCGCTTTGAGGGAACTAACACCGCCCTCGCGGAGAGAGCGCTCGCGGCTGAAGATACAGAGGTTAGTGCACTCTCTGTATCTGTCGCGGATGTAACCCGATCCTTCCGGCGGGTGAACGTCCGTAAAGCTGCGGGTCCAGATGGCATTCCCGGCCGTGTGATCAGAGCGTGCGCGCACCAACTGGCTGGAGTTTTCACGGACATTTTTAACCTGTCCCTCTCCCTGTCTGTGGTCCCCACATGCTTTAAAACGTCCACCATTGTTCCTGTACCTAAGCAATCAAAAACCACCTGCTTAAACGACTGGCGTCCTGTTGCTCTGACCCCCATCATCAGCAAATGCTTTGAGAGACTAGTCAGAAACCACATCTGCTCTGTTCTCCCCCCCCTCACTGGACCCACTGCAGTTTGCATCTCATCCACTATACACACTGCTCTCTCCCACCTGGAAAAGAGGAACACGTATGTGAGAATGCTGTTTGTGGACTACAGCTCAGCATTCAACACCATTGTGCCCTCCATACTTGACATTAAGCTCTGGGCTCTAGGCTTAAATAGCCTGTTATGCAGCTGGATCCTGGACTTCCTGTCAAACAGACGCCAGGTGGTCAGAATGGGCAGTAACATCTCCTCATCACTGACTCTCAACACTGGAGCCCCTCAGGGCTGCGTTCTCAGCCCACTCCTGTACTCCCTGTACACACATGACTGTGTGGCAACCCACAGCTCCAACACCATCATCAAGTTTGCTGACGATACGACGGTGGTAGGTCTTATCACCGACAATGATGAAACGGCCTACAGAGAGGAGGTGCATACTCTGACACGGTGGTGTCAGGAGCACAACCTCTCCCTCAACGTCAGCAAGACCAAGGAGCTGGTGGTCGACTTCAGGAGGAATGAGAGAGAACACCGCCCCATCACCATCGATGGAGCACCGGTGGAGAGAGTCAGCAGCTTCAAGTTCCTCGGTGTCCACATCACAGAGGAACTCTCATGGTCCGTCCACTCCGAGGCCGTTGTGAAGAAGGCTCATCAGCGCCTTTTCTTCCTGCGACGGCTGAGGAGGTTTGGAATGAACCGCCACATCCTCACACGCTTCTACACCTGCACCATCGAGAGCCTGCTGACTGGCTGCATCACCACCTGGTACGGCAACAGTACCGCCCGCAGCCGCAAGGCCCTGCAAAGGGTAGTGCGCACGGCCAGCTGCATCATCGGAGGTGAGCTTCCCTCCCTCCAGGACATTTACGCCAGGCGGTGTGTGAAGAGAGCTCAGAGGATCATCAGAGACTCTAGCCACCCGAACCATGGGCTGCTCTCACTGCTGCCATCAGGCAGACGGTACCGCAGCATCAGAACACGCACCAGCCGACTCCAGAACAGCTTCTTCCCACAAGCAATCAGATTACTTAACTCTTGATCCATCAGGATCATAACACACACTGGACAGAATATCACTCAGCACAACCCACTGTAGATACACACACATTATATACACATTTATTTATCATACAGCATCTATTGCACTTTGGATTTAAATTTTTCAATCTGTGAATAATATTTTATACTGTACATTGTATATTATTATTACTATTATAGCGTAATGTATATTGTTTAGTGTATGTTTAGTGTATATTGTTTAAAGTATATGTATATTGTAAGTATGTGTATATTGTTTAGAGCTGTGAGAACTACACTCACATTGTGTAAATTATTTATTGTTTATTGTAGTGTATACTGTGCTGTGAGTAATTGTGTGCGCATCAGATGTGTAATCTGATGCTGCTTTAAATGTTGTACATGTCATGTCATGACTACTATGTTGCTCGGAACTGCACCTAAGAATTTCACCTACTGTTGCACTTGTGCATATGTAGAGTGACAAATAAAGTGATTTGATTTGATTTGATTTGAAAGACGACCATTGACACCTTGCACAAGGAGGGCAAGACACAAAAGGTCATTGCAAAAAAGGCTGGCTGTTCACAGAGCTCTGTGTCTGAGCACATTAATAGAGAGGTGAAGGGAAGGAAAAGATGTGGTAGAAAAAAGTGTACAAGCAATAGGGATAACTGAACCCTGGAGAGGATTGTTAAACAAAACCCATTCAAAAATGTGGGGGAGATTCACAAAGAGTGAACTGGAGCTGGAGTCAGTGCTTCAAGAACCACTACGCACAGACGTATGCAAGACATGGGTTTCAGCTGTCGCATTCCTTGTGTCAAGCCACTCTTGAACAACAGACAGCGTCAGAAGTGTCTCGCCTGTGCTAAAGACAAAAAGGAAAAACGTTACGTCTGACCCAGGATTTGTGTAACACAAAAACTACCAAACGCTGGGTTGTTACGTCTGACCCAGGATCTGGGTTACACAAAAACTACCCAAACACTGGGTTGTTACGTCTGACCCAGAATCTGGTAACACAAAAACTACCAAACACTGGGTTGTTACGTCTGACCCAGGATTTGTGTAACACAAAAACTACCAAACACTGGGTTGTTACTTCTGACCCAGGATTTGTGTAACACAAAAACTACCAAACACTGGGTTGTTACGTCTGACCCAGGATCTGGGTTACACAAAAACTACCCAAACACTGGGTTGTTACGTCTGACCCAGAACCTGGTAACACAAAAACTACCAAACACTGGGTTGTTACGTCTGACCCAGGATTTGTGTAACACAAAAACTACCAAACACCGGGTTGTTACGTCTGACCCAGAATCTGGTAACACAAAAACTACCCAAACACTGGGTTGTTACGTCTGACCCAGAATCTGGTAACAAAAACTACCAAACACTGGGTTGTTACGTCTGACCCAGGATTTGTGTAACACAAAAACTACCAAACACTGGGTTGTTACGTCTGACCCAGGATTTGTGTAACACAAAAACTACCAAACGCTGGGTTGTTACG
The DNA here is from genome assembly GCA_023566225.1 of Romanogobio albipinnatus. NCBI lineage: Eukaryota > Metazoa > Chordata > Actinopteri > Cypriniformes > Gobionidae > Romanogobio > Romanogobio albipinnatus. Next base: position 25,747,923 of record CM042263.1, on the reverse strand, counting down.
TCTGACCCAGGATCTGGGTTATACAAAAACTACCCAAACACTGGGTTCTTACGTCTGATCCAGAATCTGGTAAAACAAAAACTACCAAACACTGGGTTGTTACGTCTGACCCAGGATTTGTGTAACACAAAAACTACCAAACACTGGGTTGTTACGTCTGACCCAGAATCTGGTAACACAAAAACTACCAAACACTGGGTTGTTACGTCTGACCCAGGATCTGGGTAAAACAAAAACTACCCAAATAAATGACCCAAACAGCTCATCAACCCATCTGGATTGAATGTAACTGCTAATGCCACTTGAAATAATTAAATATTGAATCTAATCTGGGTGACATTTCTTTGTGAGATTCACCCATCTACTCTCTCTCCATGTCTTGCCACTGAACATCTATTCCAGGATTGTTATGCTGAAATCTTTCACTGCGATCAATGGAATCTCATTAGTGCTCATATATAATGCAGGCGAACTGTTTCTATTTCAAGAGAATGATCTTTCATTTTTGATATGTATGTGTGAACCGTCTATTCAAAACCACATTGATCATGCATGCCTTTTTATTCATGTAAATTGACCCTCTGGAACTTTTATTTAAGAAACTGATCAAAGCAGTTTTTACAGGATTAACGACATCAGTCTCTTAATCGTGATTGATTGGCACAAGCTTGATCCTGATCTAAACACAACCTTTCATTTGAATGTACTAGCACTGATAATTGAACATGTAAAGCGATTTAAAGGGTTTTTTATTCTAACTTAAATGAGATTTGAGGTATTGTGGGGGGAGGGGGGGGGGGCTGAATATTGTACTTATGTCAACAAAAAAAAAGTTCACGCAATTTACATATGAACACAACTGCAGACGATACGCCGAAACGATACGAACAAAAACATACACCGCTAGGACCGTAAAAAGCTTTCCACCACTAACTCGACATTCGGATAGCAGGCAGACTAGCGGCAGCCGCATGAACTGTCAAATTTGTCAGCAACCGTTACTCTCCGCCTGTTCACTATGGCAAAATGAATCGAGGAATGTCTGAAGAATAAATATTTGTTGCAAAACAATTGCATGCAACATAACCTGAGCCAAATTTATTTTAATTTTTTTTCTGAAATGTACATATCATTAACTCAAGATGTTTTTAAGATATCTTAATGTAATTTTAGATTCTTGTTCTATGACACTTTTCTTTTGTAATCTTTCTTTTGTAATCTCCACATATGTTTCAATCCCATATATATGGATGTCAGTGCGGTAACGTGTAGGATACTGCATATTTGAACTCTTGGTAGCTTCAGAAGCTATTCAAATGAACAAAATCCCATCTTCCAAATATCCCTGAAAGTGATTCATATATAGATTCTTAAAAAAATACACTTTTTAAAAGCAAGTTAATGCGCCTCAACCTGACCATTTTCCGTAGGTTTTTGGTACTCAGAGGGGTATGTTTTATGCGATTGTGTATAAGGGAAACAAGATACATTTCTAGTTTAAATGTTATTTATTCTTCAGACATTCCTCTTTAAGTGCAATAAGTATCAGCTGTGTGCAAAGTGAACCACATTTGGTTGTTGACCATTGGAAATGGGTACAATTCAACAATTTGAACATGGAGCTAAAAAGAATTTGGAAAAAGAATACTTATGGCACTCAGACTCCCAAGGTTTTTTTTTTCTCCATTCTGTCACCTGATGAAGTTTTGGTTCTTTGTCACCGTCGCCTCTTTTCACTTTGGCTTTTGGCTTGCTTAGTTGGGGACACTAAATATTCAACTATATTATTGGTCCGCCCGCATTGACACTATATGATAATTGAACTGAGCTGGATGACATCACTGTTTCCTCCACAGTGTTTTTTTCAACCACTGAAATTGACCAGTTTACTCATAGAGCTGCATTAAGATCTCCATATCTCTGGGACTGAACCATTAAAGGTCCCGTTCTTCGTGGTTTTTTTTAAGCTTTGATTGTGTTTACAGTGTGCAATATAACATGTGTTCATGTTTCGCGTGTAAAAAAACAGTATTTTTCACACAATTTACTTATCTGTATACCGCCCAGATAGCACACGCACGTCGTGCAGACATCTGTGTGACGTCGTCATTTTCGTCTGGAAGACGTATATTTTAGGGCGTTTGCTCATCTGCAATATGTCGCCGAGACGTCCCTGCCAGCTGTTAGAACGATGTCTAGGCGATGTCTATACAACGTTAATAATTTAGAACGTCGGCAATCCGCTCTTTTAAAGACGTTTATCAGATGTTTATACGTCTGTAAGACATCTGATTTATGTAGCCCAGACATTCCTCCCATTAATAAAATTAACACGCATAAAATCCAGCCATATACACTTTACATGATTAAATAACCACGCTGTTCTGAACCTACAATAAAACACGCATTGCATGATTTAAAATTAGGCAAAAAACATTGTTTCTAATTAATTATAAAAATACATATTAATATAACTATAACATATTCAAACAAAACAATACACTTAACATACATTTAACTTAAATAATAGATAATTACACCCTCCCTGGAGCCAAGCGTAAGAAATCTTTTATGTTCTTCTCCGCCTCTGCTTCCGTTGGAGATGGCAGGACGGGATTCCTCATGGCTGAAGCTGCATGTAAAAAACAAACAAACACACAAAAACACTTTATTTTTTAAAACGAATAAATCTGTCAGATAGCCTATCAGCGAAGTTCTCTTCCTGCGCGAGCTATGTGCGCGAGTGTGATGCTGCGGAGAAGACACGTGTCCTGACGAGTTGTGAGGGAAAATGCGCTTAAGGTATGTATAAAACAAATATATTCTAATATTACTAATTGTATGGTGTCTGTGATCGGTTATAACATTGAAATGAGGTTATGTTGATTGAGTTGATCATGATAATCACCTGTTAGCTACTAACGAGCGAGTTGTGCACGTTTCTGTGGTTGGGCAACTGATCGGTTAACCCAAGGTTCGTTTATTTGCTAACTATTTTTGTAAATGGCACGTTGCTGTTGGTATTACCACATGTTTGACTCATGAACATGTTTGCCAAATACTTAGTTAACTTAACGGTGTAACGTCCCGCCATTGGATCTAATGCATGTACAACATGTGAACTTACCGGTTAATAGTGAGCCGATATTCGTTCTCCTTATCCCCCGCTTGTCTCCTCTCCCGCACCAGTTCAGCTGGCGGGCGACGTTGGTGCTGAAGACCTTGGAGCAGATTCTCCAGACGGTCTTCTTCATTGTTGGCCCGCCGCTGATGGATAATCTGTTCACCTTCAACAGGTACATTAAAATACGTTTTAGCAAAGAAATGTGCTGTACTAAACGGTCAAAAGTTTGGAATAATTCACCTTTTGTAATGTTTTTGAAAGTCTGTTCATGTTCACCGACTGCATTGATTTGATACAAAATTTAGTCAACAGTAAACATTTTATATTATGGTATATTTATATGAACTGTTTTCTATTTTGAAAAGCAATTTCTGTTCTGCAAAGCTGAATTTTCAGCAGCACATGATCCTTCAGAAATCATTTTAACATGATTTGCTGCGCAAGAAACATTTCTGATTAATGTTGAAAGTTGTGCTGTTTCATAGTTTTGTGGAAACCGTGATAAACTTCCTTTCAAAAGCAAGAGTAACAATTTTAATGATGCTTTGCCTTTGGCAAGCACCATTAATAAGCAAAGATCAAAAATGACACACATTTATAACATTTATTTACATTTCAAATAAATGCTGTTCATTTCAACTTTGTTCATCAAAGAATCCTAAAAAAGGATCACTGTTTCCTCAAACATTAAGCGGCAAAAAGTATTTTAACATAGATAATAAGAACTCATCATCAATAATTGAGCACCAATAGTAATTGCATAAAAACGGCTTTTTAGAATGTCATGTGACACTGAAGACTGGAGTAATGATGCTGAAAATCAAAAAGTTGTGATTTTTCTAGGCTGATATGGCTAATAACTATACTCTCATTCAGTTGTAATAGTCAAGGAACTTTGCTGCTGTACCATGGGTGCAGCAGGAGCAATGATAATATGCAGCGTCTCTCACAAATGTCTCTGTGGTTGCAAGGGTCGCTCCCTGTACAAGCAGGGGCTCACAGGCGCTGCGCAATATCATGAAATGGATTCGAAATTTTTGGCAAGTAGCATGTAAACATACACACTACATTTCATTAGTATCTGTAGGTTGACAATTCACTTTCTTACCATTCTCTGCTGAAACCCTCTGTCTGACAGTCTTTGTTCCAGCCGGTCTAGATCCTCAGTGGATGCTAGAGGAAATATGCCATCCTCCTCATCATTTTGCACTTCCACTGGGGGTAAAAAGCGCCGGTTCCCCACTAGAGACTGGACCAGTGAAGTAAGGTGGTTTATCTTCATGTCCATTTTCTCTAGTGTTTCTAGAATGACCCTTTCTACAGCTGCAGTACAGAAGAACATTTAATTTGGCATGTATTTTTGATTAATAAAATAATGCATTTTATAGTTTTTTTTTTTTTTAAGTTGATAAATAACTTGCATGTACATTGATTTGGTTCCAGATGCAAGACTGGATTTTCCTGTCTCACGTCAGAAGTACCTGCAAGTAAAAATGTATTTTTCAATGTTTTGTGACAATGTTTTGATTGTCACGTGTGCCTCTGACTTGGTGGATGTTACCAAGAACATGTCTGGGTTACATTTCACTCTAAATAATGTGACATTTTCATGAAATGATAATCATATAATTTATTTATTTTTTGAGTTTCACTTTAACCTTTACCTTAGTTCACCCAAAAATGAAAATCATGTCCTCAATTACTCACCCTCACGACGTCCAAACCCATAAGACCTTCATTAATCTTCAGAACACAAATTAAGATATTTTAGTTCAAATCCGATGGCTCCGTGAGGCCTTCATAGGGAGTAATGTCACTTCCTCTGTCAAGATCCATTAATGTACTAAAAACACATCTAAATCAGTTCATGTGAGTACAGTGGTTCAATATTACTATTATAAAGGGACGAGAATATTTTTGGTGTGCCAAAAAAACAAAATAACGACTTATTAAGTGATGACCGATTTAAAAAAAAAACTGCTTCCGGAAGCATCGGATCATTATGAACCAGTGTATCGAATCATGAATCGGATCGCGGGTCAAACCCGCCAAACGGCTGAAATCACGTGACGTTGGCGCTCCGAACTGCAGATTCGACTCACAGATTCACTGTGCTCCGAATCTTCCTGAAGCAGTGTTTTAAATCGGTCATCACTAAATAAGTAGTTATTGTGTTTTTTTTTGCCGCACCAAAAATATTCTCGTCACTTTATAATATTAATATTGAACCACTGTACTCACATGAACTGATTTAGATGTGTTTTTAGTACATTAATGGACCTTGACAGAGGAAGTGACATTACTCCCTATGAAGGCCTCACGGAGCCATCGGATTTGAACTAAAATATCTTAATTTGTGTTCTGAAGATTAATGAAGGTCTTATGGGTTTGGACGTCGTGAGGGTAAGTAATAAATGACAGAATTTTCATTTTTGGCTGAACTAACCCTTTAAGAGACGCACTGGAGCTGAAAATGGGGAAATTGGAAAGTAAAAACCATCAGCCTCAGCTTACTTAAGTTTTCATGACAGCATAAAACAATATGGCCCGGTTTCACAGACAGGGCTTAGCTTAAGCCAGGATTAGACCTTAGTTCAATTAGGACATTTAAGTAGCTTTTATAAACGTTCACAAGAAAAAAAACATTAATGGTGTGCATCTTAAGACAAAACAGTGGCACTGATATATTTTAAGATCTGTCAGTACAAGTTGCTTTCAGTTAAAACAGCTTAAACATGCATTTTAGTCTGGGACTAGCTTAAGCCTTGTCTGTGAAACCGGGAGTATATGTACAAAAATACTTTGTAGGTAACATACTCTGTTCTCTTCCTTGGTGGTCTCCTGAGGGTCTCAGGACAGAAAAGGTGTGCTCTATGGATGGAACAGATGTAATTATAAGTATTAGATTATGTAGAATGTTGTGAATGTGTTTGATTCCCTCATGCCTAATTAATGCTTTTGTACCTTGTGTGTTAGGTGGATCAAAACCATAGCCGGCTCCGTGATGGTCTGCCTGAGAGATGCCCACAGTCGCTGAGAAAGGTGAAGCAGGTAAGATTTGTTTATCAACACAAGTTAACACACAGAAAATTTCAACAGAAAAGCGTTACACAGATTTTGGTTCAGCTTTGGTCTGGTCTAGGGTACGGTACGTACCGTGATACTCTCATGGCGTACCGAACGTACCCCTGTCCATTTTATTCTTGAAATTCAAACAAAAACTTTCATTTTTATGTTCCTTGATGTGGCATGACAGATCTCTGTGCAGGCGCCACATTTCAAGAGGCAGCGCAAAGTGTGAGTGAACGTGATCATCTTTTCCTCTTTAAAGGGTTACTTCACCCAAAACATTTACACCTGTAAATCCTTTGTTCATCTTAGGAAAACAAATTAAGATATTTTTGGTAAAATCTGAGGGTTTATGTAGAAGGGATATCAAGCAAAAATAATATTCAAAGATTGCTGGGCAGTATTAGAATATAATTAAAAAAAATGTCCAAGTCCCTTAGAGTTAAACAGTTGAGTTTAACCTTTTGTGAATCCATTCAGCCGATCTTTGTATCTGGCGGTAGCACTTTTAGCATAGCTTAGCGTACATCATTGAATCGGACTAGACCATAAGCATTGCACTCAAAAATGATGACCAAAGACTTTCAATATTTTTCCCATTTAAAACTTGACTCTTCTATAGTGACATTGTGTAGTAAGACCAACGGAAAATGAAAAGTTGTGATTTTTTTTTATTTTTTTTTTTTTTAAGACCGATATGAGTAGGAACTATTCTCTCATTCCTGCGTAATGATCAGGGAACTTTGCGGCCGTCGTGTCACCATTGAAAACATGAGGATTTTTTAAAGATGAAACTCGCACAACCTGTTCGATATTTGAAAATCGTGAGACATCCCAATTCTGTAGTCATTATGACTACAGTGGTTCAACCTTGATGTTATGAAGGGACAAGAATACTTTTTGTGCACAAGACCAAAACGAAAAGTGACTTTGTTTAACAATTTGAACTGTTGTCATATGGAGTTGATGTAGTGCAGTCTTCCATGTTTATGTCCGAACACCAGCTTAGTATTGGCCAAATCCTGTGTCAGCATCACACGCATCCATCGTTGTGCTCACGTGTACAGCTCCAGCCAATAATACTGTTTTTATTTTTGTTTTACACACAAAGTATTCTCTCCACTTCATAAAATTAAGGTTGAACCACTGTAGTCAGGTTGACTATTTTAACTGTCTTGACTACAGACATCAAAATGTGCAATGATGTTGCTGCTTATGTGTGGTTCAGAAACCATTGGATTTCATCAACAATATCTTAATTTGTGTTCTGAAGATGAACGAAGGTCTTATAGGTTTCGGCTGACATGAGAGTGAGTATTTGATGACAGAAACTTTATTTAATTTAGTAATCAGCTAAAATGTGCAGGTTACTGTACTTCCTCTGCAAGTGCAGAACAGAATACATGTGAATGCTTCCACATTTTCACTTCTGCGCTTTTTCATGTGCAACATGCTCTGTTTTTGACTAAACCGCCAGTGTGAAAACCTGTTGACACTGCAGTCTAACCAGAACCATCATGTTCAAATTACGGCAATAAGTAATTTCTCTCCAAACTGAGTGTTAAAGTCACAACACCTCAAGTCTATGTGTCTGGTTAGGACACGTCAGAGTTATCAGCTGCGGTTGTTTCTTCTTTTGTTTGATTTATTTTAAATATATATATATATATATATATTTTTTTTTATCTTACTCTGTGTTCTTCCTTGGTGGTCACAATCTCCTGAGGGTCTCAGGACAGAAAAGGTGTGCTCTGTGGATTTGAAAAGATAATGTAATAAACAGTTTTAGATTTTGTTGAAGTTGAAATGTTTTTGGTTTCTTCCTCGCTGTTCTATTGTAATTAATGCTTTTGTACCTTGTGTGTTAGGTGGATCAGCACTCCAGCCGGCTCCGTGATGGTCTGCCTGAGAGATGCCCACAGTCGCTGAGAAAGGTGGAGCAGGTAGGTTTTGTAACTGTGTTCTTCCTTGGTGGTCACCTGAGGGTCTCGGGACAGAAAAGGTGTGCTCTATGGATGGAAAAGATCATCTCATATTATGGTGTTTAAAATTCTGTAAAGAGCTCTAAATAGCATGTCTTGTTTCCTCCTCCTTATTGTAATTAATGATCTTGTACCTTGTGTGTTAGGTGGATCAACACTCCAGCCGGCTCCGTGATGGTCGGCCTGAGAGATGCCCACAGTCGCTGAGAAAGGTGGAGTTGGAAAGTTGCACTTGTTACATTTGTAAATTAACAGTACATTGCAATTGCAATTTGAACTGTATTCTATCATTAACTTGACTCTATTTGTGTGAGGGGTGTAAAATTTACTTAAGTGAATTTGTGTATTTATCTTACGCTGCGTTCTTCCAGGGTGGACCCCTGAGGGTCTCAAGACAGAAAAGGTGTGCTCTATGGTTTGAACGCAAAATATTATGTTATTTAGTTTTTAGTTTAAAAGCTGTGAATGTTTCTGATTTTCTCATCCCTGATTGTGCTCTTGTACCTTGTGTGTTAGGAGGATCAACACTCCAACCGTCTCTGTGATGGTCTGGCTGAGAAACATGCACTGGAGCTGCAAAAGGTGGATTGTGTAAGTTGTACATGCCATTGTGAGTTTACTGTTCCTTCATTAATAGGGCATTTCCCCATAACTTGCATACTTTAAAGATGATAAACATAATTGTAAAAGTAATGCATACATTTTATCTATGTATTATTGATGGCCTCCACTCCAATATTACTGCTAATTCCAGTATGGGAGGTGGACCATGACTTTCACAGCCAATCCAATAAAGGTTTAACTCAAAATTTGTATACAGAGTTAATACAAGAGGGTTCAAAATCTTAAAAGGACATATGCATACAAACAAAAAAAATCTGTTCATGATATAAAGCGATCATGACTCTTCAGAAGATTTGAAATAAACCACTCATATGGGTTACTTTTACAATCTCTTTATGAACTATGTAAATCTAGGAAACAAAATCACTGTGTTCTAGGGGTGCAACGGTTCACATTGCTCAATTGGTTTGGTTCCTATCATGGTTTTAGGGTCACGGTTTCGGTACGGTACAGTATGTGCTATATTCAGGGAAAATAGGACTACTGTCAAATAAGAAAAAAGAAAATAAGAACAAATAACCAAACTACAAGAAACATCACAAATACATACAATAGAGCAAATATTCAAATAAAATAGTGCTTTTCAGGTTCTTCAGGTATCTAACAGTAGGTTTCAGGTACAGAAAATGGATAAAGTAATCAAATATAAAATAACATTCACTGCATCTTCACAGTATAAATAAATAAATATTAATCATTATTTAGTTACAAAATGTGGCGACCAGGGCGGGCGAGAGCCGTGAGGGAACGGCGCGAGGCCGATGGCGCAAGAGTTAACAAGCTCCACCTGGGAGGCGCACCGGCCTTGAGTCCCTTGCGGAGGATCTCCGGAAGCAAAAAAAGGAGCAACGACAGTGGTGAACGAGAGAGGACCAGGCCTGGATTCACCACTGTCGTCGCTCCTCCTTTTATGCTTTTATGCGCCTCCCAGGTGGAGCTCGAAATCACCATCACCTTCTTTCAAATGGAGCAGCATTTAATAGACACAACCGTAGATTACTGACAAGCTACGCAATATTGTGTTCATATCGCAGATGAATCGCCTTTGATAATGAACATATTGCGTAGCTTGTCAGTGATCTACGGTTTACTTTTTTTATCTATGCTTTACTGAAGAAATGCGCGTGACAATCGCATGTGATATATCGCCCAGCCCTACAACTAATATACGTTCACTTAAGACATGACCGACTATGTTTGCTAGGATACTCGCCAAGGCGGGCATGTTGACAATTGTTTGTATGAATTTGTCCGCTGAAGCGCAAGACTTCAAAGATAACTTGATATCTGTGTGCTGTCTGAAATAAGCGTGTGCGTGCTTCAGATGAGCGGGCACACAAATCTCAGTCCATGAGTTTTCTTTCATGTCATTATCTGAACTCGTGTCTGTCATACACGTTGCTATTTTAAACCAACCATATTAGCCTATAGAAGCGTCGTCATTCTAGATGGACCGCGGTTATGCCGAACCGTAAGTGGAAAACGGTATGGTTCGTTTTTTTTTTTTTTTTTTTTTTTTTAACCGAGAACCGTTGCACCCCTACTGTGTTTATTAAAGACATTTTAATTAAAAAAATAGAAAATAGTTTGTGGGTTTGAAATGACACAATTCACTCCATTTTCTTTACAAATAACCCATTATTTGGATCACATGTTGGGCTTTATTTGAGCATTCCCACCAGCCAGATACAACTAATAATTTACCTTGAAAGCTGGGGAGACTCTCACACCAGGTCTGCTGTTGGTCTTCCATATCACTTTGTTGCTGATTGACAAATGCTGTTGACAGTCGGGGGGTCATTAGTGATGTTCATTTTGACTGTTTCAACAGTTACTTAATTCAGCAGTTCTTAATTCTTTTCCTGCACAGGAAATCTGTTAAAGTTTAGTTCAATTGACCCTTCGCCAGGATTTTGATTGACAAGCGATCTAACCAATCAGAACGCCGAATCTGCCATTTTGTCTGACAAAGCAGACTAACCTCACTGGACTTGGTGTGTATTGATGTATTTACGACCATAGTCACAACACATTACAGTCTTTGCGAAGGGTCAATTGGGAACATTCATTCACGGAATAAATACAATTTAAATGTCTTATACACTTTAATGTCCTTTGAATGGAAAATATATGCTCCCTTGGAACTAGAATCATGGTGGATCCTGTGAAATCCATTGTTGAATTGCACAAATGTCTGAAGTGATAAGAGATGCACAAAATGTGTGACGAACAGGATTAAGAACCGCTGACATAGTTGTAGCTTTAAATAATCATTGTAGATATGGATAGAAAACTTAAAATGATTTAAGATAAGAGACACTTTAGACTTACAGTTGCTTAAAGACTTTCCAGCTCTGCAAAACCTGAGGTTGCACAACAGGACCTGATAAAATGGAAATGTTGTTTTTGTATTCTGGCAGTTATGCACTTTTAATATTACTTATTTCATACTGGTCCATTCTGTGTAAAATCAACCAGACTTGAGAATTACCTAGATCAACAAAAAAAAAATCAACCTCTGGTTGAGTTTAAATGGAATGTGTATTGTTATTCACAGCAATCATTTTATTACCATTACATGTTTTTAAATTTATTTTCACCTTTTTTCTTGGTGTGTTTTGGAAATGATGGAGGTTTTGGTGCTGGTGGAACACTATCTTTGTCTGCGTTTTTTTTTTTTTAAGAGGTTGTTCTGGTGCCTCATCATCCGATGAGTAGATGTAATTGGAGCACAGTTTCTTTCTAGGAACACAAAGAAAGTACAACTGCACACATTAACAACCCCTTGTGTGATGTAACAAATACTCATATAAATGGACTAAAAACATTTTATGCTTTATTTCTCCTTTAAAGGGATAGTACACCCAAAATGAATAATTTTCTTAATTTACTGTATGACCTTTTGTTCATCTTTGTAACACAAATGAAAATATTTTTGATGACATCTTGCTCAGAAAAATGGTTCTCATCAAAAATAAAATTGTGGTTGAACCACTGTAGTCATATGGACCATTTTTAACAAATGTCTTTACTACCTTTCTGGTCCTTGAGGTGGTAGTTGCATTGATATCTATCTGAGCGTAGACATCAATATAATTTGTATTCAGAAGATGAACGAAAGTCTTGCAGGTTTGAAACGACTTGAGGGTGAGTACTTGATCACACAAATTTAAATTTCTAACACTTTAAAACCTGTAACAATCATACTGAAGCTGTTATTCAATAATTTAAATATTCAGTTGAACTATGTTAAAGGTGGTTGAAACGAAAGTATGTCTTTTCATGTGTTAAAACACTTCTTTTTCTTTTATGAGGACTTACTTTGGAATCCTTTTTCCAGCAATTTCAGGTTCTGAATTTATGTCGGATGTATAGCAGGCCGCCTTCCAGTTGTTGGCTACATTGTGAAAAGATGCTGAAAATCGAAATACAGGTAAGGTTTCAATTTTATTTAAAGCTTTATCTGAGACCACATTTTACAGTATAGATAAATGTACAAATATTCTGAAAAATGAAATGCAGGTATGCTGGGTAAGATCATGTTTAATTTACTCTTACCTGACTCATGCAGGATTCTTGCTTTATGCCGGGTCCACCCCTTCTCTGGCTGTGGTGTCTCCATGATTTTAACACTCTTTAACACTCTGTCAATGTCTTTATATGGTGGCCACCAGGAATATCCGTCAGCATACCAGGACTTGGCAACTGGTCCAGTCGTCCCTTCTCCCTCAAACTCCACTATTAGGTACATATTTTTTTTTTTTTTTTTTTTTAATGTAAAAGAACTGCCAGCCTGAAACCCATATTGTGTATTAAATCGGATAAATTCAACTATGTAATTCAAATGCATAAACTATGAAACAAAGTGTGTTGAGTGCTAAAGAATTAATCTGTATGTAAAAGTGGAATTGCAACAAAATGGCATAGATATGGGACAAGAAAAATTTTGTTATCTATTTCCTCAAATTTGCAGAACTCGACTGTGGTTGAGAGGTCATCAACTAAATGAATGCCAAGTGTAGAGGATGGTAGGGGATAGTCAAAAAAAGATTCCTGATGGTTGAATGTACTGTAAGCTACATAAATTTCATCCCTGAATGAAATTATATTTTGCAGCTTTGCAACTTTACCGCTGATGTAAACGTGACTGTTTGCCCGGTCCAGTTTAAGAGTGTAAGGGCTTGTCCTCAACTCTTTATACTGTGTCGCCTCATGAAAGGATGCGGGTAGAGGACCAGAAGTATGCTGTTTTTTGAGCATGTGTGGCCTGGTTTTGTGAGGTTTTTTGCAGCTTCTTTGCATCTCTGAGAATCTTTTTATTATTTGACTCAGAGGGCAAGTTGGTTTCCTCAAAAGTCTTTTGAGTTTGTTAAGGTGATTCTCATATTTGAAAGCACTGAAATTGTCTAGCACGCCATGCTTTTTTGCATCATCTGCAAGATGTACAAGGGAGTGTGCATTATAGGACAGGAATTGTGGCCCATACAGTTGACCGAAGTGATTGACGAAGAGAACCAGTATGTCATTGGCATAATCACAGTAATCTTCCATCAGACTGTTGTTGCACAGGATGAAGATTCCCACAAAAAGCAGCAAGAAGTTTTTGTACACCTCTGTGGTAAGGAGATCTTTTAACATAACAGGTCCGGTATACAGTAAAAACTGCCTGAACTCTGTTGCCTTCCACCTGTCAATTTCCCTCAGTGCCCTTGGTTTCCTTGCAAACTCCATGGGCACGCTTCTCTGAGCATTCACTAACCTTTCTGATAATGTGTTTATTTGAGATCCCGACAGCCTACAAGTGAGAGGACCCATCTTCAACCACAACTGGAGAAGTCTTCTCATGATTCCGAGACACACGAGGTGCATGTAATCAAGGGGGATGCCAGAGACCATATCCAGGGAAGTTTGTTCAAGGGGTGACATGCCATGATGGTGATCAGAATCGGTCTTGTTTCTGAAGCTCTCATCGGTTCTTAGAGGCATGTCGCTTCTTGGAAATGTCATCCTGTTTTCCAGGTACACTCCATCCTGTGTGCATTTTTCACAACCATGATAGCCTGTGTGACATTTAATATTTTTCAGGAATGCACGAGCAGGTGCGTCGCAAACCATTGAAGAAAGTTGTAAAGCTAACCTCACTCCTTCAAACTCAAATCCATTACCCAGTTCATTTACTTCTGTGATGAAGTCTTCAAGATACTCGGTCAGTGAGGTAGGTTTACCTGTGCCACAAAATAAACCTATGGTCACTGGTTCTTCTTGTCTCATGTTTTGCAGTGTTCCTAGAATGGGCCAGAACTGTGTTGACGAACTCTTGTAGAGGGGCAGACCATCGATGTTGACCTGAAGCTCCAATGTGTGAATGTTGCTCAGAATCTTGACATTCTGATGTAGCACCTCCGTGATTGAATTTAGTACTCCAAAATGGTAATACTGGCCACCAGCTTTGTGCTGAATTTGAGGGTTCCCACGCACTGTTCCTAGCAATGTTCTTGAGTCTTTTGGCAGATTTAAACTATGTTGACGTAGTATGTTTAGCAGTGAATTTAATGCCACGTGTGAGATTTTGTTTTCAGTAGCCCAGGTTGCCAAATTTTCTTCAAGGGAAGTTGGATCGGTTTCAGACTCTGACTCGGGGTCTGATTCACTGTCTTCAAGATCACTTGCCATACTGACAGCTTCAGTCTCATCAATCTGAGAGACAATCCATAAATGTGTCTTCTTCATCGATTTGACTTTGACAGACATTACGTGAGTCACTGTTTATGCAACTCAACTCCGTCCCCGAAGTTGTTGCATTTATTGTCTGCAGTTGTTGATCCACCTTCTCCTTGGCTTTTCTCCTCAGTGTCCAATAGGATGGCTCATTGCAAGCCATAGTATTAAGACCTTAACACAAACAAACCCTTTTTTGTTGTTTTCTGACCTACCAAGATATTTGCATCAACACAATTGATGTACTATAATGCATCATCAGTTGAACTCAGAGGCTTTTGCATCTGAAGTCATCATTCTTTAAAGGGTTAGTTCACCCAAAAATGAAAATTGTAATTTATGACTCGCCCTCATGCCATTCCAAACCCATAAGACCTTCATTAATCTTCAGAACACAAATTAAGATATTTTAGTTCAAATCTGATGGCTCCGTGAGGCCTTCATAGGGAGTAATGTCACTTCCTCTGTCAAGATCCATTAATGTACTAAAAACACATCTAAATCAGTTCATGTGAGTACAGTGGTTCAATATTACTATTATAAAGGGACGAGAATATTTTTGGTGTGCCAAAAAAAAACAAAATAACGACTTATTAAGTGATGACCGATTTAAAAAAAAACTGCTTCCGGAAGCATCGGATCATTATGAATCAGTGTATCGAATCATGAATCGGATCGCGGGTCAAACCCGCCAAACGGCTGAAATCACGTGACGTTGGCGCTCCGAACTGCAGATTCGACACAGATTCACTGTGCTCCTAATCTTCCTGAAGCAGTGTTTTAAATCGGTCATCACTAAATAAGTAGTTATTGTGTTTTTTTTTGCCGCACCAAAAATATTCTCGTCACTTTATAATATTAATATTGAACCACTGTACTCACATGAACTGATTTAGATGTGTTTTTAGTACATTAATGGACCTTGACAGAGGAAGTGACATTACTCCCTATGAAGGCCTCACGGAGCCATCGGATTTGAACTAAAATATCTTAATTTGTGTTCTGAAGATTAATGAAGGTCTTATTTGCTGTGGAACTGCATGAGGGTAAGTAATAAATGACAGAATTTCCTTTTTTTGGGGGGGGGGGGGGTGAACTAACCCTTTAAGTGTCATCTAAAATGTTCTTATAAAGTAATCAGGCTCCTGATAAAGATACACATTTTATGAGAATTTCAGATGGTACTTGGAGGCTTTTGCATTTGAAGTCTACACAGACACATACATAACACTCACACAAAATTTTGAAGTTTGGGACTAGTAAGGAGGATATGAAGTTTATGTTTAAAAAAGGCTATGTTTATCTGATCAAATACAGTAAAAAAAAATTGTAATAAAATTATTTTTAAATATTTAAGAATGGTCTGGATTCCAGTGGTGATAATCCTTTGATAAGAAATGTTAGAAACATCAGAATGATTTCTGAAGGATCATGTGACACTGAAGACCGTAATGACGCTTAAATCACATGAATAAGTTACATTTTAAAATATGTTCAAAAAGAAAAGTAATTTTAATTTGTAATAAAATTTAGTCGTTTTACTGCATTTAAATAAATGGAATCTTGGTCATATTTATACTCAACAATATAAACTAAATATCTTGCTGTATCAAGTTTTTTTTTTTTTTGCTGTCTACATGCATTTCTGTACTTCATATTCAATGTTATTCAAATAAGAGTATTGAATAGCAAATCTCTCGCGGGTTTCAGGGCATGCGATTGGCTGTTCGCTGATGATGTCACAACTTCATGGGCGTGTGCTCCAAGAACTCCAGTTCAAATCCCAAGTCGAAGGACGGAGGGAATATGATCGGCGTCATGGTACCAGAAAAGTATGCTTGTCCTGGGTTGGTTTTGTGAACTTGACTAAATCTCGGAGACTCGGACCGCAGCAAATGTGTCCAGTATAAAACACCCTGAGAGCTGACTGGCAGCTTTTAGGTGCGTTATTGGCAGCGCCTCCCTCTGGTTACATGAACGCGTCAGCACCGACAACATGGGGATTTTTTTTTGGCCGATAATCGCACATACTATTCGATATTCTATAATTAAATTAATATTCGAAAATCGTGACCCATCCCTACAACGCGCGCAGCCGCTCACATGATGCAAGCCCTGTTTAATGGTGACGATGGAGGAGAGAACTAAACAACTAAACGTCTGCTTACACTTTAGGCCTGTGCTTTGATATTACGCTGATTTTATTTTTTATTTGTTGGTTTCCCAGGATCATCAGAAAGATGATATCTGAGGTAAAACTTAAAAACTAGCTGTGTTTCGTCTAGCACCTTCATTCTCTTCACAGCTGTGCGCGTTCATTCCTCCCTAAACCCAAACTTAATGTCACAATCAGCACAATAGGTGATAGTTGTAAAATGCAGTCTTTACTGTTGCTAAATTGCAGTAAATGTTTGATAATCATGCGCAAGAGATGTTGTTCCTCAGGCTGAATTGCAGTGCGCGCTTCAAAACGGATTGCAAATAGACAAACAAATTACATGTTAGGCTTCAGGTGCAGGTCCAAACGATCAAATACACACAATAGTATGTTAAAATGACCGGATTGGAGCGTGTTTAACTACTTGAACGCAGTTTATATCGTAAATGTACATGAAGAGCTGGGAGAAAATCCGATGTGCGTTAATATCTACTGTCTTAAAGTGACAGCAGTCACCTTCTGATGATTGTGCCATCAGTGTTAATCAAACAACAAAATGCAAAGAGAAAATCACTCTTAGCACTTCTTCTGAATACAGTTAGCTTGAATAAGTGTTAATCTATAAATTTTTACGTTAAAAACAATGCAGTGTTATTTTACATTTGTTTACTTAGATTTCTTTTATAAACTAGGCCTATATTACTTACCTGAACACAAGAACAAATGAAAGCACTTTATTTCATTTGTGTCTTTGATTTATTGTATTTGTCAGCTTTGTTTCTTTGTTAATGTTGTTACTGTATCTTATATAAAACACCAAAAATGCTGGACACTATATAATATAAAGCAATATTAATTCAGCTCTTTAACAAAAAGTACCGATAAGAATACTGGTTCGATAAGCAGTATCGGTAATGGTAGGTTCACACCAGACGCGAATGAAGCGATATGCGCGAGTGATTTACATGTCAATGTAAAGACACGAATTGACATCCTGCGGTGCGATTCACGTGAATGACGCAAGTTGAAAAATCTGAACTATGGCAAATTTCCGCGCCGCGTTAACCAATCAGGAGCTTGCTCTAGTAGTGACGAGCTGAGGCAGAAATCCGAAACAACAATGGAGGACAAAATCATCGTCGCTGTATATCTTCATACTTTTATAGAAACAGAAATAAAAAGGATCTTGCTTGAAAGAAAGTGAGTGAGGAGGTCGGACAATCTAGTAAGTTGTAAAAAACGGTCTTTACTCAATTTGAGCTATACATATACATATTGAGACTAGGGCTGTCACTTTACGTTCGAAAATCGATTGCACAATCGATCGGACCAACCAACACAAGTTTCGAAAACGAAAATAGGGAATTGATTTTAACCATATTAGAGCTGCAACTAACGATTATTTTTCGGGATTAATTTTATGATTCTTTTTTACTGATTATTGTATTTCAAAGAGGGTAGTGAATTTGTATATTATTTTATCATGAAAGCAATGAATGATGACAATATTAATTGTATTACACAATCCACCTTTTGCAGCTCCAGTGCATGTTTCTCAGCCAGACCATCACAGAGATCGGTCATCACTTAATAAGTCGTTATTTTGTTTTTTTGGCACACCAAAAATATTCTCGTCCCTTTATAATAGTAATATTGAACCACTGTACTCACATGAACTGATTTAGATGTGTTTTTAGTACATTAATGGATCTTGACAGAGGAAGTGACATTACTCCCTATGAAGGCCTCACGGAGCCATCGGATTTGAACTAAAATATCTTAATTTGTGTTCTGAAGATTAATGAAGGTCTTATGGGTTTGGACGTCGTGAGGGTGAGTAATTGAGGACATGATTTTCATTTTTGGGTGAACTAAGGTAAAGGTTAAAGTGAAACTCAAAAAATAAATAAATTATATGATTATCATTTCATGAAAATGTCACATTATTTAGAGTGAAATGTAACCCAGACATGTTCTTGGTAACATCCACCAAGTCAGAGGCACACGTGACAATCAAAACATTGTCACAAAACATTGAAAAATACATTTTTACTTGCAGGTACTTCTGACGTGAGACAGGAAAATCCAGTCTTGCATCTGGAACCAAATCAATGTACATGTAAGTTATTTATCAACTTAAAAAAAAAAAAAAACTATAAAATGCATTATTTTATTAATCAAAAATACATGCCAAATTAAATGTTCTTCTGTACTGCAGCTGTAGAAAGGGTCATTCTAGAAACACTAGAGAAAATGGACATGAAGATAAACCACCTTACTTCACTGGTCCAGTCTCTAGTGGGGAACCGGCGCTTTTTACCCCCAGTGGAAGTGCAAAATGATGAGGAGGATGGCATATTTCCTCTAGCATCCACTGAGGATCTAGACCGGCTGGAACAAAGACTGTCAGACAGAGGGTTTCAGCAGAGAATGGTAAGAAAGTGAATTATCAACCTACAGATACTAATGAAATGTAGTGTGTATGTTTACATGCTACTTGCCAAAAATTTCGAATCCATTTCATGATATTGCGCAGCGCCTGTGAGCCCCTGCTTGTACAGGGAGCGACCCTTGCAACCACAGAGACATTTGTGAGAGACGCTGCATATTATCATTGCTCCTGCTGCACCCATGGTACAGCAGCAAAGTTCCTTGACTATTACAACTGAATGAGAGTATAGTTATTAGCCATATCAGCCTAGAAAAATCACAACTTTTTGATTTTCAGCATCATTACTCCAGTCTTCAGTGTCACATGACATTCTAAAAAGCCGTTTTTATGCAATTACTATTGGTGCTCAATTATTGATGATGAGTTCTTATTATCTATGTTAAAATACTTTTTGCCGCTTAATGTTTGAGGAAACAGTGATCCTTTTTTAGGATTCTTTGATGAACAAAGTTGAAATGAACAGCATTTATTTGAAATGTAAATAAATGTTATAAATGTGTGTCATTTTTGATCTTTGCTTATTAATGGTGCTTGCCAAAGGCAAAGCATCATTAAAATTGTTACTCTTGCTTTTGAAAGGAAGTTTATCACGGTTTCCACAAAACTATGAAACAGCACAACTTTCAACATTAATCAGAAATGTTTCTTGCGCAGCAAATCATGTTAAAATGATTTCTGAAGGATCATGTGCTGCTGAAAATTCAGCTTTGCAGAACAGAAATTGCTTTTCAAAATAGAAAACAGTTCATATAAATATACCATAATATAAAATGTTTACTGTTGACTAAATTTTGTATCAAATCAATGCAGTCGGTGAACATGAACAGACTTTCAAAAACATTACAAAAGGTGAATTATTCCAAACTTTTGACCGTTTAGTACAGCACATTTCTTTGCTAAAACGTATTTTAATGTACCTGTTGAAGGTGAACAGATTATCCATCAGCGGCGGGCCAACAATGAAGAAGACCGTCTGGAGAATCTGCTCCAAGGTCTTCAGCACCAACGTCGCCCGCCAGCTGAACTGGTGCGGGAGAGGAGACAAGCGGGGGATAAGGAGAACGAATATCGGCTCACTATTAACCGGTAAGTTCACATGTTGTACATGCATTAGATCCAATGGCGGGACGTTACACCGTTAAGTTAACTAAGTATTTGGCAAACATGTTCATGAGTCAAACATGTGGTAATACCAACAGCAACGTGCCATTTACAAAAATAGTTAGCAAATAAACGAACCT
This sequence comes from Romanogobio albipinnatus, assembly GCA_023566225.1. Classification (NCBI taxonomy): domain Eukaryota; kingdom Metazoa; phylum Chordata; class Actinopteri; order Cypriniformes; family Gobionidae; genus Romanogobio; species Romanogobio albipinnatus. The sequence goes on along the minus strand of CM042263.1, from coordinate 25,727,555 downwards.
TGGGTTAACCGATCAGTTGCCCAACTACAGAAACGTGCACAACTCGCTCGTTAGTAGCTAACAGGTGATTATCATGATCAACTCAATCAACATAACCTCATTTCAATGTTATAACCGATCACAGACACCATACAATTAGTAATATTAGAATATATTTGTTTTATACATACCTTAAGCGCATTTTCCCTCACAACTCGTCAGGACACGTGTCTTCTCCGCAGCATCACACTCGCGCACATAGCTCGCGCAGGAAGAGAACTTCGCTGATAGGCTATCTGACAGATTTATTCGTTTTAAAAAATAAAGTGTTTTTGTGTGTTTGTTTGTTTTTTACATGCAGCTTCAGCCATGAGGAATCCCGTCCTGCCATCTCCAACGGAAGCAGAGGCGGAGAAGAACATAAAAGATTTCTTACGCTTGGCTCCAGGGAGGGTGTAATTATCTATTATTTAAGTTAAATGTATGTTAAGTGTATTGTTTTGTTTGAATATGTTATAGTTATATTAATATGTATTTTTATAATTAATTAGAAACAATGTTTTTTGCCTAATTTTAAATCATGCAATGCGTGTTTTATTGTAGGTTCAGAACAGCGTGGTTATTTAATCATGTAAAGTGTATATGGCTGGATTTTATGCGTGTTAATTTTATTAATGGGAGGAATGTCTGGGCTACATAAATCAGATGTCTTACAGACGTATAAACATCTGATAAACGTCTTTAAAAGAGCGGATTGCCGACGTTCTAAATTATTAACGTTGTATAGACATCGTTCTAACAGCTGGCAGGGACGTCTCGGCGACATATTGCAGATGAGCAAACGCCCTAAAATATACGTCTTCCAGACGAAAATGACGACGTCACACAGATGTCTGCACGACGTGCGTGTGCTATCTGGGAAGCCGACCAACTGATCTTATTCGCTGTAATTTACAACTATTTCCTGACGAGTTGTTTATTCAGATGAAGCGTGCAGAAAGAAGTGGGAGAGTCTGGGACACAGGAGCGGGAGAGCCCCTTTCGCGACGCAAATTTGCATCTGTTATGCAGTGAATGTTACGCATGAGGTCATGATGTCTGTCGCGCATTTATTCGCGCATGTTGCGTCTGGTGTGAACACAGCATAAGAGTAGTAACACCGTTAACCTTAACGATACCCATCCCTACTTGGATGTGAGTCTCTGTGTCCTCTGCACACAGGAAATTACAGTAGGGTTTTGAATGCTTTATGATGTGACCAAAGTCAACCCTGTGTTCTGTTTGTGACTTACCTGTTATTATAGTGACAGTGAGTAAAGTAACAAAGATGGCAACATCCATACAAACTAAAAAAATCTTATCACAAATGACAAGAGTGTAATCAAGGAGTGCCTTCATCTGTCAAGTCTGAACTAGCCAACATCTACACACATCTGCCAAAGCATCAAACCACGATCAGCTATAAGCTTGGATATTTGAAGCCATTTCTCTGTTCCTGTCTGTTTTGTGGTCTGTGTGCGACTCAAATAATCCCTTCTCCACTTATGAAAGCTGCTGCTAGGCAAAGGCTTATATTTTCGTGTCGTTTTTTTCTAAATCGTCCAAATCTACAGGTGTAACGGCTACACTTCTTGCTGTTTATATATATGTATAATATATGTAATGCTTATTTTAAATGTAGGTTTAATATTCTACATGCATTTAAGAGAGCACTAAAGGGGGTATACATGTAATTACCTCAATTGTTACATGAAATTCAATAGTTACTACATTCAGATGAGTGAATTTATGTTCCTCCTACCAGTTAACATTTGGTCTGCATTTTTATTTTACATATATTTTGTTTTAAAATGGTGGGCGAACAGTTTGTTTTAGAATGTAATATTTTAACCGTTATTTGCAAATGTGTACAAAAATACATTTACTATATTTGTTTTCTTTGATTTTTGACAGTTTTCACATTGTAGGATATAATTGGGCAGAATGGTAGGGGCCCACTGAAATTAAGTCCCTGCATCAGTCCAGCTTTTGTAATAATCATTTCCTTATAATTGCATAACATGTTTTATTCAGTTATGAGCTAAATGGGGAAGCCAAAATCTGTCGGCATCTTCTACAAACCATTTCTGCTCATCTCTGATAAATTTGGGCACACATACACGGCAGCTTAGAGCTGGTTGATCTGTGCTGATGATTGTATGGTAGTAAGAATGTTGTTCGGTTTTATTTGTTACTCAGCTTTCACAGCAATGCTGTTAAATGAGTAACTATATATAAATACTGTGAGAATCATCAATCTGAATTCATTGGCACAGCTGCTGTGTGGTATCTAGTACTTGACAGTATCGTGTGCATGTTGCTGTCTTGTACATGTTCACTGCCCAATACTGTTTGTGAGAAATAAGTATTTTAACCCACAGTTAACTTGTACATTTCCTTATAAAATGCTCTAACATTTTTTTTTCTATCTTTCCTCCACCAAACAGCTTTGGAGATGGTTCAGCCTAGATGCACAGATCTACTGCTGGCCCAGCTTCATTCCCACATCTGACACCAAAGATTCATTAAGTGCAGTCCATAACCAGTGTCTGCACCTTGTCCATTGCAAATATTATGGATTGTTCTATTGTGTTATGTTGTGAGTAAAGTTTACCCCCAGTGAAAGTTTCCTTTATTTCTGAGAATATTTTATCTTTATGCTCTCAGCAGGTCCTACATTAAAGTGTCTTTTTTTTTATTATTGTTGTTTTTTTTATTGAAATATTGTTTTAATGTTCAATCAACTCTGGGAAGTTTGTATCATTAATTCTTTAAGGCGCTTTGAATCAAATGAATCTTTATATAACATGTTTCCTCAAGGCTTCTTTCTTTCTTATTCCTCAAACATCAAAAGGGGTCACCTTTGGCTTCTCATTGGAGTTTGTAAGCATCATTATTTGGAGCAAAATATGAAAATGGCTAGGTGTTACACTATTTCAGTGCATGGCAGAGAGTCGAAATTCATGCTTTCTGCATAACAAAATTATGTGAGCCACACCTAATAAACAGGTAGAATTACAGTTAGTTTGGCTGTATTTTTTTTGTCTAGGGATAAATAAATAAAAAGATGGATGAACAAACTACAGGTTTTACAGTATGGATTCCAGAAAGTGTTAATATGAGCTTGTATTTTTATATTATATTTTTATAAGTATTTTAATTTATATATTCTGATTTGTAAATCCATGAATGCAGTGCTTATCATGAGTGCATTTTTGATTTTTCTGAGCCAAAAGCTATTTAAGTGTAAGTGCAAAATGTAAAACTAAATGTATCAGTGAAACTGCATTTATCAATGCTGAATCTTCAGTTATGCCTATTTTGTACATTCGTGGTTGTTTTTACACGTCACACAGGCTACTCGTTGGGGAAAATGCAACACAAACATAATTTGATGCTTGTCAAATTGTATGCAGATATAATTAGTTTATATTTCCGTGTCTACACTGGACGTGTGCGGCGCGACGCGACCGCTTTGTCACGTCCATGCCGATCCGGCACTACATGGCAGCACGTAATTTCAAATATTGAAGATTCATCCTATAGACGTCGTATAGAGGTAAAGACGACGGCTCATTAACCACTAAAAACGGAAGATGGAAGGCGGATTTCAAATATTAAAAATATAGACGTCGTATAGAGGTAAGGACGACGGCTCGTTGACCATTTAAAACGGTCGATCGAATGCGATGTTTACCAGATGTTACGATCTTTCACAGACGTCTCCGCGACGTACGTGTGCTATCTGGGCGCTCTTTTCACTGTCCTAAAAACGGGCTGATGACTTCCTTGTTCTATGAAGTCCCTCCTTCAGAAATACATAACGAGTTCTGATTGTGCCAGCGGTTCCCATATTGTGATTCGACAGCAGCTTAGCGCACATGGAAAGGTCACGCCTCTTAACGGGAGATGTATGCGCTCAATGATCTCTACAGCGTCCCTGGGAAAGCCAAACAAAGGTGATTTGACTCCGGGATGAAAATAACAGCGTCTCGACGACATGGCGACAAACACACTCAAGCTACAGTTCCTTTTCTCCACGTGACCGTCCTCTTCTCCACGTGGGACAGGAACAAGACCACGCCCCCTTTTTTGCATATTCTTGTGGGCGGAGGTTAGACTGTTCTACTGACGTCATTTATGAAGGAAGTACCAGGATGTAGTCCAAGCCAGCCGTTCGCTGGCTTTGAAAGGGAACTTCTGTTAAATAAAATATCTCGCTTGGCATTGAACTTTGAGCTTTATAATTTTACAGGTATTATTTATGCTCTAACAGCAACATTACACACTAACTAAAGTTTGAACAGTGGGATCACGAAGAACGGGACCTTTAAGGGCCTTTAAAATGAAGAAACCAAAAGAAAAGTTTGTTGTGAACCAGAATACAGTTTAGTAAAAAAAGAAAGAACAACTTTTAAAAATAGCTTTAAAAACAACTTTAAAAATTAAAGGGGACGGACGTTTTTGTGTGTGTACGTTTGTTTTTTCTAACTAACACTTTTTAGTTAACTTCACCTAATGTCTTGTGAGAATCTAGTAATATGAACTGTTCCTTGTTTACTCAGAAAACCCAAGTTAAGATCAATTGATTGGTTTGAGTGTTATTTTGTTGAGAAAAAAAACCCCTCACCATTATGGTGATCAGTGCTGGGCACTGACATTCATATTATAACTCTTTCTATTGATGCAGCGATGCAACAAGCAATCAGTTATTTGGTTTCAAAGTAATAAAAAAGCTATTTTTAAAAGTTGACCTAGCTTTTTTGATTAAGTCGGAAATTAAGGTCACCTTTTAGATTTAACCTATGTAATATTTCCCTTTATATCGTATAATGATTGTGAAACTTTTAATTGGGTTGATATAATCCCTCTATATTTGTAACAATATCTTGCAGTTGATTATGTTTGAGTCACACACAGGCTTCAACATTCAGCATCAAAACACAACAATGGTAGCTATACTAAGTCGCGAGTAAATGATCAAGTACTCTCTACAGTTCTTTTTTTAGTTACTAGAACTCTAGTGTAAGTTAACTATACTAACTAAGCATTTGTTAGCACAACATACTATTCCTATTTCACTTGTTTTTTTAAGGCAATCTGTTTGCATGCTTTTTTTTAAGCAAGTCTAACTAATTAGAAATGATCTTAGCTCAAGAAGACGTTTTTTACGCAACACTTTATAAATGAGGGCCCTTGACTAATTGTGAACTTAATTATTAAAAGGTAGAAAATCCTTAATTTAATTAGAGATTCTAGAGACTTAATACAAAACAAACCTTTTAATGATGAAGGTTAAAAAGCTTGAGATACAGATTCTACACGTTTCCTTTCAGTAGTCAAACTAACATCAAGGCACCTTATTCACCACAAATGACAATCACTGTTAAGTAACGCTTCACAAGAGTGCTATAATATATGACAAGTAATGGACTGGCAACAGCATGAGTGGATTGACTTTGTTGAAGTGCAAGACATCCATCAAAAAAATTACAACAAATGAGAGCCAAGGAACCACAGAAACACTTAAGTTAATAGGGACTGAATTCCACACAAAAGAAAGCTACAGGTAACAAGGTGTCTGTGTTTTTAGATAAGCAAGAAAGTTTCTAGTTTGCAGTATAAATCTCAAAAGATCCAAACTAATTTGTAGTGCTTCAAGATCTTTTATTCGGCAGCAACTTGTCCAACTTCAAAACTTCCAGCCATCTGTCTGTGTCGCTCTAGGTTTACTCTGCTGCAGCTCCTTCCTCTTCCTCCATCTCGACCAAAGCTGCGTGACGATTCGCCTGTGAGCCCTCCTTGAAGAACACTTTCTTGATGACGCCTGCTTTGGGTGCACGGATGGTATGCTGCCCAGAACGAGAAAGACCCAATCAGTTGTAATATGGACTATAAAGGGCACTGAATGAGAAACTGATGGAGCCTCACCTCCATTTTCATGGCAATCATCATCATTAAGGGATCTCCTTTCTGGACAGCGTCTCCCACCTTGACTAGAACCTACAAACAACGCAAAGGCAAGTTCCACATGCAGTGACAAGAACACAAGCACTATATTCAGTCAAATCTGACTGAAACCAGACAGATACAGTCAAATAGCCCAGTCTGTTGTGATTGGTCTACTGTGCTCTGATGGGTCAGATGGCCCAGTTATTTGTGATTGGTTTGCTCTGCTTTGATTGGTCAGATTGTCCAGTCTGTTGTGATTAGTCCACTCTGCTCTGATTGGTCAGATGGCTCAGTCTATTATGATTGGTCTACTCTGATTGGTCTGATGGCCCAGTCTGTTGTGATTGGTTTACTCTGCTCTGAATGGTCAGATGGTCCAGTCTGTTGTGATTGGTCTACTCTGCTTTGATTGGTCAGATGGCCCAGTATGTTGTGATTGGTATACTCTGCTCTGAATGGTCAGATGGTCCAGTCTGTTGTGATTGGTCTACTCTGCTCTGAATGGTCAGATGGTCCAGTCTGTTGTGATTGGTCTACTCTGCTCTGAATGGTCAGATGGTCCAGTCTGTTGTGATTGGTCTACTCTGCTCTGAATGGTCAGATGGTCCAGTCTGTTGTGATTGGTCTACTCTGCTCTGAATGGTCAGATGGTCCAGTCTGTTGTGATTGGTCTACTCTGCTCTGAATGGTCAGATGGTCCAGTCTGTTGTGATTGGTCTACTCTGCTCTGAATGGTCAGATGGTCCAGTCTGTTGTGATTGGTCTACTCTGCTCTGAATGGTCAGATGGTCCAGTCTGTTGTGATTGGTCTACTCTGCTTTGATTGGTCAGATGGCCCAGTCTGTTGTGATTGGTCTACTCTGCTCTGAATGGTCAGATGGTCCAGTCTGTTGTGATTGGTCTACTCTGCTCTGAATGGTCAGATGGTCCAGTCTGTTGTGATTGGTCTACTCTGCTCTGAATGGTCAGATGGTCCAGTCTGTTGTGATTGGTCTACTCTGCTCTGAATGGTCAGATGGTCCAGTCTGTTGTGATTGGTCTACTCTGCTCTGAATGGTCAGATGGTCCAGTCTGTTGTGATTGGTCTACTCTGCTCTGAATGGTCAGATGGTCCAGTCTGTTGTGATTGGTCTACTCTGCTCTGAATGGTCAGATGGTCCAGTCTGTTGTGATTGGTCTACTCTGCTCTGAATGGTCAGATGGTCCAGTCTGTTGTGATTGGTCTACTCTGCTCTGAATGGTCAGATGGTCCAGTCTGTTGTGATTGGTCTACTCTGCTCTGAATGGTCAGATGGTCCAGTCTGTTGTGATTGGTCTACTCTGCTCTGAATGGTCAGATGGTCCAGTCTGTTGTGATTGGTCTACTCTGCTTTGATTGGTCAGATGGCCCAGTCTGTTGTGATTGGTCTACTCTGCTCTGAATGGTCAGATGGTCCAGTCTGTTGTGATTGGTCTACTCTGCTCTGAATGGTCAGATGGTCCAGTCTGTTGTGATTGGTCTACTCTGCTCTGAATGGTCAGATGGTCCAGTCTGTTGTGATTGGTCTACTCTGCTCTGAATGGTCAGATGGTCCAGTCTGTTGTGATTGGTCTACTCTGCTTTGATTGGTCAGATGGCCCAGTCTGTTGTGATTGGACTACTCTGCTCTGATTGGTATGATGCATTTGTTTCACCGTATTAATTCCAGCCCGAGTCCTCATCCTTATGAAGTGCATTAAAGTGGATTCAAAAATGTATAACAGGGCACTTTAATGTTTTGGCTGTAAATGTGACCTTTTTAACAGATTATTTTTATTTAGTACTCTATGATTCTTGACACACTAATCTAGTCTGGCATACTATAGAGGATGTACAGTACACAAACTGGAATTCAACCACAGCTGCCTTGAATACCTTTTCAATCGTGCCAGTCATGGGTGCAATAGCGCCACTCTGTGCACTGGAGCCACTAACACCAGCCAGGAACTTGGGCACAGGCACATCCACCTGAGCACTTCCATCCTAAAAGAGAAAAAAACGAAACACAAAAGATCATAAATAGTCTTGACATGAAGTCTGAAGTGTAATTCAAAGGGTGAAAGAAACCCACCATAGAAAAGATGTGTACAGTGTTGTCCAGAATGACTAGTTTGGGCCGGGACAGAACTCCATTCACAGAGCACCACAGGTAAGCCACGTCACCCTCTAGCTGCAGCTCCCCTGATACATGGAACACCTGACCTCCAGTCTAACAACCAAAAAATGAAACTGAGACCTTCGTGAAAAGTTATATTTCACATTACAGTCATTGTTCTGACTGAGACTGAAATCTCTCAAACAGCCCTGCTATGCTTTTTGATGTGAATCCTAAAAACATAATTTACCTCCATACTATATGTCCCATCTGGATTGTATGTCACAGATAATGCCACTTCTGCAAAAGCAATAAAAAAAAAAAAATTAAACAAAAGAGTTAAATCTCATCTGGATGAATCTGACAGAAACAAGGTAATATTTCACCCCAAAAATCTAAAGAAATTATATTTTTCCTATTTAGGACAATTAGTATTTTTTTTCATTGTGGCATTATTTTTATGACAATTATGCATATTTTCTCCCCAGGTTTCAATTATTGTCGTTCATAATACTGTAACACACACACAAAATGTTTTAAACTGTAAAGTATGTGTATATTGCTATATTACAGTAATATTTATTGTAGTGCCTTTACACTGAATCTAATATTTTAAAAACATTAACCTCTTAAACTCCAAGGACCCTGATAAGGGTGATCATCAAGTATATACTTTGAATTTTAAAATGTCTGTGGAGGAGCTCTGGGGCCGTATTCACAAAACATCTTAAGGCTGTAAGTAGCTCCTAACTTGCCGGTTTAGGAGAAACTCTTAAAAACAATGGGCGTGTCAGTCCTAATTTTAGACTCCTAAATTTGATTTGATTTCGCGTATGAATAGAAAGAATAAAATAAAAATAAAATAATAAAATTCTGCGCAGACGATAGACACATGGCAAGGCAAGGCAAGGCAAGTTTATTTGTATAGCACATTTCATACACAGTGGCAATTCAAAGTGCTTTACACAGAAAAGAAGTGAATAAAATAAAAATATATATAGTATAAGTTATACTAGGAATTAAAAGAAATACAAAAAAATAAAGAATAAAATAAAAAATAATGATAAAAATTAAAAAGTATAATTAAAACTAAAAATAAAACAGGGTTAAATTGAAACACAATTAAAGTGCAAGCAAAATGTGGGGAGAAATCCATTTGATTGTAGTTTAAATGAGAAATAATTGCAGTGCTCTGTTCTACCGCTATAGAGTTAGTATCGCTATCGTGTAAGAACCGGTGGATGCAGTTTACAGGTTTCATAGAAAGACAATGATGTCACGTGTGAGCACGCAGCAGTGAGTTGTGTTTGCGGTCCAAATAGCTCAAAATGAGAGGCAACGAGAAACGCAAAGACGTGGAATAAAACCTCATCATGTTTTCAAGAAGAGTTGCTTGATTAAGTGGTGGAAATAACAGATGATGGACACAGCACGGTAACAAAACAGACATTTACAGTTACACCTACCACAAATGTAGCGTCCGTGCAAACTCTAAATACCCAAGTAACACAGATCAGTTTAAATAGATGTGTGTGTGGTTTGGGTTTCGGTGAGGTTTAGATAACTATAAAAAAGTTCAAATGTTCCCTTGAATATATTTAGCTATTAGATCTATTTAAATACTTTTTTTTAAAGCAAATTGAAGCATTTAAACTGATATAATACACTATCAGTTTAAATACTTCCGTTTTTATATGATATTATAAGCTATTATAATTGTGTTATAGTGTAAGCCTAATAAAGAATTGATCTCACAAGGGGATTGTTTAGGGATCCTTGCCATTACAACGTTTGAAAACCCCTGATATAGAAAATATTGGAAATTCATAAGCAATAAACAAACATTTAATATAGATGGTTTAATGCTGCCTGTCGCCAATAAATGACTGTAGAAAGACACATTAAGAACCATCTCAGTGTAACCGCTTAATTTTTTTCATATTATATTATAAAGAATTGAACTCTATGGAGATAGTGGTCCAGTGGGTTAAACCACTGAACTGATACGCAGAAGGTTGCTGGTTCTATCCCAGCGGTCACCACCAGTGTGTCCTTGAGCAAGACACTTTACTCCACGTTGCTCCCTGGGATTGGGATTGTCCCTGTAATAAGTGCACTGTAAGTCGCTTTGGATAAAAGCATCTGCCAAATGCATAAATGTAAATGTAAATGTAAATGTAAATGTAAACTCTCCTGGGGGAGATTTTAATAGTATTTCTTGGTAAAGAAGACTACAGTTAACAGCACTGTAAAATGTCCTTAATTTAGTGACTTCTGAATTACCGTTTTTTTATTTAATGTATCACTGTAACATCAATGGTTAAATAAAATAGAAATGGCACATTAAAGTTAAAAGTTATAACTGCATGATGAAACCACTTTTTTTGTGTGCGTTTACATGCGCTATACAGGTAAAGAATGGTTTTGCTCAGGTGACCAAAATGTCTGCCCGATAGAGAAAAGTTTTGCTCAGCGAGAAAAGAAATTAGAGGGAACATTGGTCAAGAGGACTCCTAAGTCACTAAGACCAAATCACTAAACAATCCTACTGGCTGTTGCCGCAATCCGCCCAAAGACACTATACAACACTGAGGCAATAGTGATGATAAATGTATCTTTAATACAAAAAAAAGTTGTTTTTACGAGTTCACACTTACAAATGATCGAATAGAGTAAAAATTATAAGCATATTAGGCGCACTGTCCAAGGGGATCGAGGGTTCCGAGCTTGGAATTTAGCCCAAACCGGCTGAATACAGTATACCTCCTCTCGCACTGATTATATAGAACATTTGAACGTGCTCCTCGTGAACTATAAAACATAATTTTTGCTTGAATTCATGTAAGAGACATACACTCACCTAAAGGATTATTAGGTACACCTGTTCAATTTCTCATTAATGCAATTATCTAATCAACCAATCACATGGCAGTTGCTTCAATGCATTTAGGGATGTGGTCCTGGTCAAGACAATCTCCTGAACTCCAAACTGAATGTCAGAATGGGAAAGAAAGGTGATTTAAGCAATTTTGAGCGTGGCATTTCACAATCTGCTCAGTTACTGGGATTTTCACGCACAACCATTTCTAGGGTTTACAAAGAATGGTGTGACATCCAGTATGCGCAGTCCTGTGGGCGAAAATGCCTTGTTGATGCTAGAGGTCAGAGTAGAATGGACCGACTGATTCAAGCTGATAGAAGAGCAACTTTGACTGAAATAACCACTCGTTACAACCGAGGTATGCAGCAAAGCATTTGTGAAGCCACAACACGCACAACCTTGAGGCGAACGGGCTACAACAGCAGAAGACCCCACCGGGTACCACTCATCTCCACTACAAATAGGAAAAAGAGGCTACAATTTGCACGAGCTCACCAAAATTGGACAGTTAAAGACTGGAAAAATGTTGCCTGGTCTGATGAGTCTTGATTTCTGTTGAGACATTCAGATGGTAGAGTCAGAATTTGGCATAAACAGAATGAGAACATGGATCCATCATGCCTTGTTACCACTGTGCAGGCTGGTGGTGGTGGTGTAATGGTGTGGGGGATGTTTTCTTGGCACACTTTAGGCCCCTTAGTGCCAATTGGGCATCGTTTAAATGCCACGGCCTACCTGAGCATTGTTTCTGACCATGTCCATCCCTTTATGACCACCATGTACCCATCCTCTAATGGCTACTTCCAGCAGGATAATGCACCATGTCACAAAGCTCGAATCATTTCAAATTGGTTTCTTGAACATGACAATGAGTTCACTGTACTAAAATGGCCCCCACAGTCAGCAGATCTCAACCCAATAGAGCATCTTTGGGAAGTGGTGGAACAGGAGCTTCGTGCCCTGGATGTGCATCCCACAAATCTCCATCAACTGCAAGATGCTATCCTATCAATATGGGCCAACATTTCTAAAGAATGCTTTCAGCACCTTGTTGAATCAATGCCACGTAGAATTAAGGCAGTTCTGAAGGCGAAAGGGGGGTCAAACACCGTATTAGTATGGTGTTCCTAATAATCCTTTAGGTGAGTGTATAAGACACTGACAATTAGCTGAACACAGAGCCGGCTCTCCCCTTTAAGCGAACTAAGCGGCTGCTTAGGGCCCCGCCGCCACTAGGGGGCCCCCTAACTACAGATTGTACTCGCCGGCGTCGCTCGGTCGCTGTAGTTGAACAGTCAACGAACGAACCGTCACCGACTCACCGTGTAAAATCGTTGTCTGTCTTCCCTGAACTTGGAAATTTGAATTAAAAAATGAAAAGAATCTATCCATCAGGTTCAGAGAAACGGAAAAAGAAGAAGGCTGACGATGAGAAGAGACAAGTGCAAGGTAAGTTAATTTTTAATAACGTAATTTAAGTTAGGGTGTGCGTGGGAATGTTACGCCAGGCGAATCAGGCCTAATATTAATGGCCACGTCCTTAATAACATTATAACTGTTAGTTATTATTACTTTATCTTTACTTATTTAATTTGCAAGTTGATGTTTAGTCATTAATAGAGTAACTGATGAAAAAACTTGGTGCTGCTGACGTTAGCTGCCGTCATGCTGAATCAACATTGCTTGCGCTATGGTCCAGCCGTCGTCCAGCTCTGGGCTACAGACCGCGTAGAGACAGAGACAGACCCACCTCCTAGTCCTATGAATGTATTTTCTTTTTAACAGTTAACGTTACATGACCTACACTAGTTCTGGGAAAGAAAAATACGAAAACTCTTTGTCTCAAATCTCAATAGACACTTATTACAATAACAATAGTTTAATTATTGAACATGAGAGAGAGAGAGAGAGAGAGAGAGAGAGAGAGAGAGAGAGAACGGAAGAGAAAGAGCAATCATTTGATAGTCAAAATCAAAATGAAGTTTAAAATAAAGCTGTTAAAATACAAGCTTTTTCTTATGGTCTTAATTGAATAGGCAATTAAAGATTATTAATAAATATTAATCTATATACTATTATGAAATATTGTATATATTGTTAAGCTAAATCAAGTTAAGTTAACCCAGACCATTTAAACCTAAAGAAAACACTGTGTCCTCTCTGAAACATTATTGAATGATGATCGATACAAGACACCTAAAAGCAAAATGGATTTGGGGTAAATTTTAGTAAAGAATGTATTACTGTATGTAATCAAAAAGGTGAAAAAAATGTCTCTCTCCATGCTGTGAAGGTTTAAAATATGAACATTATGCAAGAGTTAATCAACCATTAATTAAATAATATAATTTAACATTGGATTTCTTTTAATTTACCCTTAACATTGTTTTCTGCTCACACTAATTGTAAAAAACAAAATGTCACTTTCTCAGGAGGAGCCATTCTTAAATATTTTGGTGGTCGTGGAGAAACATTTCAGGAGGCTGACACCAGAGATACAAAGAGACACAAGTAAATATTTCCCACTGCCTTTCTTTTGAATAGTTTTGTGCGCAACTTCAACATAGCTTATTTTCCTTTTGCATTCAGACTGTAATAAAGCTGTAGAAATTTGGCAAATATGTAATCTTTACTTTTACTGTTTCAGTGAGTGTACTTTAATAAGCAGTACAATATTTGTAGGCAATCATGTTAAAAGAGGTACAGATGAAATGTGTAAGGGTTAGATTGTATACAGTTGCTGGTTTGCGGTGGCAATACTCCATTATTCACTGCAAGGCAGGGCCCCAAAATTATCCTGCTTAGGGCCCCCAGATTTACAGAGCCGGCCCTGGCTGAACATATATTAGTTTAATTAGTGACACTTGGCCTACTTTTTAAAATCTTTATTTGAATATAGCAACATTTTTATTTTAAACGTTTTATTTGAATATAGCAACATGAAACCTCGTTCAACTAAATGACAGAGATCCCTCTCCTATCAGCCAATCACTGTGGTCATAATTAGTAGGCGTGTTCTGGGGATATGCATCACTTTGGCATTTGTTTTACACAAAGTAACTTATTTACACTAAATTACTCTGTGACCATTTCCGCCTGGATTTGGCCTACCCAAATTTAAAAGCTTCCCATACCCACATACAGTAGTCCAAATACACAATTTTGGTTTCATTTTACAGGAAACCCTTTCAAGTTATATAAAACACTGCTAAAAATGATAGACATTTAAGCATATGTTGTCTGAGCTGCAAGAGGCGCTTTGATTTTTTGGTTATATATTCATTTTTGATTTTTTTGGTTATAAATAAATTTTTTTATTTAAATTTTTTTTTGGTAATAAATTCTTTTTTGAAAGTGTATATCTCAGGCCCTGTGTGCTCTAGCACCCTGCAGACAGTTTTGGCTGTTTCCAGCATATGTCAGCTAACACTGGAAAAAAATATTTTGTGTCACTGGGATATTGCATTTATGCATGTATATGGGGAGACTTGTATATTGGAGAGATTTGGGTAGGCTGAAATGATACAAACAAAATTATTTTTTTCCAGTATTTGCTGCCATCTAGTGGACACAGCCAAAATTGTCTGCAGGGTGCTAGAGCACATTACAGGGGGGTATTACAGCTCAGACAACATATACTTAAATGTGTATCACTTTTAGCAGTGGTTTATGTAACTTCAAATGGTTTCCTCTAATATGACACCAAAATAGTGTATTTAGACCACTGTATGTGGGTATGGGAAGCTTTCAAATTTGGGGAGGCCAAATCCAGACGGAAATCCCCAAAAATGTTCCCAGAGCTAAGAAGGTTAACTGTATATCATATATCAGAATACAGTGCTTTATTACAATATTGAGAATCATCAGTAATGCATTACAGAAATTAAAAAACATAATAATTTGCATTACAATAAAGATAATATTTGGGGGAAATGTGAATAATTGTCAAAAATATGAAAATGCATAAAATATTTAGCAGGAAGAAGCATTCTCAATGGTCACAATGTAAAAAAGGTCCGAAAATATGCTTTGTTTTCTTTCAAATGAAATATATTTTACTGTTTTTGGGGAGAAAAGCTATACATTTGTTGGTTAGATTCCCTCATTCACTCTCCAGATCTTGCAGTGTAAAATCTATTCAAGGATTGTTATGCTGAAATCATCCTTCACTATGATCAATGTTCTGCTCATAAATAATGCAGACATTTCTATTTCGAGAGAATGATTTAGTCTTGACATGTAGAAGAAACTTTTAGTCAAGCATCTGATAAAAGCAATTACCATTTTGTATTCAGATACTTAACTGTTTCACCACCAAAGTTGCCAGCCAATGGCAGCATTTTAAATCATTTTCACAAAACTTTCATGGCCATTATTTTGTTGTGTGAATTTCTGAACATGCAATATATCAAAAGAAAGAATAAAGCCTCTTCTTTAAAAAAAATAAAAACTAGCTTAATGGATTCTCTTTTAATCAACTTTTGAATGTGGGTAAGTTTCATACAAAAGCAACATTTTGAGCAAAATGCTGAAAATTGTGGCAATGGCGGGGAAAGAGTTAATCATGACCTCTGACCATTCCAAAATCTGACATTAATCAGTGTGTGTGTGTATATATATATATATATATATATATATATATATATATATATGTATATTAAATGCAGATTGGAAAACTGTACATAATTACATAATATAACACTAATATTAATTAATATAATATTTGTTCTTAATTACTGCTTGTGTTCATCCTATAAACATCTACAAGAGCGGCTCTAAAAAGCAGAATATTTAAGGATGATGTTCCTGTAGATTTGTCAGGTCTAACTCTTCTCCTAAAGTGATCATTCAGAGTCAAACCTTCACTGTTTCAGACAGGCATCGCGGCTCGGCATTTGGTGTGTGTGTGTGTGTGTGTGTGTGTGTGTGTGTGTGTTTATTAGTGCATGAACACTCACTGTTGTCCCCTAGCTGCAGTGTCAAGTTCCTGCAGTGCAGGACATTGAGTCGTCTCCCGTTACTGGAGGCAAATGGTGAGTACATGTCTGCAAGAGGAAGCTCAGGTTAACCAACATCATCAATGAACACCTAAACATCTCATACCAGTAGTCAAAGTTTGGACACACTCGACAAACAAATTTGAATCCTCACCACTCGACTGGTTCCTGTATTTCTCTGTGTGCTGTTTTTCTCGGAGCAGCAGTCCCAGAGCAGCCTGACAAAGCAGCGCACCAGACGGCCTCTGGACTGCTGGGAACAGCTGATCATAGTGCTGTGGGATGAAACTGGTGTGAACGTTTCCGGCCTCGAACTCTGGATGCCCCGAAAGACTCAGTAAGAAGTCGATGTTGGTGTTGAGCCCCACAATCTGTCAAATGTACATTTGTTAAACAAATCCTCACTGGAAAAACCACATGACTTTCACATGTGGAACACATACTTCACACATGGGGAACATGAAGTTTTGGAACAATTCCCATGTGAAAATCATGTGGAATACAAGATAAATTTACATTTAGAATAGTGAAGGAAATTAATTCAGTTGTTCAGTTGAAGTAAATTGTGCAGTGCTGTTTTTAAATGTCTTGGATAATGTACACCAAATGATCCAAAACATTATGACCCTAATATGCTGTTGGTTTTCTGCGTGCTGCCAAACAGCGCTGACCCGCTGAGGCATGGACTCTACAAGAGGTGTCCTGAGGTCTCTGGCACCAAGATGCTAGCAGCAGATCCTTCAAGCCCAATAGGTTGTGAGGTGAAGCTGCATTTGGATCAGACTTGTTGGTCCAGCACATTCCACTGATGCTCAGTTGGATTGAGATCTGGGGAATTTGGAGGGCAAGGCAACAGCTGAACTCATGTTCCTTAAACCATTCCTGATCAATGTGTGGCAGGGTGCATTTTCCTGCTGAAAGAGCCACTTCCACCAGGGAACACCATTGTCATGAAGTGGTGGTCCTGGTCTACAGTGACAATGTTTAGGTAGGTGGCACTTGTCAAATTGACGTCCGCACGAATGGCTGGACCTAGCAGAACATTCGCTCCACCGGCTTGTCGTCCCACAGTGCATCCTGGTGCCATCACTTCCCCGGGTAAACGGCGCACATGTACACAACCGTCCACACCATGCAAAAGAAAATGGGACTCATCGGACCAGGCGACCATCTTCCGCTGCTACAAGGTCCAGTTCTGACGCTCACGTGCCCATTGTAGCCACTTTTGACGGTGGACAGGGGTCATCATAGGCACTCTGTTGGCTCGGACCAGACAGGATAGCCTTCAATACGCTCGTGCATCAATGAGCCTTGGCCGCCCAACACACTGTCGCCGGTTTGTGGTTTGTCCCTCCTCGGACACTGTAGGTAAATTCTCCCCACTGCTGACCGGGAGCGACACACAAGCCTTGTCGTTTCAGAGGTACTCTGACCCAGTCGCCTTGCCATAACAATTTGGCCCAAAGTCACTCAGATCTTTATTCCTGTCCATTTCTCTTGCATCCAACATGTTGATTACGAGGACTGATTGTTTTCTTACATCTAATCTATCCAGACCTTAATATGTGGCCTTGTTAGGAGATGATGAACACTATTTACTTCACCTGTGACTGGTCAATATGTTATGGCTCATCAGTGTACAACCAGTCGGTTGTTATTGAAGGGATTATGTAGATGACAGGTTGATCAGGTCTTGCATTACACTGAAGGGGTTTATTCTGCGATAACTACTGGCTGGATCTACATTATCCTGCTTATTACATGGCTACTTGAAACATAGATCAATATTTTATATCTAATTATTTACTTGAGTCTAAATATTTTCTTAGCTCATTAAATGCAAAGCTTCCGTTTAGAAAGCAGTCGCTAGCAAGCGTAGTGCTGACTTCAGTTACCCAGATGAGCCTGTGTTATCAGTTTTTACTGGTTGTTATCGGGGAATAGCATACCGCTGGATGAAGCGAATGACAATCAGAATCAAGTATTCCACAGAGCTGTGTAATAACAGAATAAACTCTGACAGGGTGATCAGAACAGGTCATGAAGGGGTTTATTTTGCAAAAACAACTGACTGGATGGGAACAGGTTTAACAAAAAACATAAAAAAAACGTTGTTACTTGAAAAAAAAAAAAAAAAGATATACTAAAAACACTAAAATATCAGTGCTTGTGAATGAGAATGTGTGCTTACATTGTATTGTCGCAGACAGTATCTGAGTCTTTTCAGAGCAGCTGAGCGATCTTCTCCCCAAACCACCAGTTTAGCGATCATGGGATCATAATGGGCAGACACTTCATCACCTTCGACATTATAAACAGACATACAGCACTTACCAACCAATAGCAATGAAATCATTCATGAATGACATAATCATTAACTAAAAATACATTTATTAAAGAATAAAATGAGAACTTGTTTACTTGTACTTAAGTAAAATCAAGGGCAACACATCATTGTCCAGGAGCATAATTCTGGATTATGTACCATGATCATTGTGTGTTTTTCCTTCTGTCTTCAAAGTTAAAATGACACGTTAATTGCAGGCCGTTAATGGCCGTTGCCATTAAATTAATGCGAGCTTGCAGTGAATTGTAGAGGGACGAAGTTTAATTGGAGAAGTCCAGCATACATGAAAACCTGTTTTCATCCTCATTTTGATTGAGGTCAAAAAATCTTATACATTTTTTTTTACAAATACATAGATGAATTGTTCACAGTAAGATCTATAACATGCATTTACAAAATAATAGGGTGACATTTCATATTTCATGCTGACTTTAAAAGTGAAGATTTTTAGGGATTTTTTTTTTACGCATTTAACACACCTTCCCCGCCCCAGACCTACCGTCCCTTTACGTCATATTACTTTTCATACAGTTGACTGCTGACAAACATAAAGAAGGGCAACAACTCACTGTGTGATGGAGCATCAGTGGCTACTGTAGCAGGCTGAGGGTTTGGGGCGGGGTTACTGTAGCAGGCTGAGGGTTTGGGGCGGGGTTACTGTAGCAGGCTGAGGGTTTGGGGCGGGGTTACTGTAGCAGGCTGAGAGTTTATGGTGAGGCTACTGTAGCAGACTGAGGGTTTGGGGCGTGGCTACTGTCGCAGGCTGAGGGTTTAGGCCGTGGCTACTGTAGCAGGCTGAGAGTTTGGGGTGTGGCTACTGTAGTTTGGGGTGTCACACAGTTGTGATGCGTCATGTCAAAAATGCGTCCGATGCAGATACGTTAGAGGGGTTTATTCCAAACGAGACTCTCACGCTCGTTCAATACATATTGTTAACTCGTGACATAGGAAAACAGCTAAATGTATTCCTAATATGTTGGACCTTTATTGAAACTAGCCTATTTTTACCTGTTGAGACATGCCTTCACAAGCAGCCATAAGAGCTATGATTGTGAGGTTTGAGATGGGGGATGCAAGAAAGATGCATTTGTAAGGTTTTTTGAAGATATGCTTTATTTTTGCTAAATTTGCTAAATTAATTGAATAATAAATATTTGAGGGTCAAAAAGATTATTCGCATTATGACAATACACAAATATTGTATACTAGGACTGGGTATTGACACATTTCACGATTCGATTTCCATTCACAAGCTTGCGATTTGATTACGGTTTTGAATCTATTTGATTCAACATCAATTATTGTGAATATATATATATATATCAGATACAGTACATGGCACATTTTCTTAAGGAAAAAAAACTCTAATGTTGTAAACTATAGGCTACATGGTAATCAGTTGGTACTACAATACTATAATATTGTAGGTTAAAATTAACTGATTTATATACAAACTAATTACACTTAAGGATGTTATTTTATAATAATAAAGTTATAATACTAACTTTACAATTATATAATCATATTTCTACTCCAATTTGTTTTTTGAAATATAAACATTTAAATGGTGGCAGTCATAAAAACTTGACAGATTTATTCAAACATGCATTAATATTGAAGAACATTAAAAATGATAGTGAATAGCCTATGTAATGTGGTTATCAAAATGCTCATCTCTAGATTTCATTTATCTAGCTAACTAATGAGTTTATGGACACTGAATGGTTTTTCTGAGGTAAATGTGACATTGTTCACAAGCTGTTTTAATAATGTCTTTCTGCGGTTGAAACACTGATTGGGCGATTACATGTGACATGATAAGGATTTCGGTAAGTTGTACTCTATCTTTTAACACACTTTCAGATGCTCCTTCATGTTTATTTTGTGCTGTAACTGATATTAAAGCAGAGGAGATGATCTGTTCATGTGAGATGCCGCTTCTCTTGAGCTGAGCTTCTGCGATCTGTCACACCACATTAAAAGGCGCCAAAACTGTTTCTTTTTTAAATTTCGTAATAAAATGGACATAATTTGAAATCTGAGACTTTGTTTCATATAAAAAGTAACAAAGCACAAAGATTTTTGCGATTTATTGGATGGGAGGGGCTCTACAAAGTTCCATTCATTCATTCATCAACTGAAAACGGGATGACTAATCAATTCTTGGGATTTAAGAAACGATATCTGTTCATAAAAATGAGAATCGATTGAAATCGAGAAATTAATATTTTTTACCCAGCCATACTGTATACCTCACAAAATGTCATTAACATGATAGAAAAAGCAGCAAAAAAAATGTTATATGGGAAAGAAATATTATGTAAACTAAAAAAGAAAAAAACTTGTAATATGAGGTTAAATGAAATGTAAAGCACCTTCTCGAACCCCCGTCTCTATCCGTGTGCACTGATCACCCTGCGGGGTGGACAGGTGTAGCAGTGGCCCCGCTCCAGGAAGAAAGTCGTTATTGGGGTCTTCAGCGTATATTCTGGCTTCAAAAGAATGACCCTGCAACACGATCTGCTCCTGCGTGAGGGGCAACTTTTCCCCCGCTGCTACCTGATGGACAAAACACAGCATGACAAGAATCCGAACAATGAACAAACTGAATTAAGTGAAAAGATATTTGCAGCCTCAAATGTGTAAAGAAATCAGGTGTCATTGTGACCCCTTGTGGACAAATCTGCACATGACTGCATTGTATTACTTGGGAAATATGTCAATATTTTAAGTAGCTTACACGCAGTTGCCACTCCACCAGGTCTGTTCCTGTGATCATCTCGGAGACAGGATGTTCCACCTGCAGACGCGTGTTCATCTCCATGAAGTAGAAATTGTGCTGCGCGTCCATGATAAATTCCACAGTTCCTGTTCAGTCAAAAAAAAATTATTCTGTCATCAGTGACTTGTTGTTGACCAGTAAACTACTTAATGGTGAATAAAATGTTAATTTCCTTTAAAGATACATGTTATGCCCTTTTACTAGAATAAGTTTTCATGCTTGATTGTTCATTATTTTCCCAAATTCTCCACTGTTGCGCCATCTCTCTTCCCAGTCTGTCAGTAACGCTCTGTTTAGTTCCTGTCTCAAGCCCCTCCTTCTGAAAAGCACATTGTGCTCTGATTGGTTTGGCTGGAACAGTGTGTTGTGATTGGTCAAGCGCTTTGAGTGTGTTTGGGAAATGTCCCACCCAAGTGGCAACCTCCTCCAGTTTCTCTTGAAGCCAATATGGGAGTGACTTAAACTGCAAATCATCGACTGGCCACTAGGGACAGGCTCCAGAAGGGAACAGAATCTCATTGAGCCCCTTGTTAAAATACCCAACTTTACAGCAGAAAATAAACATGTTTACAGCCTGGTACAAATTGTGGTTTTGGTCTATACGGCTAAATTTGCCCTTCATGAGAACTGTGAGTGGGGTGAATTTTTTTATAACTCATTCGTTTACATTATATAAAGCTTTAAAGTGCTGCATAATTAAGGGCGTGGCCACTTTGAGTGACAGGTGGATAGCCATTTATCTGCTGTCTGTTAGTCATCGCGTCACCTCAGCTCCACCCACGTCCCACCTTTTTGTAGCCTGGATGCCAGCCGAACTTAGCCCCTCCCACAACATTTAAGGTCGGGCAGTTCAGGTCTGGAATTGATCCGTTGTGGAGCAACTATGCCCGAACAAGAGCTGTTCGGACCAATGAAATTGTCAGGGCGGGCTTTAGACAATGATGGACAGATGATCAACAGTAACGCAAGCATCCACGTCACCAAAGAGCGCTTGGGTTGAATTTGTTCTAATCCTAAACGGAGAACTTTCTGTTCGTATATGCATTGACCTTCACTATTTCTCTCAGAAATGATGATCGTGTTGGTAAGTATTATATCCTTAAATTCTTTTTTACAACACCGGCAAGACAGGGTTGCCAAATTTTCACAACAAAACCCGCCCAATTGCTACTCGAAACTAGCCCAGAACCCACCCAATTGCTACTCAAAACTAGCCCAAAACAAGCCCAATTCCAGTCTTCAACTGTCTAATTTTGGTGAGCTCGTGCAAATTGTAGCCTCTTTTCCTATTTGTAGTGGAGATGAGTGGTACCCGGTAGGGTCTTCTGCTGTTGTAGCCCATCCGCCTCAAGGTTGTGCGTGTTGTGGTTTCACAAATGCTTTGCTGCATACCTCGGTTGTAACGAGTGGTTATTTCAGTCAAAGTTGCTCTTCTATCAGCTTGAATCAGTCAGCCCATTCTCCTCTGACCTCTAGCATCAACAAGGCATTTCGCCCACAGGACTGCTGCATACTGGATGTTTTTCCCTTTTCACACCATTCTTTGTAAACCCTAGAAATGGTTGTGCGTGAAAATCCCAGTTACTGAGCAGATTGTGAAATACTCAGACTGGCCCGTCTGGCACCAACAACCATGCCACGCTCAAAATTGCTTAAATCACCTTTCCCATTCTGACATTCAGTTAGGAGTTCAGGAGATTGTCTTGACCAGGACCACACCCCTAAATGCATTGAAGCAACTGCCATGTGATTGGTTGATTAGATAATTGCATTAATGAGAAATTGAACAGGTGTTCCTAATAATCCTTTAGGTGAGTGTATATTATATATTAAAAAAGGCAATATAGAAACTGTATTAGACAATAAACACTACCATTTGGGGTTGGTCGGTAATATTTAAAAAAAATGTTTTTATATAATATATGTTTACCAAGGCTGCATTTATTTGATTAAAAAAAACAGTAAAAATAGAAAGATTAAAATGACTGTTTACTGAAGTGTAATTTTTTCCTGTGATCAAAGCTGAATTTTCAGCATCATTATTTTTTGATGAATAGAATATTTTGTAAGATTATGAATGTATTTACAGTCACTTTTGATTGATTTAAAGGGTTAGTTCACCCACAAATGTAAATGAATTACCCTCATGTCGTTCCACACCTGTAAGACTTCGGAATCTTCAGAACACAAATAAAGATATTTTTAACCAAATATGAGAGATTTCTGTCTAGGGCTGCCCCCTAATAGTCAACTAAAAGGTTAGTTGACGAGAAGAGGCTTAATCGACCAAGATTTTATTAGTTGATTAGTCACAGAAAAAAAAAAAACTCAACAGGAAGTAGCGGTGGGTCCATGTGGTAATTATCGGGCAGGAAATCCAAACGTTCGTCTATCATCCAGCGACCTTAAATATGGCTTATCATTTGAAGCAGGCAAGTCATGGCAACTTTACATAGCCGCTTGCTCTGACGTTAACCTTGATAAATGTGCTCTATCATTAGCTGCATATCCAAGTGTTCTTGTGTTCACTCGCGTCGCTTCATAAAATTGAGGTTAAACCACTGGAGCCACATGATTAGTTTAATGATGACTATCTGGGGCTTTAAAGTGGTAGAGTAGCTGTTAATGGAGGGTGAGAAAGCTCTCAGATTTCATCATGTGTTTAGAAGATGAACGAAAGTCTTACGGGTTGGGAACGACATGAGGGTGAGTAAATAATGACAGAATTAAAATTTTTGCGTGAACTATCCCTTTAATGCGTTCTTGAAGAATAAAAGTATGAATTTCCTTTTTTTTTTTTATTACTGACCCCAAACCATTGAATGGTTGTGTACATATTGTCATCACACTAAAGCCGTCATCACAGAGGTCACATGGCATTATCATCACCTGCTCCAACATAGTTGACTGCTTTAGCTGCCCGCACTGCGGCCTCTCCGAGTTTCTGCCTGACCTCAGGACTGATGCCTGGCTGTAGTTACACACACGTCAGTTTCATTAACACAAGCAAATATCATAACCATAAAGAGGCAAACTTCATCACAATGCAAAAGATGCTGAATGAGTGAATCGGTGTGACTTTTACCCCAGGAGCTTCCTCTATGATCTTCTGATGTCGTCTCTGTACGCTACAGTCTCTCTCAAACAGATAGACCGCATCACCGTACTGGTCTCCAAACACCTGTACCTCCACGTGTCTAATGCAACAGCACAAACACTCACACATCAAATCACGTACATCAAACTGTGTGTGCGACCCGTACTGAACCCAATAAACCAACCAGACCTGGGGTTTTCCACAAACTTCTCGATCAGCATGACATCGTCATTGAAGGACTTGCGTGCTTCTCTCCGAGCGGATTCCAGCTGTTCGTGGAATTCTGCTTCTGAGCTCGCGATTCGCATTCCCTGTGTGAGTCGGCGCAAATAAAGCAGAGAGGTTTCTAACAAGCATAATATCACAGAATCATTCAGTAAAAAACACAACTCACCTTCCCGCCGCCGCCGCGAACGGCTTTAATCATCACAGGGTAGCCAATCTTTGCTGCCTCACTCTGAAGTCTCTCATCTGATTGGTCCTCTCCATGGTAACCCTCGATGATGGGCACGCCAGCAGCTGACATGATGTGTTTAGATGTGCTAAAACATAAGAAACACATATGTATTGGAAGACACACTATAATGTTGGGTAGAATCCTCCCCCGCGTTACGCCCCCAGCTATGACATGACGCCGACCAAGTCTATAAAAAAACAATTTCGTCTATCGACACAAAATCCATAACTTTTTGCCAGCATCGTCTGAAGATGATACGAATCAATTTTAGTGAAAATCAGACAAACGGTCTAGGAGGATTTTTACAAAGTAGGTTTTAAAGAAAATCAAAATGGCAGACAGAAAGTTTGGCTGACTTTGGTATCTATGTTCCCGGCATTACCCAAGGAGTCTATTAATACCAGTTTCACTACAATAGGCTAATTTAATCAAAAGTTAGTTTTTTGTTAATTTCATTATAACTTTTGACCACAAGGTGCCCTAAAACGTTTTGAGCACCGTCAGGGCATGGTGCCAATTACACATACCGAGTTTCATATCTTCTGACCAGTAGGTGGCACTGTGCATGTAGCATCAGGTCATGGTTGTCATAACACCAAGTTTGGTCAGAATACACTAAAGCGTTGCAGAGATATAGTCTTACGTTCATTTTGACGCACTCTTCATGAAATTCGTTCGCACGTTACTCGAGAACACATTTGGTGCTTGGCCCCTATAAGTAGCACTCCCTTCCTATGCGGGTCAATTTGACCCACATAAATAAATGGAAAATGGGGAATTTTTTTCCAGATTCTCAAATAGCTTACCTGATCTGTCTCAGCTGCTCAGTGAACCCAAACAAACAGATGAACTAGAGGAAATGACTAGCAGTATGAGCAACATTTTATCTAGCACATTAGAAATCGTTGCACCAATTAGATTAAAAAAGGTTAGAGAGAAAACTAAAGCACCATGGTACAACAGTGCTACACATGTTATCAAGAGAGAAACTCGTAACTTAGAGCGGAAATGGAAACAAACTAATTTAGAGGTCTTTAGAATCGCGTGGAGAGATAGTATGTCACGTTATAAAAAGGCCCTAAAAGCAGCCAGGGCTGAGCATCTCCGCAAACTAATAGAAAATAATCAAAATAACCCAAGGTTTTTATTTAACACCGTGGCTAGACTAACAAATAAACAAGCATCGCCTGAGCAAAATATTCCGTTACAGTTTAGTAGTAATGATTTTATGAATTTCTTCACTGAGAAAATAGAAAGCATCAGAAATAAAATTGTAAATGTACAATCTTTAA
Source organism: Romanogobio albipinnatus (assembly GCA_023566225.1). Taxonomy (NCBI): domain Eukaryota; kingdom Metazoa; phylum Chordata; class Actinopteri; order Cypriniformes; family Gobionidae; genus Romanogobio; species Romanogobio albipinnatus. Next base: position 25,701,618 of record CM042263.1, on the reverse strand, counting down.
TGATGTCTTATGATTCAACCGCTACTATCGCCCCTCAAGAACTACTACACCGCTTTACAACTATAGGACAGGAAGAGCTAAATAAACTTATCATTGCATCTAAACCAACAACATGTTTATTAGATCCAATACCCACTAAACTACTCAAAGAGTTGTTACCTGTATTGGAAGAGCCTCTTCTCAATATTATTAACTCGTCTTTATCTTTAGGTCATGTTCCAAGAATATTCAAGCTGGCAGTCATAAAACCTCTCATTAAGAAGCCACAATTAGATCATAATAACCTAGCAAATTACAGACCAATTTCAAATCTTCCTTTTATGTCTAAAATACTAGAAAAAGTTGTGTCCGCTCAATTGTGCTCTTTCTTGCAAGAAAATGATATCTATGAAAAATTTCAATCAGGATTCAGGCCGCATCACAGCACAGAAACTGCGCTCCTTAAAATCACAAATGATTTACTTCTAGCTTCTGACCAAGGCTGTATCTCAATACTAGTTCTACTCGATCTTAGTGCTGCATTCGATACTATAGATCATAAAATACTCATAGATCGACTTCAAAATTATACTGGTGTTCAGGGACAGGCATTAAACTGGTTTAGATCGTACTTATCAGACCGCTACCATTTTGTCTGTCTAAATGGGGAAAAATCCAGGATGATGTCAGTAGACTATGGGGTGCCGCAAGGATCCGTATTAGGCCCTCTGCTATTCTCAATATATATGCTACCGCTTGGTAATATTATAAGAAAACATGGAATTAATTTCCACTGTTATGCTGATGACACTCAATTATATATTTCATCACGACCGGACGAAAACGCTAAATTATCTAAACTGACAGCATGTGTTGAAGATATTAAATACTGGATGACGTGTAATTTTCTGCTATTAAATTCAGATAAAACGGAGGTATTACTTATTGGTCCAAAAAACTGCCCACAAAACCTTGCACAATACAACTTTACCTTGGAAGGATGTCCTGTCACTTTATCCACTACAGTAAAAGACCTAGGTGTTATACTAGACCGCAACCTGACATTCGAAAATCATATTTCATATGTTACAAGAACGGCATTTTTCCACCTTAGAAACATTGCTAAGCTACGTAACATGCTATCTATTCCTGATGCAGAAAAGTTAGTTCATGCATTCATGACCTCGAGATTAGATTACTGTAATGCTTTATTAGCTGGTTGTCCTGCATCCTCAATAAACAAACTACAGTTAGTCCAAAACGCAGCTGCTAGAGTTCTTACTAGGTCAAGAAAATATGATCATATAACACCAATTTTATCATCTCTACACTGGTTACCTATTAAGTTCCGTATCAATTACAAATTATTGCTACTGACCTATAAAGCCCTAAATGGTTTAGCTCCAGTGTATCTAACGGATCTTCTATCGCCCTACAACCCATCGCGCTCTTTAAGGTCACTAAACTCTAGGCTTCTGGTCATTCCTAGGATATCCAAGTCCACTAAAGGAGGGAGGGCTTTTTCACATTTGGCTCCTAAACTCTGGAATAGTCTTCCTGATATTGTCCGAGGTTCAGACTCGCTGTCCCAGTTTAAAACTAGATTAAAGACACATCTCTTTAGCCAAGCATTCACATTATAATTACCTTTTATACTACAGTTAAATCGGAACAACAGCATTAATATAATATTCTGAACAGCAGCTACGCTAATTATTTCCCATCTGCTTTTCTGTTGTTATCTCGGGACACTAGTCCCGAGGTAAATAGTTTGTCAGCTCCGGTTGGTATCCAGCCTCTCATGAAGACTTTGGATGCCCCAACACCTGTGATGAGACGACTCCACGCCTGTGAAGAGACGACTCAACGCCAGCGTTGTTATGGCCTAAATTAATACACGACTGATTATCTTTTTCGAACATTGTTCTTTAACATTGTGTTTTTTAACATTTTTTATACTGTTCATCTATGAAATGCACTTTCTGTAAAGCTGCTTTGAAACAATGTGTATTGTGAAAAGCGCTATACAAATAAATTTGAATTGAATTGAATTGAATTTGTCAAAAAAATATAAAAAATCTGGCACAATCCAGAACACACACACACACACAAACACATACATATGTACACACACCTATGAATTCTCATTAAAATGAATGTGGTTATATAACGGGGGCAATGGTGAAAAAAAGTATAATTTTAAGGCTTCGGGTCATTTTGACCCATGATGGAAGGGAGTGCTACATGTTTGCGAGGAGAGCATAAAGGTTGAAAAATGGATTACTGAACAAAACACAACAGTTAAAATTATAATCTACATGTGCTTTAGAGTGAATTAAGTACATTAAGTACATCTTTAAAGCATGAAAAAAGATTATTAAAACAATGATTTAAAAATGTACTTTACACTAAAACTTTTCTTTTGAGTGCACTTTAAGTGTACTTAAGCGTGTTTAGAAATGCTTAAACATTTTTCATGTACAGAAAAATCATGACAGTGTACTCTGTTAAAGGGTTAGTTCACCCAAAATTGAAAATAAAGTCAGTAATTACTCACCCTCATGTTATTCCAACCATGTAAGACCTTCGTTCATCTTCGGAACATAATTTAGTATATTTTTGATTAAATCTGAGAGCTCATATCATGCGACGAAAATACTTTTTGAGCGGAAAAACAACAAAAATAACGACTTTATCCCACTATTTATCCCACTATATACTCTCTGACAAGAGTTCGCGGGAGTGCCACGTTATCGCGCATGCGTCGTGGCACTCCCGCGAACTCTCGTCAGAGGCTCAAATTGAACAATAATAGTGGGATAAAGTCGTTATTTTTGTTGTTTTTCCGCTCAAAAAGTATTTTCGTCGCATGATAGACTTAATACAGAGCCACTGTAGTCATTTGGACTCCTTAAATGACGTTTTTACTTACTATTCTGGGCCATCAAGTTTCATTCCCTCTGAAAGCCTATGGAGGAGTGAGACAGCTCTCAGATTTCATCAAAAATATACTAAATTATGTTCCGAAGATGAACGAAGGTCTTACATGGTTGGAACAACATGAGGGTGAGTAATAACTGACTTTATTTTCAATTTTGGGTGAACTAACCCTTTAAGTGCTCTTAAGTGGCCTTTTATTGAATTCATATATCTGCAAGTATAGTTTTTAAAAAATATAAAAGTGCACATTCAATACCATTAAGAACACTTCTTTTACATAAGGGTTGCTTAAGCTTTTCTAGGGTATTATTATGCAGTTCAAATAACATGTTTTTGCAAATGTTCTCATGATTTATGATCAAAATATTTGCACCTTTTGATTCCCATGTCCCGGATGGCTGATGAAGGTGGGCCGATGAAGATGATGCCTTCTTGTTTGCACAGTTCAGCAAACTCTGTATTTTCTGACAGGAAACCATATCCAGGATGGACCGCCTTACCAAAACAATGACAATAAAAAGAAAGAGATTGTCAAAATAGATATATCCCCCTTGTTCAAAAAGCCATCTCTTGACGTTAACACACCTGAGCAGAGGATTTCTTGGCCACATCAAGGATCTTGTCCATGCACAGGTAACTCTGCTGAGACGCTGCTGGTCCGATATGATACGCCTCATCCGCCTAGAGATACAGAGGGAATGAGACCACTGACAAACGTTAAGGTTTTTTAATGGTTCTGAAAGAAGTCTCTTCTGATCACCAAGGCTGCATTTATTTGATCAAATGCAGTAAAAACTGTAAATTAAAATCACTGTTTTCTATGTGAATACAGTTGTGGTCAGAATTATTGGCACTCCTGGTAAATATGATCAAAGGCGGCTGTAAAAATAAATCTGCAGTATTTATCCTTTTGATCTTTCATAAAAAAAATAAAAAAAAAGCAAACATCTAACCCTTCATTGAAGTAGAAGTATTGAAATATATTATGAAATTAATGCTGCTCTTCAATGCAAGTTGGCCACAATTATAGGCACCCCTAGAATTTTTTATGAGTAAAATATCTCGGAAGTATATTCCCATACATTTTTTTATATGTTTTAGCACACCAGGGTGACTAGGAGCATGAAATTGTCCAGCCATGACTTCCTGTTCCACAGGAGTATAAATATGAGGAAACACAAAGGCCGAATTCCCTCAATCATTCATCACAATGTGTAAAACCAATGAATATAGTTCTGAGCTTCACAAAATAGAAAGTGGCTGTAAGAAAACAGCGAAAGCATTGAAAATCCCCATTTCCACCATCAGGGCAATAATTAAGAAGTTCCAATCAACTGAAGATTCATATGTCTATTTGTCTATATCGTCCCAATGCACGGCGAGGAGGAGCGTTTGAGTGGACAAAGCTCTTCAAGGGTCACAGCTGGAGAATTGCAGAGATTAGACGAGTCTTGGGCTCAGAAAGCCTAAAACCATATCAAACAACCCCTACATCACCACATGTTGTATTTCCACCCCACACTTTCAATTCTTTTATTTCAATGAAAGGTTAGAATTTTTCGAACGAAAGATCAAAATGATAAACAATACAGATTTATTTTCACAGCTGACTTTGATCATATTTACCAGGGGTGCCAATATAAGTGAAGGGCACTGTATATTATGAGAAAATTTGTTAATTCCTCACCTTCATGTCATTCCAAACCCGCAAGACATCCGTTCATCTTCGGAACACAAATAAAGATATTTTTGAGCTCTCAGACCCCACATAGACAGCAACACAACGACCACGTTCAAGACCCAGAAAGGTAGTATAGACAGTTCAAATAGTCCATGTGACTCCAGTGGTTCAACCGTAATGTTATGAAGTCACGAGAATACTTTTTTTGCGTAAAAAACAAACAAAAATAACGACTTTATGCAACAATCTCCTCTCCCCGGTCACTCTCCTACGCGATTCCCTTTGTTGGGCTATTCACAAAGCTTTGGGTTCTAAAGCAGAATGGCGGCTCACTATTGGCAGATCACGATCCCATGATCACATGCATGCGTTGTGGTGCTTACGTGAAACGTGAAGGAGACTAGCATGGAGGAGTAGCGATTGTTGAATCAAGTCATTATTTTTGTTTGTTTTTGCGCACAAAAAGTATTCTCATGGCTTCATAACATTAAGGTTGAACCGCTATTTTAACAATGTCTTCACTACCTTTACGGACCTTGAAAGTTGCAATTACGTTGCAATCTATGGCGGGTTCAGAGAGGTCTCGGATTTCATCAAAAATATCTTTGTGTTTCAAAGATGAGCAGAGGTCTTACAGGTTTAGAACGACAACCTCGTAATCTCATAATTGTATCATTGATTTGATTAATTCTGACAATATGACAACAAGCTGATGTTTTCTTTCAAATGAGTGTAATGTTTGAGGTCCAAACAATGTGTTTGCCATTTATTGGATTTGGGTTCTAAATGGGGATGCAATTTAACAGGTTAAGGTATTATTGGTGTAGTTAAAGCTGTTAAACTTAACAGTATTTTCTCTCTCATGGTTATTTCTTGTGTCAAAGAACCCAGAGAAAGTCTAAATTGCTGTAATTGTTGTATGCAAGGCTGTGGTTCATTGACTTAAAAAGAAAGCAAAGCACAAAAAGTAAAGATGAATTTGACTGATAACATGTTTTTTTAAAAAGGTTTCTCTCAGGGCTGGTTTACCTCAAAATGTGACATATGCAAATCAAATTGTTGGGCCCCCAATCCCATAGAAAGGACCCCAGCCCTATTACCAACCAAATATTCATCAAATATTAGTGGTGGGAATCTTTAGTCACCCCACAATCCGATCCGATTCCGGGAGTCACGATCCAGTTCCAAAATTATTCTACTTTTATTCTTATTAATTAACTAGTTTACCGACTTGAATTTTTTAAAATGACATATGTAATAAGTACTTTATAAAATAACTACAAATTAAATTGTCTGTTAAGAATTTTAAACTATTTTAGCTTCAAAACATAAAAGCAAGTAGTAAATAATAAGAGGAACAAAGAAACATATTACAAGCAATAAACAAAGAGTGCTTTTAGTATTTAAGATTTTCTGAACGTTTTCCATTTAAGAACTGAGAGTGATTTTTCTCTCATCTTTAAAGTTGTTTGATTATGACATCATAGACAGCGGGAGATAAGCTGCATTCACGCACATATCTCTTTTGAAATATTAGAAGATGTGGTTTGTCCTGACTGTTTAATCCCTTAAGACATAACTGGCTGTGTTTACATAATTTTGCGGCATGAAACAATTTTGAGATGCAAGTAAAATAAACCACTTACACCAACTCAAACACAGCCAAATGCCAAAGCGCTCTTCACAAAGTGCACATCAGCATTTGAAATTGAAAGCAGCCTTCTGCCAGTGAGTTTCATATTTTTAAAGGTGTCATGAACTGGCTTTTTAATTTTTTTATACTGTTGTCTGGGGTCAATTTATGACGTTCACATGGTTTTTACATTCAAAAACATCATAATGAATAAGTAATAGGCTATTTTCTGCCATGGTTTTGAGGCTCTCTGAAAAACGCTCGGTTTTGATGGGCGTGCTGCACTGAAGACTTGGAAGTAAACGCCCATGACTAGGATTGGATAAGATTTGCATATTTAATGAGCTTCAGCTCCCTCTGTACATGTGGGGATTGTTTTAAAAGCGTCTGGGGCTTCCGGCTTAGCTAAGCATGGAGTAGGACGCATCGAGCCTCGCTCCTACAGAGTTTTTTTTTCTCCATTATTTTAAGCACGTTTTGCTCACTTTTGGTAGCTTATACGTTTTTCTAAACCTGTTTTGAACAAGAATTATTTGATTTTCGGTGATTGCAATGCCACCCAAGGTCAATAAAAGCGCAAACGCCTCTCAGCCGCACCTGCGGCCTGTTGCCAACGCTGCATCCCCGCCTCGTGGTGAAACCTCGCCGTCGCTAGAGACCGCGCTGGCAGATGCCAATGTTAATGCTCTCAGGACTGAACTTCTCTGCGCCCTTCGTGAAGAAATTCCAGCAATATTTAAAGCCGAACTTCACGCAGCGTTAGGTGACAACCTCTCCTCGATTAAATCTGAGCTGCTAGCACTGAAAACTGACCTTTCCTCCAATATTTCCGCTATGCAACAAAACTATACCGGACTCAAGGATACCGTGTCAGAGATGGAGCAGTCCCTCTCCACTTGCACCGATGACATAGCCACTCTTCGTACTAAGGTGGAGAACATGTCTGGAGAACTGGTTAAATTGGAGAGCAAATGTGATGATTTGGAATCTAGGTCACGCCGTAACAATGTCCGTATTGTCGGGGTGCCGGAGGATACTCCAAATAATTTATCTACAGAGTATGTGTCAAAACTCTTGATGGAGGCATTCACACTTGAGAAAGAACCGCTTGTGGATCGTGCTCACCGGACCCTGGCTCCCAAACCTAAGCCGGGTGAACGTCCGCGCGCGATAGTGGCAAGGCTCCACTATTATACAGACTGTGCGAATATCCTCAAGAAAGCCAGAGAGCTACAGCGGATTAAACTACACAACATGACCATATCCGTTTTCCCTGACTACACCGCTAAAACAACACGAGCGCGTGCAGCTTTCAACGAGGTTCGACGCCAGCTACGGGACATCGAAGGAGTCCGGTTCGGCATCCTCCATCCAGCCAAGTTACGCATCACATACGAGGGAGTGCAGCGCGACTTCACTTCACCAGCTGACGCTAAGGCGTTTATTAGCAAAATTACAAAATAGACTGATTATAGATTGAGGGTTGCATATTGTTTATTCACAAACTTGGTTGGTCCAACACGACTATGTTGGTGAGTGTAATTATAACTTTCTGTTTTGTTTAACTCAGTTTGTACCGCACTACCAATGAGTGTAGGGGGTTATTTCATTTTTTATACGTGCCTTAAAATTACACGCGTGTCTTACAATTTTCTTTTTATTGTTAAATAGCTCTGTAGGAGCTTTCTTTATAGGTTATGGTTAGCTATATAGTCGTAAGCGTTTTCTTTTTTCTTGCTCCGCTTAGGAGCTTGCACTGCTGTCTCTGTCGTTTGGGGATGGGGCAATTTGCGGTGCGGGTGGGGGGAAGGTGGGAAGAGGACGTGGTCCAATGTTCTGTTAAGTTAATTTCACTTTTCATGTTTGTTCACATCTATGTCTGTTTCATTTTGTTTGTGTGTCACCGCTTTTTTCCCTTTTCTTTTTATGGGGGTGGGAGGAACGACCTGTTTAAATGTGTAGCCTACTTCCAAACCAAAGTCTGTTAGCTATGGCCAGCACTCAAGGTCAAAAATGTGGTGATTCGAGTGGTATTCGATTTTTGAGTTGGAATGTGAAAGGCTTAAATAGCCCCACTAAGCGGTCCAAAATATTTTCACACTTAAAGCGCCTGAAGAGTGATGTAATATTTTTACAGGAGACCCATTTGCGCGACAGGGACCATGTTAGACTCCGATGTCCATGGGTGGGAAACGTGTTCCATTCGACGTTTAATTCTAGAGCCAGAGGGGTAGCTATTCTGATCAATAAAAGAGTTCAGTTTATTCCTTCAAAGATAGTGGCTGACAAGAACGGGAGATACCTAATAGTTGCTGGCACTCTTTGTAATAACCCTGTATTGCTGGTCAATGTATATGCTCCGAATTTTGATAATCCGGGTTTTATAGACAAGTTGTGGAGTACCCTCCCTTTCCTTGACACCCATCTTTTAATACTGGCTGGTGATCTGAATTGTGTTGTTGACCCCGCCTTAGATCGTTCAAATCCTCGAACCCTGACCCAGTCTTCTATGTCCAAATCCATTTCGGATTTTATGAGTAAAAACGGGTTCGTAGATCCTTGGAGATTTTATAACCCTAGTGCCAGGACATATTCCTTCTTCTCTCAGGTGCACCAGTCTTTTTCACGTATTGATTATTTTTTTATTGACAATTCCCTAATCCCTAAAGTCACTGCGTCTGATTATCACGCAATTGTTATTTCTGACCATGCACCACTTAGTGTTAATATCAAATTTGTGAACCAGCCGCTTTTTTCCTCACCCTGGAGGTTCAATTCTTTGTTGTTGTCAGACGAGGCATTTAACGTTTTCACTTTGTCCGCAATAGATGAATATATAGTCTTTAATAGGAGTGATGCTGTCTCAGCTTCATTGTTGTGGGAATCTCTTAAAGCGTATATGCGTGGACAAATTATTTCGTATTCTGTCCATTCCAATAAAGACCGCAAAACTAAGCTTCAGGATCTAACTACAAACATTTATGATTTAGACAAGCAAATGGCTGCCAATCCATCCCCCAGCATTCAAAAGAAACGACTTGAGCTACAGACTGAATTTGACTTGCTTTCAACAACTGAAGCTGAGCGTCTTCTGTTGCGTTCTCGCGCAATTTATTATGAGCATGGTGATAAACCTAGTAGGCTCTTGGCCCACCAATTAAAGCGCCAGGCTGCTTCCCGTTTGATACCTCAAATTAAAGACAGGGCTGGCAAAATGGTTTCTGAACCTAAGGAAATAAATAATGTATTTAAAACGTATTATTCATCTCTGTATAAGTCTGAATCTGTAGCTGATACATCTGATTTGGCTTCTTTTCTCGAAGATTTGGCAGTGCCTGCCGTTGACCCCACCATGGCTGAACAATTAGATGCGCCCCTAAAATTAGAAGAGGTTATACATGCTATTAAAGCTATGCATAATGGTAAGGCACCAGGCCCTGACGGGTTCCCTGCTGAATTTTTAAAGAAATTTATAGACCGTTTAGCTCCACTTCTTCTTTTAGTATACAATGAATCTTTAGAACATGGCTCTTTGCCTCCCACTTTTTCTCAGGCAGTCATCACGCTTCTTTTAAAGAAGGATAAGGATCCTACATCTTGTGCCTCGTATAGACCTATATCCCTTCTCAATGTGGATGTAAAAATCTTGGCCAAGGTATTAGCGAGACGCCTTGAAAAAATACTTCCTTCTATTATTTCAGAGGAACAGAATGGCTTTATTAAAGGACGGCAGTTATTTTCTAATGTTCGCACACTTTTGAATGTCATTCTGTCTAATCACTCTTTAACTAGTCCTGAAGTAGTCATTTCGCTTGATGCCGAGAAAGCTTTCGATCGGGTGGAATGGGTCTATCTTTTTGCCGTCCTAAATAAGTTTGGTTTTGGGGACCGATTTATCTCATGGATTCGATTATTGTACAATTCCCCTCAGGCTAGTGTCCGCACAAATGAGATTACTTCTGACTATTTTCTTTTGTCACGTGGCACTAGACAGGGCTGCCCCCTGTCTCCCTTACTTTTTGCTTTGGCCATTGAACCCTTGTCGTTAGCTTTGCAATCACTCACTTCATTCCACGGAGTATCCCGCTATAATATTGGTCTGAAATTGTCACTGTATGCAGATGATCTCCTTTTATATGTTTCTGATCCTTTGGCAAGTGTTCCACCAATTTTATCTTTGCTGAAGAGATTTGGCTCTTTTTCAGGTTATAAAGTGAACTTACTTAAAAGTGAATGCTATCCTATAAATTCTCTAGCTCTTACACTGAAACAGTCTGACATTCCTTTCAAGTTCAGTCCTTCAGGTTTCAAATATTTAGGAGTCAACGTGACCCGGACTCTGCCTTCCTTATATTCGGCTAATTTCTCCCCATTGCTTAGCCAGATCAAGTTAGATTTTCAAAGGTGGAGTTCCCTCCCTTTGTCTCTAATTGGTCGTATCAACTCCATTAAGATGAATATTTTGCCGCGGTTGCTTTTTCTGTTTCAGTGTATCCCTATATTTTTGCCCAAAAAATTTTTCAAAACACTGGACCAACTTATTACCTCTTTTTTGTGGGGAGGTAAAAATCCCAGGGTGAGGAAATCACTTTTGCAGAGATTTACGTTTAGTGGCGGTCTGGCTTTACCTAATTTTTTGTTGTATTATTGGTCGGTTCATATTCACAAATTGACTTACTGGCTTCAATCACGAGAACTGCTATGGTGTAGGCTTGAGGACCAGTCCTGTATCTCCTCTTCTTTAAATGCTTTACTGACATCTCCCCTCCCAATTAAACCATCTTTTTTCACAAAGAATCCTGTGGTTCAGTCCAGTATTAAAATCTGGTCCCAATTCAGGAATAATTACAAGTTTGTCTCAGCCTCAACCACAATGCCTATAACAAAAAATCACTTATTTCCCCCTGGCCTGACTGACGCTGTCTATATACAGTGGGAAAACTCTGGCATTAAAAGTTTTAAAGACTTGTATAAAGACCGCCTTTTCTCAAGTTTTTCCACTTTGTCCTCTGAAATGAACCTCCCGGCTGCTCATTTATTTCGCTACTTTCAGATTCGGCACTGTGCTTCGTCTCTCTTCCCTTCCCATCCTTCACTTCCTAATACTCAACTTTGGGAAGAGCTGTTGTCTCTTAAGCCCAACAAGAAATCTATTATATCAATAATATATAAACAGTTAATGGATTTGGACACCTATTCAACAGCTAAAATTCAGAAGTCTTGGGAACAGGAGCTAGGAATAACTTTTTCAGATCAGCAATGGGAAAAGGCATTATCATGTATTCGTTCTAGCACATCCTGTGTAAGGTTGCAGCTAATTCAGTTTAAGGTATTATACAGAGTACATTATTCAAGGTCTCGATTATCTGAAATTTATCCACAGATAACTGATCAGTGTGAGCGGTGTCACGGTACCCCATGTAATCTTGGTCACATGTTTTTCTCCTGCCCTAAACTTCACAATTTCTGGAGCCAGTATTCCATGATTCTCTCCAAAGCTCTTAGAATTCAGGTTCATATGGATCCCTTTTTGGCTGTATTTGGACTCTCTGTCAACTCTGTGTTAACTGACCCTGCTCAGGCTGATATATTGACATTTACTTCACTTGTGGCTAGACGGTGCATTTTACTTCTCTGGAAAGCCTCTAAAGCACCCTCAGTTTCTGTGTGGCTTCAGAATGTGATGTCGTTGCTTAAATTGGAAAAGATAAAGTTTTCATCTAAGGGAAATTCTGAAAAGTTTCACCACAAATGGGATTCTTTCATGGATTATTTTAAATCGCTACAAACTCTACCATGTGATTGACTCTGCCCTCCCTTGTTTTTTTTATTTATTTTTTAGTTTATTTATTTTCTTTTTTTTAATTTATTTTATTTTTTATTCATTTACCCATTTTTATAGCGTGTGTTTTGTTTTCTGTCTCCTGTGTCACTGTGTTTTAAAATAACAAAATTTAAGGGGAATACCTCTAAACTGTTTGTACATGATTGTTTGTGATATTTCCTCAATAAAAAGATTGGGAAAAAAAAAAAAAAAGCGTCTGGAGAAACGCTCACAGGACTCGCGAAATGCCTTTGTCAAACAAACACAATGATTCATCTCTCATCCACCCGACTGGAATGTTATTTTTGTATTTTGGCCCGCCCGATCGGTGAATAACCGTGATCCGTACACACGCGCGCACGCAAGAAAGGAATGTTGTTTAACTATTTAAGATAGCCCGTCAGCAGGCCGTGATACGTTTTGGTAGCCCGTCTGAAAAACACATAGGCCCGGCACTTTGGCCTTTGCGAGCACTGGCGTTACAAGTCCGAGTCTGATCACGAATGAACCAATAGCACCTTCTCCAGCCTGTGACAGCGTGCTAAGGAATGTAATCAATAGATATCAAACGATCTGTAACAATGCAATACTAACACATATCAAAAAAACATGTTTTACTCACATAAGTGTGTTGCACCGTTCCTGTCGGATCCAATATAGAAGGCACAGCATTGTGTTGTAACCTCTATATGTCTACATGTCTCGAAATGCATCTTGTTTACAATCGATTCTGCGGTGAAATGAAGCGAACAAACGCGCAATGTCTTACGCACGTGAGCTGCTCGGTAGAGCGATCCGTTTAGCTCCACGAGCCGGTGGGCGGGCTTGAGGCGGCGCTTCTGCATACTATTACGTCAGTGGTCGACATATTCTGAGATCTCTCGTTTTCTGGGCCTGGTGTCAATAAAAGCTTTTCTTTGACTAACAAGGACGTTTTCAGCTCTGAAACTCTGAACAGGATATTCTTATATCACAATTAACTTTTATATATCAAAGGCTCAAGGGAAAGTTGATTTCTAAATTCATCACCCCTTTATTATATACAAGTCCACTGCATTCCAAAAGACATAAATTATGACTTTGCACGCGTTTCTCACAGCGAATATTCTGCAATGAAGCTCGCAAATGTTCTTATAATTCGTTTGAACCTTTCCGAACTTTATGAAAGATTATTTTATGGTGTATGTGTGTGAGGAATTGGAAGCAAGCAGAATACAGGTGTTTCTAAAGCACACTCAGCATCATCCCACATCTGGTTAAAAACTAAGGTCAGAATTGATCCAGAATCATTGTATCGCGATTTTGTCTCCATCAATGGATAATTTTTTGTCTCCCACCGATATCAAACATGTCTAGTTGGTAGAGTCAGCAGAGTTTCCCTCACCATGGCCACATGCATGGCATGTCTGTCTGCATCGCTGTACACGGCCACAGAGCGGACACCCATCTTCCTCGCTGTCCGCATCACCCGGCACGCAATCTCTCCTCTGTTAGCAATGACAACCTTCTCAATCCTGCCTGTGAGAGAGAAACAAAGCCTATAAGCACCCTTGTAAATAATAATAACAAATATAGCTGCAAGCACCATCTATGGTCCAATCTCCATAAAAGTTTGCATGCTTAAAGGGATAGTTCACCCAAAAATGAAAATTAGCCCATCATTTACTCACCCTCAAGTCATCCTAGGTGTATATGACATTCTTCTTTCAGAAAAATATAAATCTCACAGGCAAAAATTTTCATTTTTGGGTGAACTATCCCTTTAAGAATTATACACCAATCAAGAATAACATTATGACCTAATGACCTAACACTTTTGCTGCCAAAACATCCCTGAGCCGCCGAGGCATGGACTCCACTAGACCCCTGAAAGTCCCGTAAGTTGCGAGGTGGGGCCTCCATGGATCGAGCTTGTTTGTTCAGCACATCCCACATATGCTCGATTTAACTGAGATCTGGGGAATTTGGAGGCCAAGTCAACACTAAATGACGTGAGTTTTTACATAAAACAAGCTAAATGATCACTTTTGATGGATACTGAGCACTGCAGACCAGGAACACCCCACAAGAGCTGCAGTTTTGGAGATGCTCTGACCCAGTCGTCTAGCCATCACAATTTGGCCTGTCAAACTCGCTCAAATCCTTACGCTTGCCCATTTTTCCTGCTTCTAACACATCAACTTTGAATGTTCAGAATGTTCACTTGCTGCCTAATATATCCCACCCACTAACAGGTGCCGTGATGAAAAGATAATCACTGTTATTCACCGGTGTATCACATGTGCTCACCTCCGAAATTCTATTTTGAGAATATTTAGCCACACACACAATTTCTAAATGACCCTGTTATAGCTAGCTACCCAAAGGGCAAACTTCAACTTTCAAAAAAAAAAAAAAGATTGACCTAGAGTCCAGAAAATTGGACTGCATTGGTTTTATTCAGATTGATCGGAAAACCTAGGACTAGTTCGCAAATTCTTTTTTCAAAATTGTAAATATTTAATGAGCTATTTGATTGACAGCACACATACTGGCCTATGGTTTGGTCTGCACGATCAGTTTCACGGCAGAAGAAAAATAATGATAATTCTAACAATTACAAAAAGATAATAATAATATATGTAAATGAACATAAAAGGTAATGACAGTTCTTACCCACAGATGCATGTCTGAAGGATCCTTTGGTCCAGATAAGTGTCCTGCAGTCAAGAGAGCATGATATCTGAGCACTGGTTTTGTTTAGTAAACACTTTGAATGGAGTCAAGGGCAAACACATCTGCAGAGGTCATGACCTCTCCATGTAATGTCAAACATGGGTATCTATCACTGAGAGATGCTTAATAACACAGCAAAACATCACACGCATATATTAATAACTGCTCACTGAGCTCATCTTCAGTCACCTTGGACAACATACACATTCATAAACAATCACACGTTTTCTGCCCTATATATGACTTCACATCTGCATTTAGACATAAAGATATGAGTGCAATGAGACTCAAAGGTCCGCGTGCATTAGTTTAAAAGAGAAATGTACTACTTAAAGTTTGAATGTCATACATCTGACTGATCGACTTATGCAGAACTCTGAACACGGCCAACTTTAATGAACTATATGTGCTCTTTAAATTATATAATAAAGTAGCTTGTGACTTACAGCAGGTGTTTGTTTACAGCTCTGTCGATGTGAGTTTTCAGAAACACTGCAGCCATGATCACTGTTAGCAAATGACAAATGGGTGCAACTACTCGACTCCTGCCTTGAAACAGCACATTAATGTCATATATTTCATGGGTTTACAGTTCCATTCTCATAACATTCATAGATTACTTCCAAACATTTATACTCTGTTCAACTAATCCGTGTGAAATGACATTAAAACGATAATACGTGTAGCGACTGCAATAGCAAACCCATTAAGTTTGTCCTCTTTATATTACCGTACTTCTATCGGCCAATCAGAAAAGAGAGATTGGAGGCGGCGCCTGACGTGATTGTGTAGGGTTTGTGGGATATGAAGTAAATTAAGACACCAGACTCTTCACTGAAACAAAAGGTTACTTTTAATAATATAGACCTACTTGAAGGCATAATACATTTATATTCACGATTTAAAGAGATTTAAAGCCACACCAGCTTATTATGGAGGATGAAACCTGCAAAAACAAAAAAAATACGCAAAATAAATAGGCCTACGCAAATAAATAAAAAAGAAATCAAGAAAATCATGCATAAATAAATATAGGCTATAAATAGTGGCATACAGATTGCCTTCTGGTGTTTGATTGACACCCTCTCATTAGGGAAAATAAATATGAAACTACATTAAAAAATTAATAAACAGTTAAAAGGGAAAAAAGTGAACTTTCAGTTTAGAATTTCCTTTAATATTTTTTTAAATGGATTTAATAAATGTAGAATTTTGTGGATGTATTTATTTCTTCATTTGCGTAAGCTATTTATTCATTTATTGTTTTTGCAAGTTTCGTCATCAATTCACACTATTATGTTATAATAATGCTATATATATATATATATATATATATATATATATATATATATATATATATATATATATATATATATATATATATATATATATATATATATATATATATATATATATATATAATTTTACTCTAATTTATTTACTTTATTCTAATATACCACATTGTCTGCACTCAAAAAGGTTTTTTTTTTTTTTTTTGCAATGAGACGTTTCTATTTCATGTATTTCTATAATAAAAATACATATGTGATAGGCCTACATCTCAACATGAAATGTGGCAGCAAAAAATAAAACAAAAAATAATAAACTTATACATCCATGTCAAACAACCAATATAATTATTGTTCACAGTAATGAAAATACTGATTGCACAACTGTCCCGCAGGAGGCGATATGCCCTAAGAATATAAACCTCCACTAAACACGCACGGGCCAGTGCCTTATGCAATTTCCCACGAAATCCTTCCCGACATCAAGTAGGCTATATATTCAAGGATATATTTTAAATAATAATGGGTAAACATTCAGGTAAATTATGCTAGAAAGTATTTTTACTGTATAGACACAAGCCTTAAAGTCTTATCTATGAATGTTTGTGGACAAAAGGGCATGTTGTCACACTGAATCTCATCACTTTTATCAAGGGTTGTTGAAAATACTGGTATACATTCTTTAACTCACTCAGTTCATTCTTCTGCTGACGGGGCTTCATATTTAAGCTGTTTCAAACATGGTTTAACATCTGCTCTGTAGTCTCCACAATCTAACACCTTTTCACCTTTTCTTTAAAACCTTTCCTTATTGAAAATCAAAATGTTTTCCATGGCATTTTACAAAGAGTGTTTTATATTCACATGTAATACAGGTAGGCTACAATTTATTTTGTTCCATAGGGATAGAAGTTCTTATTGAGAATTAACAGAGGTTTAAATGTTGATGTTTTATTGAAAATATTTGGTCACCATTATGAGGATCAGTGTTTCGTTTAGTTGGGCAGTTTGACTTGACTTTTTATGTGAGTTTGTTGTTTTTGTTAACAAAGCACATCATTTGTTGCAAAGGAAGCCATGAACAAAAATTATCAGGTGATATAGTTTTCATCATCATAAAGAAAAATGTTTTATTTATCACTGACTAAAACTGGTTATTTGTTGTTAATAGATAATATTCACCAACTTTCCTGTAACCGATCAGAAGTTTAGACTCACAAAGACATCAAGAAACAGCAAATGAATCTCAACCAGAGTGAATGGCACCCTATGGCACCCTAAACCCTCACGGTCTTCCTCCGAGTCCGCACTTTCACAACGTAATGCCGCTTTGACTGCCGGGTAGAAGTCCTCTGCGTAGCTCGCGAACTTGCGGGCTCAGCTGAAGTTCATAAGACTAAAAGTGCACATGAAGTGTGTAATTTGGGACAGGGCCATAGAGGTACAAAAATTTTCCCTTATTGCAGTGGTTATGAAACCTGTCCTGGAATACCACCAGCCCTGCATATTTTGTATATCTCCCTATATCTGCTATATCCATTTCAGGTCTTGCAGTCTCTACTAATGAGCTCATGAGTTGAAATGTGCAGGGCTGGTGGTACTCCAGGAGAGGTTTGAGAACCACCCCAGTGATGGCCATTTGTACAATAAAAGGTAAAATTTTGTACTTTTTTTTTGAGAGTGTACCTGCATTTTGTCATGGCCCAAAATCTTCAGACATCAGAATGACGGTAGTCCACAAAAAGTGATTTATTTACTACAATGAACACGTTGACAACAGTCTTTCATGTCACTCAAATTTTAATTGTTAACTGAAATCATTTAAAGCTGTAAATCAATATCCACACAATGTAAAACAAAGATTCATCTCCATATATCTAGAGTTGTTCGTAGCCTCGGCCATGGTGTTCTCGGACAAGCACATACGTCAAAATGGAAATGAGGCAAATGGCGGCAGCGATGGCACCCAGAATAATCGGGATCATCCGTTTGTTGTAATCCGCCCAGCACTCAACCTCTGAAATGAAGTCAGGATAAACCATCTTATTCTTGGGGAAACAGGTTAATAGAATATAATAGATCACATTTTATTTCTATGTGAAGTGCGTTTACCTTTTCCAAACACTCCACTAGCCAGATCGAAGGCTTGAATCTGCAGCGGAACCAGTTTCACATGGAGGTTGCTTGACAACTTCAGATCCGTTTCAGACTTGCATTGGAAGCTTAGGCCATTTTTTGCCTTGAATAGCTTTTCATGATCCATGATTCCACTGTAGGTTTTATCTGTGGATTAAATTTGGAAAATATTGTTAAGCTATGTGGTAATCAGCTCATAGTTTCAGAAAATGGCTGAGCTCTCCTCTGTCTGTCTGTCTGTCTGTCTGTCTGTCTGTCTGTCTGTCTGTCTGTCTGTCTGTCTGTCTGTCTATCTATCTATCTATCTATCTATCTATCTTCTGTCTGTCTGTCTGTCTGTCTGTCTGTCTGTCTGTCTGTCTGTCTGTCTGTCTGTCTATCTATCTTCTGTCTGTCTGTCTGTCTGTCTGTCTGTCTGTCTGTCTGTCTGTCTGTCTATCTATCTATCTATCTATCTATCTATCTGTCTGTCTGTCTGTCTGTATCTATCTTCTGTCTGTCTGTCTGTCTGTCTGTCTGTCTGTCTGTCTGTCTGTCTATCTATCTATCTATCTATCTATCTGTCTATCTGTGTCTGTCTGTCTGTCTGTCTATCTATCTGTCTATCTGTATCTATCTTCTGTCTGTCTGTCTGTCTGTCTGTCTGTCTATCTATCTATCTATCTGTCTATCTGTATCTATCTTCTGTCTGTCTGTCTGTCTGTCTGTCTGTCTGTCTATCTATCTATCTATCTGTCTATCTGTATCTATCTTCTGTCTGTCTGTCTGTCTGTCTGTCTGTCTGTCTGTCTGTCTATCTATCTGTCTGTCTGTCTGTATCTATCTTCTGTCTGTCTGTCTGTCTGTCTGTCTGTCTGTCTGTCTATCTATCTGTCTATCTATCTCTATATATCTATCTGTCTATATGTCTGTCTGTCTGTCTGTCTGTCTCAGATAGATAGATAGATAGATAGATAGATAGATAGATAGATAGATAGATAGATAGATAGATAGATAGATAGATAGATAGATAGATAGATAGATAGATAGATAGATAGATAGATAGATAGATAGATAGATAGATAGATAGATAGATAGATAGATAGATAGATAGATAGATAGATAGATAGATAGATAGATAGATAGATAGATAGATAGATAGATAGATAGATAGATAGATAGATAGATAGATAGATAGATAGATAGATAGATAGATAGATAGATAGATAGATAGATAGATAGATAGATAGATAGATATGACACAATTCTTGGGACTCTCTAGGTCAATAATTATAAAAGAAATATTCAACTTTGCCCTTTGGATAGCTATAGGTGGGTCCTTTAGAAAACAGGCATGAAAAACATGAAAACTTTTATGGAAATCAGAAATGTATTTCAGTAGTAAATTGCCTGTATTGGCTGTAAATAGTCTCTTCCATCTCTGATCTAAGTGCTTGTTAAATATAACATAGCATTTTACGCATGTGCTTAAAGGCCTTAAAGCACTTGAACCCACATAATTGCTGCTTGCAGCTATATTTATTATTATTTTGATAAATGGGTGTGAAATATTACCTGGACATGTTTTTGTAACATTCATTCTTAGGTAGTCCGTTTACACGGCACCATTTTCAACCAAAAACGGGAACCAAAACTTTTATCCAAAGCGACTTACAGTGCCCTTATTACAGGGACAATCCCCCTGGAGCAACATGGAGTAAAGTGCCTTGCTCAAGGACACACTGGTGGTGACCACTGGGATCGAACCAGCAACCTTCTGCATATCAGTTCCATGGTTTAACCCTCTGGACCACCATCTCCATTTACACAACAATGGCCTTTGGGGGCCTGAAAGTGCAAACTTTTGAAATGTTTTGGTTTCAAAGTGCAGGTTTTTGTAAACGATACTGCTATCCTATTCGTGTAAACTACAGAAACATGAATCTGTGAAAAGTTCACGTGTTCAATCTATAAGAGCGTAGTGTTTCTTTACAAAGTGACATCGCCATCTACTGGCCTGACATGAGTAATACAGAGCTTTTATTCATTTTTGCGGATCCATTTTGACACTTTCTGTACGTGGAAAACACAAAGGAAAAACATTTCCGTTTAAACATACCCTTACGTGTTATGTGGATAAATAGTGTATGCTTAGTTTCACGATAATTGCACGATTAATTGGATAAAGGGTGCCCTAATAAAAAGTTTTCCATTTTTATTGGTAAACAATTTTGTGTAAACGGCCCCTTACAGTATATCACATAGCATTTATCCTGATGTTTTCTGTTTTATACTTACTCTGGCAATTTTTACAAGAGGGAGCAGGTTTCAGAAGACCTCTGATAGTCTTCACATATGAGAGATCGCCTTCCTGCAAAAGTGTGGTGAAATACTGAATTGCATGTTGATTAAGGATAGATGTTTTGCTCATGGAGAAACGTGTCGTAAATACACACAGATAATACTGTAGGTACCTTGATGAAGATGAACTGCAGATTTCCACCTTCAAACTCCAATGAGAGAACAGAAATTAGTTTCCCACAGTATCCCGTGGTTCGTGTTGAGCTGGGATTCATGTTGAAAAAATACTTCTTCTAGAAAACAAGTATAGCAATGGGGTTACTGGAAGCTACTGAAATCCTACAAAATGAACAATATCAAAGCAATTGGGATCTAAAGATCAAGCGACCCAAATTTGGTTTGACTGACTTTCTGAAAGGAGTAGATTTTGTAGGAGTAGCAGCAGAAAAAATTTATTACAACCCTACAGTCATATTTTCAACACTGAACTCTTTGAGTTACTTTGAGTGCATGAACCTAGTGAAAAGATATTGGTTGAAAACTTGGCAAAAAAAAAAAGTTAATTTTGGCCCACTGGTTGTGCTAGAGATTATTAAAACTTGAACAAACACTACATACAATTGGAATTCAAAATTAGTATAGTAAATACTAAGTAATTATTACACAAATAATATCCTTTAAAAGAATATACTTAAGTGTGAACTGAAAGTAAAGTTAAATTAAAATATATTATAGTTAAGATTTTGATTAAAAGCTGAACTTTACAGTGCTTTTTTGTACATCTTAAGTCAAATACTTTAATGTAATTGTTATTGAAACTTGTCATTTGTAATGTAATTTGAATTTAGTACATTTAAAATATATTAACTTGTATTACATAATATTTCTAATATATAATAACTTGTAATATTGATTGAACACACTACAGTTAACATGCACTAATAAAAATGATTCTGTGAAGTAAATACTACAGGAAAAAAACTAATTTCCACATGAAAAAGTAAATTCTATATTAGCACTCAATTCAAGCTTGTAGAAATGTAAGTGTAAATATCAACATTATAAAATTAAGTAAAACCTACTCAGCTTTTCTGATACTGGTGTTCCCATCATGCACTGGGGCATGAATAAGGTTTATTTTTCGCTGTTTTCCAGCTGTATTTACACTGTTTTGTTATTGCTTTTGTTGTTAGGTTTAGTAACTTGCCATTTTGTGACATCTGAAGTTCATTTTCTACTCAAAATGACACATTCATACTCAAAAAGGATCCATCGAATGTTACCATCACTGTGTATTGTATACCAACTATTGAGGACTGTGTTCAGGTGCTGGGATATTATTATGTGTCGACACAATATCTACTGTATTATTCACTTAGATTTTTAAGGAAAGCATACACTTTAAATTAATATTATATTGTTTAAAAAGTATTACAAAGAAAAACGAAAGAAAATATTAAATATTTTTTTTAAATACTCAACCTTTTACTGGTTAAAATGACTTATTTTAGTTATTATAGTTAAAATGACTTATTTTAGTTATTATAGTTAAAATGACTTATTTTCTTTGTAAATTTTACTTAACTTAGTTAAGTTAGTTAATTCCATATGTGAAATCTACTTTTAAAAATGCATGCAAAAACATGCAAGTAAATTTTACT
Source organism: Romanogobio albipinnatus (assembly GCA_023566225.1). Lineage (NCBI taxonomy): Eukaryota > Metazoa > Chordata > Actinopteri > Cypriniformes > Gobionidae > Romanogobio > Romanogobio albipinnatus. The sequence goes on along the minus strand of CM042263.1, from coordinate 25,679,480 downwards.
TTGTGTGCACTTTATTTAATATGTTAGTCAACACATCAGAATAAGTGTACTTAAAATAAGCGTACTTTACATAATCATTTAAAACTTTAAAGTAAAACATTTAATTTGACATTGTTACAAAGTGCACTTCTAAAGTAAGTGTGTTACAAAAAAGTGTACTTTAAGTACACTTAAGTGGCATTTTATTTGATCAATTATCAACAAGTATAGTTTTTTTTAAATATACGGTAACACTTTACTTTACAGTGCCATATGTTACATATATTTACCATATAGTAATAACAGTAAATTATGCATAATTACATGCAACTAACCCTCAACCAAACCCTAATCCTACCCTAAGACTAGTATGTACATGAAGTTAATGATTATTAATCAGTACTTAAACATATAATTACACTGTAACAATGACACCTTAAAATAAAGTGTAACCAAATATAATTGTATGTTTTAAAGTAAACTAAAAGTACACATCCAATACAATTAAGCGCACTTATATTTCACTAGGGATTACTCGTGATAAATAAAACGTTTTTCACTTTATTGGCTTATTGGGCTGGAGAAGAGTTGTCTCCCAATGTGAAATACTCACCTCAACCTCACACACTGTAAAATATTATTGATGATTTAACTTAAGAAAGTAAGGTACGTTGCCTTAAAATTTTGAGTTCGTTAAAATTTTTTGTTAATACAACAAATGAGATTGGTTTCCAGAACATTTTCATTCACCATTCCTTGCTGGTGGAACGATCTTCCCACCACCACTATCCGGAAGATTCTGGAACATTCAAAAGACATGCAGCTGAAAACTCATCTCTTCCGTGAGCACTTAATCTCATCTTAAAAAAATACAAATAATAATAATAATATATATATATATATATATATATATATATATATATATATATATATATATATATATATATATATATATATATATATATATATATATATATATATATATATATATCCATGGGCGTCGGAACCATTGTATGTGGGTGGGACAAGACCCACTTTTTACGATCAATGAGATAGGACCCACTCACTTTTATTGTCTCTAACATTCAGCACATGTCTGTTTACCTACCCCTAATTGATAAACATTTATTATTAAACACGTTAGACGCTTTATTTCCACTTTTCTAACATTTTCTTCATTATTATTGAAAATAAATGCCTTTCCGATCTGATTTGTTATGGGAAAAGGGAGAAGATTGAGTTCGGCGAAAGGCAGACTCGAACCGCGGGTCAGTTTGTGTCAAAGTTAAACACCGTGCATCTTACCCCTACACTACTGCCACTTTCAATGGTATGGCGATTTCCGTAATTTTGTCTTTCCGAACTATACGTTTAGCAAGGACCCACCCACATTTTTTTTATATATATATATATATATATATATATATATATATATATATATATATATATATATATATATATATATATATATATATATATATATATATATATATATATATATATATATATATATATATATATATATATATATATATATATGCTTATACTACTCTAAGTAATGTCCAAAATGTAGTATTTCAGGCACTTAATGTGTTTCTTCGCCTCTTCATGACGGATCGCTTACTGTACTCCTCTGTTCTAAGTCGCTTTGGATAAAAGCGTCTGCTAAATGCATAAATGTAAATGTAATAAATAGAAAACTCGAAATATTATGTTTTCTGAACCACATTAATTATTTAAGTTGATTTGACAAATGATAAAAAGTTTTAATATTTTACAATATTAAATCATTTTAAAATGTTACAATAATGGTACCATTAGCTTGTTGCTTTATATACTCCCAAACGGTGCATACGCATACCTTAAGGTCCAAAGGTGGACTCTTAAAGAGACTGCCCCAGTGTAAAGCTGTTGTACCCAAAGTGCTACACGTTTTGCACATTTTCTTTCTGACAGTGCAGTGAGCCGTTGCCATTGTTGGTGGTAAACCAAGTGAGTTCTCACCCCTTGAAAGAACATGCTGAGAAGTAAAAAATAAAATTGCTGAGAAAATAACAAGCTTACTTTGTTCTCTGTCACCACATACTCCACCCCCAAACTGGCCCGCACACACACTCGTCCTTGAGGGTTCCTGAGGGTGTAGGTGAACTGAAGTGGTGCAGTTTCTTTGGGCTGAAGGACGGGTCTCTTGGACAGATTAGTAATGGGAGCATCTCTACTGATGATGGCAGAAACTTCATCTGTGGAGGCTTCTAAATGTGAAAGGTCAAGAGGGTTTGAGGCTAGAGAATTTCCTGTAAGCACAAAGCAACGGGGGGCTTTTGACAAAGCACCACTGCATATAAGAAGTGTTAACCAACATAGAGGCATCAGAAGCAGGATGCTGTTAAATGAACAAGCTTTCACAATGAAAGCTGTTGCTTTGTGCTGGTATTTGTAAAATTAGGCTACAACTGGCTTTCAAGAAGTTGAATTTTCTCATTGTAAATCATTAGTTTGTAGAATAACTAATTTCTGATTCAAATGAAAAGGAACATCTACTCACCTAGCCAATGCAGAGAAGACAGCATGAGAAACAGCGCTATGTGGCGACGTGTGTAAGTCATTTTGAGAAAGTGATTGATGGGTAGCAGAGCAGATGCTGTTGTTAGACAGCAGTGTTAAACTAATACCCATGTGATTGTGAAGGAAGACACTTATGCTTTGATGCTGTCAGCAATTGTCTGACACCAGGAAGCATTTTAGCCAAGCCCACAATTAGCAAACCAAGTAATGATATGAGTAATATATTGGTTCAAAATCTAATTTAAGTTGAAATGTGTCAGAGCCTTTGCAGTTGCTGTTCCATGATTGTAGAATCAGTTGCCGGCTGACATTAAGAGTGCTCCTATTTCTGTTTATAAATCTAGACTTAAGACACATCTTTACTCTTTAGCCTTTCCTGTTTATTAAATTATGGATTAGTAACATCTTTGATTTTTTTACTAATATTTTATCTTATATTTGATTGTATTTTATGATTGTTTTGTACAGCACTTTGGTCAGTGTAAGCTGAATTTAAATGTGCTCTATACATAAAATGTACTTATAAAATGGTTGGTTTTGGTCCTTGAGTGATTGGTCAATAACTGTGTTTAATTCACGATAACCGCTATGACCGCTTCATCCAACGGTTGTGTGTACACATACAACTTTCATGAAGTGAAAAGTTACATACACTGATCAGACAACATTATGACCACCTTCCTAATATTGTGTTGGTCCCCCTTTTGCTGCCAAAACAGCCCTGACCCGTAGAGGCATGGACTCCACCAGACCCCTGAAGGTGTGCTGTGGTATCTGGCACCAAGATGTTAGCAGCAGATCCTTGAAGTCCTGTAAGTTGCGAGGTGGGGCCTGCATGGATCGGACTTGTTTGTTCAGCACATCCTCCAGATGCTCGATTGGATTGAGATCTGGGGAATTTAGAGGCCAAGTCAACACCTCAAACACGTTGTGCTCCTCAAACCATTCCTGAACCATTTTTGCTTTGTAGCAGGGTGCATTATCCTGCTGAAAGAGACCACAGCCACCAGGGAATACCGTTTCCATGAAAGGGTGTACATGGTCTGCGACAATGCTTAGGTAGGTGGTACGTGTCAAAGTAACATCCACATGGATGGCAGGACCCAAGGTTTCCCAGCCGAACATTGCCCAAAGCATCACATTGCCTCCGTCGGTTTGCCTTCTTCCCATAGTGCATCCTGGTGCCATGTGTTCCCCAGGTAAGCAACGTGATTCATCAGACCAGGCCACCTTCTTCCATTGCTCCGTGGTCCAGTTCTGATACTCACGTGCCCACTTTTGGTGCTTTCGGCAGTGGACAGAGGTCAGCATGGGCACCCTGACTGGTTTGCGGCTATGCAGCCCCATACACAACAAACTGCGATGCACTGTGTATTCTGACACCTTTCTATCAGAACCAGCATTAACTTCTTGAGCAATTTGAGCTACAGTAGCTCTTCTGTTTGATCAGACCACACAGCCTTCGCTCCCCACGTGCATCAATGAGCCTTGGCCGACCATGACCCTGTCGCCGGTTCACCACTGTTCCTTCCTTGGACCTCATTTGATAGATACTGACCACTGCAGACCGGGAACACCCCACAAGAGCTGCAGTTTTTTTGAGATGCTCTGACCCAGTCGTCTAGCCATCACAATTTGGCCCTTGTCAAACTCGCTCAAATCCATTTGTCCTGCTTCTAACACATCAAATTTGAGGACAAAATGTTCACTCGCACCTGTCAATGGTGTCAGTAACTGTTTTATAAAAGCAATAAGGTACACAAGGCTAGTGCTGTCTTGTGAATAAGTCACAGCTGAAGGGCGTTATTAGGCACGACGCTAAGCGGAGTGACTTATTCATGATACAGCACAGCCTCTCGTACCCTAATGCCAAAGTACTAAGTTTTGGGCAAAGTACACAACTCTGTGATGAAAATTAGCACTGTTGTAGATTCTGATCTGGACATTCCTGGTGCCAGTCTTGGAGTCTGACCCGAAATTTAGGACAAAATTGTCACTCATGCTTTTTTTGTTGTAATAAAGTGCATTTAATGCTTCAACGGGTTCAATGTCACAGCAAGCACCATTCAATTCTTTGATGTTTTTCTTTCAATTATCAAAAACGTTTCATTCAAATAAGCTGAATGTATGTGAGCCTTTCAAATCTTCCACAACATCGTCACCACAACTAACAACAGCTCTATTAACTGTGTTCAACCATGTTTATCTGCAATTGAAAAGCCCAGACAAAATAAGAGCATTTCTTAAACTCAGCACATTATGACACTGTGGAAACAGGACATACAACTGTTTCGTGTCATTTTGTAACGTGTGAACGATGAACAGATCAGACACGTCTGTTCACACTTGATGTGCTCTTTTTAACTTCCCTTCCCACTTTGGTTGGTTGCTCTTTTTTTTTGGCCATTTATGTGTTCAAGTTTCTTGTGTTTTTTTATTTCAAGCATTTTAGAAAATGTTGAAAATGAGTCATAATTTGAAAAATGTGGATGACATTATCTTACCAAAAATAACTACATATATGGATGAATGATGTGAAACTACTTTATTTGTCAAGATTATTACTTAAAAATACATTAGAAATGCAAATCATTCAAAAATGACTTAAATGCACCTTTATGGTGAACATGTTTTCAATTTCTAAATTAAGTTTAGATTTTTTTTCTTAAAGTAAAAAAACATTGCAATTAAAATCTTTCTTGAACACAAATATTGTTTGTAAATTTATACAATTAAAAACATGCAGGTACACTGTCAAAAATAATTTTCATGATTTATCACAACATTTTTCATTTGTCAAATCAACTTAGATAATTAATGTGGTTCAGATAACATAATACTTTGAGTTTCTATTTATTCAACCAATCTCCATCATTGTATTAACTAATTTTTTTTATTTCAATGAACTCAAAATTTTAAGGCAACCTGTTAACTTACTTTTTTAAGTTAAATCAACAATACTTTTTACAGTGTAGTCATTATGAAGACAAAAATGCATAGTTGAACCTTTTTGACTTCTAAATTGAAGCCTTACTTATCTGTATGTTAAATTGGAAAATATTTAGTTTTTCTGCAATTTATATTTTGCGATATGAAAACAATTTCTACAGTAGCCCTAAACGGACAAATTGCTCTACAGAGCGCTAGCTACTCTCTGCTGTCTCAGACGATGACGTCTTTGTCCTGAGTCTGCCTGAGGGCGGTTGCAATTTACAACCTCACCACTAGATACACACTGTACCTTTAATTGGTGAGTTGTCAATACAAGCTATAACAATACAATATATAGGATATGATTTTACCTCAGAATTCAACATATTGACACAAATTGACACAAAATCCGGACGACTGTGATGTCACACACATACCATAAGGTCCTTAAAGGGATAGTTCACCCAAAAATGGAAATTAGCCCATGATTTACTCACCCTCAAGCTATCCCAGGTGTATATGACATTCTTCTTTCAGACGAGTACAATCAGAGTTGTATAAAAAAAATATCCTGTCTCTTACAAGCTTTATATTGGCAGTGAATAGCAGGCCAAAAAAGCCCCAAAAAGTGCATCCATCCATTGTAAAAGAGCTCCACACGGCTCCATGGTGTTAATAAAGGCCTTCTGAAGCGACTCGATGGGTTTGGTAAGAAAAATATCCATATTTAAAACTTTATACAGTAATATATCTAGCTTCCACCACTTCATAAGTTGAATAATGGATGGATGCACTTTTTTATAGAACTGAATTAGAATGAGTGAATAAAAGTCATCGAAACTAATAAACATTTTAGTCAAAAGATTCTTGGCATGGCGGTTTTTCTGCAATATTGAACATGTTAGGTCATTAGGGACTACAGGTGGAAAGATATATATGATTAAGCATCTTCTGGGTCTTAACAGAGGAGGATTTGGTGTACTTGTACATTGTTCCTATCAAATATACCAGTTTATACTTCAGATATTTAACTTAAATACAGTGCCTTATGGTGGGGTAAGTTAAAAAGCTGGCTCAATTTGCCCCACAGCATTTGGCTCACATTTCCGCATGGCTGTCATTTTGGATAAAACTAGCTAGCTTACCGATTCATGCTAATATTTAGCTAAATGATTTGCATGGTTTTATACATTGCTAAATAACCAATATGGATCATAAGTAGTTTAGACCTGGACAAAGTTGCTTTGATGCAACAGCCATTTCATCTGTTATGCTAAAATGTTACTTTGACGAGTCAAAAACAGTTTTTAAAGAAAATGGGTTCCACTCCTCCCATATGCTTCTCGTTTTCACAGTCTGGCAGAAATATATGGTCACATGACAATAAAAGTGTACATTTGCCAAGATAAAGGGGGTGGGTCAACTTACCCACGGCTCATCTTACACCAATCTCCCATAAGTACAATATAAAAACATGTATGTACACAATAAGTGCATTGTATCAAATGGTTCATTAAAATATTAGTACATAGTAGTTAAGGCCACCTAATATAAAGTGGGTCCCAAAAATCGTACATATTGGGCCTTTAACAGGGTTTTTTTTACTGTAGCATTTTTAACAGATTTAAAAAAATATTTTTATAAATGATAATAAATGATCTTTTCAGTATGTTCAAGTGGCAGCTCTATCGAGAGTGAATTCGATCATTTCTTTAATTACATGAGAGGAAAACACACAGCACAGGTCAAAGGTAGAGGGGACAAAGTATTCCCTTAAATACACACGGCTACTTTTGTCAATTTGCTTAACACAACTTTGCTTTCAAACACTGGTAAATGCTATGTGCTTGTCTCTGTTATGAGCTTTCTTGTAATTAAAAAAAAAAAACATAACTCACAATAATATGAATACTTGGATAAATATGTAAAATGTATCCAAAAAGCTACATATAATCAATAATCTCTTTGTAAGCAAACTGGACGACAACTAAACAAACAAACACATTCTATTGGCTTGACAGCTAATGTTTGTGTCCAGAGCACATGGATTGATTTTTTGGAACAGATTGTCCACCACAATAAAATGTTAAAACTGAGATCTGAAGTCAAATTGTGCACCATCATGTAAAGGTTTCTGTGAAGGACTCTTATCATTGGTTTGGACTAGTGATTCAGAGAATCCTGCGTCTCAGATGAGTAAACATTTGCATTACAGCTGCCGAATACCATCACACCATATTTGGACAGGTGGAGATAGAGATAGAATTGAGCGATATAGCAGTGAGTAAATCATTACCGGGGCGGATAGAGTCCAGTGGGAACTTTCAGTCCAACACTGGTGGGTTTCCAGAAGAGCTGAGACATTCATGACACTATGATGCGAGGGAAGATCTTGGCGGTTTTTGCTTTGGCTTGGCTTTACTGTTCGGAGGGACATGGACAAACTGACACTATCATTCCGTGTGACGATAATCGCGTGGAAGATGTTGTAAAATTAACTCTGATCAAACATAACGAGATAATAACTGAAGGCGCACAACTGGCTCTCTACGAAATCCTGGAGGCTACCAAGGTAGGATGTGGTTTAGCTCTTTGCATTCAACAATATTTTGCAGCTTCCTTCAGTGCAACGCTGTAATTTTCACAGGCTCAGAATGAATCGGAGGATATTCTGTCCGTGCGCTTCACAAGCAGAGAGAGCGATTGTCCCGCAGGAGGAGACAAGCTTTGGCATCAGTGCGACTACCTGCAGCGAGTGGATAATGTAAGATTCGTGATCATGTACATTCATTATCGCAAAATAAACCATCACATTTAGAAACAGCTATTGAGGAAATCTACAGTTTAGAACATACAACATTTGGATTGCACAATGCCACTGTTGACCAATCATGATCAATAATCTTGCCTGACAACAGCCTCTATCCGTGACTCTAGTCACATTATATTAGGGGTGTAACAGTACACAGAAGTCACGGTTCGGTATACTCAGTTTTGGGGACATGGTTCGCTACAACAGGAAAAAAAACAAAGCAACAAATCCCCAATGCTAGTTTTTTATTTATTTTGAAAATATAGCTTGCTCCACTCAGCGGCATTTAGCCCCCCCTGAGGCCACCTCTTTTTGTGTATGAAGCACTAAAAATAAAAATAATAAATAAAAATTACCTTCTGGATAAGTTGTGGCTGAGTCCTGGGGTAAGTTGGCATTTTGGCTCTTGTCTGGCTGACATTTGGGGATTACGGCGTTGTTGTGGGCCAGATTTGGATAATTTCTGGGTACATTGTAAAGCTCTGGGCGAGTTTTGGTCTGCTTCCAGCATTGCTCTGGTTGACCTTCGGCAAACAGCACTTTGGGCCAACCTTGGACCGTAATTCAATGCAGTATGTGGGCCAAAATCTCAGCCAAAATTTAGCCAGATCTGACCCAAAGCCAATTTTCTATCTGGGTTAAGGAATAGTTGATTTGGTTCTCTAATTCAGGAGTTTTCAAACGTTTTTGTCAGCCGAACCCCTTTGACCAAAAAAATTTACTTAAAATACCCTCTGAGATTTGAAGTATATATTTCAATAATTTAATGTTTACTTCAAAACAAATTTTATTTACTTTTCATCAATTTACGAACCCCCTGCAATTCCCTTGCGAGCCCTCAGGGGTTCCCGAACCCCCGTTTAGGAAACCCTGCTCTAATTGATAGATTGACCAATGCGGCAACGGCTGTTTGCAAACTTTTTGGTTTAATTAACATGTTTTGCGTAAGCCTATACGCTGTAATTTTCTTTGCACGTGAGAGTTAATTGTCATGACAAAGGCGGATGCACAAAGTTCAATATTAGGAGCTTTCTCAACCGGGTAGTTAAAGGGACTAGCCACCAGGGTGGTTCCCCGAGAACTAAAAGTTCCCCTAGAAACATTTTCCTGGTTGCATTCGGCCAGTAAAAACTCTGAAGAGACATAAGCCATGCTTGTTGTTGGGACTTTTATTTTATTTTATTTACAGCTCTCACATTCTCCATCTTAATTTGTTGACAATCTGCTCAACAGTCCTGTCTAATATATTAGAACTGTTATACAAAGAAAGTAGACATTATATGAAAAAGTATTAGTGTTTGCCGTGTGGTTGATGTCCAATGTCGCTAGCTGAGCAGAAATACATCATCATGTTTCGCTTGGTTCCCTCAAAGTTGCGTTGGATTTTCTCTTTAGCGTAAAGGTTGAGAGGTCAATCTATCTCTGTTTTGCATGTTCGTAAAGTTAGTTTCTGGAGTAAATATATAGACTATAATCTGTGTGTAGACGGATTACACACATTTTTACTTTCATTAAACAACATACAATATAACACAATATTTATAATTAAATTATTAACTTTATTCATTTAAATGCATAATATCAGTGTCAAATGCATACATGCAGTTATAATAGTCATTACAATTCAAGTCTTATCATAACTGGTAAGACCTGAAAGCCAAACACAGAAAACACCAGTATTTTCTACTTTCTTTAGACAATATACAATATCACTCAATATTACTGTTAAATAATACGGTAATGCCGTAAATGAGTCCTACCTGTCACAACATTCCCTTCTCTGCCTTTTCTTATAAATTAACCTTTTTATCGTTCCCAAGAAATGTCGGCCTATTGTTTAGTGTAAAATGTTGAAGATTAGCGGACAAGCAGTCGATTTGTTGAATGATAAGCCATTTCCTCACAAAAGCGCTTTATTCAGTGTAGTGAAGCCTCTTCTCCATTGACATCCATTAAAGGTCCCGTTCTTCGTGATCCCATTGTTCAAACTTTAGTTAGTGTGTAATGTTGCTGTTAGAGCATAAATAATACCTGTAAAATTATAAAGCTTAAAGTTCAATGCCAAGCGAGATATTTTATTTAACAGAAGTTCCCTTTCAAAGCCTACAGCGAACGGCTGGCTTGGACTACATCCTGGTACTTCCTTCATAAATGACGTCAGTAGAACAGTAGAACAGACTAACCTCCGCCCACAAGACTACGCAAAAAAAGGGGGCGTGGTCTTGTTGCTGTCCCACGTGGAGAAGAGGACGTGTCGCGTGGAGAAAAGGAAGTGCTGCGTTTGAGTGTGTTTGTCGCCATGTCGTCGAGACGCTGTTATTTTCATCCCAGAGTCAAATCACCTTTGTTTGGCTTTCCCAGGGACGCTGTAGAGATCATTAAGCGCATACATCTCCCGTTAAGAGGCGTGACCTTTCCACGTGCGCTAAGCTGCTGTCGAATCACACCACAGGAACCGGGCCACGTGCGCTAAGCTGCTGTCCAATCACAACACGGGAAGCGCTGGCACAATCAGAACTCGTTACGTATTTCTGAAGGAGGGACTTCATAGAACACGGAACATCAGCCCGTTTTTAGGACAGTGAAAACAGCGGTATACAGATAAGTAAATTGTGTGAAAAATACGGTGTTTTTTTACAAGCGAAACATGAACACATGTTATATTGCACACTGTAAACACAATCAAAGCTTCAAAAAGACACGAAGAACGGGACCTTTAAAAAACTGGCCTCTGGCTCCTTCCTTGAGTACCAGTCTTTTTTGATTAAAGGTTACAGGCTTGCCTTCCTGTGGCTTTGCGTAGATCGTGTCTTCTACTTCTGCTCTTTTTCCTGTTGTGGCGGTTAGTGAACAGCATTGCATTACTGCATGCGCCCCCTTCTGGATCGCCTGTGACTTACTGTATTCGTCGTCTGAGTGTATGGACTGAACTGTGATGGTTCGGGATGAATACATGTACCGCCACACCCCTACATTATAGTATGGCTTTTCATTATTGAAATAATTGTCTTTCTTGTCTTGGGGTAACGTACATTTTGTGGCTCCTCAGGCACTCAGAATCTGTCATGCAAAAGTCCTGTTTACAGAAGCAGGTCAAGAGTTGCTGTTTCATGACTGTTCAGGTATGTTTATGGCTGCCAGTTGAATGTTATAAGAATAACTCATGTCTCATCCCTTTTTTACTTTAACGTTAATGTCATTTTTCCATATTAAAAGGAATTAATAGCACTTTTCTGGTTGAATGAAAAAAATGCAAAACTCAGTCGCCACAAAATAGGCTGCAAATACAAATCAAGGTGCTGTTCTTGTGTCTGTCAAAAAATTTAAATGAAATGATTGTACTATATTTTAGTTTTTAAAAAAAAATTATTTAATATTTGTATTTTTAGAGGATTTTATGGTAATTACGAACCATTCAAGGAAAGTTTGACTATATGTAAAAATGTGTGAAAATATACTTGATAATAATCCAAATATAGTTGTGTATGGAAGCTTGTTTCCGCCACTGAATAAAAAATAAAAAACTTAATTTATCTCACAATTCTAACTTTCTGTTTGTGATTGCGACTTTATATCATGCAATTCTGACTTTATTCTCACAATTGTAAGTTTACAGGGAGTGCAGAATTATTAGGCAAATGAGTATTTTGACCACATCATCCTCGTTATGCATGTTGTCTTACTCCAAGCTGTATAGGCTGGAAAGCCTACTACCAATTAAGCATATTAGGTGATGTGCATCTCTGTAATGAGAAGGGGTGTGGTCTAATGACATCAACACCCTATATCAGGTGTGCATAATTATTAGGCAACTTTCCTTTGGCAAAATGGGTCAAAAGAAGGACTTGACAGGCTCAGAAAAGTCAAAAATAGTGAGATATATTGCAGAGGGATGCAGCAGTCTTAAAATAGCCAAGCTTCTGAAGCGTGATCATCGAACAATCAAGCGGTTCATTCAAAATAGTCAACAGGGTCGCAAGAAGCGTGTGGAAAAACCAAGGCGCAAAATAACTGCCCGTGAACTGAGAAAAGTCAAGCGTGCAGCTGCCAAGATGCCACTTGCCACCAGCTTGGCCATATTTCAGAGCTGCAACATCACTGGAGTGCCCAAAAGCACAAGGTGTGCAATACTCAGAGACATGGCCAAGGTAAGAAAGGCAGAAAGTCGACCACCACTGAACAAGACACACAAGCTGAAACGTCAAGACTGGGCCAAGAAATATCTCAAAACTGATTTTTCTAAGGTTTTATGGACTGATGAAATGAGAGTGAGTCTTGATGGGCCAGATGGATGGGCCCGTGGCTGGATTGGTAAAGGGCAGAGAGCTCCAGTCCGACTCAGACGCCAGCAAGGTGGAGGTGGAGTACTGGTTTGGGCTGGTATCATCAAAGATGAGCTTGTGGGGCCTTTTCGGGTTGAGGATGGAGTCAAGCTCAACTCCCAGTCCTACTGCCAGTTTCTGGAAGACACCTTCTTCAAGCAGTGGTACAGGAAGAAGTCTGCATCCTTCAAGAAAAACATTTTCATGCAGGACAATGCTCCATCACACGCGTCCAAGTACTCCACAGTGTGGCTGGCAAGAAAGGGTATAAAAGAAGAAAATCTAATGATATGGCCTCCTTGTTCACCTGATCTGAACCCCATTGAGAACCTGTGGTCCATCATCAAATGTGCGATTTACAAGGAGGGAAAACAGTACACCTCTCTGAACAGTGTCTGGGAGGCTGTGGTTGCTGCTGCACGCAATGTTGATGGTGAACAGATCAAAACACTGACAGAATCCATGGATGGCAGGCTTTTGAGTGTCCTTGCAAAGAAAGGTGGCTATATTGGTCACTGATTTGTTTTTGTTTGGTTTTTGAATGTCAGAAATGTATATTTGTGAATGTTGAGATGTTATATTGGTTTCACTGGTAAAAATAAATAATTGAAATGGGTATAAATTTGTTTTTTGTTAAGTTGCCTAATAATTATGCACAGTAATAGTCACCTGCACACACAGATATCCCCCTAAAATAGCTAAAACTAAAAACTACTTCCAAAAATATTCAGCTTTGATATTAATGAGTTTTTTGTGTTCATTGACAACATGGTTGTTGTTTAATTATTAATGTTGTAAAATTAATCCTCAAAAATACAACTTGCCTAATAATTCTGCACTCCCTGTATATCTTGCAATTCTGCCTTTTTTCTCGCAATCATGAGTTTTTCTCTAGCAATGCTGACGCTTTTCTCGCAATCGTGAATTTATATTTCGCAATTCTGTGAAATATTCTCTGATTGGTGGATCTGTACTCAGGATTTTGGGTAGTATCGTTTTTCACCATGAATTAAACAATATTTTTTTAAACAAAGTTGAAATCACTCTGGATGGTGGAATATATACAATTTTACACTCTCTTTCCTAAATTTCTCTGACAGCTGAGACATCTATTTCCTCTAAAGTCGCCCATTGTCTGGGCTGCCCTGAAAAGATTGCCTTAAATCAAGAAGAACTGAGAGAACCGCTCATTCATTCTTTGGCCAAAGCCAACAGGATGGTCAATCACATGCATTTCTTCATCTTTAAGAACTTGACATCAGCAGTAAAACAGGTACACCTTTTCTTTCTGTGATCCTGTAGCTCAGCTGGTAGAGCTTGGCACTAGAAAAAAAGATTAGATGGGATTCTATATAGAACCCTGGAGTTCTCGACTGAACCCTTTAAGGTTCTATATATATATCACTTTTTATGTCAGTCAAGTAACTTAGATCCTTTTCTTCTAAGAGCATAATATGAATGTAAAATCACCTAATTTACCATTGACCTATTTTATTGTTAAATTGGGCTGCAGTGTTTATGTTGTGGTGTTGTGGTTCTTCTCAATGTGTAGGTGGTTGCTGGATTCAGGTATAAATTGCAGTTTCAGATTGAGAAAAGCAACTGCACTAGGCCAGAGTTTAAATTAGTTACTGAGGAGTGTCACCCATTGCAGGAGGAAACCGTAAGTTTCAAAGCACTTTTTGTATTTTAGTGGAAAATGTGATATTTCTTTTCAAGATTCTTTGAATCTCATTTACTTTGAAATGTTATAACAATACAAATGTCTTTAATGCATCCTTGGTGAATGAAAATGTTTTTTTTACATTAATATTTAGTAATGTAGTCTGAGATGGCACAATACACTTTAGTAACACTCAAAGATGTTCTTTGTCTGACAGAATGTTGAAAATCTTTATATACATAAATGTGTAATTACGAACTGTTCAAGAAAAGAGCTATGCAAAAATGTGTGAAAATATACTTGATAATAATCCAAATATAGCTGTGTATGGAAGCTTGTTTACGCCACTGAATGAAAAATAAAACATTTAATTTATCTCACAAGTCAGAATTTTTTGTGGTTGTGAGTTTATATCTCGCAATTCTGCCTTTTTCTCGCAATCGCAAGTTTATATCTTGCAATTCTGCCTCTTTTTGTTGCAATTGTGAGCTTTTATCTCACAATTCTGCCTTTTTTTCCTCGCAATTGTGTTTATATCGCAATTCTGACATTTTTTACGCAATTGAGTTTATATCTCGCAATTCTGACATTTTTCCTCGCAATTGTGTTTATATCGCAATTCTGACATTTTTCACGCAATTGTGTTTATATCGCAATTCTGCCATTTTTCACGCAATTGAGTTTATATCTCGCAATTCTGCCATTTTTCCTCGCAATTGTGTTTATATCGCAATTCTGACATTTTTCACGCAATTGTGTTTATATCGCAATTCTGCCATTTTTCACGCAATTGAGTTTATATCTCGCAATTCTGCCTTTTTTCCTCACATCTGAGTTTATATCTCGCAATTCTGCCTCTTTTTGTTGCAATTGTGAGTTTTTATCTCACAATTCTGCCTTTTTTTCCTCGCAATTGTGTTTATATCGCAATTCTGACATTTTTCACGCAATTGAGTTTATATCTCGCAATTCTGCCTTTTTTCTCACATCTGAGTTTATATCTTGCAATTCTGCCTCTTTTTGTTGCAATTGTGAGTTTTTATCTCACAATTCAGCCTTTTTTTCCTCGCAATTGTGTTTATATCGCAATTCTGCCATTTTTCACGCAATTGAGTTTATATTTCGCAATTCTGCCTTTTTTCTCACATCTGAGTTTATATCTCGCAATTCTGCCTCTTTTTTGCAATTGTGAGTTTTTATCTCGCAATTCTGCCTCTTTTTTGCAATTGTGAGTTTTTATCTCACAATTCTGCCTTTTTTCTCGCAATTGTCAGTTTGTATTTCGCAATTCTGCCTTTTTCTCGCAATTGAGAGTTTATATCTTGCAATTCTGATGCCTTTCTCGCAATTGTGAGTTTATATCTTGCAATTCTGACGCCTTTCTCGCAATTGTGAGTTTATATCCCGCAATTCTTACACCTTTCTTGCAATTGTGAGTTTATATCCTGCAATTCTGAGGCTTTTCACGCAATTTCGAGTTTATATCTCACAATTTGGCCACTTTTCTTGCAATTGTGAGTTAATATCTTGCTATTCTGACGCCTTTCTCACAATTGTGAGTTTATATCTCGCAATTCTGCCTTTTTTCCCACACAATTTTGTTTATATCTCACAAATCTCACGTAATTCTGCCCTTTTTTCACGCAATTGTGTTTATATCTCACAATTCTGAGGCTTTTCACGCAATTTCGAGTTTATATCTCACAATTTGGCCACTTTTCTTGCAATTGTGAGTTAATATCTTGCTATTCTGACGCCTTTCTCGCAATTGTGAGTTTATATCTCGCAATTCTGCCTTTTTTCCCACACAATTTTGTTTATATCTCACAAATCTGCCGCTTTTCTCCCAATTGTAAGTTTATATCTCACAATTCTGCCTTTTTTCGCGCAATTGTGTTTGTCTCACAATTTTGCTGCTTTTCTCATAATTGTGAGTTTATATCTCGCAATTCTTACGATTTTCTTGCAACTGTGAGTTTATATTTCGTAATTCTGCCTTTTTTCTCACAACTGAGTTTATATCCCGCAATTTTGCCTTTTTTCTCGCAATTGTGAGTTTTTATCCTACAATTCTGCCTTTTTTCTCGCAATTGCGAGTATATATTTCGCAATTCTGCCTTTTTTGTGCAATTGTGAGTTTATATCTCGCAATTCTGCCTTTTTTCCACACACTTTTGTTTATATCTCACAAATCTGCCGCTTTTCTCCCAATTTTAAGTTTATGTCTTGCAATTCTGACGCTTTTCTCGCAATTGTGAGTTTATATCCCGCAATTCTTACGCCTTCTTGAAATTGTGAGTTTATATCCTGCAATTCTGCAGCTTTTCTCGCAATTTTGAGTTTATATGTCGCAATTCTGCCCTTTTTTCACGCAATTGTGTTTATATCTCACAAATCTGCCGCTTTTCTCCCAATTGTAAGTTTATATCTTGCAATTCTGACGCTTTTCTCGCAATTGTGTTTATATCTCACAATTCTGCCTTTTTTCGCGCAATTGTGTTTGTCTCGCAATTTTGCTGCTTTTCTCATAATTGTGAGTTTATACCTCGCAATTCTGCCTTTTTTCCACACACTTTTGTTTATATCTCACAAATCTGCCACTTTTCTCCCAATTTTAAGTTTATGTCTTGCAATTCTGACGCTTTTCTCGCAATTGTGAGTTTATATCCCGCAATTCTTACGCCTTCTTGCAATTGTGAGTTTATATCCTGCAATTCTGCAGCTTTTCTCGCAATTTTGAGTTTATATTTTGCAATTCTGCCCTTTTTTCACGCAATTGTGTTTATATCTCACAATTCTGAGGCTTTTCACGCAATTTCGAGTTTATATCTCACAATTTGGCCACTTTTCTTGCAATTGTGAGTTAATATCTTGCTATTCTGACGCCTTTCTCGCAATTGTGAGTTTATATCTCGCAATTCTGCCTTTTTTCCACACAATTTTGTTTATATCTCACAAATCTGCCGCTTTTCTCCCAATTGTAAGTTTATATCTTGCAATTCTGACGCTTTTCTCGCAATTGTGTTTATATCTCACAATTCTGCCTTTTTTCGCGCAATTGTGTTTGTCTCGCAATTTTGCTGCTTTTCTCATAATTGTGAGTTTATATCTCGCAATTCTTACGATTTTCTTGCAACTGTGAGTTTATATTTCGTAATTCTGCCTTTTTTCTCACAACTGAGTTTATATCCCGCAATTTTGCCTTTTTTCTCGCAATTGTGAGTTTTTATCTCACAATTCTGCCTTTTTTCTCGCAATTGCGAGTATATATTTCGCAATTCTGCCTTTTTTGTGCAATTGTGAGTTTATATCTCGCAATTCTGCCTTTTTTCCACACACTTTTGTTTATATCTCACAAATCTGCCGCTTTTCTCCCAATTTTAAGTTTATGTCTTGCAATTCTGACGCTTTTCTCGCAATTGTGAGTTTATATCTCACAATTCTGCCTTTTTCAACGCAATTGTGTTTGTCTTGCAATTCTGCTGCTTTTCTCATGCTTGCGAGTTTATATCTCGCAATTCTTACGATATTCTTGCAACTGTGATTTTATATTTCGTAATTCTGCTTTTTTCCTACAATTGTGAGTTTATATCTTGCAATTTAGCCATTCTCCTCGCAATTGTGAGTTTACATCTTGTAATCCTGCCTTTTTTCTCACAACTGAATTTATATCCCGCAATTCTGCCTTTTTTCTCACAATTGTGAGTTTTTATCTCACAATTCTACCTTTTTTTCTCGCAATTGTGTTTATCTCACAATTCTGCCTTTTTTCTTGCAATTGCGTAATATATATTTCGTAATTCTGCCTTTTTCGCACAATTGTGAGTTTATATCTTGCAATTCTGACGCCTTTCTCGCAATTGTGAGTTTATATCTCGCAATTCTGCCTTTTTTCACACAATTTTGTTTATATCTCACAATTCTGCCGCTTTTCTCGCAATTGTGAGTTCATATTTCACAATTCTGCTTTTTTCTCGCAATTGTGAGTTTATATCTTGCAATTCTGCCTTTTATCTCGCAATTGCGAGTTTATATCGCACAATTCTGCCTTTTTTCTCACAATTGTGAGTTTATATCTTGGGTAACACTTTACAATAGTTAGTTAACATTAGTTAACTACATTAGTTAACATGAACTAATAATGAACTGCACTTATAAGGCATTTATTTTTCTTTGTTAATGTTAATTTCGACATTTACTAATGCATTATTAAAATCTTGTTAACATTAGTTAATGCACTGTGAACTAACATGAACTAACCTAGCTGTACTTTTACAGCTGAGATTAAACAAAGATTAACTAATGCTGAACAGAGGTGTTGTTCATGGTTCATGTTAACTAATGCATTAACTAATGTTAACTAATACAACCTTATTGTATTTCACACAATTTTGTTTATATCTCATAATTCTGCCGCTTTTCTCGCAATTGTGAGTTTATATCTTGCAATTTTGATGCTTTTCTCGCAATTGTGAATTTATATCTTGCAATTCTGATGCTTTTCTCGGAATTGTGAGTTTATATCTTACAATTTTACCTTTTTTCTCGCAATTCTGCCTTTTTTCCGCAATTGTGAGTTAATATTTCACAGTTCTGCCTTTTTTCTCTGAATTGTGAGTTTATATCTTGCAATTCTGACTTTTTTTTCTCACAATTGCTAGTTTATATCTCACAATTCTGACTTTTATCTCACAATTGCTAGTTTATATTCCGCATTTCTGGAAAAAAAATTGGAGATTGTAGAAAAGGTCAGATTCTTTGCACTGAAGGAAGAAGACAGGGTCGGCTTACTGAGACTCATGGGTTTTATTATTCTTTTATACTTGAACTCAAAACAACATCAGCGCGCTCTGTCTGTGCTTCAAATCACGCTCAGCACTCGTCACTCTAGCAGGTGCGCTCTCTGGGGCCTTATTTATAAACGTTGCGTACGCACAAAAGAAGGCGTACGCCGCTCTCTACGCAATAATTGGTATTTATAAAAAGCGAACTTGACGGGAAAATGTGCGGTCCTTCACGCAAGCTCTGACCCAGGCGTACGCACAAAAACGGGTGAAATGAGAAATGGCGACACCGTCGGCAGATGGAAGAAACACGTGAAAGTGTGTGAAAGACCGTTGACTGTAGACCATTGTGTAAAAGAAATGGCAATACTGCCTCTTATATATAACATGAAGACTTCACAAAGCAAGTCTTACAATTAACAGCCTACACGAACACCCGTTTGATCGATCTGCAGTGCAAAACAAACAAAATCAAACGAAAATTACAACAGAAATGCAAATTAACACATATTTGCAAAAAGAAAATGTTCTGCAATAATATTGGCATATTTTGCAATTCATCCTCATAAATAATATGGTAAACAGAACGAAATAGCTAATGTACAAAACTGATATTCTCAATGTGTCCGTCTGGCGGAGCAGATATAGATGCAATTAGATAGACAGACAGATAGATAGATAATTAGGGAGAGAGATAGATAGATAGATGGATGGATGGATGGATGGATGTATTAATTGTCCACTGGGGAAAGTTGTTTTCATAGTAAAATTTCTTCATCAGCTTCATCAGGAATCATGGTATTCATGCATATGCCTTTACTTTTATTTTTGATTCAATAACGTATGACGTATGTCTCAACCATTCAGAAAGCTGCAAGACATTACATTTGCACTGAACTATTTCCCATTTCCACGTAGATTATAACCGACATCTGTAGCTTGTCAGATGCAATTAAATGGATGGAAATAAAATGCCCTATCACAATGCGTAATGACGCACAATGGCTGATCTTGCGCTCTTAGAAGATGTGTCAAATGGAAGGATTCGGAGTGAACGCATCTTCACACAGCAAGAAGACTTGCTGGCAAACGAGGACACACTCTGGCGATGGAGCGCTAGACGCTTTTTTGCCTCGACTTTGATGTCCGACCATTTCTTTTTTATTTCGGCCACGGTCCGAGGTTGTGAGGCTTCAGCATTTACGGCGTCTGCAACCTTTTGCCACTCAAGTGCCTTTTTGGCATTAGTAATGCCCACAATGTGCCCTCCAAAACAAAATTGTTATCCTCTTTTCCACCTTGCCAACGATAACTTCTACTTCATATTGAGTGAAGTTACGTTTTTTTTATTTCCTCTCTGTGTTTGCCATGATTTTGCAATCGATGAATATTAAATTGTGGGCGTTTCACGGACTATTTATGGGCAACTATGGGCGTGACATGAAGCCGCAAAAGCTGCGCTATATTTAGAATGGATTGTGATTTATTAAGGGAAAACTGCGTAGGATGTGCGTGCGCACGGTTTTATAAATCCCAATATTTCTGTGCGTACGCACGTCCTATGTTTCATCCGTACGCCACTTCTGACGCAAATCCTACGCAAAGTTTTATAAATGAGGCCCCTGGTCTTTCTCGCAGGCTCCTTTTCCTCGTTTCCTCTGGTTCTCTCTCGTCCTTGCGACCGTTCACCCACGAGTCCTCAGTCTCTCTTCCTTGCTCTTCCTCTCCGTTGGCTTATAACCGTCTCTCCCCGCCCATCACTGGAACAAGATACAGGTGTACGTGATTTGCACTTGACCCACTTACGGCGAACTTGTCTCCCGATTCCCTCTCCCGTTACAGACCTCGCTAAACCACACCCTCCCTGCAACAGAGATGTATACTCACAATTGCAAGAAAAAAGTCTCAATTCTGAAATTTAGAATTGTGAGGTAAAAAGTCACAATTACCTTTTATTCCATGGCGAAAACAAGCTTCCATAGTTATATATAGAAAGAAATTTAAAGAAAGTGTACTTGTAGCCTCACAGATAAATTTGTTGTTTAGGAGGTTTTGCAGTGTAACTCCACTGTGGATGTGGCTCCTTGGAGACATGAGGTCCCAGAAGTGCATGTTGAATGTGAGGCAGATGTCACAAAGGTGAGTCACCCATCAATATTTTACATAAGTATTATTTATATTCAATTTAGGGATGTCACAATATACCGGTATTGGTAATAACCGTGATATTCAAAGCACGAAATATCGACATTGTGTTAATTTAGGGTGTGACAATATATACCGGTATTACTCACAATGTTGCAGCCATAAAAATAGTTCAGCTTTGTTTTTAATGTCAAAATAGTTATATATATATATATATTTTTTTTTTATTAAGTTAATTTAGAAAAAATGTTTCGAGCAATCGACCAAGCGGCCGACAGTGAGTTAACCACGTTTGATCAATTTAGCCTATCAAATCAACACTTGACTTGTCTTGCCTATAATAAAATCCATAGATATAAAACACTTCAAGCACCATCACAGTGAAATCGCATTTTTGTCAAGCTGAGGCAGGCTGATGCTGCTCGCAATGGCGCTCACAAACTAAACGGGTTATACAATCTAAACTAATAAACGAAATGTAAAAAAAACATGCAGGTTGTCTTACCTTACACCTCTCTGCAAAGTGAATATAAATCCGATCTTCAATTCCCGCACTATAGGCTATGCAAATTCAGTTCACGTCAATGAAAGCAAAAGATTCGAGCTGCATTTTATTTATCATCAGCTCATTTCAATAGGAGAAAGAGCGACCTAAGCACTGGTAAGAGCATTTAGTCTCATTAGTTTTAATTAAGATGATTGTGAGACTTGGGCTACTTTCAGTTTCACTGGCAGCCGTGTATAGGTTACTCATTTGCGGTAATGCGTGTTGCAGTAGTACTACTATGTCATAGTCTCACACGTTTATTTTTAAAAATTTGCCAGGAGTAAAATGTTTATATGTGGTTTAAACAACCAGATGCATTCACACGTTCTGTGAATGCAGACCACCTTCTGAATTTATTTGTTTGAGTGATCAACGCTATCTCACGACCAATTCGTATGTATTTGTACGATGTGGCTAATTCGTACGAATTTGTACGACCTCACTCGTACGAATTTGTACGTTTTGTCTAATCCCCAGTGACGGTTAAGTTTAGGGGCGGGGTTTGAGGTAGGTCATTCGTACAAATTCGTACGAATTTGGCAACTCGTCAAATACGTACGATTTAGCAAAAATCGTATGAATTCGTACGACTGAGGTCGTACAGATTCGTACGAATTATCCACCTCGTAAAATATGTACGAATTGCCATGAGATCGGGTTGGAGTGATCGGATTTAAATCCGTGTCGAAAGAATTTCGGAAGACATTTACTCCTGATCTCTTCACAATATCATAGATATCTGATCAGAGAAAACGAATGAAGTGAACAGATGTAAAATGTCCATAACTCTTCAAGCTGCACTGAAGGAACGCTTGCTGCTGCTGGCGGGGACTCTGAACACCAGTCAGAGCCAGTCGACGGTTGCGGTATAGTCTCGTGTTGTTTCCACCAGTGCAGCACATCTCATAGTTTATTTTAATTAATGTCTATTTACATAATGTATATTGTTGTATTTGTATTTGCAATCTAGTGTTACGACCGCTAGGGGTCAGCCGTAACAAAAAGGAAGCGAGTCTCAATACCAGAGAGATATCAAATCGTACAAAGTTTATTTACAATGAAAATAAGGGTTTAAGCATCAGGGGCAGACACAGCCAAAACAATAAACTTAGGGTCTTAACACTAGTCATAGCCAATCCTGTTCGTAGCATTTATGTTAATATTTATTCATCATACTGTTGAACTTGACAGTATTTTCTCTCTTGTTATTGCTTAAGAAGATGCATGTGCCCTGTGTTTATCAGTATCCAATTATGTTCGTTGGGTAAAAAAGAAAAACCAAATAAACAATGTAAAAATTAATTTGATAACTTTTCCCCCAAAGGTTTCTATAGATATCGCGATATATCGATATTGTGAATTATTTTGGCCACAATAACCGTGGTCTGAAAAATATAATATTGTGACAGGCCTAATTCAATTATATAGCATAAAGGGTTGTGATCGATTTTTAATGAACCAATTTATGTCCAACATCTTGCTTTCAGACGGTCTCAAAATTTAAGCGGCCACCTGGCTGGTCTCCTCTTAGAATCTCAAAGCCAACAGAATCCTCAAAAGAATCGAAGGAGAGCATTAGTGCAACTCAACGCACACCACTGAACTGTCCTACCAAATCCTGGAAAGAGTTCAAGCCAGTCATTGACAGTGTTGCTCCTCCAAACACTACAGAATCTACACCGCCAAACCCAACCACAGCAGACACTGCTTTCAGCGATCAGGATTTGGCAAGATGAGAGCCCGTGTTTGTTTGTCCTTATGCGCTCTGTGGTTAAATAATTGTCTAAAATAAAAAAAGATGGGACGCATGAAAGAAAATACAACTAACATTCTTATGATGTGTTTTATGGAGTTTTGAATAAAGTGTCATTCATTTATTTGTGAATTACAATAATTCACAGATGTCTCATATTTCACAATAAAGAGGAATATACAAATATGCTATTTGATGAAATTTCAGAATTGTATTGCTTGTCTATACGCAACACAACATTATAAAACATAGAAAAAAATTAGAATTTTTTTACACTGTTTAACTAGTAACTGCGAGTTTATCTCACAATTCTAAACAAGAAATTTGAAGTTATGACTTTTATATTCTGGAATTCGGACTTTTTTTCTCTGAATTGAGAATCCGAATATTTTCATAGATCAAGGTAAAAAAAACTTTATGCTCATGTGCTCAGGTACTTTAAAACTTTATCAATTATAACTTTTATTTACACAATGACAAGATAATGTACAGGATGGAAATAAAGCATGTTTCTATTTACCTATTTTTATGTGCATATTGGGATATCTCATAAAAAACTTTGGATGGGAACACCAAGATGCGCATAAATTCTAAAAACGTGCATAAAAACGTATTAAATACACTACGATGAAAACACATTTACCTAATAAATACCTTGATGCTCAACAAAAAACTTATGAGGCTTTGCCTCAACAGATAATCTGATTGGATAACTGGACTAGCCAGCGGACCAATCGCATCGTAGCATCTCAAAAAAAAAAAGTTTGTTGGTACTGAAACGCCTGAGCCAAAGTCTGTCATCAGAATGATTTGATTTAATTCCCTCCAGAAGCGTCTCACATATTTGCGTTCCTTAACACCAGCATCCCAACGCAAGAGAACATGACAGAGTTTATTGCGTTTCGTCTGACGCTCTGAGACACGCTCTTGTGCAAGTGGTATGGAAAATGTTTTTAGCGCAAATGTTTTATGCAATATTCCAATTTTGCACATCCTCTAAATTCGCAACTTTGGATGGAAACATAGTGAGGAAAGGCGAGGAAACACTGTTTTGGTCATTTTAGAGGTGCTCTAGAATGATTTGAAACAACATTTTAAATTGTTCTCTGGTATCTACATAGAGGGTATATGGCTTATTTAAGGTCAAGAATTGTCCAGATAAGGTTTTACAGGTCCATTTACAACTCTAGAAATCTTCCCCAGGATGAAATGGTCTGTTTTTGCCTTATTTGGAAGGGTCATGAATATTAATGCAGAGTTCTGCTCTGATTGGCTGTTTCACTGCGCGGCTCAATGATAGCAGGCACATCACTGACCGTCATGACGATGGAGAGATTAGGCATTCAACCTTATATGTTTGAGCCTGTTTCTGACGAAAATGCAGATTTTGAGGAACAACAACATGTTTTGAGATTGGAAATGGACGCTTCTGAATGGTAAGTTAAGTCTTTATTTTAATTAGGAACCTGCAAAATCATTACGTCCATACCAGAACTTCAGCCTAAACGATAACTAGCGTATATAGCATTAAATATACACATCAGCAGTCACAACTTTAGCATTGTAAAAACATTTTAATTATTGTAATGTGTCCCTGTATGATTTTACAATGATAGCGTCTTCACGTTGAACCACAAGCTGAACTGGGTAGCGCTTAAATATGTTGTCTGTACAGTAACGTTTGAGTTTGACAGTAGAGTACTGATTTAAAAGTCGATTTATTTAGCCATTTAGTTATATAAAATACCTGGATTATACTATTGTTACTGTACTAGCATTTTGCGTCAGATCTACAACGGGGATATTATCGTTAATGTTCTCTCTAAGAAACTTTCGATGTAATCAGAAATGGTTTAGACAGTCAAGAAGTGGATAAAATCACTTACTGGTTGCAGGAATATGGTTGGAATTGCCCCTTTCTTCAGTGTCGGACGCTGAGCAAAGCCTGCTTGATATTGTCCCAGGTTTGAACAACTGTCCGTGGTGAAATGGGCCGAGCAAACGAACAACTTTGAAATAATTTGTTGCGGTATCCGATTATAAATAAACATCAGCCATGCCTGTTGACGTGTTTTTTATCTGTGGGAAGAGTATGAAACGTCTTCACATCCCCTGCACAGCCTGGAACATAACATTTGTTTCCATGATATGCCATGTTCGCTATCCCTGCGTGACGCTTGTTTCCCTGCAGAGATGATTCGGCTGCGCAGTTCCGCCTGACCGTGAACATGTGCTGGTATATGCAAATGTTGGGAGCGTACATATTAATGATCCCATCAATTGCATCACTGCTGGTGTTATGTTGAGATTTGCCTATTTTTCCGTGGTGTTTTTCACAAACAAGATTTTCATATGAAGGAGGAGGCAATGGTGTTTGAGACTCACTGTATGTGATTTACATGTACTGAACTCTTGTTATGGTTCATTCAATTTTTCATTCTAGGGCACCTTTAAGTAAGTTGAGCTTCGGATTGGTCAGCTCTTCAGCGCAAATGAATGATGGTTTGAGGCTTGTGGTTTCAGGCAATCATATTATTAGAGCGAAATGTCGCTAAAGACATCAATGCAGAAAGGAAAAGACAAACGTAAAAAAAATTTTTTTTTTTTAAATAGGCTATCCATGAATAATGTCTTTTGAGAAGGCAACTGACTTACTGTTTTGACCATAGACTGATAAAAAAGATGGACGACTCACCTCCAAAGCCGCCAATGTCACATATTGCATTGATTCGAGTCTGAGCATGAAGTAGAGGTCTGCTAGACTGCGAGTCTGAGCATGAAGTAGAGGTCTGCTAGACTGCTACCCGACCCGGGTTCGGGCTAATGTTTAATGAACAGCCTCGGGTCCAGGTCGGGTTCGGTTTTGTAACTAAGAAAAAAATTAATCGGCAATAGGCTATACATATATACATGTGCTTTGCCTGCTTGCTGAGTTGTGACTGTGTTGATAATTTTTATTTTATCATAATGATAGGATAGATCATTTATATCACAAAACTATTTTGCACATGTGCTACCACTCTCACGCGCTAGTCACAACACAGCAGACAGCAGAAAGCAAATATTAACCATGATTGCGGGAAAACTTATCACGGTTCCAAATGATGCAGGAAAAGCTGCACTCTGGAAGAATTATGATCAACTGTCAATGCCATTCTCTTCCTTCATAACTCGCAGGCTACTGAAAGCATCTTTGCTCAAATGACTAACTAAAGCATCAATGACTAACTAAAACCTTGAACTTACATCAGTGTTATAAAAACTACCTAAAATGACAGAAACTATTTAAAAAAATTCTTTAAATTGTATTGATTGTTTAGTTTGCCTCACGTCCCTTTTGATCACATGAAGAAGTTGGGGTTTATGACCTATACTGGGACCAACCACTTGGGGGGCAATCAAAACCTTTTGGCTTCGTTTTTCAGGACTTGTGCTCTTTGTTAACCAATGTGACACAACCATGCAAAGAATAATTACTTGAAACTGACACACAAAATCCAACCTGACACCTGAAATTATAAATCCTTTCTAAGCTTAGCCCACTGTCATGACAAGGTAAGGAGATGGTTTTACACGCAAAATAATTGTTTTTGGGGGTCCCAACTTAAAATGATGGGGGCCACAACTTGCTAAAAAAAAACAACCTGCCAACTTTGAAGATATTTTTTGAGTACAACACCCAACCCCACCGTTGGGGTTAAACCTCCCCAGGCCCCCAGTGCGCACCCAACAGCCCACCGCCAATGTATGCTCCACCGTTGCCAACCCACCAGTGAGAAACCGTTGAGATACCTTACACCATAATACATAATATATACATAATATACTTTATCCAATTAAAATGTATTAGTTACTCCATAACCATATACAAGTAGACCATAAATGTACTACAAAATTATTTTATATAAATATTATTACTAATTTACAATATAAATTGCATTTAATATTTAATCAAATTAAATATGAATGTTAATTAATAAATTACAATTAATTTAATTTAACACAACTGTAGAGTAAAAACATTAATAAAAAAAAGATATTACATTTAAAAAAAACTGACATGATAGTGACAAAGTCACACTGCACAGTAAAAAACATTAGGTTATTTTTTTTAATCCAACCGTTGGGTTACACCTAATGGGTCATATGTTGGGTTATTTTACAAAAATGTTGGGTCATTTTAACGTTGTTGGGTTATTTTTAGTAATAATACAGTTTCTGCAGCAACTGTTCAAATTTTTACGGCCAAGTGACAGTCAACAGAAAAAGCTGCTGCAGCCTGATTATGAAATGCAAGGTAAGTCATATCGTTTTTTTTATGTATACTACTCTTATAACCAGTGGTTAAAGTGGGATTTGGCAGGTGGGGGAACACTAAATTTTGTTTAGCAACAGGGAAAAATGACTCACCGTGGGACAACATATTGGGTATGGTGGTATAGCAATACTTTTTGGGACAAGAGTGTCACTGTGGCACCAAGTATCACAATACTTATTTACTTGATATTTTAATGGGCTTATTTTGGCCCATCTACACTGATATGATGACGATACTATGTTAAAATTGCCGAGCACCACAATATGGAAAAACACCTTGTTTGTGCTGACTTGAATCCCGCCTTGACGGCATGATGCAGGTAGAGCACAACCCGTTTGGTCTGGTCACAATCTCCTCCTGGTCTGACTGGAGGGCATGGATCTCAATAAACTCAACCTGAAATGGCAGAAAACACCCCAATGCATGGTAGCTTATATTCTTGGCAAACAATCTGCTAACTCAAGAACTCACTGAAGTTTCCTAGGTATGTTTCAATCAGCTTCTCCATCTGACGACATTAGCTGAGGAGCCGTTCCCTCCACCCTGAGAGCAGCCGCCTCGCACTTCTCCAGGTGGGATGCTTCCTCCTTGCTCCCCCAGACCTTGAGCATCCACTGACAGAGGTGCCGCTTGTTCTCCTCATCGGCCAGAAAGAGCTTAAAGTCCTGGGGTTTCCTGGTGGCCGTACCCTGCAATATAAACTTCTCAGATAGGTTTATCTGTGCCTGCGCCTTGATGGAGTCAGTGGAGAAGATGAAGTGCTTCTTGGCCACCATCCGGTTCAGGACCTGCAGGGAGATTCCCCCAAATGTATGAAGCAGGTTGAACTGAATGAATTTGTATGAACCCACTGCTTAATCCATAGGTTGGTCAATCCTTGATCCCAGTCAGAATAATCAACTTTCCACAGCTAAGGCATTCAATCATTTTAGCCTTGAGCAATAAACAATAGAAAGCAAGTTTAATTGTATTGATAAGAGCAGAGGTTTGGCAACACTGAGTGAGAGTAATATTATTAACCTTATAAAGTCTATTGTATAATATTTGATATGCAAATTTCTAAGGCCTCTTTGATCATGATAAACATAATCAAACTTTGCTGAAAGAACATTTGCACACAACCTACTGTTGTCTAATTGATAGTTTGATTATCCAGTTAATTTAGTGTAAGTGGCGATCGATAGTTGATAATAATATATCATGTATAATGTACTGACGTAACAAATTGCGCTGTTGACACTCAAAATCAAAACAAATCAGCACCGCTCAGACAGAGAAACTCAGTTAACATACTTGGGTAAAAATGTGGAGTTTTTATATTTATATTTATTTTATATTTATTCATCCTATTCAAAACAAAGGCATATTTGATGACGCCACGTGTGAGCACAGAATCTTGGGACATGTGGTCTTCACCTCACAACCGGTGGAAAAGAATTGGGATAGGACTCGGGCAGAAATCATGTTCATGGATACGATTATCAACGTTGCTGTAGTATGAAGCAGAGCAGGACCGAGTGTTGTGGAGCTGAGCAAGGCCACTGGAGCGATTGTTAATAAGATGAACGCAACACTCGCCTCGCGAGCAGCAAGACTTTTATTATGACAGTCGCTGGCGCCACTTCCGCTTTTCCGGTCATGAGAATGAGGTAACGCAGCTCTGTAACGTAGCTCTGTTTATGATTTATGATCCAGTTCTGATGCCCACACTGTTGGCGCTTTCGGTGGTGGACAAGGATCAGCATGGGCACCCTGACTGGTCTGCGGCTATGCAGCCCCATACGCAACAAACTGTGATTCACTGTGTATTCTGACACCTTTCTATCAGAACCAGCATTAACTTCTTAAGCAATTTGAGCTACAGTAGCTTGTCTGTTTGATCAGACCACACGGGCCAGCCTTCGCTCCTCACGTGCATCAATGAGCCTTGGCCGCCCATGACCCTGTCGCCGGTTCACCACTGTTCCTTCCTTGGAGCACTTTTGATAGATACTGACCACTACAGACCGGGAACACCCCACAAGAGCTGCAGTTTTGGAGAAGCTCTGACCCAGTCGTCTAGCCATCACAATTTGGCCCTTGTCAAACTCGCTCAAATCCTTATGCTAGCCCATTTTTCCTGCTTCTAACACATCAACTTTGAGCACAAAATGTTCACTTGCTGCCTAATATATCCCACCCACTAACAGGTGCCGTGATGAAAAGATAATCAGTGTTATTCACTTCACCTGTCAGTGGACATAATGTTATGCTTGATCTGTATGTGTGTGTGTATATATATGTATATATATATATATATATATATATATATATATATATATATATATATATATTGTCGATTAGTGTCCTGAATATCAAAAGTTTCAGGTGCCGCTTCACGTGTATCTCCTGATGAAAAGGTGAAGTAGGCTCAGATGTAGATGCCTTTTTTCTCCTTCTCACTCATCTTTCCATGATTTCTTGAAAAAGCGTAATATTGACTTTATAAACTTATTTTGACTTTATAAACTTTGTGCAGCCGCCATTGTCACCGCATTTTAATGAACTGTCACATGCAAAGAAAATGACAGCGTAGGCAACACATTAATCAAACCAATAAGTTCTGGAACAATTCCTTTTTTTTTTTTTTTTTTTTTTTAAGCAATCAGGAATCTGTGATTTCTTGCTACGCTACTGGTTGTAACCACTTTTTAATACTGGTGCATCACAATTAAATTTCTGTTCTCGCATTTTCCCCCACTGTTTTCTAATTATATTATCCATTATTTAAATTAATCTTACATAATTGAAAATCTTCTTCATTCTATGGTTTATCTTAGGATTAAATAGAATCAAATGACCTAATAATTACGTAAGCTCAGTTGACTGTGAATTTCATTGAGTTTAAAACATAACGAAAATGATGTCATTAATATTTTACACTCATGAATGACTTCAGAAGACTAATCAAGTTCAAGTGCACTTTCATCTACTTTCATTCTTTTAATTTCTCTTTGAGTTTCACAGAAAAAAAAATATTTCAAACTGGTTTGGAACTAATCAGAGATGATCTTCTATTTATTAAAGTCATGGTGAACCATTGGCATATTTTTAAGCATATAAAGTGTATAAAGTTTGTTTTGATTTGTTTTTTGTTTTTTGCAGGGGGAAAGGGTATTGGTCATATTGGTTATTTTAAAGGCTTTAAATTATTAAAAGATTAATGTTACAGAGGTGTGTAGTGCAGCAAGGAAGAGAAGATTCGGAGCTTCCACAAAAAAAGGGTTTATTAATAAGACGATTAATGTGTTTGACGATCAAACACAACACACATGTAAGAGCAGGCTCTAGGGAGACGACGTGGAGCGGGCTCTAGGGAGACGACGTGGTGCGGGCTCTAGGGAGACGACGTGGAGCGGGCTCTAGGGAGACGACGTGGTGCGGGCTCTAGGAAGACGACGTGGTGCGGGCTTAGGGAGACGACGTGGAGCGGGCTCTAGGGAGACGACGTGGAGGGGGCTCTAGGGAGACGAGTTGGTGTGGGCTCTAGGGAGACGACGTGGAGGGGGCTCTAGGGAGACGACGTGGAGCGGGCTCTAGGGAGACGACGTGGAGCGGGCTCTAGGGAGACGACGTGGTGCAGGCTCTAGGGAGGAGACGTGGAGCAGACTCTAGGGAGGAGATGTGGTGCGGGCTCTAGGGAGGAGACGTGGAGAGGGCTCTAGGGAGACGACGTGGAGCGGGCTCTAGGGAGACGAGTTGGTGCGGGCTCTAGGGAGACAACGTGGAGGGGGCTCTAGGGAGACGACGTGGAGCAGGCTCTAGGAAGACGACGTGGTGCGGGCTCTAGGGAGACGACGTGGAGCGGGCTCTAGGGAGACGACGTGGTGCGGGCTCTAGGGAGACGACGTGGAGCGGACTCTAGGGAGACGACGTGGAGTGGGCTCTAGGGAGACGACGTGGTGCGGGCTCTAGGGAGACGACGTGGTGCGGGCTCTAGGGAGACGAGGTGGTGCGGGCTCTAGGGAGACGACGTGGAGCGGGCTCTAGGGAGACGACGTGGAGGGGGCTCTAGGGAGACGAGTTGGTGCGGGCTCTAGGGAGACGATGTGGAGGGGGCTCTAGGGAGACGACGTGGAGGGGGCTCTAGGGAGACGAGTTGGTGCGGGCTCTAGGGAGACGACGTGGAGCGGGCTCTAGGGAGACGACGTGGAGGGGGCTCTAGGGAGACGAGTTGGTGCGGGCTCTAGGGAGACGATGTGGAGGGGGCTCTAGGGAGACGACGTGGTGCGGGCTCTAGGGAGGAGACGTGGAGCAGACTCTAGGGAGGAGACGTGGTGCGGGCTCTAGGGAGGAGACGTGGAGCAGACTCTAGGGAGGAGACGTGGAGCGGACTCTAGGGAGGAGACGTGGAGCGGACTCTAGGGAGGAGACGTGGAGCGGACTCTAGGGAGGAGACGTGGAGCGGACTCTAAGGAGGATATGTGGAGCGGACTCTAGGGAGGAGACGTGGAGCGGACTCTAGGGAGGAGAGGTGTGGCGGACTCTAGGGAGGAGACGTGGAGCGGACTCTAGGAGACTTGGAACTACAGGATCAGTACAAAAGTCTTTTAGCCAGTGGTCCTGTGGCTCTGGCGAGGTAGTGGACATCTTGGCTGGAATCGAGGGCTTCGCGGTGGCCCTCCTCCTCGACCGCTTGGGCTTTGGGACAGGCAGGACAATACGGGGAGGCCCACTGGAGGGATAGGTGGAGGAAACTGGCTGTGGGTGAACTGACCAGGCCACAATCTCGAAATCAGAACAATTTAAAAACATAATCAGATTTATTGACTCGACTAGGGAAAAGGAACAGGCAGGTTCAATGTAACGAATGGCATCCTCGTCCAAGCCCATCAGAAACACAGCGTTAAGTGGTGCATCTGGCCAGTTCACCAAACAAGACAGCTCAGCAAATTCCTCCACGTACCTCTCCAGTGGGCAACCGTCCTGCGTCAGCCCACACAGGCGATCCACCGCTGAAGTGTGTTCATGGGAAAACACGGGAGAGATCGGGGTCAGGGAGATACCCATCTTGATTTGTAGAAGTCCTGGCAGTTTTGGTCCGTTCTTCTGTTACGGACAGTGTGTAGTGTTGTTGGTGATTTTAATATCCATGTAGACAACGAAAAAGACGTATTAGGATTAGCATTTAAAGATACACTAAACTCTATTGGAGTTAGGCAACACGTGTCAGGACCCACTCATCGCCATAATCATACTTTAGACCTAATATTGTCACATAGAATTAATGTTGATACAGTTGAAATTCTGCAGCAGAGCGATGACATCTCAGATCATTACTTAGTATCTTGTATACTTAATTTAGCTAAAGTTGCAAAGCCGCCCCCTCGTTTCAAAAATGGCAGGACAATCACTGCCGCTACTAAAGATTGCTTTTTAAATACTCTTCCTCATCAGTATCATCTCCTCAGCATCCCAGATAGCTTAGAAGAACTCGATGTTGCAACAGAAACTATTGACTCTCTCTTTTCCAGTACTTTAGACACAGTTGCTCCTCTGCGCTTAAAGAAGATTAAAGAAAATAGTCCAACGCCGTGGTACAACGAGCACACCCGGGCCCTTAAAACAGCAGCCAGAAAAATGGAGCGCAGCTGGAAGAAAACAAAACTAGAGGTCTTTCGAAATTCGTGGAAAGAGCACATGATCGCATACAGAAAGGCCGTAAAAACTGCTAGATCCGCTTATTTCTCAACTCTCTTGGAAGAAAACAAACACAACCCAAGGTATTTATTCGATACAGTGGCTAAATTAACCAAAAGTAAAGCTTCAACTTCTGATGATTGTAAACAGCACAGCAGTAATGACTTTATGAACTTCTTCACATGTAAAATTGATAATATTAGGAAGAAAATTTTAACCATGCAGCCGTCTACTACAGTATCACATCAGACAGAGCATTGTAGTGTCACTGAGGAAAAATTACAATCATTCACTGCTATAGGAGAAGAAGATTTGGCTAAACTCGTTAAATCATCAAAATCAACAACATGTATGCTTGACCCTGTACCGACTAGGCTATTGAAAGAGATGCTACCAGAGGTCATAGATCCTCTTCTTAATATCATTAATTCATCTTTGTCATTAGGATATGTACCGAAAACTTTTAAGTTGGCTATTATTAAACCACTTATTAAAAAAACGCAACTTGATCCTACAGAATTAGTCAATTATAGACCAATCTCAAATCTACCCTTTCTGTCAAAAATACTTGAAAAGGCAGTGTCTTCACAATTATGTTCCTTTTTAGAAAGAAATGGTATCTGTGAGGATTTCCAGTCAGCATTTAGACCGTATCATAGTACTGAGACTGCTCTCATCAGAGTTACAAATGATTTACTCTTATCATCCGATCGTGGCTGTATCTCTCTATTAGTGTTACTCGATCTTAGCGCTGCATTTGATACCATCGACCACAACATTCTTTTGAATAGACTCGAAAATTATGTAGGTATTAGTGGAATTGCTTTATCATGGTTTAAATCATACCTATGCGACCGTTATCAGTTTGTAGCAGTAAATGAAGAGATGTCACACCGATCGCAAGTTCAGTATGGAGTACCACAAGGCTCAGTGCTAGGACCGCTACTCTTCACCCTGTACATGCTACCACTGGGAGATATTATTAGGAAACATGGCATTAGTTTTCATTGTTATGCTGACGATACTCAGCTCTATATTTCTTCACGCCCTGAAGAAATGTACCAATTCACAAGATTAACGGAATGCATAGCCGCCATAAAACATTGGATGATTGGTAATTTCCTGCAACTCAATTCAGAAAAAACTGAATTTTTAATTATTGGACAAAAAAGCTCCACAAGTAGTAACCTAGAATACTGTCTAACACTTGATGGCTGCTCTGTCAAGTCTTCGTCGTCAGTGAGGAACCTGGGTGTGCTCTTTGATACCAATCTTTCGTTTGAAAGCCACGTTTCTAGCATCTGTAAAACTGCTTTCTACCATCTTAAAAATATATCAAAATTACGGCACATGCTCTCAATGCAAAATGCTGAACAGTTAGTTCATGCGTTCATGACCTCAAGGCTAGATTATTGTAATGCTCTACTGGGTGGTTGCCCTGCTCGCTTAATAAATAAACTCCAGCTGGTCCAAAACGCAGCAGCTCGAGTTCTTACTAGAACCAGGAAGTATGACCATATTAGCCCAGTTCTGTCAACATTGCACTGGCTACCTATTAAACATCGCATACATTTTAAAATCTTGCTTATTACTTACAAAGCACTAAATGGTTTAGCTCCCCAATACTTGAGCGAGCTCTTAACATATTATACTCCATCACGTCTACTGCGATCTCTAAATTCTGGCCAGTTGTTAATACCGAGAATATCCAAATCAACTGCAGGCGGTCGATCCTTTTCCTATTTAGCTCCTAAACTCTGGAACAGTCTTCCTAGCACTGTTCGGGAAGCAGACACACTCTGTCAGTTTAAATCTAGACTAAAAACACATCTCTTTACTGTGGCATACACATAAAACACTTTCTCAATGAAATGATTGTTAGGCTGCATTAACTAGGTCAGCCGGAACCAGGAACACTTCCCATAACACCTGATGTACTCGTTACATCATCAGAAGAATGGCATCTACGCTAATGGTATTCTCTCTGTTTTATCCCGAGGTTTACTGCAGTCAGCCAGATCCGGGCCGTATCCTAATCAGATGGTGGACCAGAGAAGACCAACACAGGACCCCGAAGTGTCTGCAGAGACCGTGTCAATTATCCTCCCCCTGCAACTGCCTCATCGACACGGCATCTTAATAAACCCGTCACCAGTGTGACCGATTGTTCGAATATTACCATTAAATAATACTTAAATCGATATGTCATCCGCAATAAACCCGTCTCCAGCGTGTTGCCTCCGGTCCTTTGAATATTCCGATCTATTATGACCTCTGACCTGTAAAGCAGCCAGAATAATAATAATAATACGTTGTTTGTTAATTGGCCAGAGGAGAACTGGCACCCCGACTGAGCCTGGTTTCTCCCAAGGTTTATTTTTCTCCATTAGGTCACCTGATGGGGTTTTGGTTTCCTTGCCACTGTTGCCTCTGGCTTGGCGTGCTCAGTTGGGGACACTATATTTTTCAACTAAACATCGAA
Organism: Romanogobio albipinnatus; assembly: GCA_023566225.1. NCBI lineage: Eukaryota > Metazoa > Chordata > Actinopteri > Cypriniformes > Gobionidae > Romanogobio > Romanogobio albipinnatus. The sequence goes on along the minus strand of CM042263.1, from coordinate 25,643,500 downwards.
ATAAATCTAATTAATAAACTAATTTAACCATATAAACTAAATTACTGATCTAATTATTGATCTAAAGCCCACACTGTCACCGTATGGAAATTGAAATGAACTGATGACATCAAATGGCTATACAGCTGAATAAAATTAGGCTGCATTATTTTTCTGTTTAACACTGTAAAGCTGCTTTGAAACAATCTACATTGTTAAAAGCGCTATATAAATAAAGTTGACTTGACTTGACTAGTGCATCAAGGAAGAGATGATTCGGAGCTTCCACAAAAAAGGGTTTATTAATAAGACGAACACCGAACACAACACCTACATAACATAAGCATAACAATCAAGAACGGACAAGGAGTAGGAGTGCTAATGACAAAGTGAGTTCAGGTGTGGGACAGGGAGGATCATGGGAAAGGGAGTCCAGGACAGGCGTGGGTTGTAACAATTAAAAGGGACTTAAGGAAATAAAGAAAAAGAAATAAGAATGGTAAAAGTTCCAGTTGTATTGTAGTTATGAATAAACGCTCCTTTTTTAAAATATGTACACATTCACTCTTATTTTCATCTGCCTATGTAAAAAAGCAAAACGTTTCTTGTCACGTCAAATTCAGTTATGATTTACATAAATAATGATATTTTCAATTCAAAATGGTGAAATTTCATAAAAAATGTCAAGTAGTTTTTGTCACTCGATATTACAATTTGGCCATTTCTAATTATTCAGGGGGACTTGTCCCCCTCAATGTCTATGGTGGTTACAGATCTGTCCTACCCGCAAATTATGCCCATGAGGTGATCTAATTGTTCATTCATCAATGCTTAGATGTTTACATTTGTTTGCAACTGGCCCCAATTCCCTAAAATGGCTATTTCTTGTCATGGATGTTCCGGTAATGAAATGATGGTCTCCGGAAATAAAAACGGTTGGTAATTGTAGTCAAAGATGAGGTTAGGTGTACATGAATGGTTTGATGTTTGAGGTTCATGGGTCAGAGGTATGAATCATCTTGCTGACGTTATTCGGTGGACGGAGCAACTGTGGAGACGGACATCTTATAGTTTGCATTGCCTTCGGAGGTCATGACCCGTGTCATCCACTGCATTTCATGTTGATGCATTTAGAAAGGGTTTGTGTGACTGCACAGAGAGCATATAAATGCTAAAGACGGTCCTCCTTCAGTCACATGAGAAGAGTCACTCACAATAGACGTCTGCCTCTAATCAAGTCCTGCTATACTCAAAACAATGGTTAGAGATCGGATCTTCCTTCTAACCATGACCTGCTCTGTCTTAATGTTACTAGTTAGTTGTGACAATTTTCTAGAGATCCGCTCGCCAGACGATAACATGAAGGCTCAAGAGGAGAAAGAACTGGTAAGATATCTTTTCTTAGTCAGGAAATCATTCCTAAATTACAGCATTAACGGTAATTAATAAAGGGGGAAAAACATTTTTACAGATTGAGGCTCTTCAAGAAGTTCTTGAAAAACTGAGAAACAAACAGATTCCCATAGCGGAGAAGAAGTTCGGTTGGGTTCCATCAGTAAGTATGTTCATTGGTAACAATTTACAGTATTCATTTTATGCATATTTTTTTACACGTAATTAATTACAATAGCAATAACAATGTGCAATTGGGTTGGCAACTATACAACTTTATTGATATGACGTGATTATTTACACATTTACATGAAAATAAATAGCTAGGATGGAAATAACAAGGTCGTTTTTGCTCAATGAGGAAAAGGAGTTTAGGAGTTTGTTTTGATATTTTTTTAACATGTGACTGTGTGTGCTGGCAAAATGAGTTGCAGTGAGCAAATGTTCAAAAATGAGTTATTGTTATTTTCATAATTCTCTATTAAAAACCCTCCGAAATGATGTATGGTTTGTTGGAGTAAATTTTGAGAAAAATCGAGTAAAATGTTTTCTAAACAAACTAATACCACAATACATCAATAATTCATCAAATCCATTTCTAGTCCTGTTTAACCATAAAGGAACTTGCTTTTCTTGGCTGAAGGGATCATGGACGTGGTCATGTCACACTAGACTTTGAGCACGCCAAATTTCTACGTACCATAGACTGTAAAAAAAGATGGACAGCGCGTCTCCACTTCCTTCCACTGTAGAAAAATGAAGCCAAAATATCCCAGTAACAGTCGTTCCGCTGGAAGTTTGTGCAGTTTTGATCCTAAGGTCCCGTCCACACTCCCGTGCGACTCAATGGCAAGCACAGCTGTCAATTATGACTTACCCTGTTTTTATAACATCAAATAAACAAACGTCTGTGATGAGAACTACCTCAAATAACAGAAACCATATTTGGAAAAAAATATTTGAAGTGTAATTGAATTGGATGTTTTAATTTGGCTTGCGTCCTATTCGATTACATGGAGAGGGTGGGGTTTATAAGCTCTACTGCATCCAGTCACCTGGGGGCGACCGAGATGCTTTGGCTTCAATTTTCAGCGCTTGAGTCAGACAGTGCAGTGGTTGTGATATGACGTCACACACTGCACCGTCTTTTTTATAAACATAAAATCAACAGATTAAATCCAGAAAGTAAAAATATACAATCTACTTCAAAAATGTTGGTCTTTTAATTCCGCCAAAAGGTCATGCCGAGACTTATCGATCTTTTATTGGTCGCGCGGCTTCACGTGATACGAATTCTCAGAGTTCACAAAACTTGAGGTGTGTTTGACTTGAAGACCGACCGGTATACAACATCAAAGTACAACGAGACGTGCAGAGAGCGATTCGAAAGCATGCTCTCGTGGTACTTTGATGTCATATACCGATCAGTCTGCGCCAGTGACGAATCGGGTCCTCCCTCAAAATCAGGTCTCCATCAACTATCAGTTAAAGTTGGGGTAAGCTATATTTCAAAAATGCTTTAGGAAAGTGTCTCGGGCCGAGTACTAAAACAAACTCGTAGCCAATCAGCAGTAAGGGGCGTGTCTACTAATGATGAGGAGAAGAGATCGCTCAGTGCACGTTTCCAAAAGTGGAAAATGTCTGTGGAACAAAAGAAGGCTTACAATAAGGCAAATATCGGATCAGCTTTCCAGCGCTGGAGAGAACTCAAGGAACGCTAAGGCCTGCAATTGTTTTGTTTCAAGAACTAATATATGCGAGCATTTGCTTGAATATGCTCATGTATCAAGTTCCCTTGTTTGTCCATTTGCAATCGTATCGTCGTTCACTTCAGCAATGATAATTACCCATTCATTTCCACATCCTATAAGCCACTGTATGTTTCAAGCGTCAGCTCGCAGTGTGTCCGAAAAGTAAGATAATAACCTCCTAATATATGTTTGTTTCCATTGGTTCCTCTTTTAGTGATCGCTATAACCCTCTAATCTTGTCATAATTGTAATATGTTTGTTAGGTGGTCAGGGTTGCTTGTGCCATCGAGTTGTTCATTAGAACTGTGTTTGTGTTTTTTGGATGTAAGGGATGACTTTTTCACTGAACATTCAACCTGGATTACCATAGTAAGTGATGATATCGTACCCTCAGCCGGATGGCACAGCAGATTCCGCCATAGTCGTTGCCTGGGTTGCGTATGTAGTTACAGAGCTATCCAAATAGGGGCGAGACCCTTTTAAGGGTAGGGGCGGGTTTGTTTTGGTGATTTGAAATATCAATATCAGTTACCAGATATGGCTTACCCCACCTTTAATGATTATACTAAGTACATACAAACGATATATATATATATATATATATATATATATATATATATATATATATATATATATATATATATATATATATATATGTGTGTGTGTGTGTGTGTGTGTGTGTGTGTGTGTGTGTGTGTGTGTGTGTGTGTGTGTGTGTGTGTGTGTGTGTGTGTGTGTGTGTGTGTGTGTGTGTGTGTGTGTGTGTGTAGCTTTACTATATAGTGCATAATAAAACAAATGTAATGTTTCCTTCACTTGATAAACTGTTAGTTAATTAAATAATATTATAAAACGGTTAGTTCCAATCCTTGATTCTGATTGGTCAATAGCTGTATTTTATTCACGATAATTGTGAGAGAGAGAGATGACCAAGTGTATTACCTGCATTCAGATTTAGCATATTCCTTCAGGTCAGTCCTATGATCATAATAAAAAATCAGTTTGAATGTCCTCATCTTGTCCTTTTAACAAGTGATTGTTCACCCAAAAATGAAAATTATGTCATCATTTACTCACCCTCAAGTTGTTCCAAACCTGTATGAGTTACTTTGTTCTGCTGAACACAAAAGAAGATAATAGAAGAATGTTTGTTACATAGCAGATAGAGCAACCATTGACTACCATAGTATTTTTTTCCCTACTATGGTAGTCAATGTTTGCTCTACCTGCTTGGTCACAAACATTCTTCTATTATCTTCTTTTGTGTTCAGCAGAACAAAGAAACTCATACAGGTTAGGAACAACTTGAGGGTGAGTAAATGATGACAGAATTTTCATGTTTGGGTGAACTATCCCTTTAAGGGGTTTTTCTATATCCTGACAGTTGCTGCGTTCACATCAACTCGAATTTACAGGACTCTTGAGATGACAACACGTGACGTTGTATTTGGAGCTGTTCACGTCCTCTAACTGGGGATTATCCGTTGCTATAGCGACAGTCGTCCACGTGAAAGAATTCTGTAATTTAATTGAAGTAATATTGTAATTTAAGTACTAAGAAGAATAAAACACTAAAACATAACTTAGATATCTAACTCCACACTGCATGTCTTTTGTTTATGTTCACATTATTTTAGCATGAAAAAATAGCGTACACTTGCAAAAACGGCTTTTAAAATATTACGAAATAACTGCTTATTTACGTTTTACTGCTGGAAGCGCTGCCATTTTTCTCTGATCAAACATTTATATAGATCAGTGGTTGCTGTTCACGGTCAGGGACAATTTTTTTTTCCAGTGGAAGGAAGGCTTTTAGTGATAAAGTTACATTTGCTACATTTGGCTTTAATATTTTGGAAATTTTGAAGAATGTTAATAACCAGACAGTTGACGGTAGCCATACTATGGACGTCAACGGCTACCGTCAACCTAATTGGCTTTATGCACAGCTGCACTACTTCCTGAACTTCAGCCAGCTCCTTTGTTTCCTGTCTGTCATTATTGGACAAATTTATTAATCCAGTGTGCCTGACCTCTGTAGTCACAACAACAATAATCAGACACACCTGGATTAATCAGTTTGTCCAATAATGGCAGACAGGAAACAAAGGAGCTGAAGTTCAGGAAGTAGTGCAGCTGGGCATAAAGTGTAAAGTATGAGAAAGCATTAATCAAATGATGTGATAGTGTGTTGCAGGTGAACAGTGTGCGGTGCGGAAAGGCTCTCGCTTCGGGAAGTTGTGCAGCTGTCCTGGAGGAACCACCTGCAGTTTCTCCATCCTCAAGTGTTTGTGAAAACATCTCTCATCCTGCCACCTTCCAGCGGTTTATTGTGCCCATGCTATTTGTTGTTTCCAGTCACAGTTGTAACATGTTTTATCAAACTGACACATACAATAAATGCATGCATTTTTGTATAAATCTCAATTTTTATTCAAAGTCTGATTAGTCTGAGAGCATTAAATGTACTACCGTTTCATATTCTGACTTTTATAAAAGCTTGCAATTCCATGGCCGGCCACAAGGTGGCCAAAGTGTATTCGATATATTCCCTGATGAACATGAAACCAGAGCCCGTCTACGGAGAGCCTGCCCACTCCCTATTAAGCCCTGTTGTACAGAATTTTGGTTGTAGTACCACCAGAGTTCCACTGGGGGCGATCGCCATGAGTGCAAAATGAATGGAAGTCAATGGGGCTTGACGGCTAAATTTGTCTCTTTCACCCGATTGCCGTTGAGAAATCTCAGAAATGATTGTAGATTTTGCAAGTTCAACATGGGTTTTAGGTCGAAAGTTGAATGAACGAGTACTTATGTCCTTTTGATTTCTTACAGGTTGAGTTGTTGTTGTCCATAACACGCTAGCATTCTGCTAATGAACGCTGATTGGTCAGTGAAGGACTGATTACGACCAGAGATCCCGCTTGATGGCATCGTGTCATCTGAAGCGGGACCAGAAACAAACAAAACAAAAACTCTTCTAGCACGTGTATTTACCTGTGTCAGCTGTGTTGTCGATGCCTCGAGAGAAAAGAAAGTGCAGAGCGCGAAAGCACCAGAGCGACTGAAGGATTGCCGTTAAGCAGTATCTCTGGTCGTACATGTGTATGACGTCATTGACACTTTAAAATACTTTTTAAAGCAAATAAGTGACTCTAAAAAATCTAACACCCAGCAATGTGTAATTTATTTGCATTTCCTTTCGAATACAACATTCAAATTACTAGATAAAAAATTATATCCTGAGAAAAGTGGATTTTTATTGGTATAGCGCCATAGACCTCCATTCATTCTGCACTCGTCCTGTGAGCGCCCTCATATGGAATCAGAGAGGAACTGCAACCAGTTCAGAAGCCGGAAGTTCAGTGAGAGTGAAACTTCTCGCCATATTAGACAGTGGCTGCGTTCGAAACCGCATACTCATTGAGTAGGTACTCATTTTCAATAAGTACTTACTTAACGAGCTCTAAAAGAGTAGGTACTATATTGCCTGATCTCGTTAAGTATGAATGCGATCCGCACTTTATGCGCCATGTTGACGTTATCATGTGACCTTACGACGTTATCTCAAGCGCAACAACTTGAAAGACGAGTGACAGGTTTAATTCATCGATCTATAAATATCTTAATATTGATTAAACTTGCTAATTGTGTGGGCTTGTTGAAGAAACAGCTGCCCATTTATTTTGTGATATTAACCCTACTAATCTGACCCAGTTTTATCCTTACCAAAACCCACAATCGTGATCTCTTAAATATGTTGTTAATTTCTTTATTTTATGCAAAACATGTCATCCACAAGCAAAATTGGCCTAAATCTCCTTTATATTTTCCTTTTTAAATTTAACTCCTGTTTTATCCCTCAATCCCTTATTCAAAGATATCTAACCTTGTTATTGTTTTTTCTTTGTCTATAATGTATGCAAACCCATGATATTTGTTTTATTATTAGGATTGTTAAAGATACAACCATGTAATTATAAAATAAAAGATAGGCCTATGAGTGACAGGTGCAGTAACAGCTCAAAGCATCAATAACTCCACAGCCCAACCTGTGCGCTTTCCCTCAGAGTCTGCAACGAGGACCTCTTTCAGCTGCTCGAAGATCTCACCTCTGGAGAACACTGTTGATTTTATACTCTTAAAATGTAAGTTATTACTATTCAAAATTGCCCACTAAAACACTTACAATAATAATAATAACAAATGCTGACCAATACTTAATTATATTACTTTTTTTTACTGAAAATTATATTGTTTTAGTAAAACAAGCAAAATGCAACTTGTTGTCATATCATATGACATAGCGATGCATGAAAATACACTAGAACAAATGCAGCCGATGTGAATACCAATTTTCAGTCAAGCAATGAATAAATGCATGAGTTAATAAAATATTTTATTTACTGACAACAATAGGAAACATGAAAAAATGAGTAAAAGAATGAATAAAAGTAAACATCACAAATGAATAAGTCACCATGAAACAAAGCTTTATTCAAACGTATTGTTCTAACAAACCATCACGCATTTACAGACGGTGAACACCACATCTGCTGCCATCTCAACACAGCTTGATGAAGCAGTTGACCACCGTGAACACCTTCGCCTGTCCTAGCCGTCCATCATGTCCCTTCTGAACCCCACAACCCTGAAGCAAGAGTGGAGAACATGTGCGGGACAATCTGACTGCTGATGTCTGCTCCAAACATCCGTGTGCCTGCTCTCCATCAGCATGACTACTTAAAACGCTTTACAATTCATGTGTCAGCATCCCATTTCTTGCCATATTTGATTTAATATTTTTTAAAATTACATGCTATTTGTATGGTAGCTTTATGACTTTTGTGGTGTAGTGGGCTAAACACTGAACTGATAAGCAGAAGGTTTCTGCTTGGATCTCCGCAGCAGTCACCACCAGTGTGTCCTTGAGCAAGGCTCAACCACAGAAGCTCTGCAGCAAATGCACAGACATCAAGAATCAGAAAAGTGCTTAAATAACTGTTTGAAATTAAAATAAAATACAACTTAAGATTTAAATGTATGTTTTATTCATTTCTGTAGTATACTCAAAGCCTTTGATGACAGCCTTCCTTCATCACCTTCTCTCCAGTCTCCACCAGATAAACACACACGTGCTCTTCTGCACCTGTAACATCAGACAACATTCATGTTACCTGGATCTTAAACAACACCTTGATAAAAGCATAAAAGTTTATGTGCTCAATAGCCTTAAATGTTGAGGTAGTTGGTGATGTGTTAATGTTCCTCAATTCATCAACAGTATAATGGACAAATAAAAAAGATAACTTATGTTTAGTTACTTTATGTAGATCTATTAACATTACTCACGTTCATGTAAAGTAAGCAGTGTTGACCACAGTGAACTCTACATTATAGCACACACACACATCACTCTTATCAGATGTCTATTTCATGCTGTGATGTCATCTGCAATACTTATCGAAAATGTTCCTGTCAGATGTTAAATAAACATTTATTGAGCATCTTTATCTTTAAGTATATCGTTTATGTAAATCCACTTTGGAGACGTGTGTGTGTGTGTTAGCCTACTGGAGCTCATACATCAAACGTGTTTTTACAGCCCAATCACAACTACACTATACTGTCTGTCGTCTTTACACTTTCAACAAATTCAACAGTTTAACGTTACTCTACAGTAGTCCAACAAATGCGATTTTAACACAAGGAACCGTGATTTTGGTTTGTAATACTCACATTTGATTCGCTTTTCTCCGCCTGACGTATCCTTTCCTGTGGCCTCATGGGAAGGCAGGGATAGAAAAGTATCCGACGATGGGTGCTTCACAATCTGGGCGGAATCAGTAGGCCATCCGGGAACTTCTCGCCTACTCTTTTATGATTACTGAGGTTTCGAACATACTACTCCTTTCACGTACTCTTTTCGCCTACTATATAGTAGGTAAGTAGGCATATTCGAACGCAACATCAGTATACGCACGTCCGAATCTCGCGAGAAATACTCCAAAACCCTGGTAGTTCTCGCCTACTCTTTTATGAATACAAAGGATTCGAGCATACTCTTCGCTCGCCTACTGCTTTTTACATACTATATAGTAGGGAAGTATGCGGTTTCGAACGCAGCCAGTCTCTGATGAAACCTAAATGAATCAGGAGTTGGTGTCATATCACAGCTATCCAATCAGTTTAAATCTATTTTAAACTGGTCAGTATAGCTAGGAAAATGTTTAAGGTCAGGATAGACTCCTCCCACAAAAAAACTAACTATTAATAATTAATAATTATTTACTATAAATTGATAGATTAGTTTATTCAAATAAATTGAGCATGCACTTTGTACCTCATATTACAGTTTTTTTATTCGCTTTGGTACTATTTTCACAAGTAAGGTGTACATTTTCAAAACTCGTAGTACAAAAATCCAAACTGATCACACTTGTAATACAGCTAGTCATTGTTTCAAAACCTGCACTGTAAAACTTTTCGCTGTAAATTTACAGTAAAATACTGGCAGCTGGGTTGCCAGCCACATACTGTATTTTTACAGAACAACTTCTGTAAACAGTATTTACAGTACTGTACTGTAAAATTTTATGCTGTAAATTTACAGTAAAATACTGGCAGCTGGGTTGCCAGCCACTTACTGTATTTTTACAAGACAGCTACTGTAAACAGCATTTACAGTACTGTGCTGTAATTATCAAATACTGTATCCTACTGTAATATCACATAATTTTACAGTATTAAACTGTTCTCTACATCAATACTTTTTTAAAATACATAATTAGAAATATTATACTTTAAAGTTTCATAACAGTAGTCACAATAGGAAATAGAAAACAACATTCTTTGGGGTTTAAAACATTTATTAAAAAAAAAAAAAGATTAAGATAAAATTGCCTGAAATGTTCTTTTTTGGCACAACATGGCCAGTTTTCTTTGAAGTTACTTTTCCTTTCTTTGTTTTTGATCCACGTTCTGGATTGATGTCAAGAAAACGTCTAAAAAACACAGAAGAAGAAAAAATTATTAAATTTATAGATTAAATGTTACAGACAGAAAGTCACCAGCTATCTGTTTTAACGACTAGTCTGTTTGGATAAAATTAAACAACATGAAAAGATGCAATGTTGAATGTTGTGATCAATTAAAAAAAAATTCTGCACTGGTTACACTGCACAGCTTAACAATATCATCCCCTCATCAGGTCGTTAATCAGGTCCCATCTAAGTATTATTGGAAATGCAGCCATAAATGCAGCACATTGCCAGAATCCCTTATGACTTCAATACTTTAACTCAAATGCAAGACTACCTGATAATTTTAAACATCAGTTAAAATGTGTGTTTGAGCGGTCTTAACTGAACACAACTTGCACTGACATATCTTAAAATGTCCGTGCCATTGTTTTGTCTCAAGATGCACACCAGTAATTAAAAAAAAAAGACATTTTTATAAAAGGTGCTTAAATACCCTAATTTTACTAAGGTCTACACCTAGCATAAAAGGATAGGTCAGTCAAAAATGAAAATTAGCCCATGATTTACTCACCCTCAAGCCATCCTATGTGTATATGACTTTTTTCTTTTAGACGAGTACAATAGAAGTTATATTAAATAATGTTCTGGCTCTTACCAGCTTTATAATGGCAGTGAATGGCTGGTTTAAAGTTGATGACCTAAAACAGTGCATCCATCCAATATTTAAGTAATCCAGACAGCTTCGGGGGTTAATAAAGGGTTTCTAAATGAATTGATGCATTTGTGTAAGAAAAATATACATATTTAAAACATTAACTGTAATAACTTGCATCATGCAGACTGCCCTAAACATTGATTTGCGCCAAAAGAGTGAACTTTGACCCACAAGGCATGTCGATTTATTAACCCCCGGAGCACTTTTATAATAAATTAATGCACTGTTTTGGGACTTCAACTCTGAACCAGCCATTCACTGCCATTATAAAGCTTGGATTTGCAGGACATTATTTAATTTAACTCCGATTGTGTTTCTCTGAAAGTAGAAATTCATATACACACCGGATGACTTAAAGGGTTAGTTCACCCAAAAATGAAAATTCTGTCATTATTTACTCGCCCTCAAGTTGTTCCAAACCTGTATGAGTTTCTTTGTTCTGCTGAACACAAAATATATTTTTAAAGAATGTTTGTAACCAAGCAGATAGAGCAACCATTGACAACCATAGTATTTTTTCCCCTAATATGGTAGTCAATGGTTGCTCTCTCTGCTTGATTAAACATTCTTCAAAATATCTTCTTTTGTGTTCAGAAGAACAAAGAAACTCATACAGGTTTGGAACAACTTGAGGGCAAGTAAATGATGACAGAATTTAAATTTTTTGGGTGAACTGACCCTTTAAGGGTGAGTAAAACATGGGTGGATTTAAATTTTTGGGTGAACAATCCCTTTAAAATAAGCCCTGTCTGTGAAACCAGGACCATGTTGTTCATCCCTGTAGTCAGCTGTACAAAACGTTTGTGAACAAAAAATGAAGTCCTTAACATATGCTGTCAAGATGAGGTTAGTGACAATTCAATCTATAATATATTAATGGCAAATATGCTAATGACAAACCTCTGAACAAACTCAAGGGTGCATGCTGGCCTCTTCCTTGTACTGCAAGTTGAAGTTATAGAAGGAGACAAACAGCGCTGCCAGGCCAGTGATGAAGTTGGGCTGTGCTCCTTCACACACAACTTGACATCCAGCGCTGGTTGCTCAGAGACTGACCTGTAAATGAAAAATAAAATAAATGAATAATTAAAAGAATGTTCTATGTAGTTGTCTATTCACAGTTCTGCATAACTATTAAAATAACTCTGATGCTTTTAAGCATAAACTCACTTCATGTTTTTTTTTTTTTCTTCAGAAAACAAGACAATACTTAACTTATCTAAAAATTCTTACATGAAGAAGCATTTAATAGACATCTGGACTGGAAACAACACAAAAATATTAATGAATAAAAAATAATAAATTGCAGTGGGGTGAGTAAATGATAACTTGCTTTTCAATTTAGGGTGAAACTACCACTTTAATTTTTACATACCAAGAAATATAAGGCGTGGACTCTCTGGCAAATGTACAGTTTGTTGGACATCAGATGGATTTGCAAATTCCTGAAACAATTTTTAAAAAGGACAGCACAAATATGAGTAAACATAAAACATTACAGATGAATGAGATTTGTTGAATAATCCTTACTTACATCTGCTTGAAGATACACCATCTAACTTCTCCTCTGGAGAGTATGCTCCGAACGTCATCGTTGGTTTGCTTTTGAAAAACTAAATTATGGAATACCACATTTGAAAGAAGTATTAGGAACATGACTATGGATTTTCATGTGCTGGCAAAATGCTGACAATGATTCAAAAGCACGATCACAGAACTTAAACCATAGCATTTTTGTTTACAAACTATAACTAGCACTGATGTGAACTTGCTTACTAGCACTTACGTTGCGCTGCTTGTTTACATGCACTGGACCGTCTTCGGTTTATAATACAAGCCTGAAACGGAGGGAAGAAAATAAGGATCAAAAGCAGGTCACACAAATGACATGGTAAATGTTGAATATTATGTGAAATATTGCATTAACTTATCTTGGTAAAGAGGTGAGAACAGATTGTTCCCTTTCGAACGGTCAGTTCGTACTGCGTCTTTAAGACGCCATGGGAATTCTCCTATTCTCGAATATACTGAAGTAATTTGTAAAATCACGCAGTGCTACTGCCCAGTCAAAACAGTGTCGAGACATCTCGCACGCTATTGGCTGGCCAGTGGGAACTGCATGAACCAATGGCAGAACAGCGTAATCTGAGCGAACCAAAGGGCACAAAGCCCGCGAAGCTGAGCGCAAGAGCCCGCGAAAGGGGCATATAAAATACGCTGTAACTGTCAAAAACGTCAGATTAATCTCCTTCAGCGACGATCTACGGTCCTCGCTGATAAACTCGAACTACACCACCTTCACCGTGAATTGACGAGCCTGCAGCGGAATAGCGAACTAACCAGCCCGGACGTCCTGCGAGAGTCAGCGGCCTGCTGTATTTTTCAGCGCGCTCAAATCGCCAGCGATCCCGCGAGCTGTCACGCCTTTCCCCTGCGCTCTTTGGTGAAACACTACGGTGTATCCTTTCTGTACAATACTGAGAAAAACATATCACTTGTGTGCAGTACTTACCTGCACTAGGAGGATAACCACGACGGGTGCGTGATCTGTCTGGGCAAGGCCCACGCGGACGCTGCTCTTGCCGGGTCCGGCTGCTCTCACTGCGAGGGTATGCCCATTTCCTCCCTCCGTTCGCGGATAGCGCTCTTTTCAGAGCGCGACCCCGGCCCTCGCGCTCTCCCGTTCCCCTTTCCGCCCGAGCCGCGGCGGGAAAGAACGGCGGAGCCAGAGGGCTGAGTATACCGAGGCTAACGCGTTCACGTCGGCCCAGTGCCCGCGTGACTCGTCTTCACCTCAGAGAGACGTTTCCCCTGTGACTTTCCCTCGATCGGACCTGCTCCCTCCGCTCAACGCTGAGGGCTTGGTCTCATTCTGCGGCAATGAGGAAGACGAATCCGCACGATTACCAACGTCTCGCTCTTCCTCTTCTCTCACTCGGGCCGCGCTAAGAAGCGCCGCGGACAGAGAATGCCAGAGTGGACGAGCGAACTAATGCCGGAGCTTCCCGCATTACTCGCTCTCAGACTGCTAGAGATATTGAGAGCGCGGCCGTTACAGACTCCGCTTTCTACAGCGGCAGCGCGTGCTCCCTCTCTCTCTCTCAGCGCGCGCTCACTATCGAGAGCGTGACTTACGTCATTGCTGTCTAGCGCATAATGGCGGCCAAGCCCTGCGCCTTTTTCACTCTCTATCACTTCTCTCAGTTCTATTCAGACGACTAGAGAGGTTCAACAATGTAGTAAACGAGCCTGTTATGAAGCACGCCCACACTACAAAACCAAAACACCATCGAGAGCGCGACTTACATCATAGCCACGCCCTCTGCTGTTACGTGCACTTTCGCACACAGGGTCGCTGGTTCGAGCCCAGCTCTCACAGGTTTCTCATGGAGTCTCAATTAAGTGAATGGCGGCCAAGCACTCCACCACTTCTCTCAGTCCCCTATTCAGGCGACTGAAGAGGTTCAACAGTGTAGTAAACGAGCCTGTTATGAAGCACGCCCCCCCTACAAACCAAAACACCGCCGAGAGCACGACTTACGTCATAGCCACGCCCTCTGCTGTTACGTGCACTTTCGCACACAGGGTTGCTGGTTCGAGCCCCGCTCTCACAGGTTTCTCATTGAGTCTCAATTTAGTGAATGGCGGCCAAGCACTCCACCACTTCTCTCAGTCCCCTATTCAGGCGACTGAAGAGGTTCAACAGTGTAGTAAACGAGCCTGTTATGAAGCACACCCTACATACCAAACACAGTTGAGAGCGCGACTTACGTCATAGCCACGCCCTCTGCTGTTACGGTGCACTTTTGCACACAGGGTTGCCGGTTCGAGCCCCGCTCTCACAGGTTTCTCAGTGAGTCTCAATTTAGTGAATGGTGGCCAAGCACTCCACCACTTCTCTCAGTCCCCTATTCAGGTGAATGGAGAGGTTCACCATTACAGTAAACGAGCCTGTTATAAAACATGCACGCCTGTACACAAAACGTTGTATTAACGGCGATCCTAATAAACAATTAAGAGTTTTTTCCTCTGTTATGACTGCAGGCAGTGTGTCCCCTACATAGGGTGTACCCCTATGCACTGTTAATTCAGCGCTATAGAACCACTCAAAAGTCCTGCTGTGGCTGGATTACCACCACAGACTTCCTTTACATTCTCTCAATCCCCTCAGTTCAGGCGACTGGAGATGTAAATAAATATTGCAGTCAACTAGCCTGTTGTCAAACATGCTCGCCTGTACACCAATGCTGTTTTAACAACGACCTTACTAAAATACGTGCACCTTGCACATAAGCACTGTTCTCACAGATTTTCGCTCTTTAGCGCGCGCCCACTACAAGTGTGCTCCGCTACACATAAGTGCTGTCCGCACAGTGTCACAAACACAAACCAACCGGCGGACATCTGAACAGAGCCCTTATCAAATGGCTTTCAGAATGCTGACAAAACTGAACACAGAAAGCAGCCCTGACAGGCTGATCAGGAAGAGAGGAGGTTTGAGTCCCGCCCAAGCCGGTCCGCCTCCCAAAAGACTCTGAGTCTCCTCACGGCCCGTTTTTTGTTCCGGTCAGGGAGAAAAACATACTGTTCTGAATGTTTTTTCATGCAATGATTGTAAACTACGAGTCTGCTTAATGCGTGTTCCCTGCATTTTACCGCCATAAAGGCGAGTCTTTTGAGATTCGCGTTCGACGGGAAGGCTTATCAGTACACAGTCCTGCCATTTGGCCTGTCCCTGGCCCTCCGCACTTTCATGAGGTGCATGGATGCAGCTCTCTCCCCCTTAAGACAAGCGGGAATGCGCATTCTGAACTACCTCGACGACTGGCTCATACTGGCCCAGTCAGAGGAAGAAATAAAATCTCACAAATCTATGCTACTCAGCCATCTAGAATGCCTGGGTCTCAGAATAAATACAGCCAAGAGCTTATTGCTTCCCAGGCAGAGAACCTCCTTCCTGGGAACGATTTTAGACTCAGCCCAAATGAGGGCGTGGCTATTGGACGAACGCGCTCTGACTACACAGCAGCTTGCATGTTCATTCAAAATGGGAACCAACACACCCCTAAAAAATTTCAGAGAATGCTAGGCCTAATGGCAAAAGCTTCTCCAGTACTTCCGCTGGGTATGAAGCACATGCGCCCCCTGCAGTACTGGCTGAAATCACGGGTTCCTTCCCAAGCGTGGCATTCAGGCCAGCTTTGGATCAAAGTGGGCCGCGGCTGTGTCAAAGCCCTGGCCCCGTGGTCACTTGGAAACAGTTTCCAGACGGGTGGTGGTCACCACGGACACCTCCAACTCAGTTTGGGGCGCTCTGTACGAGGGCGAACCGGCCTTCGGCTCATGGTCGAGCACGGAGTCACGGTTGCACATAAACTGCCTAGAAATGCTGGCAGTAGTGCTAGCCCTCAAGACTTTTTTACCACGTCTCTCAGGTCACCATGTTCTAGTCCGCACGGACAACACGAACTGTGATCTCCTACATAAACCGCCAAGGCGGGCTCAGGTCGAGATGGCTCAACCAACAGGTCAGACATCTCCTCCTATGGGCAAAAGGCAAATTACATTCACTAAAAAGCAGTGCATGTGCCAGGCAGACTGAACCAGGGAGCAGACATGCTCTCCAGGGGCCTCGTGTCCCCGGGGGAATGGGCCATCCATTCCTAAATGGTTCAAATGATATGGAGTGTTTTTGGGAGGGCAGAGGTCGACCTCTTCGCCTCCGAAGACAACTGTCATTGCCCAATCTATTTTTCAAAGAACAAGGATGCGCTGGCCCACAAATGGCCCAGCTGCATACTTTATGCTTTTCCACCAGTACCGCTCATTCCCCAAATTTTAAAAAGGATCAGGGAATGAGAGCACACAGTCCTGCTAGTGGCTCCACTCTGGCGAACCCACATCAGGTTTCCCGAGTTGATTCAGTTACTATCAGCAGCCCCATGGCCAGTTCCCCTAAGGAAAGATCTCCTTTCTGAGGCGAACGGGACAATCCGGCACCCCCACCCCAAAATTGTGGGCGTTACATGTTTGGCAACTCAAGGGGGGCTCAAGAACCTCCCAGTGAGTGTCTTGAGCACCGTCGTGAAGCTAGAGCTCCGTCTACTAGACGTCTCTATGCCCTTAAATGGTCAGTGTTCTCTGACTGGTGTTCAGTCTGGAACTATAACCCAGTGTCATGCGAGATATCACAATTCTTGTTTTTCTATAAGAGATGTTGGATGCAGGACACACTCCATCCACACTCAAAGTCTACACGGCAGCTATCGCCGCATCCCATACGCCTATAGCTGGCCAATCAGTACGCAGACACACCATGGTCATAAAATTCTTAAAAGGAGCCAGGAGGCTTAACCCCCTTCTCCCTCCTACGGTGCCATCCTGGGACCTTCATTGGTCCTAAGAGCACTAAAAAGACCTCCCTTCGAGCCGCTGCAGACGGCTGAATTAAAGCCACTTTCGCTGAAAACTGCCCTGCTACTAGCACTGGCATCTGTTAAGCGTGTCAGTGACATTCAAGCGTTATCTGTGAACGCATCATGTTTAGATTTGGCCCAGGCGATTCTAAAGTCATCCTCAAACCAGGGCATGGTTATGTACCTAAAGTGCTTTCAACACCGTTCAAAGCACAGGTAATCACTCTCTCTGCCCTCCCCACTTCGGAGGATGAGAGACAGTTACACCTGCTCGGCCCTGTTAGGTCGCTTAGAGCATATATTGAGCGGTCCTCCCACTTTAGACAGTCGGAGCAGCTCTTTGTAAGTTTTGGTGACCGAACTAAGGAACTTCCGGTCACCAAACAAAACCTAGCCAGATGGCTAGCGGACGCGATAGCGTTAGCATATGACACTATGGGCCTCCAATGCCCCATAGGTGTCAAAGCTCACTCCACCAGAGGCATGGCCTCCTCTTGGGCGTGGTCTAGTGGAGTTTTCTATGGGTGACATTTGTAGATCGGCAGGTTGGTCCTCACCATCTACTTTAACCAGATTCTTCAGTCTGGATGTCCCTGCACTGCAGGCACAAGTCCTCGCTGTATAAAAATACTAAGACGGCCTAACGAATATCAGACGGCCTTGTAAGCCCGTCCCCGTCATAAGTTGGCATTGGGGCCTTCATATGCTTCAATGCTTACACATTCCTTATAGTTACCGGCCTCTATGAGCCCAGTAGTATAAGACGTGTGTACATATATATTATTAATATAAATGATGTGTCAGTAACTCTAGTCTTGAGCCCTTTCTAATAAGTGTTCAAACTTGAGGGAGTACATGTCACTGCGCTTATCATAGCACGGCGGGATTTTACAGGTTCCCATGGCGTCTTAAAGACGCAGTACGAACTGACCGTTCGAAAGGGAACGTACTCGGTTACTTAACGTAACCTCGGTTCCCTGAGATAAGGGAAGGAGTACTGCGTAGACGGCCGTGCTATGGCGCTGACTCGGGTGATCGTCGCTTCAGTCGATTTAACCTGACGTTTTTGACAGTTACAGCGTATTTTATATGCCCCTTTCGCGGGCTCTTGCGCTCAGCTTCGCGGGCTTTGTGCCCTTTGGTTCGCTCAGATTACGCTGTTCTGCCATTGGTTCATGCAGTTCCCACTGGCCAGCCAATAGCGTGCGAGATGTCTCGACACTGTTTTGACTGGGCAGTAGCACTGCGTGATTTTACAAATTACTTCAGTATATTCGAGAATAGGAGAATTCCCATGGCGTCTTAAAGACGCAGTACTCCTTCCCTTATCTCAGGGAACCGAGGTTACGTTAAGTAACCGAGTACGTTTGCGCGGTAACAAATCGCGTTCTCAAAATCAAACCATTCGTGTAAACAATGTCAAAATGCGAACGCAAAACGTAGTTGGCTTACCGTATCAATACTCAGTCGAACAATTTTCCATCTTCTTAAGCTCTAAACTCCTCATCGTCTTCTACAGATGACACGTTTTTTTCCTCCCGTCTTCATGTAATGTTAAACGTCCTCCATTGTCTGCTGCGTCACAGGCAACTAACGTAATGTTTTGAAACGCGAACTGATTCAACCAAAGCACACAAAAAAAACGTAAAAACTGCTCACATATTCACAGATATACACGGGTTTAAACATGATTACAGGATTAATGATTCTGTTCAGTTGAGTGCCGCTGACAAGTTGAGTTTGCTGTCTGTTCGCATCTGATCTTAAATGAGCGCGAAAGAAATCAATCCCACAATTCAATGTCTTTACAGTGTGATACTGTATTATGAATTTAGCGGGCTGAATACAGAAAAGTGCTGTATATTCACAGATGTGCTGTAAAAGATACAGTATATTACTGCTTTATGGATATACAGTACAATACTGTGAGAAATTCCCTGTAAATTTACAGTATAGGGTTACAGTGTGATGTAATGCTTTCATTCAGTTGCACATATTTTCAGTCCACATAATCATTGTTTCAAACGCATGATTATTGTAATATGTAATGAGAACATTTGGTTTAATCACCGTGTGGTCTTCGTTCAGTTTAGTACTTTTAACAATCAGTTCATCCAACAGCAAACAATGCAAGATACATGTTTCAAATCTCCCTCATTGCTGAATTATCTACAGTAACACAGGCTACAGATGCCACATAAGAAAATACACTTACATTACCTAACTTATGTAATTGAATCTATAATGTTTGTAATAGTATCTATTCAGTGTGTTATCAAAAGTTGTGATGAAGTTACGACAGCCATGAGGTTCTGGGCTAGAGTTTGCTGCCAATACAGTAAATGTTATCACTGTACCATATGACTGAATCTATACTGTAGTTGAGTTTTATAAGGGTGAGGTACAGTAATGTGTCTCCACCATGGTAATCTGTTTACAGTATCACACGGCATATACTGTAATGTAAAATGCTGTATTTGATGCATTGCCATCTGTCTCCCTTCATCTGATGCATTTCTGATCAGTCTGATGTTACACCGTCATTGACTATTTCCTATTCCTTATACTCTATTCTGCTCTATGTTCACTTACATACACACTCACACCCACATGTCTGGTTCACTATCTTTCTGCATCTTTCTGCATTTTTACATTTTCCAAAAAAAGACAAAAACACACACATTCTGTATTTATAAGCTTGTTTCCTCATGGCCATGGGGACCAAACAATGTCCCCACAAGGACAAGGATTTAGGATATTGCCATCTTTATGGGGACATTTTGTCCCCATAATGTAGAGTTTACCAGGCCACACACACACATACACACATTTTTGAACATAGTAGTTATAATAAATCGCTTATAATGTACAAATAATTCATTACATATGGTTATCCATATTGGAAATTGCAAACAAAGTAGAAACTATGTATATAGAATCAATATCTCTAGAAATCTACAGGTGTACCGAATGATTGATTGATTAACCATTAAGATCATGCAGTGGATTAAATAATAGATCAATGTATTAAACTGAATGAGAAGAGATGCAAATCAAAAGTTTTATAGTAAGAGCTTTATGAAAGGCAATTACTTTGAATGAAACATTTATATAGATGAAACACTTATTTTTTGTGGTGAAAAGGAAATGTTATGGTTTTGTGTATTGTACTAACACAATTGAATGCTGAAATGTTTGAAAAAAGTGCACTTTTGATGATATGTTGTGATATTAGTACCATGAGTTTTGAAAATGTACACCTTGCTTGTGAAAATAGTACCAAAGCGAATTTAAAAAACTGTAATTTAGAGTCTACATTAAATATTTGTAGTTTAAAAAATAATATTTGCCACAATGCAACAAACTACAAAAATGTAATTATAAGGAATTTTAGCAAGAAATTGTAACCAGTCTGAAAATAAAATACAATGTCACATATTCCTGCTTTTTAACTTTTAACCTCATTTTTAATGCCAGTTTGCGAACTTTCTTTTTTATCCAATGCCACAAGAACAGGAGTTATTGCATAGTCACATTAAAGTCGTCATGAAACTAAATATAGTTTTTCTTCCCTATTGTACCAAATTTCTGAATCAAATGGCTTCTCAAAGAAGAACAAATGTAGGGCGGGGCTTGCTTTTGTCTGTGATGAATTGATTGGATGGTTGTGGTTTGCTATTGGTGGATCTCACGTGAGTGACAGATTGCCCTGCCCTCAACATCAGAGAAGAGATGTGGCCACAAGAGCAAGGGGAAGTTATTCTGATTCAAAATTACGAGGAACATGAATTTAGAAAAATTATGTGCACCGATAAACCATAATAAATACTGTAATATTCCATAATAAAATAATTGACAAGAACTGTCCATTTTGATTTCATGGTGACTTTAAAAAAAGTTACATCAGTGACATGTTTTCAGCACTTTTTTGTTTTTAGTTTGTTCCAAAAGATTTAAGTATATCTTAAAATTATTATTTTAATTAGAAATTTGGTTGAAAAGAGCCACTTCTAAAGCATTTGGCATTTTCCTTATAAAATAAAATAATTTCACGTTTTTATTTTTTTTTATTGATTTAAAGATGTTTTTAAAGATGGCATTCTGAACAAAACAACAACATCAAAAAACTATTTTCTGTTAATATGGTTCCAAAATACCTATTAGCAAACTCTGACATTAACTGACACAAATTACGTCAACCACTACTCCCCCCTCCCTCTCATATAAATTGTGGGTGTTTCCCTGAGCGCATTCGCTTGTAGTACCGTTAGGGTAGTCCAATTCATTCGAGGAGATCGGTTCGTTCGAACGATTCATTTCAATTAACCGGTTCTTTCGAGTCTAAATTGTTACCAGAAGTCAACACGCAGCATTTCACGTTTCTTTGTTTTGCACCTACATTAATATTTGGCTATTATCACCATATTTTCGATTAAGTTATTATAGGGTGTGTTATATTCAATGTAGGCTAAATGTGTACGAGATCCATAACTGAGTGCCAGATTTGCCTTATCAACCTTCCTAAAACATTTGGAAAAATAAATCATATTTGTGTCAAATTCAGTTGTTTGTTGCCCCAATTTTCTTCTCACAGCAAGTTCTTGTCAAGAATTCACATCCTGGGAATTAAAGGTCCCGTTCTTCGTGTTTTTTTGAAGCTTTGATTGTGTTTACAGTGTGCAATATAACATGTGTTCATGTTTCGCGTGTAAAATAAACAGTATTTTTAACACAATTTACTTATCTGTCACTGTTCACTGTCCTAAAAACGGCTGATGACTTCCTTTATTCTATGAAGTCCCTCCTTCAGAAATACATAACGAGTTCTGATTGTGCCAGCGGTTCCTGTGTTGTGATTCGACAGCAGCTTAGCGCACGTGGAAAGGTCACGCCTCTTAACGGGATATATATGTGCTTAATGATCTCTACAGCGTCCCTGGGAAAGCCAAACAAAGGTGATTTGACTCCGGGATGAAAATAACAGCGTCTCGACGACATGGCGACAAACACACTCAAACGCAACAATTCCTTTTCTCCACGCGACACGTCCTCTTCTCCACGTGGGACAGCAACAAGACCACGCCCCCTTTTTTTCTTGTGTATTCTTGTGGGCGGAGGTTAGTCTGTTCTACTGTTCTATCGACGTAATTAATGAAGGAAGTACCAGGATGTAGTCCAAGCCGGCAGTTCGCTGTAGGCTTTGAAAGGGAACTTCTGTTAAATAAAATATCTCGCTTGGCATTGAACTTTGAGCTTTATAATTTTACTGGTATTATTTATGCTCTAACAGCAACATTACACACTAACTAAAGTTTGAACAATGGGATCACGAAGAACAGGACCTTTAATAAAAGTCGAAACGGCTTTAGTGAGAATTGTATTTCTGATAGGCCTGTGTGAAATTGGAATTTCAACTAGTAAGAAATCAATTCTTGATATCAACAATTGAATTTGAATGGTAGCCTATGGTGACATTTCACTAGTGAAAATACAATTACAGATATTAAGAATTATACTTTTTAGATTTCAAGAATTCGTATTTCTGCGAGTGATGGCGTCATTGTTGATATCCAGAATTAGCATTTTAACAATTTAATTTGAACCATAATTGAATTGTTGATACCAAGAATTCATATCCTGAGAATGAATAAAAGTCAAAACGGCTTGCCATAAGTTCACCGTAATGGATCTGAAGAGAATCGATTCGACTGAATCATATAAAAGAACCGGTTCAAATGAACGATTCGCTTGGGGATCGGACGTCGCGAATTTGTGTAAACTTTGCAACATGGCGGCAGAGCACATCGGCGAGTTGGCAAGCATGGAAAACTCCAACCGAAGCGCTCGTCCCGGTTTCTGCAGCGATAAATACTCTTTGCTCGTCATTGTTGGACATCCCGGTCCGTCTGGATTTGTGGATTTACTGGTGTCAGAGATTGAAAGAGGTAAAGATTTGTCTTACTGTCGGATGGTGACTGAATGAGAGCCACCGCGCGCTTCACTCGCCCATCACTCCGAGGCTACGTCATTAAGAGAAAAATCGCAAAAACAAAACAAAAAACAAACTATAACAAATATCACTCCAGGGTATTTATAGCTCTTGTTAATGAAACATTGTTATTATTATTTGTACAAAAAAATTGGAATATGACGAGAAATAACTAATCTGTAGTTTCATCAAGTTTTTGCTGCCAGTTTAAACTTAATATAATTTTAAAATATATCTCATTATCAGGGACTTGCTCATATAAATGTCTAGGTAAAAGGTTTACAGAATTTTCATTGAAAGTCAGTTGAATGCTGTCACATGGCATGGATGTAACCATATACTAACTCCAGAGACTCTCTTTTGTTCACATGACCTTGACCTCTTTTCATTTTGTCAGCTGATGGAACTAAAAAGAGAGAAATGCACACAGAGGGCTCATATGCGTATATTTACTGTTGAAATGGGTCTCTCAGCTTTCAACAATGCCAAAAATCCAATCCTTTCAGGAAAAAAAACTAGGCCATGTATACCTAATGTTTGTGTGCTTGCATTTGGAAAACAATATTAGAGAGATAACTCTGTTTGGTTAATGTTACTGGAAGAATGTTTGTTCATAACTGTTAGCTAACGTTGTGTCAAGGTTGTCTCAAATTCTCAGAGAGTTCCCTGTTAGCTGGAGGACCTAAAATCAATATGAGGAAGTTGTTCAAAGTTTTTCTCTGCTATTTACAAAAGATAGTCAATGCCAGAGAGACAGCAGACTAAACAACATGCTGTGCCATTTCAAGCCTTCTGTTCATGTCCATTCAGAGCCTTGCCACTCTTTGCAACAATATTTTTTAGGGATGCACGATATATCGGCCACCATATTGGATACATGTTCATTTTAATGTTATCGTTATCGGCCTGTTAATAAAATTTGGCCAATATATTAAAGCAGATAAATAATCCTTCAGCTGAGACTCTTCAGATGTTCACCATGATGGGTTTGAACTGATTGAAATATGATTGGAATCACTTTAAAAAAAGAAAATACAGTTGCAAAAAAAAAATTTTTTTTTTGAGGAAATCGCCTTTAAAAATTTCCAAATGAAGTCCTTAGCAATTCATATTACTACTAATAATACATTTTTTATATATTTACGGTAGGATATTTACAAAATATCTTCATGGAACATGATCTTTACTTAAGCTGTTACCCCCAACCCCCTTTTTTTTCATATAAACATGAAAATGTCTATATGATAATTTATGAAGTAGACATCTTATTTAGAAGTAGTATGGGAAGTTTGGCAGAATTTTACATGATTTCAACCTCTAATAAACACATAAAAATAACACGTATGTGTGTAATAGCTCGCCGCCACCTCACAAATGGTGAATCGGTTATTTTATTCTTTATATTTAAACAATTTTAGACCTTTTTTTTCTCAAAAAATTGAATGATTGTTATCTTTTTAACTCTTGGCATGTAAACAAACAGGTTTCTACCAATCTTTCATGATTTTTTCTGTTCATCGCCATTTCAAAATAAAGGTCTGAACAACGCTTTATGAGTATGAAAATATTCTTGCTACAAATTGATAAATTACTCCTTTGCAATTTATTTTGAAAACAAAATATTAATTTATGTAATTTTATTTTTGTCACCAAATATGAAAACTAGAGAGCTTTCAAATTATAAATAGTTTGTAAAGATTAGTTTAGGTTTAGTAATAGGATATTACTGTTTTAAAAATGTAATTGCTGTGGGTCCACCGATGGGACGGTGACACTTAACAGTAATATGATTTTTGTCATAAAAGTAAAATGGATAATTTTGTCCCATACAGTGTATTGCTGGCTATTGCCACAAATATACCTGTGCGACCTATGACAGGTTTTGTGCTCCAGGGTCACATATAGGGTGAATGTACCTATTAAGCTCACTAAAGTCTACATTGAGATATTTTATTGCACAGGGTATCTTGTTTTTAAAGAATAATTTTATAAAGATTAACTTGAAGTGACAACCATCAGTTAATATTTAAAGTCTGTTTATGAAGTATTTACATAGACATTCAATGTGGATGAGCTTAAAGGGAGCACACTGAGCTTTATTGGAACAGCAAACCTTTTTTTATTAATAAATATTATTAAATTAAATGTAATAATAAAATAATTTATAATAAAATTAATAAATAATCTAGGTCATGTATTAAGGTCATTCATATGAACAGCTATTATTGAAAATATCTATGAAATGATACTTTTTCTTATTGATGTCACACTGAAGCTGTGTGATTTTCATAGTAGTGCACCCTTTAAGCTCATCTTACAATAATATGAAGTCTTTAAAAATTACAGCAGTGTAAAACCACAAAACATCAATAAACTGTACATTTATAATATAATGGATTTAAAGGGGTGGTAAACCACGATTTCACTTTTCTAACTTTAGCTAGTGTGTAATGTTGCTGTTTGAGCATAAACAACATCTTCAAAGTTACAACGTTCAAAGTTTAAAGCAAAGGGGGATATTTGCTTTTAAAGAAATCGATTTCTAAGGACTACAGCAAACGGCCAGTAGGGACTACTACACATTCCTCCTGGGTGTGCTGACATCACCAGTCCCAATATTTACATAAACCCCTCCTCCGAGAATATGAAATAAGGGGGGCGAGGACATTTTGTATCGCAGCAGGGAAGCATTGTTGTGGTATAGTTAGTAGGCTGGAGTGCTGTTGCCAATGCCGACGAAACGCTGTTATTTTCATCCGGATTGCAGGTCCACTTTGTTCAGCCTTCCTAGGGACGGGGCAGCGTTGCAGTGCGTTTAACATACAACGTCATATTCATGTGTGTAAGAGACATGAGGGGAACACGATCGCATTTGCATCGGATATATGCTGCCCATCATAAATCAAAGCACGAGACAGACAGGGGTCGGAGGAGAAGATCGGAAAATGTGACATAATGGACTATATTCATCTGTATTTGCAATACATGAGCCTTCAGCTGCACGAGTTCAGCTGCACGAGACAGGCACATCTCGCGGAGGAAAGCTTCCACAATCTTCGCGAGTACGGGCTACAACCTGTAAGGGGCGTGACGCTTTCGAGAAACGTACTCTAGGCGGTTAGCGAATCACAGCACACTGGGCCAGCTAACCAATCAGAGCCCATTGCGTATTTTTGAGGGACTGGCTTCACAGAATCCGGAAACCATCAGACCGTTTTTACAAGGAGGGACAGAGCAGTGTAGAATAAAGGTAAAATATATGAAAAATACTGCATTTTTTTAAAAACGAAGCATGAACACATGTTACAGAGCACCCCACAAACACAATCAAGCCTTCGAAAGAGTGTGCTTTACCACCCCTTTAAAAGTACAAGCCAGTAATGCCTGTGAAATAATATATTAGTGTAGCACACAGTCTTATACAGATAGTAAGCTAACAATGTTCTGTAGCACCTGCGCTATTTTACTATCTTTTGGATTGAACTCCCACATCCAGGTTCCAGGTTATAATAAGCAAAAGTCTAAACATTAATCTCTTAATTTTGCAGTAAGAAGTTATACTTATCCAAAATAAAGACTTAAACATCTAAAAAATGCACATTTAAGGGGCTACTCTTTTGGTGAAAGTTTTCAGACAGCTTTCAAAAGCGCCACCAGACAGTGTGGCAAGGCAAGGCAAGGCAAGTTTATTTATATAGCACATTTCATACACAGTGGCAATTCAAAGTGCTTTACAGAAAAATGGAATTAAAATATTCATAAGAGAATAAAAAAAAAAAATATATATATATATATATATATATATATATATATATATATAATTTATTTCTTTTATATATTTTTTATACACGTTGTACAGTAATCCCTAACCGCCTGATTCGCTAAATTTGGGGATCCCCTATCTGAGATGGAAGAGAGAGAGATGGTTTGCGGTGCCCCTTCGACCCGTCTCACAGCCTCCTAAGGCAAACAGATAAGAGACGTGCCTCTGTAGAGGTGGTGACTGGGCCCCCCTGTATTAGGCACGTATCTTGCGCTAGTGTGAACACACAAATTCCTATATCTCGGTGTGCAATGGGCTGATTAGCTTGAAATTACAGGAGGTATATAGTAACAAACACATCAATTGGTTAAGATATCAAATAGGATGATCAATTATTATTTTCTTTTTATAATCTGAGCTCAAAGATAGTAGTGTGCGCTTAATGGGTACTTGAGCTTATTAGGTACGTTTACCCTAAAGAATTATCGGTTATCTGTACTGGCCAAAATGTTCATATCGGTGCATCCCTAATATATTTTTCTTCACACTGTGATGTGAATTATGCTATTGGTTTTTCCAGTATTTCAGGATTTTGGTGAGATTCTTGGCCCTTGGATCCCAAAGCGCATAAAAGACCCAGCCATCTCTGCAGAACATAAATAATGCAGCTCATTTACTTCAGTATGGCTAACCCAACGTGACTTCCCTGTCTGCTTGAGATCTCTCGGGGCCCGCAATCCTCAAATCTGAATGCACACTTTTATGAAAGATAAGCAGCAGATATGCGTCACTGACTTGTTTTCTCTGTCAAAAGTCCCTGAAAAGGCGAAGCAATTCTTTTGTCGATGGACAGCACGGTTATATATAGCGTATCTTGTGTTTGCAGACTCTCCTTCCTCATTGTGCTGGTTTGCGCAGCTAAAAGTTTGTCTTTAATATGTGTGAGACACATCTGCTGCGTTGAAAGAAAAACTGCTTAAACCAGCCTAAGCTGTTTTGCTTGTCTCCCACCACTTGGTCAGACTGGGAGCCCAGGCTGGTTAGACATGATAGTGTTTTTTTTTTGTTTTTTTTTATATCATCTGCTTTCCTTTGATTTTTCAGTCTCTTATCTGTGACTATACACAAGCGCCATGTGACTTGATGCACACACATCCTCTTTCTGACTGTGGCCAGCATTTCCTTCTCTTCCTGGTCAGACGGTGCAGCTTCCACCACAGTTATCTACCACGAATGAGATTTGTTCTGGTTTAAATGCTGTGATGAATAATTGAACTTTTGTTTGTTGACTTGTCTTTGCATAGGTATACGCTCATGGGACGTCGACCTAACCGCCTGCAATATAGACGAACAGCTTAAACTGTTTATTTCAAGACACTCTGCTTTCTTCTCTGAGGACCTCAAAGGTAATTTATGAAATATTTACCTATGTCTGTGGATTTGTGTGGGATGGAAGGGAATATGATGGGAAAAAATTATATTTCAATGATTTTGTTTTTGTTTTTTTCACTTCCCCAAGAAACTTTGCATTCGGGCGCAAAACTTTTGCATTCTTTGCGAGTTTCTTGGGGCAACGTTTTTAGAAGCGAACACATTTTCTCAGGGGAACAAACATTTTTGGGAACATACACAAAGTTTAATTTTGGAAAGCAAAGATTTTGTGAGAGAATGTAAAGTTTCATGGGGCGCCCTTTCACACCTACCTGGTTTGGTCCGGATTTTCGGACTTTTTAGTTTGGCCCGAATCAAAATTACAGGTGTGAAACCTCCCCCGGACCACGGTCTGGACAAAACAGATGAAATTTGGTCCGGCGAAAAGAGGTAGTCTCGGTCCGGATCAAACTGAACAAAGGTTTGGTTCGTTTCTAGTGTGAAAGCATTTTCTGTATGGTTCGGACTTTCAGACCATTTACAGGAAGTTTATGTTTAAATATTATTATGTTATTTTTTTAATTTCATCTAGGCTATATTGATTATGAAAAGTGAAAAGATGCGCAATATGTCAGAAGACTGAAGGTCAGAAATTATTTTGACCACTTCATTAAGTTTTGTAGAAAGTATTTCTTTAAAGTGAATTTTGTTTTGGATAAAGTGTATCTTAATTTTAATCAACGTTTAATCAGATACTTGCCTGGATTTAATAAATAAGCAGCAAATAGTCCATAGCAGACAACAATCGTGACATAGAGGCGCGGGAGCGATCACATGCTTTTCACATGAACTGGAGTGCATTTCAAATAAACCGAAACTCAGCAGGCTACTTGCCTCACAGACATGAGAAATATGTGTATAGAAAGCTTGAAATGTCCACTTTTAAACAAAACAATTCGAAATGAAAAGAAATAGTCAAGCAATGCGCACTGTTCATTAGTGGCAACGATATGCGTCTGGTCATTCATTCCTGTCTAAGATGTTGACGGCAGACGCACATCCGTTTACAAACCAATCAATGTCAAGATGCAGCCCACATAGATGATGATGACAGGACGCAAGTATGTCATGTACATTTCTTTAGTCCGCTTGCATAATGTGGGGCAGTTATGGCCTAATGGTTAGAGAGTCGGACTTGTAACCCAAAGGTTGCGGGTTTGAGTCTCAAGTCCGGCAGGAATTGTCAGTAGGGGGAGTAAATAACCAGCGCTCTCCTCCACCCTCAATCCATAGTTTTCACGTGTCGTCACACGCTTATAAGAACGCCCACCTGGAGGGCAAAACAAGGCTCTCCTCCATTGCCCGCTAGTCATTTTTACCAGGTTTGTAGTCAGTATTAATGCGGTAAGACTGTGATATACACCTTATTGATGTTGCATACTTTGTACAGGAAAGCAGACAAACACAGAATATTAGTGCAACACAAGGTTTCTCGTTAGGTGTTTTCCCCATCGAAACCCATTATAAAGAAAACCCGTTGTGTTCATATTCTTGCCTAGCCTGACGTCGTCATACTCAATTCTAGTCAGAATTTGAGTCTGATACTGCTCCGTTGGGCTGTGATTATGGGGCGTGTTTAAACCGAACCAGGAAAGACCTAAATTGGATAGACCTACAACCAATCAGAGCAACAGAGCGACGCATAACGTTAGTTGTCAAATGTCAACAGAACTCAACTGCACTGTGTTGCCAAGTCCACGGGTTGAAGCGACCCCAACTTCGGTTTGGACCTTGGTGCGGACTTTTGAAAGCAAAGGTTTTTGTGAGCAAATACAAAGTTTCAATGGAGAAAGCAAGGATTTGTTTTGTGAGCAAATGCAGTTCCATTGGGGAAAGTAAAGGTTTTTGTGAGAGAATGTAAAATTTCATGGGAGAAAGCAAAGGTTTTTGTGAGCAAACGAAAAGTTTCATTGGGAAAGCAAGGATTTGTTTTGTGAGAGAATGCAGTTCCATTGGGGAAAGCAAAGGTTTTTGTGAGAGAATGTAAGGTTTCATGGGGGAAAGCAAAGGTTTTTGTAAGCAAATGCAAAGTTTCATTGGAGAAAGCAAGGATTTGTTTTGTGAGCAAATGCAGTTCCATTGGGGAAAGCAAAGGTTTTTGTGAGCAAACGCAAACTTTCATGGGAACACAGAAGTTTTGCAAGAGAGTATGTATAAAAATTATTATATGAATGTAATTGTATCATTCCTTTCTTTTAAATTTTTTTTTAATAGTAGTAAATAAAAGTTTGTAAAGAGAGAAATTCACAGAGGATTTTACGTGTGCAGATTATATGTTGGCCTGAAACTTTTTATAATGAATCAGCAAAAATGAGAAAACCCAACATGTCCTTGGCACAAACTGTGGAAAAGTCCCTTCCAATCAGATTAAAGACTGGAGTGGGGCAGAAAAGACCAACAGCTGATCGAGCAGCTGAAATTCTCCAGGCATAAGTGATCTTGCTTTATATTCAAGCTGTGATGCTCGAGGGAATCCTTATAACCCTGCTTAGTGTGTCTTGTGTATTCTTCCTTGGCCCTGAATCATTTATCTCAAGGCGTGGTGATGTGATTGTGCATCAATGATGCTTTGTTCTGATGCTGAGTGCGAGTGATCGTTGGCTGGCAATTCTCTTCTGCTTTGACTTCAGCAAAGGAGATCCCAATGAAATCTGACTTATTCTTCCTCATGGATGGATATAAAAGTCCAGTGGAATTTCCGACCCTGTCATGACCGTTTAATTACCTTGTGTTAGTGAAATCTGGTTAATGCACAGATGAAACCATCAAGCCAGTTTGCATTTCTCCTGTCACCTGCATGTAAAGTTTGACTGCTGAAGTAGGTTAGGATGGACAATGTTTTAATGTTAAGCATGGTCATACAGTGAGGATTAAATCTATAATGTCACAAATTCACTCTTCTTTTTTTAGTGACCAGCTGGCGCCATCCTGGCTGTGAGCAATTAACTGCTGATTGTTGTTATTAAAAACAACATTCTGAGGATGCTTTTATTATGTGAACTTTTTTTTCGTATAACATGTAGTTTGATATTCAAGATTTGTTCACATTAGTTAATGCTTAAAGTAGTTTTAGCAGCATTTATGAATCTTAGTTAAAGGTGGGGTAAGTGGTATTTATGCTAAATATATATGCTTTAGAAAAGTGTCTCGGCCCGAGTACCAAAACAAACTTCTAGCCAATCAGCAGTAAGGGGAGTGTCTACTAATGACGGGGATAAGAAAGCGCTCAGTCAGGACGCTAACTTTTTTCACTAGGAGCACAGTGGCCCCCAACTGAAAATCACAAATGCCCCGCCCCAGTCCTACTTGGGTCATCTTACATTTTATTCAGTTGATTGATGAAGAATATGATGCAGGGCATGAGGGGCACAACTCACTGTGTGATGAAGTCAAGCAGTTAGAATGTCCTTAAAATTCAAGATATGAGGCAAAAATGCCCGTGTTTGAGTTTTAGTCTCAGAGCGTTTTTACACTGGGCACGTTTGTTGTGGTCCACATCAGAGCGCGATTGTTCCCATCGGTGCGCTGCACGAATACACTCGCTTGTATCCAAGGTAAAGAATCAACACTATCATCCCTTACATGCGTTTTATTGAACTAAATACATTGCATGCGCAGGTTACTTTTCTTGCGCACCCGAGTCTGTGTTGCTTTCACATGAATCACGGCACAGTTCAAACTCAATTTGCGCAACCAAACTTACACCACCTCCTTCAGGCGGCTCAGCTCACCCGGGTCCACATGACGGCTTTCACATGACCAACTTTTCATGTGTACCGTGCCTGTTTCGAACTAAACTGCCAGTGTGAAAACGCCCTCACATTTACATCATGATATACATATAAGCAATATTTTACGAGTTCTGTTTTTCTGTCCAGAATAGCACGAGTGCAGATGTGATATTTATTTTTATTAAACTTTTGTATAAAATCAGTAATTTAATATTGTCTTGTTTTAAGTCTGTTTTGCCAACGAAAATATAAAGACGACTCCGATTCCGAGCAGTACACAGTGACGTTTCATTTCTGAATCCGCGCTTTGAACGAATCGGGTGAACCAATGATTCAATGGACCATAAAAAGAACCATTTACATTTACCATTTTCATAAAGATTCAAGAACATTTACTTCACTCCTGAATGAACAAATCGAATAAATGACTCAATGACTCGATTAGACATTTACCACAACCTACTGGCAGCTTTTTATTTAGAGTATAATTTCATATTTCCATATGAATAAGAACAAACATTAAAGGTATAGTTTAACTAAATATATTTCTTTCTGAAGCTACTTTTTGTAAGGTGTTTTTTTTTTTTTTTTTTTTTTTTTTTTACACAATAAGTACTTTAGATTCTTTTGGGAGTAATTGCTCAGCCAAATCTGATGTGCGATTTATTATTAATTAATCGCCACATTGTGTAATTTAAAAATGTTACATTTTAAATTTGAATTAGTCAAAACATGACAAACACTTCACGTTTTGGAAATCCTTACACTTTTCCAGTCATTTTTCCTTAACAAAATAAATATCTTAATAGAAAAAAAATAATGTCTTGCGCTAATGGGTGATATTGTTTGTAGTCATGAAACAGGTTTGTGTTGCCTGACTTATATATGACATATATCTTCGGCAAAGTTTGCAGTTGTCATTGCGCACATTGTTTCAAATTTTTATCGGTGCTGTTTTGTCTGGTTTTAAATCACGAGACATTTGTGTTTTTCGCTGAATTCTGACGCTTCTCACTGGATCTCACAGCGCTGTTTAGTGTCGCATGACCGAGACCGTTCAGAGTAAACGGAACGGTTTTAGTGAGCTCGCGCTGTGCTGCCGTTTGGACTTTGACCCAAGCGGATAAATGGTATGTGTGGCGCGGTTCAGTGAGTACCTGAATTTGTGCTACCTTTCATCGACAATTTCGTCATCTTATGATTATAACGCAGGGTTAGTTTCACTTTCAATTTAATGTTTGTCGCCGCTTCCACACATTTTTTTTTTCTCACGTCGATTTTTCTTTGCCAGTAGAGTGTGTACTAAAAGCTGCACGCTGACTGGCTTTTGTTGCGTTTATTTCTGCTGTGTGATTGGTTGTTACATTAATCCATATTGAGTAAAAATGTCCAGAGCTTATCATCGTTAACGACATGAATTTGATTGCGATTCGATATGATATCGTTTATTGCCCCAGCCCTAACTGAGATGTAAAGAAACAGTGGTGGCCACTAGGGCTGTAATCAACCAAAGAAAATCTTGGTCGACTGAAGTCCTGAATTTTTTGACTAAAAATGACGTTAGGAAAAAAAAAAAACGTTAAATTAATTAGCTGCGCACTGTGCGCAGTACTTGGTAGCCTTGTTGTCTGCCTAAATGAATCATAAATAAACATAAAAACTAGTAGGCTATTTTCAGTATATTAAATAGGTTTTTGAGCTGATTATTTTGCACTGAAATATGTAAACATTTTCGCACTGATTATTTTGTCTGACACACGAGTCTGTCAGCTCTGACAGTGTTGCATCACGTGCACCTGCGCAATATCATAGCCTATGATTTCCGAAAATATAGTAGGCTACCATGTTGTCAGCTAGTGATATCATCACAAGAACTTTGGAGGAATATGCAACATAATTTAGACAATTGTTTTTGTCATATGTAGGCTATTATAATAACTGACAGACACTATCATTTCAGCCGCTCTGTGCAGCTCGAACAGGAGCTCAGTTCAGCTCCGCGGCTGAGACACGAATAGACTATTAACTTAAAGCTTTTACTCTTAAACATAAAAGGCATGTCCACTTTAATAAAAAAGGAATATTTATTAAACAAGCCAGATAAAGAGCAGAAACGAAATAAAGTGCATAACTGAAAAATAAAGCATAGGCTCCAAATAAAAAATAAAATAATAAAGTGCCCAAATCCAATAAATAATACTAGAAATAAATTTGCAGTTTGCACAATAATAAAAGCGACGGGGCAACTCAAAACAGACGGGGCAACCTAACGCAGACAAGTTAGCTTACCGTTTTAGGTGATATGACATGTTTGTCGTCGAGCTGTGATATGCAAACTGTTGCTTGCAAAATTTACATTCGACTTTTTTCCCATTTTCTATTTTAAAAAAATGCTGCCACACTGCCGATGTCTTTGTTGACATGGTAGAAGAGGACTGACTGGGAAAACGCTCTCATAATTAAATAAATAATAGGCCTTGACAGCAAAGTAGCCTACTTCAATCTGTCTCTCTTCTCCAGTGGGTTGGTCTAATCCAAAATAAGTAAAAACAAGGGGGTGTTCTGAAGACAGACTGTAAGCTGTGAAACAGGGCTGCTCTGAAAACACCCCCATTAGCAATTAGTGCTTTCCACCTGATGAAATGTACGCGGCCAAACTGATGAAATGAACGCGGCCAAACTGATTAAATGAACAAACTGATTAAATGAATGCAGCAAAAAAATCGACCAATCAGAATTTTGGTCAAGCCAGAACGTATCGACTAAAAATCGACTAATCGACTGGAAGATTACAGCCCTAGTGGCCACTATCGGAATGAACTGTCAATAGTGATGAGGAATAGCTAAGTGTGGTCCAGACCACAAATTACTTACAGAAGGCATACTTAACTAAGAATGTTTTGGGAAACTCGTATTAACCTTAAGGTACAGCTTAAGGTATAACTTAAGAACGACGTAGCGTTAAGAAGGTTTCGGGAAATGCAGCCCTGATCGACCAAAACGGATCTTAATACCAGGTGTAAACGGGGCCTTTGTAAAGAAACACTGCACGCCAATATAGACTAAACACCTAGTACACATGTGTATGACATCACCATTTTCACAAAATCATGTTTTTGTGGTTTACATGGAGAAGATAACGTATCCCTTTCAAAAGTTTGCATTTTCAGGCCCCCAAAACGCTGTTGTCGTGTAAATGAACAACACAAAAGCATACAGTTTTTAGTTGAAAACAGTGATGTGTCAGCACCCTAAGTGATCCTGTCTCGGATGCTCTATACCGCATGTAAAATAGTCTCCCTGATCTGAACTTCCCCTCTGGCTCAAACTGTTCTTTTTGTGAAAGTCACCTCATAGAGGAATCCGCTCAAAAGACCCGTCTGTTTCTGTAAGTGGCTCTGTGCCGAGAACAACACAGCCTTTCACTGCAGCACAAATGGACTGAAACATTTTTCTTTGTGTCGTTTAAGAATTCATAATTTGTTTGTGCCTTTTAGATCACAGGGAGCTCAAGCTTTCAGTGTTTTGATTTTCCTTGTACAATGAAGGCACTGTTGAAGCGTTAGGGACCAGCAGGGTCGGGTATGATTGACGAAAAAGTTCATTACCACCGTCTGCTATCTGTACTGCCCTGTACACATTGACATCTTTCACACAGTGTTTTTTTAGGCTTAAGTCCTGCTGAATGTGACGGGTATACACTGTCCCAGTCATTTCAAGGCACACATGCTGATTAATCCTGACTAATCATTGAGCAGCAGTTCAGGAATGTCAGTCTATCTCTGTCAAGCTGTTTGATCCTTCCTGTGCCTGGAAACTGATTTCTATCCACAGTGCTGTCTGTATGGTATTGTAAGGTATGACCAAATGCTTTTGAATTACGAAAGTTTATATTAGACCCCATTAGTGAGTCTGTTTGTCCCTTATGAGTTCCCAGCTTACCGTTGGACAGATATTTGGGCTCCTCTGTATACATTTTGGCGGTAGTGACTTTTTCGCCCAAGACCAAAGAGATTAAACCCTGCTTCTGGAGATCTGCCTCAATCTAGAGAAAAGATTCATCTCAGCCTTTTATTAGCTGCTGTTGAGTAGAGTTTAAGGTACCACTTCACAATAGGGCTGTCACGATTCCTCTATTAAATTCGAGTAGCCTACTCTATTTAAAAAAAATCCTCGATTGCAATTTACACGTGTCGAGTAACCGTGGCGCATTCCACGTATGAGAATCCATGAACCGCATTATCCATGACCGTTTTGTAGAGCTTAGATTGGGCTCAAAAAATCAAGCCCGACCCTACCCGTGCACGTTGTGTCCGAGCCTGGCCCGGCCCGACACATTAGCTGTAATTATGAGCCCAAGCCTGATTTAAACCCGACCATTTTTTAAATACGTGGGCGCTCCTGTAATGAGCGAAGCGGACGGGTGTGACGCTCAGCTCAATAATCCACTCTATGCAGGTACACGCTCATGAACCGTTCACTGGTAAACAACGCTCGCTCAAATCCCTCAGACATGACATGCATCTGTACTGTACCCTACTATAGGCCTACTTGTTGTAGCTATTAAACAATGTATTTTGTTTAATATTTATTTTTTAATATTATAATGTTATTTTTAAATTTCATCTGATTATGAAAAGTGCAAAGATGCGAGTGGGTCAGTAATGATTTTGGTGGTTATTATATTTTGTTTAATATTAAGTTTTGTTTTGTATGAAGCCCTTCTTTAAAATGAATTTAATTTTGTATAAATTGTATCTTAATTTTAATCAAGGTTTCGTCCGCCAATT
This sequence comes from Romanogobio albipinnatus, assembly GCA_023566225.1. Lineage (NCBI taxonomy): Eukaryota > Metazoa > Chordata > Actinopteri > Cypriniformes > Gobionidae > Romanogobio > Romanogobio albipinnatus. Next base: position 25,606,560 of record CM042263.1, on the reverse strand, counting down.
GCTCGGATTTAATAAATAACAAGCAAATAGAGTAATAGCAGATTATAACGGTGAGATGAAGTCGCGTGGGAGCGATCACATGCATTGCACATGAGCTGGAGTGCGTCTCATAAATAAACGAAACTCCGAAGGCTACTTGCCTCACAGACATGAGAAATATGTGTATAGAAAGCTTAATGTCTTTTTCTTTAACTTCTAGTTAAGAAAAGAAATAGACTAGTTAAGCAATGCGCAGGGTTAACGTGAGCAGTTCATGACTGGCGTTTCTGAATGCTGCGCTTCATCACTGCGTGTTCTGTGAGTTTAACACACATTTTTAGACTAATCCTGACTTGTGCAACTTTGTACACATTTGTTTCTTAGTTGTTGTATTACTTTGCTAAAAAATATTATTTCTGATTATGGCATAGCTTTCTTCCCACCCAATTAGGCTAATAAAGTAATGATAAAAAAAAAACACAAACAATAGTACCTGCGGTTGGGTCGGGTCAAGTTCGGGCTCGGGCAGGGAATCTAAACTCTACCGTTTTCTAAGGCTGCACAATGTATTAAAACCATTTAAAAACCAAACTATAGCTTAGGTCTATTGTGAATTCACAAAGGTTGTGATTCAATTACATAAATGTATACCCTGCCCTGTTACGTGTGTTAGGGTGTACTCGCACTAGGCGATCTGAACCGTGCCCTGGGGCATTTGACCCCCAACAACAATCGCGCTTGGGCACGGTACAAGGCAACCGTGCCTAGAGTTAGGGCTGTCAACGAATATTCTAAATTCGAATATATATTCGAATAGTTTTTTAAAAAACGAATTTCGAAGGTGAAAATTAATATTTGAATAAAAATTTTTGGGGAAAAACGCCCTCGGTAGGAGAGGCGTGGCTGTCTGCTTTGCGAGTGCGCGCGCTAGCGCCTATGGCTAGCGTGCCTGAAGCCTTGTTTATACTAAGTGAGTTTTCACTTAGTTTCGTGAACTTTTCTTTATTAAACGAGCTTGTTTATGCTTTTGGAGGCTCATTTTGTATATATAAGCAACTAATTTATATGTGAAAACTGGACCACCCTTACTTTGCATCGTCCGCCACAAGCTCTTTGTCTGCAACACGACAAGAGGCCATAAAGGAGAAATTCATTTTGTTCATTTGTATGGACATGAGACCGATCAGTGTCGTGGATGGGGCAGGTTTCAGGGAGTTCTGTCAAGCAATGGAACCGAGGTACTGACTGAATAGATATTGCATGAATAAAGGATAAATGCACTGCTTCCACTGGTTTGATTATTAACCGTTTCATGTCAAGGAAAAGTTCCATGTTTACCACAGCACAGCTCGCTCGGAGCGTTCAATATGCTGTAAAACTTCAATTAATATTTGTTTCAATCACTGAATGAAGCATGCTATATTTGGGACAAGAGTCGCGTCCTTAAATTGCTTGCACAAAACTCTTGATCAGCACTCAAAATGTGTTTGTTTATTTAAACCGTTATGTGCAGTGAGGGTGAGGGCGAGAGAGAGGTCTGTGGTCTTGGTCATTAGTTGATTTACTTGTTTGTGTGTAGGTAACACGTTGTCAAATATGTTTAAACTTAAATAGACTACCTATACAAGTAGTTATGTCTCTTTGTATTAATTTGTCCTGTTATTGACGTAATGCGCATCATTGACAAAATGCGCAACCAGATGTTCGAATAGTTCGAATATTCATGTTTTTTTTTTTAGAGGGAATATTCGAACGTAATTTTTGAGCAATTTTGACAGCTCTAGTGTGAGTACATCCTTAGTCTTGCCTAGCCAGAGCTTCAGACTGACAGCAGAAGGTCTGGACACTTGCAGCTTTCATTGGTCAAGGACCGCCCAAGAGGACATTTGACTGACATGTAACACAACCAATCACAGTTTGTTTTGTTCCGCATCATGTTTAGGGACGTGAAAGTGTAAAGTCGATGTCCCTGCAATAACAGACCGGTGTGCAAAGTATTAATTCATGAAAGTTGTTTATTTACTGCAACAATGGAGCCGTGAAGTTCACATACTTTTGAAAATCCAGCGTTCAGTTCATCGTGGTAAGCGCTCATTGGGCCTCATTCATGAAACACGAGCAGAACGAATTTGTGTGTAAATTGTTCGTAAAGCCGCTCTGATGTAAATTTTAATATTTTCGAAATGTTAGTTGGTGGCTCCGTTCACAGTAAATGCTGCTCCATGAACCGTTATCATTTACATGCGTTGAGTGTCTCAAACTCCATCTCTGCATATCCTGTGAGTTTGGGTTGCTTATAACGTTCATCTGGGAACGCAATGTGCGGCATTTCATCAGATTTGTAACGCAACTCATTTATAAACCTACACTAACACAGAAGAATACATAAGTATATTTCTTAATATGCCAACTGTTCATCACCATTTCAAAATAAGTTTAAACCCTTGCTCTGAGTTTGCATGTTTTGATCTCCACATTATTCTTGTTCAAGAAATTACAGTACCTGTTAGGGGTGTAACGATACACTCGTGTCACGATTCAATACAAATCGCGATACTGAACTTGTATCTGATGCGTATTGTTTTTTTAACTTTATTATTATTATTAATTATCATCATCAGTACCCACAAATATTCCCCATTGCATCATTGTAAACTTTATTTTTTCCCCTCACGCATTAGCCTACTCGTGCTTTCAATGCAGACATTGGATCGCTTAAGCCTTCGCACACAGACTCTCTCAGTGCTCGCTATGTCTCACTAGTATACATACAAGAATAAACCATCTAAAATGCTTTGAATAATCATACTACTAAAACTAAATGTGATCTGGTGATTTTAAAGTGTTTGCGCATTCACTTTGAGGAGTGTCATTCCTGCAGCGCGTGTGCTTCAGATGATCAATGCAATCAATCACTGTTCTAATCGCAAAGAAAGCATGTCAACATGACTATTCCCAAACTGTAAATGTTTAGCTCATCCAAACATTTTAATTCTGCATTTACTCACTCTTGTTGTTTTCCCGTGTCACACAAGCATCGGAACATCCATGTTTACTACAGTAAATCTGTTTGTTAAATAAAGCCAGCGTGTCTCCTCAGAATACTTGGATTTGGATTAGACACTAGATTAGTTATTTTTACGATGCCTTTATGACTTTTTTTTTTTGTGTGGATCTTTTACGTTTGAGAGGAATGGACTATAAATGGTGGGACCGAAATCTCTCAGGTTTCATAAATATCTTCATTTGTGTTTGGAAGTTAAACGAAACTACGTGAGGGTGAATACATGATGACAGAATTTACATTTTTGGGTGAATTATACCTTATAAACACAGTAAGTTGAGCCTTGGATGAAACTAACTGTATATCACGAATCATATCGTTTACATCAACGATACATATTGTCGCGTTTTTATAGGGCTCTGTGCGGGCCAGTCAAGTTCATCCAACCATGTCTTTATGGACCTTGTATGTACACTGGGTCACATTCATGCTGAAATACAAACGGGTCTTCCCCAACTGTTCCCTCAAAGTTGGAAGCATTGCATTGTCCAAAATGTCTTGGTATGCTGAAGCATTAATATTTCCCTTCACTGGAAGTAAGGGGACTAGATTAACCTCTGAAAAACAGCCATTATCTCTCCTCCACCAAACTTTACAGTTGGCACAATGCAGTCAGGCAGGTAACGTCCTCCTGGCATCTGCCAAACCCACACTCGCCGTGGTTCGTCACTTAGTAGGGTGTACAGATCAGGTTTCCATTGCTCCAGAGTCCAGTGGCGGCGTGCTTTACACAACTCCATCCGACGATTGGTGATGTGAGGCTTGCGTGCAGCTGCTTGTCAATGAAACCCACTCCACAAAGCTCCCGCTGCACAGGCAGGTCTGATTGAAACGCATGAATTCAATAATTAAGAGGTGTGTCCCATTACTTTTGTTAGTAACTTGTAGTGTAGACAACTACTTTTTTTGACTAGTTTAACTCAAATGTGTTTTTCCAGGGCAGCTGGTCCCACCGGTATGTTCTGAAAGCCAGCACCAGATAGATCAGATTAAACTCCTCACCCCTATTTACAAAAATGACAGAAAACGGGACCAGCTGGGTGCATGTTCCTATGTGAGCAGCAATACTTTTGACAATGTCTCATATACAACATGAATAGTACTGAATTTCCATATGCTATTATGTTTCTGTCATCGCCCACATGTATGTTCAGAAGAGCTGTGTCGTAGTTTCAGATCCGTCTGTCTGTGCTGCTGTTGTCTGTAATGACAGGGGAAGGGCCACTGCCATAATCGCTGTTAGATAAGATCAAAGGGATGGCGAAGGCAGTCGAGTTTATCATTGTGGTAAACAACTACAGGACTGTGACATGATTTCTGCAGATACTGTTTTCATGCCATTTGGTTTCTAGCTGAATTATGGATTTGCTTTGGCACTATGCACCCATATTCAAACATGGATTAAGCCTAGAAGGATTCAAGAATATGTTTTTATATCTTACAATTTAAGTGTTCAATCACACTGTAAACCCTAACGCTCAAAATAAGCCAACTCAAATTAAACAAATGAGTTAAATCAAATGAACCTTTATGAGTATTTAGAGCTTCTCAAAACTGACACCATTTTAAGTAATCTGAATTGTTTCATTGCTTTGAGTTTTGTGAACTTGTTTGTTTTAATTTAGACAAACTTAAATATACTTTAAACTGGGCTGGGTTTTAGATATCCCAGCATGCTTTGCCACGACACTCAAAAGGGACAGTAAATGCCAAAATTAAGTGTTATATTATGTTTTTTGAGCTAGATTGATATGAGAGATTTAGTAGTGTTGAATGTTTTGCTTTGCTAGTTCAGAAGAGTTTCTGTTATGTTTCATTTTTGGGGGTTTCCATCATGTGACGAGTGGAGCATGACCTTAGTTTGAGAACAGATATATGTTAAATGTTTTATATTTGTTCAGAAAGTGCTATGCTAATGCTATCAAAGCATTGTGTTACCAATTAGCAAGGTAGCATTTACTGAACTAGCTAGTTAAAGCTAGTCCAGTTTCCACTACTAAAAATATTTTAAGTTGATCATTTTAAATTAAATGTATGAATTGGCTTACTCAAATATTTCAAATTCAGAGCAATTAAAATGTATGAGTACAAAATAAAAATCTGGTTCTGCTTGCTTAAACTTTTAATTTCTTAACTTAAATTAAAAAAGTAACTGATTGCCTCAGTTTTTAAGTTTTGCCAACGTTTTCGGTTTTGCAGTTTAGTATGTTAACAAATTTAAGTTCTTATACAGTAATGTGTTCCATTTTTTTTTAATGACCTCATATATAATGTGTAATGGTTTTAATTATTTCAGTTGTTTTATAGGAATCAAATAATTCATAAAGAGATAGGGATAAAGAAATAGGAATGGACTTTTTGGGTCAAGACATATTTAAAAAAAATGAGTGTAAAACTCGTATGCAAAGTTCTTTAGGAATCAACTCTTTGTATTTATGTTGGTTTCATATGACTTTAATCAAATTTTATTTAATTTGAATAGGTTTAAATTGTATTTAATGTCATTAAAATATCATGTGATGTTTCCATCAAATGAAAATTAATAAAATATTATATCTTGAAGATTGTTTTCTTGAACATTTTTCATGATTTATTTTTTTTAATTATTCATACATTTTCTCCTCATGACATTTTACAAACTAATCTTGCCTTTTCTTCGAAAATATATCATTTGTTCTGATATTCGAAAAGACCTTTTGCCAGAGTCCTCTCTATGATATAATTTCCTGTTTTGTTTTGAGTTTGTTCTCTTTGAATGAATTGAGCCCCCAGCAAAAGCCGAAATCATGTATTTCACTTTTATTGGTTGCATTAAGTGTTATTTTAGTTTTATTATAGATATTTATTATAGATAATTCAATATTATTTTAGTCATTTCATTATATGCCTTTGCCATTTATATAACTTTATCTATCTCTCTCTTTCTCTCTCTCTTGACAGACAGACAGACTTTAGTTACCGATAATAGCCCTGGTTGCATCCGGTGCTATAGGTGCTGGTACCACAATCTGTACAATTTAGCGGCCCCAGTGCCTCCACTATCATTTATTCGGTCACTAGCTATAGTTTCTTAATGTGTCGTCTGACTGATAGAGGGCTGCAGAGATGTTGTCATAGCTCTGTGTCTGCACACAGGAAGGAAGGAGTCGCTTCCTACCATGTGTTTTCAGTTGGTCATGGTGCAGAGCAGAAGGCTAGAATTACCTTCAGCTCACGTTTGCTCATTGTTTGTGGAAAGATGGGAACATGTCATGTAGCCAGTCTTGAACATCCGTTTTTCTGATCTCTTCAGCGTCCTGTACTTCCTAATCCACAGCCTCAGAATGATTTGTTTGGCATAAATGATGAAAGTTTGAGGAAGTGGAGTAGAACCTTTCATCTAGAGCAATAAACCCACATGATGATATGCCGCAGTGGTGGTGGACTTTGCACCATTCAGATTAGGAAATCTTATGTTACCTGCGTCAGCCCCGTAGCTCAATGCACACACACACAATTATTTCTCATATTCTAAATGGTGTTGCCTGTCCGGCTGTCATGTTTGTGCTATGGCCACTGTGTATATTTACATAAAAAAATGAAAATTTCCTAGTGTTTATGGACTACCTTTTTAAAGATCACACTCTCTGTCTCCATCTACAGGCCAGAAGACACTGCAGCACAGCGGGGATGTGCTCGAGACCCAGGTGATAGTTAACCCATCGCATGATTTGGTTTGTTCAGAGGTGAGCAAAATACTATTATCACTTACTTGGCACAACTAGTTTATCTGAAGTAGGGCTGCTAATACAAAATTTAGCAACATTGTGAATATTGCTTTGATGTTAATTGTCTTTTTATTGGGCTATTACATTTTCTCAAAAAGTACATCATTAGACTAGTTTTGCAAGTCGCAAGGCTATGAAGGAATCGCAGATAATCCCTGGAATCGCGCACGTGCGCAGTTTAGAGGGAACATTGCTCTGCACTGTTACATTTTTTCACATAAAAGAAAATATATTGAATAGCATTGAAATACTGCTAAATCTCTCCCTGTTTTGGCTTGTACTATTCTGGAAGATGTTTGAAACTTTGTAGTTTTAGCACTTCTCATGCTATTTCCTCCTTAAGACGAATTGCTTGTTGTATTCCTCATTTGTTAATTGCTTTGGATAAAAGTGTCTGCTTAGTCAATAAATGTAAGTGCGAAATAATATATAAAGATTTTTTTAAAGCTAAATTACCCAACTCAAAATCAAAGCAAAATATTTGCTTTTATGATCTAAATTATTTCCTTTTGTTTAATCTGTTAAATATTGTTTTTTCTGTACTAATCCACACATGCACCCTCACTTCCTGTCCACTGCAGTTCTTTCATGGTAAATGTATGAAAGCTATTTGACTGGTGTTTACCCAATGTTAGACTGTGTAAACACAGCAAGATGTTGACACATTTCTTGAAGTACCTTGTTTAGTTATATTTGCTCTTGATATTTGCTATCCAGAGCAGCATCCAAGTGTCATCTTTCAATGCCTCTTAATGTAGTTAGTGTCTCGATTTGAGGGCTAAATACAGTTTAACGTGAGCTTTCTAATACTAGTTGTCAAGCTTAACCATAATTGTTGCACATTTTAACGCTGCTCTTTATTTTCATAGGTTCGTCGGCTCATTTCTGAAACGTCTCTTCATAAGCTGCTAATTCTTGCTGGACAGTGTGTTGAACATACTGGAGACCTTGTGTTACAAATTGGGTCTTTTTCTCTAAATGACTTCATCCAGATATTTACAGATGAGGAGGTCAGTCAACTGTGTCTGTCAAACAAATTGGTTATGTAGTAATTTTACTCTTATGATATTCAAATATACAAAAACATATTAATGTCCAACTTTAGATTATGGTCCAATTCTCACTATTAACTATGATTTTGTCCCTCAATAAACTCTTAATTACTGTTTATTAATAGTTAGTAAGGTAGTTGTTAAGTTTAGGTATTGGGTAGGATTAAGGGATGTTGAATAAGGTCATGCAGAATAAGGCATTAATATGTGCTTTATAAGTAATAAAAAAACAGCCAATATCCTAGTTAATGGTGAGAATTGGACCCTAAACTAAAGTGTTACCAATATTATTATACTATCTTCTTATAGAACATTTTTCCCCCCAACACAGATTGGAGATTTTCTGAGCTCTGCAGACCCCACTCAGAAAGCCAGCCTAACTCTGAGCTGCCCAGAATCTGGGATGTGGAAAAATTCTCAGTTAGAAAAGCATAATTTGCAAGATTATATAGAAATTAAAACCAACCCTCCATTAGTGCTACCAGAGATGGAGGGCCTTCAGGAGTTCACAGAGTATCTGTCAGAGTCTCTTGAACCCCAGTCGCCTTTTGATCTGCTTGTGCCACCCAGTACAGTCGGCTTCCTGAAACTGTCCCGTCCCTGCTGCTATGTGTTTCCTGGAGGAAGAGGTGACTCTGCCTTCTTTGCTGTGAATGGTTTCAATGTCTTGGTCAATGGGGGGTCTGATACTCAATCCTGTTTTTGGAAACTGGTGAGACACCTAGACCGGGTCGACTCAGTATTGCTCACCCATGTTGGTGTGGATAATCTGCCTGGTATAAACAGCCTACTTCACAGAAAAGTGGCTGAACAAGAAGAAGAGGAGTCCGCTGGATCGCAGAGCAATGAAGACTGGCAGAAGAATCTGATATCTCCAGAAATAGGGGTTGTATTTTTCAATGCTTCAGAAAGACTCAAAACATTGCAGAGTGACCCCAGGGTCCTCCGAAGTTGTGATCAAGTTGCCCTAACGTTACAGCATTTAGAAAGGTTGTCAATTTTTCCAGAACAGCTCAGTCGCTCTGCGGGGCCGGCTATCGAGCCGGTGATTCTTTTCCAGAAGATGGGTGTAGGTCGACTAGATCTTTATGTACTCAATCCAGTCAAAGGTAGCAAAGAACTAGAAGCTTTCTTGCAAACTTGGCCTGCTAGCAATCCAAACAAAAAAACCTCAGAAATCCCTCTAGACTGTATGGTTTCTATATGTGCCCTGTTGGTATGGCATCCAGCTAATCCTCGAGAAAAGATCATTCGGGTTCTGTTTCCTGGGTGCACTCCAGAATCCAAGATCTTTGAAGGTTTAGAGAGACTAAAGCATCTAGAGTTTCTCAAACACCCAGTAGTTAGTTTGAAGGACCTTGAGGCATCAAAGTTGGATAAACAGCCAAAGCATGCTGGGAGCAAGGAAAGTCTTAAGAGTATTTCCAAAGAATCTCGACCTGGTAGTGCCTCACTCAAAGACAAGATAAGCAAAGTAGATTTGAAAAAGCAAGACACTAAAACAAAGACCAAATCCACTAATGACACCATTCCAAAAGAAGGGAAAGAGGGTGAGGAAAAAGCAAAGCCAAAAGATGATGTGAAACAAAGACCATCTAAGCCTGAAAAGCAAGTGACTAAGAAAGAACCTGCTAAAGATGAAAAGAGGGAAGTTAGGAAGAAAGAGGAACGGCCACCGACAAGTATTGCAAAGAAAGATGAGAATGTAGAGAAAAAGAAAGAACCCTTGAAAAAAGATCTCAGTGCAAAGCCCAAGAAAGATATTAAACCTGATGTAAAAAAAGAGGTTAAGAAAGAGGTCAAACCAGAAGACAAAAAAACTACCAAAACTCTTGGTAAGGATGTTAAGAAAGCCACCGGACATTTGCCAGGCAATGCAGAGTCTAGAAAGTCAGTTGCCAAGAATGGCTCACTAAAGAAAGATTTGATGGTCCCTAAAAAGGATAATTTGACCAAAGGGAAGCCAAAGCCAGACAAAAAGGAGCCTGACAATCTGAAATCCTCAAGTGAAGTAAGTGCAGACCGGTCAAAGACATCTACACCTGAGGACATCAATGCACAATTGGAAAGGTTGAGAATGGAGAATGAACATGGGCAATTGCAGGATGTCGAAGGCAATCATGTAAGCTCAAGAACTGAATGTACCTCTGGCAACAATGACGTGCAGGTGAATGGCTCTAAAAAAGGTACTGAAGAAAGCCCAGAGAAGTTTCGGAGTATGGATGGGAACCCTGGCTCAAACATTGCTATCGGACCCTCCTCCCCACTTTCCCAGACTCCAAAGAGTGAGAGAAGTGTTAATTTTGATCTTACTCCAACAGAGCTTAACGGATGCCCCAAAGAGGATGTCTGTACAAGCTCGGATGAAAAAACCCTTGAGTTAGTTTCTCCCACAGACTCTGTGAAGAACCGTTCAGGGAATCCTCGTTACTCACAGTCACCTGACAATGCTTCTCAGGTCCCTGGCGAAGATTGTAAGGCAGGTATCAGGGCATCTGAAGACGGTCAGATGGTATTCTCCAAGAACTCGATGGCAGGTTGTTCGAGAAGCAATATAGAAAACAGCTCCATATCATCACAAGATAGACAATCAAGCTTTCTCTCCTCTACATCACTTAAAGATACTCTACCTGATGCCTCTCCCAGCTTCACTTCCTTTCCTGCGGAAGTTGGCTCTCCACACTCCACTGAAGTAGATGATTCGTTATCCTTCGAACAAGTGCCTGTTTGCCATTCACAGGAGGAGATCGGGAATTTGGCATACACTAATGGACATTTAGCAGACCGTGACCCAAAAACAGATATGTCTTTAGCTTTAAAAACCTCTCATAATAGTCACCACACATATGATGAATCAGAGAATCACCTCTTTGGACCACAGATTGACATCCTTCCACATGATGTCGATCTATGTCTGGTTTCACCTTGTGAGTTTGAGCATCACAAATCTCTAGAGAACCAGCAGGGACTGTCCTCTGAGGTTGTTACCCCAAGTCCTGACCTCTCTCAAGAGCCGCACCAGTGCAGTAGAAGTGACCATCAGTCAGTTGGAGGTCAGGAGACGACATCCTCTGTGAGTGTCTCTCTCATCTCGGTTTCTGATTCCGATGTGCCACCAGCCACTGGAGAGTGTCCCTCCATTACTGAGGACTTGGTCTCTGATGAGGAAACTAGTGACATCTTTCCACCTCACCATCCTCATGACCATCCTAGCAATCATTCGTTACACCACAATTCCCAGCATGTCTCTGAAGACCCTCCACCTGCCCCAATGAAGGATTTACCACCGCTGCCACCCCAGCCCGGCGCCTGCATGGCTGACCCAGAGGCTGATGCTCAGGGTAGATCTTCCAAGAATGTAGCGTCGAAGACCAAAAAATTAGCAACTGTGTCCTCAAAGACTGCAAACATAACACAAAGTTTGAAGACAAAGACTGGTGCTCCGGTGTCTGCCAGTGGAACTATTCGGGCTACGTCCAGTCTGGACACCAGGCCTGCATCCCGCAATGCTATTGGTGCATCTAGACCAGCGCTTTCAAAGTCCTCATCCAGTGAGTGTTTATGGTTTCTTTCAGAAATATATGAATTGTACATGTATTGGTGATGGAACAGGACTTTTGACTAGTCCAGGGATTCTCAACTCTGGCCCTCAGGTCCACTTTCCTGCAGAATTTAGCTCCAACCTTAGTCAAACACGCATGAACAAGATAATCAAGGCCTTCGGGAGTACTAGAAAGTTGCAGGTAGGTTGGAGCTAAACTCTGCAAGAAAGTGGATCTTGAAGGCCAGAGTTGAGAAACCCTGGATTAGTCGATTGGTGAGGATATTTAGCGAGGGATGATTTTTGTCTGAGAGGATTTTAGCATGCTAACAGTAACCCTTGGATTCTCTAATGGGTTATGTCTCTAAATTCATGCAATGCGCCACTGCTACAACTATTTATGTGAACTGTGCTGGCAAAATGAATCACAATGAGCAAATTGTCAAAAATGAGTTAGTTATTTTCACATTCTTTATTTAAAAAGCCTACAAAATGATCAGACAAAAAAATAACTGAGCTACACCAATTTGCTGAGCTACAGTCAGCAAAGTCAATTTTGAGAAAAATCGAGTTAAATTTTTCTGAAGGTTCCAAAACAAAATCACATTTAAATCCCTGTTAACAACACCAAATATCTATAGGAAAAATGTACAGTATATTTAACTTAGGGTTGTGCTGATGGACGATATCATCAATGGCTGACCGACATCATGATGGAGCGCCACCATTGTGATGTCACGCCCCCCGTTGCGAGTCTTGAGTGCAACACACACTAATCCTCTTCTATAGTTAAACTAAAAACTTAGCAGGGATTAGTTGGTAAATTAAATTGAGAATATAACTAATACATATATGCTATTTTAAATACTGTAGTCTATGTCAGATATATAGCCTACATTTTGAAATAATTTGAGGCTAAAACAACGTTTTATAAGCATGTGTTTATTTTAGCACTTCCGTCAGTGAACCAACACACTACAGCCTATAAAACATTTAAAAGATTATCAGTAAAAATAATGGTAACCTAAAGAATATAAGAATTTAAATATTAGTAAAAAAAAAATTGTTTCATACTATTTCCCCGCAAAGATGCGTCATATACAGCTCTGTGCTTTGAGATGAATGTGGGACATGAGCTGGATCGCCTTCTTTTCAAATATCTTCGTCTTCATGTATTCGCCTGATGTTGCAAAGCAACACTTGTTGTAAATGGTCTGAAGAGCGAATTTTATCTTCCACAGGGTCAAGACATTTAGGCGATGTTTGATTATTCACTGCCAGAGAAAACAAAACTAAAAACCTTATCTAAACCCCCCCACCCCCAACGACGATATCATTGACCATTGTATTTTTTTACGGTAAACATCGTCAACTGCCAATTTTGGAGACATCGCCCAACCCTAATTCATCTTTATTAAGACTTCATGAAATGCAAATATAATATAATGTTACACATCAGATGTTTTTCCCCAACAGGTAAAAGCTGCAGTCCATAGTTTTTCCTCTTTGTTGCCATCTCTGTTGGAATTCTGCAATTGCAGTTATTCGCGTAATTATAAACTTTACGTGAATTGTGCCTCGGCACGGCACAGCATGGATGAAATCCAGTGTTTTGAGGAGACTGTGCGGCTGTCAGTCACTGTGCCGGTGTGGATACTGTCATTCAGAATCATAGATTCTACTTTTTAAAAATATGACCAACATAAGGATTTTTATGGGAAAATGTAATCTGAACAATTAAGTAGCTAACATCCACTTTTGCTCTGACCAACTAAGGGAAAAAAAGCATTGCAATCATGGCATCAGTCTTCCAGGTGTATTTTTGCATAGCGTAAACAAGATTTGAGTGTGGCCCTTTTTCAGGAAAGGCTTCTTTCTTGCTTGGCGAAAAGCAAACACAGAATGGGCAAATATTCCCTAATAAAAGGTGTGCAAAGCTAGTAAAGACATATTCAAAAAGTTTAATGGCTGTAATTAAAGCAAAAGTTGGCTCTGAAATATTAAATCTGGGCACTGGTGACTTTTCCTGTTATTCTAGCTTTTCAATTTTTAATAATCCTCCAGAATTAAAAAAAAAAAAAAAAATTTAACTTTGAAGAGGAGGGTTTTGATGTGTAGATACAGCTCATTTTTGTGAACCTCAAATTCCACTTGTTTTGCCTGTAGTTAATTAGTCAGCACGTGTCACATATACACTCACCTAAAGGATTATTAGGAACACCATACTAATACTGTGTTTGACACCCCTTTCGTCTTCAGAACTGCCTTAATTCTACGTGGCACTGATTCAACAAGGTGCTGAAAGCATTCTTTAGAAATGTTGGCCCATATTGATAGGATAGCATCTTGCAGTTGATGGAGATTTGTGGGATGCACATCCAGGGCACGAAGCTCCCGTTCCACCACATCCCAAATATGCTCTATTGGGTTGAGATCTGGTGACTGGGGGGGCCATTTTAGTACAGTGAACTCATTGTCATGTTCAAGAAACCAATTTGAAATGATTCGAGCTTTGTGACATGGTGCATTATCCTGCTGGAAGTAGCCATCAGAGGATGGGTACATGGTGGTCATAAAGGGATGGACATGGTCAGAAACAATGCTCAGGTAGGCCATGGCATTTAAACGATGCCCATTTGGCACTAAGGGGCCTAAAGTGTGCCAAGAAAACATCCCCCACACCATTACACCACCACCACCAGCCTGCACAGTGGTAACAAGGCATGATGGATCCATGTTCTCATTCTGTTTACGCAAAATTCTGACTCTACCATCTGAATGTCTCAACAGAAATCGAGACTCATCAGACCAGGCAACATTTTTCCAGTCTTCAACTGTCCAATTTTGGTGAGCTCGTGCAAATTGTATCCTCTTTTTCCTATTTGTAGTGGAGATGAGTGGTACCCGGTAGGGTCTTCTGCTGTTGTAGCCCATACGCCTCAAGGTTGTGCGTGTTGTGGCTTCACAAATGCTTTGCTGCATACCTCGGTTGTAACGAGTGGTTATTTCAGTCAAAGTTGCTCTTCTATCAGCTTGAATCAGTCAGCCCATTCTCCTCTGACCTCTAGCATCAACAAGGCATTTTCGCCAACAGGACTGCCGCATACTGGATGTTTTTCCATTTTCACACCATTCTTTGTAAACCCTAGAAATGGTTGTGCGTGAAAATCCCAGTAACTGAGCAGATTGTGAAATACTCAGGCCGGCCCGTCTGGCACCAACAACCATGCCACGCTCAATTTTAAATCACTTAAATCACCTTTCTTTCCCATTCTGACATTCAGTTTGGAGTTCAGGAGATCGTCTTGACCAGGACCACACCCCTAAATGCGTTGAAGCAACTGCCATGTGATTGATTGATTAGATAATTGCATTAATGAGAAATTGAACAGGTGTACCTAATAATACTTTAGGTGAGTGTAGATAAATGTGATTTGAGTCCAAATGTGCATAATGTTATTGCCTCTCTTTGCAGGTTCTGTCAGTTCAGTCTGTTTGGACTTGGCATATTTGCCCTCTGGCTCGGCAGCTTCCACTGTCGACGTGGAGTTTTTCCGGCGCCTCCGTTCATCCTGCTATATAATTAGTGGAGATGAGCCGCACAAGAAAACAGTCATGAGATCTATTCTCGACTCTCTTTTAGAGGGCAAAGCATCCTGGCCGAGTGTGCAGGTGAGTAGATGTTTTATTTATTCATCGCCTTTCCCAAGCATATAGAACATATTAGCAATGTTACACAAAAAGCAGAACCTTCTGAATAATCCCTAGCATTGTTTATCCAGTTGTATGGATGGTTTAAAAATAATAACAGTCAATGAACGCAAACCCCCCTGGATCAGAAAATCAGAAATCTCATAACACATTTTATGTTTATTCACATGTATAGTCTTAACTAAATGTATCTAATATTGAACTCTGCTCTCTTCTGTGCTTCAAATTGCACTGGTAAAATATCATTAGCAATATCATTCAGAAACACAAACAGTGTTTAAAAAATAAAGGCAAAAATAAAGTGCCACCAGTGTAAACATTTTATTTAATGTTTCCACTTTTGACAACCGCAACAGAATCAGAGCAAATGAGCCACACAGGCCTCGTA
This sequence comes from Romanogobio albipinnatus, assembly GCA_023566225.1. Lineage (NCBI taxonomy): Eukaryota > Metazoa > Chordata > Actinopteri > Cypriniformes > Gobionidae > Romanogobio > Romanogobio albipinnatus. The sequence continues at coordinate 25,591,058 of CM042263.1, read as the reverse complement.
CAGGATGCAGAAAGAATAAATGAAAAAAAAAATTCCACCCATTCATTATGGAAAACTCGGTTTTCAGCGTCAACTTTCCTCATTTCCGAAAATGCCATTGTTTTTGTGCGCTACTTTCTTCTATGATGGTGCGTTCACACCGGACACGAATAAAGCGTTTCGTGCGGGTGATTTAAGTCAATGCAAAGACGCGAATAGACATTCTGCGGTGCGATTCGCGCGAATTAAGCGGCGTGCATGACGCGTCATTCGCGTCCGGTGTGAACGCACCATCAGTCTCTTCTTCACTTCATGCGTGACCGCGCGTACGAAACAGTGAGCATAGTAACGTTAACTGTCGTCGCAACCCGTGGCTACATAGGACCCAAACGGTTTTACTGAGCTGCCTGATATAAATGTGATTTTTTTTTTTTTTTATGGCATGTGGCATACTTATTTCATTACGTCAAAAGGCTTCGCGGTCCGGATGGACGCATCTCGCGGTCCGGATTCGGACCGGAGTCCGCTAGTTGGCGACCCCTGGTTTAAAGAATTAGTTTACTTGCCCTTAAAGGCATAGCTTTGGTTTGAACATTGGGGGGGTTGAAGTGTGAACCGTTTAGCGGCGTCCCGGGATATATGCTCTCTTATGAGATTTATTTATTTAATTGTTTAATTTTGCAAACAAATTTTGTACTTGCTTGCTTTGGTTATTGGGGGTGTTACCAACCCCCCATCCCCCCGCAAACTACACCCCTTCTCGCCCTGATTGTCTCTACACAGGTTGTCACACAAACAACAGATAGTTACTTTTACTGTTTTACTAATAGTTTTTCATACACTTACAGGTGACTTTGATCCCCACCTTTGATTCGCTGACTATGCACACCTGGTACCAGGAGACCCATGAACGCCAGCGAGATCTATCGATCACAGTACTTGGCAGCAACAGCACTGTCGCCATGCAGGACGAGACCTTCCCGGCATGCAAAGTGGAGTTTTAAGGACACCTGAAGAATCACGCCTCTGCCTATCACTAGAGCACTTGTGTTCACTCTCAAAATAATGTCTCATTTCTGTTCTGTTCATCAGCAGTGACTTTTTATCTGTAATTTAACATGTACACTTGCTGCTTATTAAAGTGTTATGGATTCTGTGTGAACAGGGTAGACAATGCTGCCATTTCTTTTCTTTATGGCTGTTTTTAGCAGTTTGGTTATTTTATATTATTCATTGCATCTTGTGGATATCTAGCATGTTGATATCTAGATGTTTCCAGCTCATGGTCCTACATTACTTGCACATACATTTTGCACAGTTTAGATTCCCCTTGGAAAACTATGGTAGAATAGAGTTAAATATCCAGTTGATATGTCTGTAAACGGCAGATGTATCCCAGCGTTTCACTGTACAGTCATGCACAGCGAGGTAACGACGTATCCGTGTCCGGGACCTTTAACAAGTTTCTTTTCTTTTAGGGAGAAAAATAAGGCAAGTTTGTTTAACTAAACAGAACCACCTTCGTCAATAAATGAATGGGAACTGAGCTATACCGCCTCGATAAACATTTCACCAAATGATGATTTTCAAATTAAAACGTTCAGTGGAAAGTGTGGTTTCAAAATGTAGGGCAGATAAATTGACTCTTTAATTGCAAACACTATGTAGGAAAGTAAAGATTATTTGTGACATTTTAATTTACATTTATTGAGAGTGGGAAATAGTCTTTGCCTTTTTGTCCCACTGACTTGGCTCCTTTTGGAGGAGAAACGTAATATGTATACAAAGATGAATGCCTTGTTTGTTCTGCCATCGTCGACTAACACTAAAGCAGCATGTCATTTGAGTCGTCAATACTTTTTGCTGAACACCTTGATTTTTGTTGAATGTCCTGTAGTAGACGACTCGACTAATGTGCACATTGTCACACCAATAGCTGCAATACTTTCTGAGAAATAACACGTTTTAATTGTTCAGGCGTTTCCATAAAACATGTTTTGTTTGGTCCTTTATAAAGCCATTAGTGGGACAGTTTTCAAAATTGCACTTTTATTGTTTTCCTTTCTGAGCCGATTTTTATGAGGTACAAGTACTATGTTTTAGATTTTCTTTCCCTTATAAGGAGAAACCAGCCAAAAAAGAAAACAAATATAGCAAGTGTGTGTTAATGTCACTAACAGGCTTACATATTTCAGTATGGAATTCCAAAATGTAGCATATTTTCAAATGTTAAATAAAGCTGATAAATTAAAAATTACAGTATGGTTTTCTTTTCTTTTTTTTATTCTTTGCAGTGATGTAAGTGCTCAGAAATGTATGACAAGTTAACTCTTTCAAATTGATACAAATTAAATACAAATTTGGCACCTGGATGATTATATTCATGCACCATGGCATTTATACATGCCAATAAATTGTACTTAAAAGAATACCATGTTATTACCATGGTACATGATCAGATAGCATTGTATTTATGGTACTTGTTACTGTGATATAATAAAAAAATGAATCCTTATCTTATAATGAACTACTTTAAATGCAATGAAAATAGTATAGTATAGTAAAATTACTCTAATAAACACATAGTGTTTTGAGCGATATTATAGTAAAGATACTACAGGAAATTGTAGTATATTATAGTATTTACTACACTTTATTTTATACTACAGAATACTGTAGTATTAACTATAGTCACTTGTTAAACTTTTAAATACTGAGGTATACTACAATGAACTGTAGTATTTTTACTATAGTATGGGTCAAAACAATATAGTATTTACTAGAGTTATTTTACTATAATATAGGCTACTATAGTGTTTTTTTTAATATGGGCATCATCAAGATATTCATTAAAGACCAAAAATAAATTTCGTCCTAGTCAAATGAAATGCGACTTTGCGAAATCACTGTAAAACATTGGATATATAGTTATTTGGATATATTGGTTTTCCCTGCAACAATATTCCATGAAATGTCAGCCCTCTGCTGGCCGGAAATAAAACAGCACTGGCTTTACTTTCGTTTTCTGGATATCGAGAGAAACGTAGCATTTGGATCCTCGACTCTCTTTCACAGCAGTGTTGTGAGTATGTTTTAATTCGGTTTACACAGACCTATCAGAGTTGTGTGTTCCTCACAAAAATAACCATAGCTAAAACTCTGGTAAAGCTCTACTGAAAGGCTTTGAAAGTTTGAGACAGGTCTGACATTTACTCAGTGATGCAAACTTAACTATCATATCTCGACTCCGTGAAAAGACTTGACTGAGATATATGTTATAATTAGTCAAAAGTAAAATCTTATTCGATTTGCATTGACAATTCCCAGCTAACAGGGAATCCTCATAACATTGGCTAATGTTCTGGGAAGTTTGGATGCTACACAACAAAATCCACCGTTCAGTGTTCATATGTGTCATATTTACAGTCGTATCTCCGATGTAAAGTAGTGCTGGAGTTTATCAGATTATTAAGTGATGTTTGACCATTAGTGATGACACTGAAGGAAAGAGGAGCAAACATCTGAAGTCACCTTTATGGTGATCAGTGTTTCATGTAGTTGGGCTCATGACTCATTGTTTTGTTAGTGATTCTCTCGCTGTTTTAACAGCAGAAGTTGATGTTGGCTGTCAATTAATGTCATCAGGAAGAAGTCTAATCACTGAAGTGTGTTTTGTTATTAATTTGTTTAAATATTGTGATATTCTGTGATTAAATGTATTAACTACAGTGTCATTTCAACACTCACAGACATCAATAATCAGCATACAAAACTCATTCATGGCTCCCAGGTCCCAGCATGCATTGTGGCATGAATCATTTATGCAGCTGGATTTTTTACTATTTATATTTGAAGTAAAACTGATCTCTTCACTGTTACAAATGGTCATTCTGTCACAACAGCTGAATTTATAACTTTTTTTATTCATTAAAGGTAGGGTAGGCAATTTCGGAGTGGCTAGCAATAGAGAGCTATAGCTTTGAAGGAATAAGATCCCTCCCTCCCTTTAGAGCAGGGGTCTCCAAACGCAGAGTTTAGCTCCATCCTTCCATCCGTTGGACACCCCTGCTGTAAAGAGTGATACAATTGTGCAGCGTTTACTACAGTAAAGTTCATTTGCATATTCATGAATCTACATATACGAATCAAGAGTGTAGAGTAACATTCAAGCTATTTTAAGGCATGAAAAATGTTTTGACTATAGGGTAGGGCTGTGCTCAGAATATCGATACAACGATACATCGTCATGAACTCCTGACAATGCGCGTATCGATACAGCAGCTGCCGTATCGTTACTGTGTGCTTTTGAATGTAATCAACGCGACGCGAGCAGCTGTGCAAGACATTAATACTTAATACCAGTTACAGAGCAAAATAAACATGAATGAACATCTGAACGCGTTAAAAGATAGAGTACAACTTACCGAAACCCGTATCATGTCACATGGAATAGCTCAATCAGTGTTTCAAAAGCGGAAAGGCATCAGTAAAACAGCTTGTAAATAGTGTCATGTATCGTCACATTTACCTCAGAAAAAAAAACATATCCAGTCTCCATAAACTCATTAGTCAGCCAGAAAAAATTACTCTAGAGAGGAGCATTTTGCTAAATATATGCACCATATTCCATATTCATTATAATTTTTAATGTTCTTCAATATTTAATGCATGTTTGAATTAATCTGGCAAGTTTTTATGACAGCCACCATTTAAATGTTTATTTAAAAAAATATATGATGCAATTTGTAAAGTTAATATTATAAATGTATTATTATAAAAAAACATCATGTAATTTAAGTGTTTGTAGCTACAAGTCAGTTCATTTTTACCTTTAATATAATAGTACAACTGACTCCCATAACAGCATTAGTTAAGAGATTTGTTTTTCCAATTTTTTTTTTTGATTTATCGCAAGATATTTTACATTCCAAAATTTGCCATGTATTGTACCCGATATATATCCAAAATAATCAATATTGAACCAAGCCTTTCCAACGTTTTTTTTGTGACAATTTATTTATTTCATTTAACTCAGTTTTTTTAATGACAAAAACAAAATAGTTCTTCAGTTATCACAACTGTTTATTCAATAAACAGATATTACTGTTATTAAAGTCTGCTCAAAAGAAATTTAATTCCAAATTGATCCATATCGTGACACATATCGTATCGTGACTTCAGTATCGTGATGCGTATCGTATCGTGACATTGTTGGTGATACACAGCCCTACTATAGGGGAACTTCAGTCATGAAGCTACGGAAAAAGCAGCCAATTGACTCATAGACCAATGTTCAGCCTACGTCACGCAGGTTCAACTGCGCATGTCGGTTGCAAAAGATGATCAGGAAATAGTTATAATGTATGAAACGCATTGGTTTAAGTCGTAATCGTTATTTTAACTGTTCAAGAGGGAAATTGGCCTGTGGGAAGAAACTGTTCCTGTGCCTAGATGTTCTAATGGCCAGTGATCGGAGTCGCTGTCTTGATGGTAACAGTTCAAACAGGAGGTGTCCAGGGTGAGGGGAGTCTGTGATGATTTTCCCTGCTCTCTTCCTCACTCTGGAAGAATACAGGTCCTGGAGGGTTGGCAGGGAGGCACCAATAATCCTTTCTGAAGTCCGGATTTTGCGTTGTAGTCTCTTGATGTCAGATTTGGTAGCTGAGCCAAACCAGACAGTGATGGAAGTGCATAAAACAGACTCAATGACAGCCGAGTAGAACTGAATCAGCAGCTCCTGTGGGAGGTTGAACTTCCTCAGCTGACAAAGGAAGTACAGTCTCTGCTGGGCCTTTTTCACAATGGAGTCAATGTGATTGTCCCACTTCAGGTCCTGAGAGATGGTAGTGCCCAGGAACCTGAATGACTCCACTGCTGGGATGATGGGAATATACTCCTAATTAAAAGCAAACAAAAGGAAGAAATGTGTATAATCCACTGTGAGAGACGTAAATGAAGATTTGGGAAAATAAATAAGAGATTCCATGTCCAGTAGAATAAAATGGAGTAAGCCTATTGTTAAATTAGTGGAAAATCAGATGACCAAATCTCAAAACGCAGGCAAAGTTTAAATTTGGCTCACCTCACAAAGCCTACCTCTCTCGTTTGGCATGAATATAATATTTCCATGGCTGTGATGTAACACATAATTGCGAACCTATTATTTATTTTGTAAATAAATGTTTGTGCTTCATTCATGTCATAATTTTCACGTAAAACCGCATTCACATACAAAAAAAGTGTTTTGGCCGACCACCGCTGGTTGACACACACAGCCCTATCGCTGGGTAAAAAACTATTGTAATATGCGGACAACATTTCGAAAATAACATCTAATTATCTATAATTAGTAATCTATAAATATATATCTATAAATAATCTATAATCTTTTTAAATCTAACGATTTTGTATTGTATCCATGTAATTTTTTATACGTAAACACTATCTTTCCCTGGTTTTCTGCAACCTAGCTGCGTGTATCCTGTATGTTTACAAACAGACAATTGGTCTATTAAAGACCATTTCACTTTTCACTTTTTTGAGCAATGCACAAATATTCACTGAAAACACTGCAATTTTTGAAAGAGAAATAAAAGAAATAATCAAGGGTCAAGAACACAACTAAATCAAACACTCAAAATCTTTTTTCAACCAGTCATCAATGAAAATGTAAATTTATTGTTGGCTCACGTGGATGAAAGACAACAACTCCCAGAATGCACTTGCTTCGCTGCCCTACAAGGCCACTCCCAAGCCACGCCTACCGGTTACATCACTTGCCCACTGCAGCACTTCCCCCAACGTCATTTTCATTTTAATTGTAATAAAATAATTTAGTTCAGTTAGAGCAGTGGTTCCCAACCACGGTCCTGGTGGACCCCCAACAGTGCACATTTTGGATGTGTCCTTTGTCTGACACACCCACATCAGGTCTTGGAGTAGCTACTAATGAGCTGATGACCTGAATCAGGTGTGTTTGATTGAGGAGACATGCAAAATGTGCACTGTTGGGGGTCCACCAGGACCGTGGTTGGGAACCACTGAGTTAGAGAACAGACACTACAATTAAAAACTGAACGTGTCTGCTCAATACAGTGTCAGTCAAACGACAGTCGCAGCACAAACACAGCAGGAGTCAGATTTCATTCATCACGAGAACGAGGAGCTGAGCTGAATGACAAGATGATAGTGGAAGATTTGATTTCAAAGCTAAATGTAAAAGCGCCTATTTAAGTGAGTTTGTCATTGTACTATTTTGTTGTTGTGTTTTTCATTAAGAATAATAGGCTAATGAACCCACAATTCAAGTAACCCGCCCCTGAATTGATGCTAATTCTAAACCGAAAATAAAATGAGCACGGCCACATGGGCATTCATTTACGGCTGCACAGTGCGCACACATTTACGGCCTCACGGCACTCATTCACGGCCACAACAGTGCACGCACATTTACGGCCTCACGGGCATTCCCTAACTTTCATAGGAATTCATTGAAAACACTTGCTTTGTGCCGCAGCGCTCCGTTATGAATGCCCGAGCGGCCGTGCGCATTTTACATTCTGTGAGTGAGATCCCACCCTCTATGGGCGGGTTAAAAACATGTGGAGACTACTGGCTGTAGTCTCTAGCCTCTGGCCAAAAAAGCCTCCGATAACGCTAAATGACATCATGGGTTTTTCCCAGAAATAAAATACAGAAATCTCTCGTTTCAGGGGGACATGAGGGAGGGAAGCTGGGTTTTTACTGATACAAAGCTTAATGCGAATCACTGAAGTAACCCTTTAAGTTGAAATGCTACAAATCAACGTTCCTATAATGTTGAGTTGTTAAAAAAAAATTTAAGCTGAAAGAATGTTTCAGGAACATCATACTAACCTTATTTAACACAGCTTGTATGAAGGAAGGAGGTGGGAACTGGCAAACATTCAAACATTTTAATAAATAAACAAACACAAAATGAAAGTAATGCAGGCAGCCCCTCACAGATGACTGCCGCACACACACATAATAAAACATAAACAAAACATAACGTTAAGTCCAGGGGCCTGTACCATGATGGTAGTTTAACAAACTCAGGGTTACATGATTAGTTTAGGAGTTTAGCTGTGACATCAGTAGTGAACAGCCAATCACATGCTGTGGATCAGTAAAACTGAGATTCACTTCTCGCGAGAGAAGCAGCAAGATTCCTCTCTTCTGCAGAATATTACATGATTGAAAAATATTAAGAATTTAAACAAATTTACACAGAAAGAAGAAAAGAGCTGTTTATAAAAGAGGACAGCTTAAAGAAAAATCTATACGTCAATGCAAGTAAAAGTTATGAAGTAAGTTTAGTTGATATGAAGAGAGAATTTAACATTTAAGCTCACATACTCATTTGTATAGCTTTATTTATTGATTTTAAAGCTTATTTGTATGACCTTTATATAGGCTATTTATATTGATTTCAACTAATTGTCTGTTAATGATTGATTAACTAAAATGATACATGCGTAATTGATTAAGGGTATAATAATTACATAAATTATATCTAAATCATTCAAAATTATTATTATTATAAATAAGCAGTGTTAAAAGCCAGTCTTTAATAGCTATTTTCTATGTAGTGACCTTTAATTTGGAGTAGAAACAGGGGAAGTGGCTTTATTGCATCAGAGGTGTGTTACTTTGCTCACAGCTGATTGGTCCAAATTTAGTTCGATCTCTTATCCAGAACATAACCTGCCCTGGAGCAAGTTAGCCGTGGAGCATAAGTTACTATGGAGATGAACACGGCTAAAAGCCAAACCACTTTAATGGTACCTAAAACCCAGGATTAGCACAAACTAAGCTTAAACATATCTGGCTAGCCAATGAAGATTTGAAGAAATGAAGATTTGGGAAAATAAATAAGAGATTCCATGTCCAGTAGAATAAAATGGAGTAAGCCTATTGTTAAATTAGTGGAAAATCAGATGACCAAATCTCAAAACGCAGGCAAAGTTTAAATTTGGCTCACCTCACAAAGCCTACCTCTCTCGTTTGGCATGAATATAATATTTCCATGGCTGTGATGTAACACATAATTGCGAACCTATTATTTATTTTGTAAATAAATGTTTGTGCTTCATTCATGTCATAATTTTCACGTAAAACCGCATTCACATACAAAAAAAGTGTTTTGGCCGACCACCGCTGGTTGACACACACAGCCCTATCGCTGGGTAAAAAACTATTGTAATATGCGGACAACATTTCGAAAATAACATCTAATTATCTATAATTAGTAATCTATAAATATATATCTATAAATAATCTATAATCTTTTTAAATCTAACGATTTTGTATTGTATCCATGTAATTTTTTATACGTAAACACTATCTTTCCCTGGTTTTCTGCAACCTAGCTGCGTGTATCCTGTATGTTTACAAACAGACAATTGGTCTATTAAAGACCATTTCACTTTTCACTTTTTTGAGCAATGCACAAATATTCACTGAAAACACTGCAATTTTTGAAAGAGAAATAAAAGAAATAATCAAGGGTCAAGAACACAACTAAATCAAACACTCAAAATCTTTTTTCAACCAGTCATCAATGAAAATGTAAATTTATTGTTGGCTCACGTGGATGAAAGACAACAACTCCCAGAATGCACTTGCTTCGCTGCCCTACAAGGCCACTCCCAAGCCACGCCTACCGGTTACATCACTTGCCCACTGCAGCACTTCCCCCAACGTCATTTTCATTTTAATTGTAATAAAATAATTTAGTTCAGTTAGAGCAGTGGTTCCCAACCACGGTCCTGGTGGACCCCCAACAGTGCACATTTTGGATGTGTCCTTTGTCTGACACACCCACATCAGGTCTTGGAGTAGCTACTAATGAGCTGATGACCTGAATCAGGTGTGTTTGATTGAGGAGACATGCAAAATGTGCACTGTTGGGGGTCCACCAGGACCGTGGTTGGGAACCACTGAGTTAGAGAACAGACACTACAATTAAAAACTGAACGTGTCTGCTCAATACAGTGTCAGTCAAACGACAGTCGCAGCACAAACACAGCAGGAGTCAGATTTCATTCATCACGAGAACGAGGAGCTGAGCTGAATGACAAGATGATAGTGGAAGATTTGATTTCAAAGCTAAATGTAAAAGCGCCTATTTAAGTGAGTTTGTCATTGTACTATTTTGTTGTTGTGTTTTTCATTAAGAATAATAGGCTAATGAACCCACAATTCAAGTAACCCGCCCCTGAATTGATGCTAATTCTAAACCGAAAATAAAATGAGCACGGCCACATGGGCATTCATTTACGGCTGCACAGTGCGCACACATTTACGGCCTCACGGCACTCATTCACGGCCACAACAGTGCACGCACATTTACGGCCTCACGGGCATTCCCTAACTTTCATAGGAATTCATTGAAAACACTTGCTTTGTGCCGCAGCGCTCCGTTATGAATGCCCGAGCGGCCGTGCGCATTTTACATTCTGTGAGTGAGATCCCACCCTCTATGGGCGGGTTAAAAACATGTGGAGACTACTGGCTGTAGTCTCTAGCCTCTGGCCAAAAAAGCCTCCGATAACGCTAAATGACATCATGGGTTTTTCCCAGAAATAAAATACAGAAATCTCTCGTTTCAGGGGGACATGAGGGAGGGAAGCTGGGTTTTTACTGATACAAAGCTTAATGCGAATCACTGAAGTAACCCTTTAAGTTGAAATGCTACAAATCAACGTTCCTATAATGTTGAGTTGTTAAAAAAAAATTTAAGCTGAAAGAATGTTTCAGGAACATCATACTAACCTTATTTAACACAGCTTGTATGAAGGAAGGAGGTGGGAACTGGCAAACATTCAAACATTTTAATAAATAAACAAACACAAAATGAAAGTAATGCAGGCAGCCCCTCACAGATGACTGCCGCACACACACATAATAAAACATAAACAAAACATAACGTTAAGTCCAGGGGCCTGTACCATGATGGTAGTTTAACAAACTCAGGGTTACATGATTAGTTTAGGAGTTTAGCTGTGACATCAGTAGTGAACAGCCAATCACATGCTGTGGATCAGTAAAACTGAGATTCACTTCTCGCGAGAGAAGCAGCAAGATTCCTCTCTTCTGCAGAATATTACATGATTGAAAAATATTAAGAATTTAAACAAATTTACACAGAAAGAAGAAAAGAGCTGTTTATAAAAGAGGACAGCTTAAAGAAAAATCTATACGTCAATGCAAGTAAAAGTTATGAAGTAAGTTTAGTTGATATGAAGAGAGAATTTAACATTTAAGCTCACATACTCATTTGTATAGCTTTATTTATTGATTTTAAAGCTTATTTGTATGACCTTTATATAGGCTATTTATATTGATTTCAACTAATTGTCTGTTAATGATTGATTAACTAAAATGATACATGCGTAATTGATTAAGGGTATAATAATTACATAAATTATATCTAAATCATTCAAAATTATTATTATTATAAATAAGCAGTGTTAAAAGCCAGTCTTTAATAGCTATTTTCTATGTAGTGACCTTTAATTTGGAGTAGAAACAGGGGAAGTGGCTTTATTGCATCAGAGGTGTGTTACTTTGCTCACAGCTGATTGGTCCAAATTTAGTTCGATCTCTTATCCAGAACATAACCTGCCCTGGAGCAAGTTAGCCGTGGAGCATAAGTTACTATGGAGATGAACACGGCTAAAAGCCAAACCACTTTAATGGTACCTAAAACCCAGGATTAGCACAAACTAAGCTTAAACATATCTGGCTAGCCAGCTAAACCGTCTTCATGGTACAGGCCCCAGACCTGGTCCTCTCGTCCTTCACTGTCATCGCTCCTCCATTTATGCATGCAAGCTCCTCCGTGAGAGGCCGGTGCGGTGCAGGAGACGCTCATTATCACTCACGCCACTTGCCTCGGTCCGTTCACACGGTCCCTCTGCCTCGCTGCTTACCACACCTTAAAAAAAAAACGTTAAGAACCACTAACATTAAGAAAACTGGACATTTGAACATACCCATAACTAAAACTGAACATTTGGAAAATGTTCTTAGAACCAAAAAAAAGTCAGCACGCAAACATGACAGTCAGATGGTACGCTTTTCTTTGACTGTTAGCTTTTTTTTGCACTCGGGATCTTCTTAACATATTTGGCACCACCTATTGTTGAGGGTGTGTTATTGCCTGCAAAGGTCTAGACCCTGAATATAAGACAGACCTGTTTTTTCAGTATTTCTAACATTGAAATCACTTGCGCCAGACGCTCTATTCGTGTTTGTGTGAACGCAGCATTATATTCGGAACAATACGTTATTGTGCACTACTGAACGATTCTGAGAGCGATGCATACTAGTCACATTTAAACTAGCCCTAAAAAGACTTTTCTGAGATGCAGTGAGGAAAATAAGTATTTTAACACCCTGCTGTTTTGAAAGTTCTCCCACTTAGAAATCATGGAGGGGTCTGAAATTGTCATCCTAGGTGCATGTCCACTGTGAGAGACATAATCTAAAAATAAAAATCCAGAAATCACAATGTATGATTTTTTAACTATTTATTTGTATGATACAGCTGCAAATAAGTATTTGAACACCTGAGAAAATCAATGTTAATATTTGGTAGAGTAGCCTTTGTTTGCAATTACAGAGGTCAAACGTTTCCTGTAGTTTTTCACCAGGTTTGCACACACTGCAGGAGGGATTTTGGCCCACTCCTCCACACAGATCTTCTCTAGATCAGTCAGGTTTCTGGCCTGTCGCTGAGAAACACGGAGTTTGAGCTCCCTCCAAATATTCTCTATTGGGTTTAGGTCTGGAGACTGGCTAGGCCATGCCAGAACCTTGATATGCTTCTTACAGAGCCACTCCTTGGTTATCCAGCTTCGGGTCATTGTCATGTTGGAAGACCCAGCCTCCACCCATCTTCAATGCTCTAACTGAGGGAAAGAGGTTGTTCCCCAAAATCTCGCAATACATGGCCCCGGTCATCCTCTCCTTAATACAGTGCAGTCGCCCTGTCCCATGTGCAGAAAAACACCCCCAAAGCATGATGCTACCACCCCCATGCTTCACAGTAGGGATGGTGTTCTTGGGATGGTACTCATCATACTTCTTCCTCCAAACACGTTTATTGGAATTATGACCAAAAATGTATATTTTGGTCTCATCTGACCACATGACTTTCTCCCATGACTCCTCTGGATCATCCAAATGGTCATTGGCAAACTTAAGACGGGCCTTGACATGTGCTGGTTTAAGCAGGGGAACCTTCCGTGCCATACATGATTTCAAACCATGACGTCTTAGTGTATTACCAACAGTAACCTTGGAAACGGTGGTCCCAGCTCTTTTCAGGTCATTGACCAGCTCCTCCCGTGTAGTTCTGGGCTGATTTCTCACCTTTCTTAGGATCATTGAGACCCCACGAGGTGAGATCTTGCATGGAGCCCCAGTCCGAGGGAGATTGACAGTCATGTTTAGCTTCTTCCATTTTTGAATGATTGCTCCAACAGTGGACCTTTTTTCACCAAGCTGCTTGGCAATTTCCCCGTAGCCCTTTCCAGCCTTGTGGAGGTGTACAATTTTGTCTCTATTGTCTTTGGACAGCTCTTTGGTCTTGGCCATGTTAGTAGTTGGATTCTTACTGATTGTATGGGGTGGACAGGTGTCTTTATGCAGCTAACGACCTCAAACAGGTGCATCTAATTTAGGATAATAAATGGAGTGGAGGTGGACATTTTAAAGGCAGACTAACAGGTCTTTGAGGGTCAGAATTCTAGCTGATAGACAGGTGTTCAAATACTTATTTGCAGCTGTATCATACAAATAAATAGTTAAAAATTCATACATTGTGATTTCTGGATTTTATTTTTAGATTATGTCTCTCACAGTGGACATAAACCTATGATGACAATTTCAGACCCCTCCATGATTTCCAAGTGGGAGAACTTGCAAAATAGCATGGTGTTCAAATACTTATTTTCCTCACTGTATATATAGTTATAATATGAATTTCAAATCTTAAAGTGAAAAGTCTGTCAGAGTTTTCGCTTTTTTCGTACAATATAAAATAATTGAACAATTAATAATTATTTAAGAATAACAACATTTTTGTGACAGTTATGAAACTAATAAAGCCCAAGTGTAATAACTAAAACATGGAACTTAAGATTTTCGTGTCTTGTTAAGGTCTTGTTTTAAGATGGTCACAAACTTTTCCGAAAATGAAGAATGTGTGTTACATGTGCAAAACTTGCTTAATAGACCTTATTCAGAGACATGAACATGAAAGTGAGGCTGACCGGGATAGACTTACCGTGTTTTCAATGGCATCTGCTGTAAAAAGCTCTAAAAAGACTTATAATTTTCCACTGCTCAGATTGTCTGGGATTTTTTTGTCTGCTGACATTTCTTGGAAATATATTTTTTCATTGTTTCGTCACAGAACAATCCAAAAACTTAAATTAAATAACAGTACAACCCACTGAAGAGATGTATGTCTATCCCTCATAGCCTTGCTTTCATTCCCTTCTTGTCATATCCATTTGCTTATATAAATGTCCTATTCCATTCTGTACACTGAGGTTTATGCGTATACTGAGTAATCTTATATTTTGTTCTGCTGTCGTTTGCACTGACTTTGATTCTAGGCACATCAGCAAACATTTGCTTCTCTGATCAAGAATGGAATTCAGTGTTTCTTCAGGTTCAGGTTTTTCGTTCGGCAAATCTGAACCAGTCATTCCTAAACCAAACAGCTTTGGATTCGGTGAAACCGCATCTTCAGGCACCAGTTCCAGCACCAAACCTGCAGGTCTTTTCTTCCCAGCCACATCTTCAGAGACCAAATCTGAGACGCAACCTAAAAAAGAGACAAAACCTAAGTTCTCTACTCCATGTAAAATACAGAGTTATTTAAACAACCTTGCAAATAATTTTAATAAAAAGTCTTGCTGTCTATTTCAGAACTATTGATTTTTTTTACACCTCAACAGATTTTTCACCCTTGCTGGAAAACCAGTGGAGAAATATGGATTGGGGTGAAGAGTAGGTAGAACCACCACATGGAAACAGTATTTTTCATCATAACCTCATAAGTATCTAACACCATTACTGTGTTTAGAGCGAAAGAGACGCTGATGGAATCGGTCAGGTCATTTAAACCAGCCAGTGAGAGCGTTACTGAAGCCAGAATTCTGCTGATCGGTCCAGTCGGCGCTGGGAAGTCCAGCTTCATCAGTTCTGTCCAGTCTGTCTTCTCTGGACGGGTCATTAACAGAGCCATGGTGGGATCATCATCCTCTACCAGCTTCACTAAAAAGGTAAACATGACTAGAACTGGAATCAAAGCGAATCTGTCATGACAACCGGTACACAACATTCACTTCAGGAGGTTTACCTTATTAGTATTATTGTATTATTTCTTATTATTTACTTTATAAAAGAGGTGAGAGTCGCGTTTGTTTCTATTGAGCCTGATTTCTCAAAATGGTGCGTGTGTGTGCTTATCCTGGGTGCCATAAGAACAGTGCAAGTAATAGTAAGCGTGAGCGGCTGCTGACGGCTCGCACGGACTCACAGGAACGTGCGCAGAGTAAAGGCTGAGTTCAGTATTTTGACTGAATAATGTTTCTTTTTCGCTAAACCTTATAGTATGCCTCCTGAACACGTTCCGTATATGGTGCGCGTCTCACTGTATCATTGTGTGATACTTTTGTATCCTTTTTGTAAAGTTTTAGCATGGTCACCATTCACTGCCATTAAATGGAGGAGCGCGTGCAGGAAGTTTTTCAAAATTTCTCCTTTTGAGGTCCGAAAAAGATAGAAGGACATAGGGCATTAGAACAATAGCAGGGTGAGTAAAAGATGACTCTTCATTTTCATTCAAGTTATAAAAATGTTAAATGTTTGATTTCTTCAAAAATGTCTAGATTTAAAAAATGTGGTTATGCAAACATTAAATTTTATCATTCTTAAAACATTATGAAATGTTACTTTTGAATGTTCTCTGAACATTCTGAAACAACATTTAAAAACGTTTGGCGAACATCCAACTAAATGTTTCAGGTAAAACATGAACAATGTTTTTGTGCTAACATTGTTAAAGCCCAGATAACTTTAAATGAATGTTTTATTAACATTTACTGCAGGGCTCGACATCAAGCCTTTTCATGTGCTTGTCCTTTGAACAAGTAAATCGGTCATTCACTTTGGATATATTTAAATCTGTATATTTATGATATTTTAACTTTTATATATTTTTTAATATATGCTTCATCTTTCATTTTAAATTTTTAAATTTGAACAATAAATTTAATTAGAATAATAAGACACTATAGGGCTATATATATACAAATAAGAAATGTTGGAAAGAATGATACTTTTAAAACGAAACTAAACCGCCAGTAGGTGGCGGCAGGTCACCGTCTTAATGAGTGAGTCATTGAGTCGTTCATTCAAACGATTCGTTCAAACGACCAATTCGTTCAGGAATGAGGCTGTTGTTTATGAATGAGTCATTTAATCTTTGACTCAAACGATTCGTTCAAAAGAACGCTGAATCATTCAGTAATGAAACACGGTTGAGTGTTGCTGTGAAACGCGCTGTGGTTCTGTCAATATTGTCTAAAATTTGAATATTAATTACTTGTTTATTGAACTGTGATGAAAATCAGTGTCACTTTTTAATTGTGATGGTATTCAGCACAGTTGGTTGTGTGATGTTGCTTAACTGTATCATATGTTATAAATATAAAAACTCCACATTTTTAGGTTTCTCTGTGTGAGCTGCGCTCATTTGTTTCTATTTCTCCTCATGAGGCTGTGCGAGCCTCAACAGCACAACCTTGTTACCGTTATTACATTATATATTATATTTCTATTCACTATCGCTAAAATCACTAAATGCACGTTTTGTTAATTCCCTAGTTATTTTTTGTTATTGACATTTTAATCAGGATACTTGTCCGGTCGGGCAAGTACAATTCTCTTTCACCTGCTCCTTCAAAAAATCCACTTATCCCAGACCAGCGGACATGTCAAGCCCTGATTACTGGAAGAACCTTGCCACAACGTTAGCCCTGTTAGTTGGGTTCAATCGATTTTTTGCACAGTTTTTGTGGAAAGTAGTAGTTTATTTTATTTAACATTCTTTCGTGTTTCTCAGCTTCGCTCATTCAACATCAGAGGAGCAGGAGAGAAGGCAGACGAGCCCACAGCTCTGGTCTTGTGTGACGTTATGGGAGTCGGTGACGGAGAAAGCACTGGACTGACTCTTCATGATGCACTGTCTGTCATTAAAGGACACGCTCCAGAGGGACACCAGGTATTTTTTGGAATATTTTAAATATATCTTTCAAAAGATATATTTATAAATATAGTATATAGAGTACCTTAATGTTAAAATACAATGACAAATCATCACATCAGTGTGTCTATATATTTTACAGTTTATAAATGTATATATATATATATATATATATATATATATATATATATATATATATATATATATATATATATATATATATATATATATATATATATATATATATTAAGACAACTAAATCAAATAGTCAAATAATTGTTTCCAAAAATAACTGGCTTTTACATTGTCATTATACTAATACGAATTGTTAAAATATTATCTGGAAAATATTTAGTTTTCATTAAGTAAATGGTGTATCACCCCCTTTAGACAGCAGTATTAAATACTACTAAATTTAGTAAATGTGGACGTAATAAATAATTATGATAAATATATATCATAAGTAAACTAATATCTTAAGTGCACACACTAACTTTAACACCACTAACAATAAAGTACATTTTAAAAAAATCTACATTTTCACGGACCACTGGGAGTGTCACAAGTGGCTGTAGCGAACTGCATGACGAAGGAGATTAATAACAAAAGCAGCAGTCTTTATTTCAATCCACATGGAACACTCTGGAGGTCGTAGCAGATCATACAAACACAACCACATTAACATATACAATACCGGACAACAAACTAAACAAAACACAGGGCTTAAATACATGGGGAGTGTAATCAAGGATAAAATGGAACAGTTGTGGGAACTGATCAACCACCCGGAACTAAATAGAGAACTAAGGCAGGCAAAACAGGAACAGAACACAATGAAAACTAAACTAAAAACTGACGACATGTCACAGGACGCCCCCCCTCCCAGGGTAAAATTCCAACTGAGGAGGGAGGGTGGCTGCTCTGGAGGAGGATGTGGAGCAGACGAAGGACAGGAAATCGATGAAGGCCACGGTGGGTGAAACCAAGGTGGCGATGACAGTGAGATGAGCCAGGAGCAGGAGGAGCCAGGCAGGGACCCAGACCACAGCCAGAACAATGGCCCATGGCGGAGTCGAGGGAGGGAAGAGCCTTTGTGGAAACTTTGCTGACAACTGACAGATACAAGGCCAATGGAAGTGGAGCCCTGGGCGCAAACGAAGAGCTAGCAAGACTGGGTGACACTGATGGTCCTGGAGGCTGAGGCAGAGCAGCAAGTGATGAGCATCCGAGGTGGAACTAGGGTGTCAGAGGACTGAGGCGAAGCCGGTGGTACTGAGGACCAAAGGCGGAACTCAACAAAGCCGAAGGGGTGGACGGACGAAGCCTAGCTGAAGGCACCTATGTCCGTGGTGCAGACAGGCCAAGGTGAAGCTGGAGGGACAAGGCTGCCCGGTTGAGCCGTAAGGACTATGGTCCCACCCTTATGAAAATTAACCATGGTTTTACTACAAATAAAACCAAAAAACCATGGTTATTATAGTTAAACCACAAATTTGCTACTCTAACCATAGTTTAATCATGGTGTTTGTGGTAAAACTGTGGTTATATAAATGGTAATCAGTTAGCCAAAAAAACATGGTTCCTACACTGTTACTATAATAAAACCATGGTTAATTTTCGTAAGGGCAGGTAGAGCCGAGTGAGGGAGGAGCCAAGGTGGAGCCGATGGGCCTAGGTGGAGTGATGGGATCGCCAGCTGGAGGTGGAGCCAGGGGATCCTCTTGACTGGGCGGAGCTGGAGACTGGAAGACCCACACAACAGAATAGCATCAGAGGAGAAGTCAAGGGGCTGAAGAAAACCAGTGAAGAGGAACTGGAACCCCTGATTTTGGAAGAGGAGGTGGGAGAAGGAGGTTAGGTGGAATCTCTGGAGCCACAAGAGGCTTTAATCTAGACGGAACCAGCGGGGTTCCGTGTTCCTTGATTTTGGAAGAGGAGGTGGGAGAAGGAGGTTAGGTGGAATCTCTGGAGACACAAGAGGCTTTAATCTAGATGGAACCAGCGGGGGCTCAGGAGACTTTAAAGGTCCCGTTCTTCGTGATCCCATTGTTCAAACTTTAGTTAGTGTGTAATGTTGCTGTTAGAGCATAAATAATACCTGTAAAATTATAAAGCTCAAAGTTCAATGCCAAGCGAGATATTTTATTTAACAGAAGTCCCCTTTAAAAGCCTACAGCGAACGGCTGGCTTGGACTACATCCTGGTACTTCCTACATAAATGACGTCAGTAGAACAGTAGAACAGACTAACCTCCGCCCACAAGACTACGCGAAAAAAGGGGGCGTGGTCTTGTTGCTGTCCCACGTGGAGAAGAGGACGTGTCGCGTGGAGAAAAGGAATTGCTGCGTTTGAGTGTGTTTGTCGCCATGTCGTCGAGACGCTGTTATTTTCATCCCGGAGTCAAATCACCTTTGTTTGGCTTTCCCAGGGACGCTGTAGAGATCATTAAGCGCGCATATATCTCCCGTTAAGAGGTGTGACCTTTCCACGTGCGCTAAGCTGCTGTCGAATCACAACACAGGACCGTGCTACGTTCGCTAAGCTGCTGTCAAATCACAACACGGGAACCGCTGGCACAATCAGAACTCGTTACGTATTTCTGAAGGAGGGACTTCATAGAATAAAGGAACTCATCAGCCTGTTTTCAGGACAGTGAAAACAGCGGTATACAGATAAGTACATTGTGTTAAAAATACTGGGGGTTTTTTACACGCGAAACATGAACACGTTATATTGCACACTGTAAACACAATCAAAGCTTCAAAAAGACACGAAGAACGGGACCTTTAAGCTGGGTGGGACCAGAGAATCATGGAAATATCCTTTTCCATATAACAATAACTATTTTGCAGAGGCTGGTGATGTCCTCCTCCGCTGGCCAGATGGTGAATGCCAATCCGTTGTTCACCAACACCCACTCCACAAATGCTGAGGAATCCTCTCTGGGACCAATCACTGGAAGGCGTGCCTTTGACCGGCACGGATGCAGAGTGAGCAGTCTGTCTAGTGAGTGGGGCATGCCAGATCTAAAAAGTCCCTTGTATGATCGTCCAGTGAACGGACCTTCTGCTCCAGGTTGTCCAGTAGTTAAAGGCGGGTAGGTCCATCGTGAAGGTGGAGAGAAATGAATTAAATCACAGTCCTGTTCTGTCACAGATGTGGATGTAATGACACGGATAAGGAAAGGAGCAAGGAACAAAAACGGTCTTTAATAAATCCACAACAGAACACTCAAGAGATTGCAGGAGATAAAGTAAACACAACCACATTAACAGACGATAACGGACAAAGAACTGAACGAAACACAGGGCTTAAATACATGGGGAGTGTAATCAAGGATAAAACGGAACAGGTGTGGGAACTGATTAACAACCAGGGAAACTAAATAGAGAACTAAGGCAGGCAAAACAGGAACACCGTGAAAACTAAACTAAAACGGACGACATGTCACAGTATGCCCCCCTCCCAGAAGGCACGTCCTCATGCCGTAAAATTCCAACTGAGGAGGGAGGGTGGCAGCCCTGGAGGAGGATGTGGAGCAGGCGAAGGAACAATATTTTAGGGTAAAAAAAAAAAGATGTATAGGAAAAAAAAAAAAGATTTCTTTGGAAATAAATTAACTATAAATTATGAGGTACTTTCTACAATTTTTTTTCCCCATGAAATAGTTAGCAGTTAACAAGTTTACTATACTGCAGAATTTTTTCATTTACATGAAAATTTCAACTATTTTTACAATGAACTCATGATATCATAACCGTTTTCGCTTTTCGCACATACTGTAACAATGTCGACAAAGTGTGTAGTTTTCAACGGTTGCACTTCAGTGAAACAATGCTTTGGTTTTGCAGTTTAGTCCTGAGCAGCCGATTGGAGCTGATACTCTGGGCTACTTGAGGAAACCAAGCACCAAAGATAAAGTGCACTGTGTGGTGTTTGTAGTAGATGGCTCAAAGGTCGGTTCATACGCCAAAAGCTTTGGCACAACCTTCCAGCAGCTACGAGAACACATCAGCAACTTAGGTGAGTTGGGTTTAAGGGCATGAATCATATGTGTAACATTCAGTTCCAAAGAAAGTGTTCACATACTGAAAATGGGCAGAACGGAACAAAAAACGTTATGCTTCACTTAAAGGAACACGCCGACTTTTTGGGACTTTAGCTTATTCACCGTATCCCCCAGAGCTAGATAAGTCCATACATACCATTCTCATCTCCGTGCGTGCCATAACTCTGTCTGACGCACCCACCGCTAGCCTAGCTTAGCACAAAGACTGGAGGTAAATGCTACACATGCCGTACCATGAGTGCAGCGGCGCAATGATATTACACAGCGCCTGAAAATAGGCTAACTTCCCAACGTGACAAACTGCTTGCACAGGGAGCGTGCTGAGGACTATTTTCTGGCGCTACGTAATTAGCGTAATTAGCACAAAGCGTAATTAGCACAAAGTTCCTTGATTATTATGCAGGAATGCGAGAATAGTTCCTAGCCATATCGGTCTAGAAAATCACAACTTTTCCTTTTCCATCTGTCTTAGTACACTATGTAACTATACGCATCCCAACATGTAAATAGGAAAATGTTGGCGTTATTTTGTCACTTATTGAGCAGTAGGCTAGCTGGAGCCATTTACTTCCAGTCTTTGTGCTAAGCTAGGCTAGCGGTGGGTGCGTCAGACAGAGTTATGGCACGCACGGAGAACACGGAGGCGTGTTCCTTTAATAGAGTGCATTAGTGCCCACCCACTTTTTCAGCGGCGCTCGTTCCAGAAGTATTTTTTCCATTCATTTTTCCCATAGGGATTTAAAAAAAAACTGTTAAAGTGTTATGAGTCATATTTAAGTTGTATAAGTATATGTTATATGAATCAAATAAGCCGGCTACGAGGTGAATCACAACATTACAAACATTGATTTAAAGCAAAAAAGTATTTAAAAAATTGGTCAAAAAGATAAAGGTACAAGATTGTGTACTTAATGGCTTTAGTGAGGGAAAGAACTACAATCCCATGAGGCATTGCGAACAGCATAATCGAATTTTAACAATGGAGAAATATAAAACTACTGTTTATGTATATAAAAACAATGTTTAAGTTTGTTGCAAAATATGCATATATATTAAAATATTTAAGTATTTTGAGAGTGTAAGGAGACCGTATGTCCTTCCAGTGCTTCATGGGAGTGGGCGGAGCTAACGAGATCTTTTGGCCTTGTTGTGAGTCTGATTGATGGATTTTTGCATCATGGGTAATGTAGTTTCTCACCATGAGTTACGCTTTTAAACATGATTATTTTAAAAATAAGCTGAAATAATGCGGGCTGACGGCTTCATCAGAAACAAATACGATCAATTAACATCGTTGTAGCTCACAGTAGGCCTGTTTTTTAAAGGTTTATAATTTATCGTTTCAAATTAATTTTCCTATGGAGAAAATTAATGAGTTTTTACTTCAGAAATCTGAATGTTGCACTTTATAGTCTTTAGCCATGTTATATTTATATTAAAGAGGTCCTATTGTGCTTTTTTCCATGTTCATCTTTGTAATGTTGCTATTTGCAAAGTTCCCTTCAGCGGAAGCTCTTCTCTATATCAGTGCCACTGCTTCTGAACCCCCTGAAACGCCTTTTGTTTACAATATTTCTCATTTAAATAAAGGTCTCTATCTGTTTTATCTAAAGGGGCGGGGCCTGGTTGAGTTAGTTAGTTAGTTAGTTAGTTAGTTAGTTAGTTAGTTAGTTAGTTAGTTAGTACTGTGTTGAAACTGGCGGTTATGGTAAGGGGCGGGACATTTCCCAAACACTTGACCAATCACAACCCACTGCTCCAGCCAACTAATCAGAGCACATTGTGCTTTTCAGAAGGCGGGGCTTCATAGAGACGGGAACTAAACAGGGCTGCGTTTCCCAAAAGCATCGTAAGCTTAAGTTGATCGTAGAACAATTGCCACCAATGGTCTCTACGATCAACTTAGGCTTACGATGGTTTTGGGAAACGCAGCCCAGAGCGTTACTGACATACTGGGAAGAAAGGAACTGCAACAATGTGAAAATATGGGGGAATAATCAACATTCAAGCAGGACAACCTGTTCTAGTAGAGCCCAAAAACAAAATCAAAACTTTGTAAAAGGGCATAATATGGCCTCTTTAAGAAACTGCAACTATGAAAGTCTAAAATGCTTCTAAATTGCAGGTGTACACCAAGTGGCATTACTGACCCATGTGGACCAAATTTGTAAAGCTGCCAAAAGTGACATCACCGAGGTTTACAAGAGCCATAATATTCAGCAGGCAGTATGTCATACTTGATTATAATGTTTAAATGATGCATTCTACTGTTTGCCATGAGCTTCCCAGGATTCACTTGTCTCTCTCTAGATGGTGAAGGCCGGAGAGTTGCTGGGAATGGCCACATCCTACATCGTCCCAGTGAAGAACTACTGCTCAGAGCTGGATCTGGATGAAAACATAGATATTCTGCTGCTCAAAGCTGTTGATCATATCTTACAATATGTCAATCTGTATTTCCAAGACAACAGCGATTAAAGCACTTCAGTAAGAAACACGTCACATTGCATTTACAGACGTCCCCAAAATGAGTTCATTCCAGATTTGTACCATTGAAATGTTGATGCCAAAGCTTGTAGCCTAATTCTTTGCTAAAATGTTGTGGTGATCTGAATTTTATAAACATTTCTAAAAACTGTATTTATGCATTTGAATGTTCTGTGAATTATCAATGAGCTTTGATTAAAGATTTAGGTTGGTTGTGAGGTTATTATTATACACTGCGTGCAGAATTATTAGGCACGTTGATTCTCTGATCATATTTTTTTCCAGGCACATTTGACCAATTCCAAACCACATTAATCTTAATAACTACTGAGATTTAACTCAGACTGAAAAGTAAAAAAAAAATATTTGAAAAAGTTTAAACTTTTTCTCTTTTTTTGTCATTTTCAAAATTGGTGCATAAGGATTTGAGCGAGTTTGACAAGGGCCAAATTGTAATGGCTAGACAACTTGGTCAGAGTATCTTCAAAACTGCAGCTCTTGTGGGGTGTTCCCGGTCTGCAGTGGTCACATGGCACCAGGATGCACTATGGGAAGAAGGCAAACCAGTGGAGGCAGTGTGATGCTTTGGGCAATGTTCTGCTGGGAAACCTTGGGTGCTGCCATCCATGTGGATGTTACTTTGACACGTACCACCTACCTAAGCATTGTTGCAGACCATGTACACCCTTTCATAGGAACGGTATTCCCTGGTGGCTGTGGTCGCTTTCAGCAGGATAATGCACCCTGACACAAAATAAAAATGGTTCACGAATGGTTTGAGGAGCACAACGAGTTTGAGGTGTTGACTTGGCCTCCAAATTCCCCAAAACTCAATCCAATCAAGCATCTGTGGGATGTGCTGAACAAACAAGTCCGATCCATGGAGGCCCCACCTCGCAACTTACAGGATTTAAAGGATCTGATGCTAACATCTTGGTGCCAGATACCCCAGCACACCTTCAGGGGTCTACACTAAAAAAAAAAAGGTTCTATATGGCACCAAAAATGGTTCTTCGTCGTAATCATAGAGGAACCACTTTTGGTGCTATATAGCACCATATCTTAACATGTTCTGTATATGGTAGCGGTGCTATATAGCACCATAGTTAGCGGTGCTATATAGCACCTTAGTCAAAGAACCGGTGAAGAACCGCTGAAGAACCACTGAAGCACCAAAATTGGTGCTATAGCACTTAAAAAGGTTCCCCTATGATTACGAGCCAAGAACCATTTTTGGTGCCATATAGAACCTTTTTTTTTTAGAGTGTAGTGGATTCCACACCTCGATGGGTCAGGGCTATTTTACAACGTTACTTAACAAATAAAAATAAGGTTTGCGTTGGCCGGGAATCGAACCCGGGTCAACTGCTTGGAAGGCAGCTATGCTCACCACTATACCACCAACGCGATGTGTCACACACCGGCATTTCGTGTTACGGTCAGCTTCAACATCGATGAAGCCGAATCAACATTCTCAATTATTGTGCTTTTAAGGATTTAATTTCATTTTAATAATTTTAATTTCAATTTGGTTTCTTTAGCCAGTGTATTTTGAACGCAACTTCCCAAAAAAACAGTCAAATAAACAAAAACAGGTCGATTTCGACCTTTTGGCGAATTTCGCTTTTTGAACCATCTTGAATCCAGTAAGTGATTCGTATCCGCCCAAAGTTTTACGGACGAGAAAAGAAACGTATTATTTGTGATAAGTCTGCGTAGTGGTGGACATTTTCCATTAACTTATATATCTTTATGTAGTTCACCGTTGCACCAGAAGGTGGCGGCATGAGACTCTTTATGAGTGAGTCAGAAAGAATCATTCATTGAACCGATTCGTTCAAACACACGATTCATTCAGGGAAGTAACTGACAATTTTGCTCATTTTCGGTGGTGGGACGCCACAACACTGCACAAAAGTTAACACACAGATCGGTTCATGAGCTCCTATCGGATTATTAGTATTATTATTATTATTATTATTATTATTACTTATTATTATTACTTATTATTATTACTTATTATATCACGCTAATAAGTCTCCAATATCCATCTAAATCTCATCTAACCTATAAAATAATTTCGGTAAATAAAGTGATTTCTTACATAACCAAACGAACAATGGATAATTGGCAACTTGCTAGCTGAGTAATTAACAAAATATAACAAGTAGTTATATTAGGCTATATTATAGTAATTTAACAAAAAAACTTAAACTATTGTGTGTTTAGGGGATGTTGCTGTGATTTATCTGAGCTTGGTGTCTGATTAGGACTCTCTATAGGTATTTTTTAATCCATGTTGAGAAATTAATGTGAATCTCATTTGATCAGAAAGACACATAGGGACATCACCTAAACCAAAACACGCTAGCCTGCAGTGTGCGCAACTGCGCATGCGCGTCAATGCATCAAGTGCGTAACGTAAATAATAACGTAACGTCATCACGCTAGACTCTGAGCGAGAGAGGGTATTTTGGCATGATCGAGCATAACAAGTAACGTACGGACCGAGTTCAGCCGAAGACCCTGGAGCAAAGGTAAGTTAGAGAAGTTACCTTCAGATATCTAGTGCGGAAGAAGAAGGTCTTTGTAAAGGTGTTCTTCACTGAGTAAGACACAAACCAACTGTGAGCTCGAGCCAAAGCAGGTGAGTCGATGTGCGACACTCAGTAGAAATGTGCGTCTGGTTTAAAACAGGCTGCAGTGGTTGCGCAGTCAGTGCTGTTTGTCGAGCTCTTTTGATCTTTTATTGAGTGTAATTATGAATATCTGAACGTGTTTAAAATGTGTGGTCTGACAAGAACAAGTCTGTGTCATATTTAACCTCAAAAAGAAAAATGAAATAATAAGTGATATTTTGCGTAGTCTTTTTAAGATCTTTACTTACTATTTTTGTCCCAAAAAAAAGATTACAGTACTGCGAAAATAGTAAATGCATATTTTATTTGTAAAATATTTATTCATGGTTGATTGAATCTATTGAGTCGCTTTTGAGAATAATGGGAAGAATTACACACTTCTTTGAGAATTTGTGTTATAATTAGGGATGAACCGATATGAACATTTTGGCCGATAATTCTTCATATTTGAAAGCCGATAACCGATATATTGGCCGATAAATCTAAATCAAAATTTTTGAGAGACAAACAAAAGTCTCGCCATTATAATCCATGTCTCAAACACACAATTATTATGTTCTTATTATA
The DNA here is from genome assembly GCA_023566225.1 of Romanogobio albipinnatus. Taxonomy (NCBI): domain Eukaryota; kingdom Metazoa; phylum Chordata; class Actinopteri; order Cypriniformes; family Gobionidae; genus Romanogobio; species Romanogobio albipinnatus. The sequence continues at coordinate 25,564,012 of CM042263.1, read as the reverse complement.
ATTTTATGCCTTTATGACAGATTTGCGCTGCACATGTTGCACTTTTACTTTTTGTGATTCTAAGTGATGCTAAGTTATTCCAATCATATTTCAAGCAATGTGCATTTGAAGTGTCTCAGCTGATGGGAAAAAAAAAAATACAGTATTTATCGACTTGAATTTATCTGCCAAATTTTATAATCGGGCCGATAACATTATAAATGAATATATATCTAACAATACCGATATGGTGGCCGATAAATCATCCCTAATTATAATACATAATATAAGATCTTTACTTATTATAATACATTATACCGTTGAATATATCGGACACATTTTTTTATCGAGCTGATAACGATAACATTAATAATGAACATATATCGGCCGATACCAATATGTTGGCCGATATATTGTGCATCCTTAAGTATAATATAATATAATTAGAGACTGATATGAACATTTTGGCCAATGCCGATATTTTTTTTAGATTTGATATAAATAACCAATATATTGGCCGATAAATCTAAATCCAAATTGTATATACTTTTTGAGAGCCTGATTACAACAACAAAAGTCTTACCATTATATCCACGTACCAAACACACAGTTATGTTCTCTTTATAATTTTATGCCTGTATGACAGATTTGCGCTGATTCCAATCATATTTCAATTTTCATATTTCTCAGCTGAAGGAAATAATACATTATTTATCAGCTTTAATATATCAGCCAGATTTTCTCATCAGATTTTTCTATATTGTGCATGCCTAATTATAATACATTTGATTTAATATAGTGTAATAATAAATAATGTTCACTTGTACCCAGTGTTTGGTAAGTTACTCTAAAAAAGTAGTGAAGTTACTAATTACATCTTCAATAGTGTACAAATTGAATTACTTATTACTAATTACTTTCAAAATCCTATATCAAACTAGACTAGACATGAAACGGCTTTTAATTCATTCAAATAAATAAGATAAAAGAACATACATTATTCTTATTAACTGACCAAAGTATTACAAATGTGAGAAGGATACATAAAAATATACATTTTAAAATGAGACTTTTGTATTATATATAATTAAGTAATTAAATTAAATATTAGTAATTAATTAGTAAATATATAGTAATTAAATATATATAAAAAGTATATACACAGTATTTAGTTCAATTACATCAGAAGTAACTGTAATTAAATTACTTAAAGCTACACTGTGTGATATTTTCCCCCATCTAGCGGTGAAAAGGTATATGACCATCCAGTAAATATTAGTTTCTGTTCCTTCCAATTCCGATTTCGTTTGAACTCCTACGGTGGCCGATTTAGTCCAAAATTAACATGGCTTCCAGTTCAATCCAGCAATCCCCCTCTTCACATTCGACACGATGCCATCGAGTGTTAAAACGCGAAAGGCGAAGCTTGAATTTACGGGTATGTCCCTCTTTGGCTAATGTACTTTCAAGATGGAGGGGCAACATGGCGACCCCCATTCGAACCCCTTACCCGTATGTATTTTCAATGGCATATTATACACTTACGAGAATACTTTATTACTTGAAAGAAGTAAATATACATTAATGAGCACATATATTTTTGAAAGAACTAAGTGTTTTTAGCTAAGAATAAACTAAAAAAGTTACACAGTGTAGCTTTAAGAGTAATCCCTTACTTTACTTTTTCAAGGGAAAAGTAATTTGATTACAGTAACTAGTTACACCCAACACTGCTTGTACCGTTCAAAGTTTGAGGTTGGTAAGATTCTTTTGGTTACACTTTATTTTAAGGTGTCATTGTTACAGTGTAATTATATATTTAAGTACAGAGTAATATTAAATAACTACATGTACTTACTACGGGGTTAGGGTAGGATTAGGTTTTGGTTGAGGGTTAGTTGCTTTAATTATGCATTAATGCATAATTATGCATAATTTACTTTTATTACTATAGTAAGTACATGTAACATGTAACAAGGACACTGTAAAATAGTGTTACTGATTTTTTTTTATAAATGTTTTTGAAATATTGCTGAATTTATTTGATCAAAAACAGTAAAAACGGTGCTATTGTGAAATATTATTTATTATAATAAAAAGTTGCTTGAAATATATATTAAAGATTTAAAATAATTATAATATATATTTTTTCAGGGTTCTTTGATGAATAGAAATTGCAACATTTATTTGAAACAGACTACAGTGTACATTTATAAATCTCTTTAATGCACCTTTTGATCAATTTAATGCTAAATTAATGCTAAATAAATGTAAAAAAAAAAAAAAAAAGTTATTTCACACAAACAAACCTGCTCCCAAAATTTGAATGGTAGAGTTTCATGACTTTTGCACCGCAGCAATGAGAACTGTAAGTCATGAAAAATGGCCTTATTTTCTATTTCCTGAACATGTGTGTAATAACAAGCGGTCTGGTCCTGCAGGACAGTGGAGCGGGATGTTGCCTGATAAAGATGGACCGAGTGGAGGTGGAGGGATCCGGGACGGCCCCGGGACAGAAGACCCTTCAGTGACCCTGTTCAGAGAATACCTGCGGCTGAAGACTGTCCACCCAGAGCCTGACTACGGTACCTGAGTAGAGACAACCTCACAGGAGATAGTCTTTCACCGCCTCGATTTAGCTTTATGACTACAGTTAACCTTTGCCCACGAATTCGTGTTGACCCCTACGGTGTCTAGAAAGGTTGTCTAGGTAGGCAGATCACTCGGTTTAAGACCGACTGCTTTGCCTTGAAAGGTGTTGTAACACATTATTAATGACATCCAGCCAAAGTGCATTAGCTGATCTCTGAACTCTGTCTCAAAGTGCTGAATATTTATAAACTAGTTGGTTATCACTGACTTATATTTAACCTAAATTGTTTGTTATAATATATGCTGAAATACAGAAGAGTCTGTATGGAACACAAAAGTTGAACATAGATAGATAGTTTTGGTACCTGTTGACTTCCATTGTATGGATAATTCTCAAAATATCTTCTATGTATGTTCTACAGAAGAAAGAAAATCATGCTGGTTTGGAACGACATGAGCGACACATTCCGGCATTTTGTCAGATGAAATTGATGAAATGGCAGAGTGTTGCTATGAGATGCGCTATAGTTCTGCAATCTTTGTTTGGAACTATTTTCAGTCTAAAATGTAAACGTCTTAATATCAACTACTTGTTTATTAAACTGTTGTATGAAATCAGTGTCACATTTTCAGTCGTGATGGTATTCAGCACTCTTGGTCGTGTGATGTTGCTTAACTGTATCATATGTTATAAATATAAAAACTCCAGATTTTTACCACAGTATGAGTACTGTGAGTACTTAACTGAGTTTCTCTGAGTGAGCGGCACTCATTTGTTGCGATTTCTACTTGAGAGGCTGTATGAGCCTCAACAGCACAACCTTCTTACTGTCAGTACATTATATATTATTATTCAGCATCAATTGCCACTTATACTACATGAATGCAGAATTTTTCTCGCATTTTGGTGATTTTAATCAGGATACTTGTCCGGTCTGCAAGTAAAATTCTCTTTCACTTGCCCCTTCAAACACACCGAGTACCACCCCAAAGTTCCTAGTTTCTGGGGAAAGTTCCTGTGGTGGAAACGTGGCTTTAGTTTCTAGTTCGTTTAGTTGCAGCGTTTATTCTTAACACAGAACTAAATCATAAAGTAACACAGTCGCATAATATTTAGTTTACATTTTACGTTTACTTTTTTATATACATTAAGAAACCTTTATAAACCATGCCTATTGAAAAGTTGAACTTTTTTGTTTTCGTGGAACTGTCAGTAGAATAAAGAAATTTTCACAAGAAAATTATACATAAAAATCTTGAAATAAAATAGTATTCAGCACCTGTGTCTGAAATTAATGAGGGGCATTAGTTTGATTAATTGGGGCATTCATTTTAATGTATTTTTTTGTTTATTATTATTATATATATATTTATTTATTTATTATTATTTTATTTATATAGCCTAATTTTAATAGCTTAATTTTAAAAACTAATACAATCAACTGTAATCATTTGCATGATCATCTGCTGTAAATAGAATGTTATATGCTTGTAATAACAAGAATGAATTAATATTTAATTTAATAATAGGAAAATAATATCATATTTATTATTTTATTATTTAAATCTCCTGATGCAAGATTATAGATGCGCTATAGTTGGAAGGGTTTTCTGTATTGGATTTTATCTCTCAAAGCGATAGATATCATTTTAAAAATGTGGAAATTAGCAGAAATTATTTAATATTTACATGAGGTAAACATAAAGCTGCTTGGGTTATATGTTTAATGTACTGTATATAATTACTGTCATAAAAATGGCCCATTTCAAATGTTAACATGCATTTCTTTTTCTCCTTTGAGCAGCGATGAAATATTGTTCTTGTAAATATTCTAGCATTTCGGTAATATAAGTGTAAGCTATATCTTTAAAATGCAACCAAATTACAGTGAAGCGCAAGTGTACAGTGCTCGGCAATGGTCAAAAAGGATTTAAACAGGGAATTTTTAACTGATCTGTTCTTGTAAACTCTCTTACATACTGACGAATGTAAATAGAAGATGATAAAAATGAACAACTTGGTCTCTGAATGTGATGGATAATGATTATATGAAACACAACCTTTGGTCATCACAAATTAAAAGTTGCTGAGTATCATGTAACTGTGATCTGTCAATCAATCATTGTCAGATGGGGCTTTAAGATTCCTGGAGCGGATTGCAGAGGAGCTCGGCTTACCCATGAAGAAAGTGGAGGTAATGATTTGTGTGCCGGATCTGTCTAACTTTCATCATGTTCTCTGTCACGCACATCCACATTAATTGAGCCTTTCACCATCTCTGACTGTCAGGTGTGTCCCGGTCGAGTCGTGGCGATCATCACATGGGTCGGCACCAGGCCAGAGCTGAAGTCTGTCGTGCTGAACTCACACACTGATGTTGTTCCTGTGTATGAGGTACGACCGTAACACATCAATCACCCCTCAGATCAAACAACATGGCTCGGGATCTCACTGATATGCTGTGTGTCCATCTTCAGGATCACTGGAAATATGACCCGTTTTCTGCTGTTAAAGATGTGGATGGAAACATCTATGGCAGAGGAACTCAGGATATGAAATCTGTCACGATACAGTGAGTTTAAAACCAACTAGCAAATTAAAGAGGTCCTATTATGCTTTTTTTTAGTGTGTAATGTGTCCCTCCAGCGGGAGTTCTTCTCTATATCAGTGTCAGTGTTTCTGAACTCCCTGAAAAGCCTCCATTGTAGTCTTGAGTTTTCTTCTGGGAACAAACACGTCACAATATTCCTTATTTAAATACTTCATATCTAACTCTAAATAAAGGGGCAGGGCCTGGTTGAGTTAGTAGTTGAAACTGGACAGTTTCAATCTTTGAATTGAATTGAAAAAATGAGCACAAATAAATACAATAGAACAAAGATACAAATTAAATAAAGAGAATATCTTTTGTTGTTTTATCAATATTTATGACAAACACATTTTAGGCTGCCGTAACACACAAAAGCTAGTGCACGGATCCATTATACTGTTACACATGCATTTTCTTTCTCAACTGTTTATGTTTATTTAAAGTTCCCCTGTAGTCAATTATTTTATCCCTTAAAACTCATCTTTGTTCACCAAAATGAGATATTCATTCATGCCTTAAAATAGCTTGAATGTAACTCCACACCCTTGCTTCATTTAGTCAACTTTTACTCAAGTTACTGTAGTAAACTCTGCACAATGGCAAGTGGATATATTGGTTTAATTCAGCCGTAAATGTTTTAACCAGAAACGGATTCAGAAAAAGAAGTGGAAGAGTAAATTATAAAACCAGCTGACCAATCAGAGCACATTGTGAACGCAGCAAATTCACATGACAATTCCCGATCATCGCCCACAAATTTAGCAAAACAACGATAAATATGATTGCACATTTTGACAGACAGACACATTTTGGTTGAAATCATGAACATTCTGTCAGTGTAAACCAATAGTATTCTTAGCTGCAAATCCAACTGATTAATTAGAAATAGTAGAGAGAGCCTATTAAGCCAGAACAGTCTGAAGGTCTTTGCCAAATTTGGTGACCGTGGTTTGAAAGCTTTTGGACTGCTATAGTCAGAACATTTTGATCATCTGCTAGGTTTTGGTTAGATAAGACCAAACACACTATGTGTGAAATTAATAATAATTTGTTCTCTTAATTTCTAATGTTCTCTAGTTGATTATGTCTTGAAGTTTTGATTCCTTGTTCATGTTGCCCTACAGGTACATTGAAGCGATTCGCAGACTGAAGGCAGCTGGGAAGAGGTTTTCTCGCACTATCCATTTAATGTTTGTCCCAGGTCAGTCCTCACCAACGAGTTATGGACCTTAAGCTGTAGTCAAATTAGCAAAATCTCACAGGAAAAAATGGTCCATTGTCTGGTGCCAATAGTGTCACGATATATACACACACACACACACGCACACACACACAGAAGTCACTTTCAAACCAAGCAGCTTTCAACTTGAACCCATTGCGGTATCAGTTTGTGGAAATTTTTCGCCCTCACACGACATTCCTGATCACATGTATTCCTATTGAAATGCCTGTGAAAATTTGCCCGAAAAAGCAGTAAATGGACTGCACTTATAGTCAGGGTAGACGCCATAAGCTGTTTCCATCCAAATTTTCAAATTTAACTTTTGCACAAAATTGGAAAATGGCATAAAACATTCTTAAATATGTTTCATTAAAATACTTCAGTTCGTGAACAGTGATTCACCTTGACTTTAATGTTTAAAGGGTTAGTTCACCTAAAAATGAAAATTACCCCATGATTTACTCACCCTCAAGCCATACCAGGTGTATATGAGTTTCTCAGCCGAATACAATCAGAGTTATATTAAAACATATCCTGGCTCTTCCCAGCTTTATAATGGCAGTGAATGGGGCACAAGATTTTGAATCCCAAAAAAACTCAATATAACTCTGATTGTGTTTGGCTGAAAGACGAAAGTCATATACACCTAAATGGCTTGAGGGTGAGCCTTAAAGAATTTTTTTGTATGCTAGAATTTTTTTTATACATTCTTAAAAATAAAGGTTCCAAAGGTTTTTCACAGCAATGCCATTTTTCTTATTTTAAAAATCTAAAGACCCTTTTGTGCAGTGGAACGATTCCATGGATGTTAGTTGGGGCTTTCTCTCCTGACAAACCTTTCATAATTTCTATAACTATAGGCAGTAATACTACTTACTGTAATAATAGTACTAATAATAGTAGTAGTAATAATAATACTTTGGTGCGTTCGCACCGGCGGGAACTGAGAACGATTTTAGTCACGGCACGGGACCGCCTCTTGGGGAGACACAATTAGCTTGTACCTCAGAGTAGGATCTAATCAGCACTTTAGGAACTACCAGCGTAAGTGTACGTTGATTGGCCGAACCCGTACGCAACACCAGCACCCGCCATTTTTTTAAATGCCGTATACACACACAGTTTACATACTTACTTACTCCACTTCTTTGCTCATGTGACTCAGATGTGTTTTTCTCATGACAGTGTGAATGGCACAAACCACACGGAATCTGATCTTTTCTATTCCGATTTGTGCCATTTCCATATGTGGTATTAAATCCGATACAGGTTGGATGTTTTGCAATGCGACCTCATACTTTTACGTCACTCTAGAGCAACATTCGTCACAATTCTGCGCTCAGGGAGTCACTTCAAAGATTTTACACACCCGACGTTATCAAGACAGCTGTGAAAGGTGTCAGAGCTCATAAGTATTACAGTGACAGCTCTGTATACAAGCAAAACATGAGATATTAACCATTTAAAACAACAATGTGAACAGCTATACAAAAAAAATTGGTTCTGAGCAGTATATCTGAATTAAGCACTAAGGCTTGCAGTGTGAACCTAGCCGTAGTTCCCATTCAGTCGGTCACTCTCGACGCCACGTCGGAGTACCGACAAATAGGAATCTCGCCGCGGCCCCTCCCCCTGCGTGCTTCAGCACCAAGGAGAGCGATCCTCTAAAAGAGCAACACAGAAAGAGCTTGTGTCTTTTTCAAGATGTCATTCTTTTTGTGCGTTTCTGGGTGTGGTGGTTACCTGTCACCGAGGGATGGTCACCAGCGCTGTATCTCGTGTTTGGGCGTTCAGCACGCTGAGGCAGCGCTGGTGGATGACTCATGTTCTCACTGCGGGAACATGCCAGTGGTCCCTATGGTCCCGCTTACACGGTCTCTGCGAGCCTGGCTAGAGCTCCACAGTCCGTCTCGTTGGCTCATTCGGACCATCAGGCTCGGCTATGCGATTCAGTTCGCCCATGTCCTGCGTGCGGAGATATCAGTCCTACTGGCGAAGGACGCGTTAGAGCCGGTCCCTCCAGCCGATATGAAGACCGGCTTCTACAGCCCGTACTTCATAGTACCCAAGAAAACCGGTGGGTTACGACCAATCTTGGACCTGCGAGTCCTGAATCGGAGCCTCCACAAGCTACCATTCAAGATGCTCACGCAGAAACGCATTTTCGAGTGCATCCGTCCCCAAGATTGGTTTGCAGCAATCGACCTGAAGGACGCGTACTTTCATGTCTCGATTCTTCCTCGACACAGGCCGTTCCTGCGCTTTGCGTTCGAGGGTCGAGCATATCAGTACAAAGTCCTGCCCTTCGGGCTGGCCCTGTCCCCCCGTGTCTTCACGAAGGTCACGGAGGGGGCCCTTGTGCCCATGAGAGAACAGGGCGTTCGCATCCTCAACTATCGCGACGACTGGCTCATTCTAGCACAGTCCAGGGATCAGTTGTGCGAACACAGGGACCTGGTGCTCAGACACCTCAGCCAGTTGGGTCTTCGGGTCAACTGGGAGAAGAGCAAACTCGCCCCTGTGCAGAGGATCTCTTTTCTCGGTATGGAGTTGGATTCGGTCGAACGGACTGCGCGCCTCACAGAGGAGCATGTCCAGTCGATGCTGAACTGCCTGAACACATTTCAGGGCAGGATGGCGGTTCCACTGACACATTTTCAGAGGCTCCTGGGGCATATGGCAGCCGCTGCGGCAGTAACTCCGCTCGGCCTGCTTCATATGAGACCGCTTCAGCATTGGCTACACGGCCGAGTCCCGAGATGGGCGAGGCAACGCGGCACTCACCGGGTGAGCATCACACCGGCCTGCCGCCAATCCTTCAGCCCATGGTCAGACCCCTCGTTCCTTCGGGCCGGAGTGCCCCTGGAACAGGTGTCCAGGCATGCTGTGAGCCACGTACAACGGGCATGCAGTGTCAGGGGTTTGGACGGGCCCGCACTTGCATTGGCACATCAACTGCCTCGAGTTGCTAGCGGTACATCTTGCTCTGAGCCGCCTCAAAGGACGGTTACGGGGCAAAGATGTACTGGTCCGCACGGACAACACTGCGACCATTGCGTATATCAACCGACAAGGTGGTCTGCGCTCCCGTCGCATGTCGCAACTCGCCCGCCATCTCTTCCTCTGGAGTCAGAAGTGTCTGAGGTCGCTTCGGGCCATTCATGTCCCTGGTGTGCGCAACCGTGTGGCCGACGAGCTTTCACGAGCTGTGCTCCCAGGGGAGTGGCGACTCCACCCCCAGGTGGTCCAGCTGATTTGGAGACAGTTCGAGATGGCACAGGTCAACCTGTTTGCCTCTCCAGAAACGTCCCATTGCCAGTGGTTCTATTCGCTGACCGAGGGCACACTCGGCACGGATGCTCTGGCGCACAGCTGGCCCCAGGGGCTGTGCAAATATGCGTTCCCCCCAGTGAGCCTACTCACACAGACACTGTGCAAGGTCAGGGAGGACGAGGAGCAGGTCCTGCTAGTGGCGCCGTACTGGCCCACCCGGACCTGGTTCCCAGAACTTATGCTCCTCGCGACAGCCCCTCCTTGGCCGATTCCTCTGAGGAAGGATCTTCTAACTCAGAGACGGGGCACACTGTGGCACCCGCGTCCAGACCTGTGGAAGCTTCATGTTCGGCCCCTGGACGGGACGCGGAGGTTCTAGGTGACTTACCCCAAGCGGTAGTTAACACCATCACTTCGGCGCGAGCACCGTCTACAAGACAGGCCTACGCCCTGAAGTGGAACCTGTTCGTCGAGTGGTGTTCTTCTCGCCGAGAAGACCCCCGAAGATGCTCGATCGCGTCTGTGCTTTCCTTCCTGCATCACGGGTTGGAGCGTAGGCTGTCCCCCTCCACCCTCAAAGTCTATGTTGCTGCGATATCCACCTATCATGACCACGTAGATGGTAAGACAGTTGGTAAGCACGACCTGGTCGTCAGGTTCCTTAGGGGGGCGAGACGGTTAAATCCTCCTCGTCCCCCCTCCATACCCTCTTGGGATCTTACTCTGGTGCTCAGCACTTCAGAATGCCCCATTTGAGCCTTTGCAGTCAGCAGAGCTAAAGCTTCTCTCTATGAAGACTTTGTTGTTGGCTGCATTGGCCTCCATCAAGAGGGTAGGGGACCTGCAGGCATTTTCGGTCGATGATTCGTGCCTAGAGTTCGGGCCGGGCGACGCCCACGTGGTACTAAGACCCCGGCCTGGCTATGTGCCCAAGGTTCCTACCACTCCCTTCAGGTACCAGGTGGTGAACCTGTAAGCGCTGCCCCCGGAGGAGGCAGACCCAGCCCTAGCTTTGCTCTGTCCCGTCCGCGCCCTGCGGATCTACGTGGATCGAACTCAAAGCTTTAGGACCTCAGATCAGCTCTTTGTCTGTCATGGAGGCCAGCAGAAGGGAAAGGCTGTCTCCAAGCAGAGGATGGCCCACTGGATAGTGGATGCCATCACCTTGGCTTACCAAGCACAAGGTGTGCCCTGTCCGCTCAGGGTGCGAGCACACTCTACTAGAAGTGTTGCATCCTCCTGGGCGCTGGCACGTGGCGCCTCGCTGTCAGACATCTGTAGAGCTGTGGGCTGGGCGACACCTAACACGTTCGCTAGATTCTATAGCCTACGTGTAGAGCCGGTTTCCTCCTTTGTTCTCACCTCAAATGGGTAGAAACACTGAGGGGCCCCGGCTCTTGTCGGCTTGCTGCGCTACGACGTTATTTTCTCCAGAAGCAAACTCTGTGAGTCCTCCATCACCCTCGGTGCCGGACGTGGCGGAGCGTCTCGCATCAGGCCCCTTGCCGCTGAATCCTTGAGAACCGGTATTGGGCTTGGGTTATATGAGTCACCCTGCGGGGATCGCATATATCTGTCCATGGTCGCTCCTACGGGAAGCCCGTGTCTTTCCCTTGTCTAACCCTCGTTCCATGAAGGAGGGAACGGAGACGCCACATCCCGTCGCCATGTCCTTTGTACCCTGCTGGGGTGCCGGCTACCTACTCGGCTCCTCAGCAAAAGGCTGATTTGATGCAAGCACCTGTGTCTCATTTATACCCGCAGTGCGTGGCATGAACACCTGGTGCAATCATTGGCTCGTTTAGTTTCACTCGAAGTAGATTGGCTCTCGCGAGCGAGATTCCTATTCGTTGGTACTCCGACGTGGCGTCTCCGTTCCTTCCTTCAGGGAACGAGGGTTACATACGTAACCGAGACGTTCTTGGTGGATCGCTCTGGTACTACTTAATGCGAAAGCCCTGAAAATCCTTCATGGAACCAAAGATGCCACTAAAGAACCTTTATTTCTAATAGTGCATGTGTATGTAATTACAATTCTTCACTGGTTGACCGAACACACACAACAAAACACACAACAACACAATATATCTACCAGAATGTATGTTTATACCTCACATCTTACAAACCTCTGGTGCTTTTAATGTTCCTAACAGATGAGGAGGTCGGCGGTCACAAAGGAATGGAGACGTTCGTGAAGCACCCTGAATTTCTCAAGTTGAACATTGGTTTTGCCCTTGATGAAGGTGAGCAATAATGTAGATTCCGTCTTCTAGTTCCTGTGGACGCTTTAGGATACTCAAACATGTAGAATTTGAATTTGTTATATACAGTTACATCATTTTAGTACCACCAAAAACAAAAAGACACAACCTGTGCTCACTTACACAAATACACAACAGTACCAGTCTGTGCAATTCAATATGCATAAAATGTACTGTATAAACTAAATTTAAACAGGATATCAAGATGACGTTTTGCCTGTTTTATTTGTTCACAGGTTTGGCAAACCCAACTAATGCCTATACTGTCTTCTACGGAGAAAGAAACCCCTGGTGTGAGTATCTGTGTGTGTGTTCCAGTGCCAGTGTGTGCGTTTGTGTGCCAGTGTGTGTGTGTGTTGATGTTAGTAAACATGTGCTGTGTGCTGCAGGGATCACAGTTCGCTGTCCAGGAAGTCCAGGTCATGGTTCCAGGTTTGTGGAGAACACAGCAGCAGAGAAACTAGTGAGTGTGTTCAGAGTGTCATGTGACCAAACACACTGGAGTCTGTAGATATAAGCCATTGATGTGAAGTCTAATTTGCCAAGAAAAATGCCAATTATTTTATCTTAGATTTTCTAAAAAAGGGGAAATTCTTTTTTAAAATGACATTACTATTAATTACTATTTTTAATGTTCCTGAAAGACATCTCTTCTGCTCACCAAGACTGCATTTATTTGATCAAAAATACAGTAAAAACAGCAATATTGTTAATATTATTACAATTTAAAATAACTGTTTTCTATGTGAATATATGTTAAAATATATTTTATTCCTGTGATCAAAGCTGAATTTTCAGCGTCATTACTCCAGTCTTCAGTGTCACATGACCTATCAGAAATCATTCTAATATGATGATTTATTATCAATGCTGGAAACAGTTATTTTTTCATAACCTGTGGTAATTTTTCAGGATTCATTGATGAATAAAAAGCTAAAAAGAACAGTATTTATTTAACAAAATAAATAACTTTTTTATCAATTTAACACATCCTTGCTGAATAAAAGTATAAATTTTTCAAAAAAAAGAAAGAAAAATGACTGACCCCAAACTTTTGACTGGTAACGTATATTGTTAGAAAATATTTCTATTTTAAATAAATGCTGTTCTTTTCAAACTTTTTATTCATCAATTATTCCTGAAAACATATATCACAGGCTATAAACAAATATTAATCAGTACAACTGTTTTCAACATTGATAATAAATCATCATATTAGAATGATTTCTGAAGGATCATGTGACACTGAAGACTGGAGTAATGATGCTGAAAATTCAGCTTTGATCACAGGAATAAATTATATTTTAAAGTATATTAAAATAGAAAACCATTATTTTAAATAATAGTTCTGTATTTTTGCTCTAATGAATACAGCTTTGGTGAGCATAAGAGATATATTTCAAAACATTTTCTAAAATCCTACAGAACTATGAACGCTAGTATAATTCATACTTAAAGGGCACCTATTATGCCCCTTTTTACAAGATGTCATATTGGTCTTGGGTGTCCCCAAAATGTGTCTGTGAAGTTTCAGCACAAAATACCCCACAGATAATTTATTATAACGTGTTGAAAAGTCATTTTGAGGCCTGTCTATAAAAAGCGCTGTTTTGGTGTGCACCGCTTTAAATGTAAATGAGCTGCATATCCCTGCCCCTTCTTTATAAGAGGGCGTCGCATATACATCTCTCCTGTGCATGGCAGATTGCATACAGGTCTCACAGGGCGGATCTATGTTAAAATGGCAGTGTCCGTCAAAGAGGATCTGAGAACAGCTTGTTCTGAAACACTGCTTATGATTTTTTGGGGATTAAAAAATATATATTTTTATCGTTATAGGGTGGTTGTTTACACACACTGTCAACACACATTTATGTTCAAACATTATGTAAAGTGGATTTTGCATAATAGGTGCCCTTTAAAATTTTCCATAAACATAAAATGAAGCATCAATAAGCATAAAGTAAGTGATATCTTCACTCATTTGTGAAGGTGCAGCAAACGGGTGTTGAATATTGGAAACAAATGTTGTTTTAAACAGCATTTTCAGCATGTGTAATAGTTGCGGATGCAGTTTTAATGTCCATACCTCAGCAACTTAGAAACTACACAAAATATCTGTACTTAAAAGAAATCTGCAGGATTTATGAACCAATGAAGTAGTTTAAAAATGTGAGAAAATACACAAATAACCCAAAATCATGAAGTTTATTTGATGTGTTTCTGCTGTGTCACAGCGGCGAGTTATAAACTCCTTCCTGGAGTTCAGAGAGACAGAGAGACAGCGGTGAGCTTTATTCAGAGGTTGACTTTAAACACATTCTTACAGGAGAGCTGGTAAATGTGGAAATACACCCATCTGTGTGGTTCGCAGGCTGAACACCAGCGAGTGTTTCACTCTTGGGGATGTCACCACTATTAACATGACGATGGTGAAAGGGGGCGTGGCTTACAATGTCGTCCCTGCAGAGATGGACGTCAGCTTTGACCTGAGGATCCCTCCCACTGTAAACCTGCCGGTGTGTATCTGGAGCCGTCTTCATGAGGTTCATTGACTTTGAGCTGCTTGTCACTTGCAGTTGTGTTCGTTCTGCAGGAGTTCGAAGAGCAGATTAAAGTCTGGTGCAGAGAAGCCGGTGACGACGTGACATATGATTTTGCACAGGTCAGATTTATTTTTACACGCAACATCAAACACAGATTCAACTGGCCTGATCTCACGTCTGTTATTTCATGTGTCTGCCAGGAGACTAATGGGGCATTTACACAACGCAAAACTTTATGCGTTTTGGCCGTTCATTAACATGACAACAGCGTTTTGGGGGCCTGAATACGTAAATATATGAAAATGATACCGTTATCGTCTCTGTAAACTACAAAAACGTGATTCTGTGAAAAATCTAATGCGCATGTGTATCGTGTTCAGTCTATAGGCGCGTAGTGTTTATTTACAAAGTGACGTCCTCATCTACTGGCCTGACATGAGTAATACAGCGTGATGGTTTTGACAACGTTGTCGTCTGTATGCGTAAAACGCAAAGGAAAAATGTTTCAGTTTTTAGTACATCGTTGTCATGTAAACGTTCCTTTAATCGATTGGATGATTTACCTTTGACATTAGCCAGAATGATGTCATTACATGAAAAATGACAAAAACTGTGAATTAAAATACTTCATCATATGCAAACATAAGTGAAGACACTTCAAATGTTGGCTTTGACAAAGCCTTGTCAAAAGTTGAAATAGTTATATAAGCACAATGGTCGTATTGGTGATTTGAGAATTTACTGGCCATAAATATTTCTTACGGCCCATGAAATTGTATTTCTCATTATTTAATATGTATGAAATAATTAATTTATTACATGTATTATGTTGTTTATTTAGCATTATTTCAAATAAATGTATTTAATATATATATATATATAGCCCCCGGTGTTGTCACGATACTGGAATTTCTAACTTCGATACGATACCTAAAAAAGTATCGATATTCGATACCATTGCATATGGTACCATTACAGTTATCTCACAAATATTTGCCAACTAATTGTGTTGCAATAGCTTACATACAATGAAGCTTGATTTCAAATTGAATAAACAGCAATAAAATAAGACCAAATAAACAAATTACAAACAATAGCACAAATAAATACAATGGTATAAAGATACAAATGAAATAGACTGCTTTATTTTTTCAGGTAGGTCTACCAGTATTCAGGTAAGAAACTGAATATAAAAAAAACAAGTAATTTAAAATAACATTGGATAATCTTCATTGTAAAAAAATAAATGCAGATTAATTAATTAAGTTAATCAGTCAAGAGCAGTAAGTGATTGTTTGTCTTTTTGTAGTTTGAATAATAAATAACTGCTGTCCCTTTAAGACCTGACGCACACATGGATCCCAAATATTGTTCCTGTTACACATTCTTCCTGAACTGGTTATGACTGTGTTTACGTTAATACTCACCATCAAGATGGGCATTAAGACATTTTTAGAGTGTATTTGACCATTAATAAGATGGAAAAAGGAGCTCATTTTTGCCCTTGTATGTCAGAGGCGGCTTTATTACGGTATGTGTGTGCGTTTCAGATGCAAGTGTGAAATCTGCGGGAATAAGTCAAATTAACGTTACGTGCAATCCCGTGCAAAATTCAGAGCGGTCACACCAATACTACACTCGCCGTGTTCAGAGGCTCCCATTTTTGGGGAGGGGGGGGGGGGGGGGGGGTCCGAAAACCAGTCACCGGGGGTGTCCAAAGGACAAGCACATGAAAGACTCAATGTCGAGCTCTGGAATCAGTGATGGCGAGTATATGAACCAGTGTCACTCGCCAGTTGGCCAGTAAATATTTTATTCATTCTAACGTTGCATGAACGTGCAACGACAGTTAACGGGCCAGCGCTTCGTTGTCACGAAAGTTTAAGCCTTGACAATTAAAATATTCAAGTGCAAAAAAGACGCGAAAGGGAGCTCAATTTGTTACTTGCGCGCTGTGTGGAAAATTTGTTTAGAGAAAACAGGAGTTTTACCGTTTTCGAATCCATTCAGCCGATCTCCGGGTCTGGCGGTAGCACTTTTAGCATAGCTTAGCATAGATAATTGAATCTGATTAGGCCGTTAGCATTTCGCTCAAAAATGACCAAAGAGTTTCAATATTTTTCCTATTTAAAAGAACACGCCAACTTTTTGGGACTTTAGCTTATTGACCGTATCCCCCAGAGTTAGATACCATACATACCATTCTCATCTTGAATGCCATAACTCTGTCTGACACACCCACCATTAGCCTAGCTTAGCACAAAGACTGGAGATAAACGGCTCCATCTAGCCTACTGCTCAATAAGTGACAAAATAACGCCAACATTTTCCTATTTACATTTTGTGATGTGTATAGTTACATCGTGTACTAAGACCGACGGAAAATTAAAAATTGCAATTTTCTGGGCGGATATGCCTAGGAACTATACTCTCATTCCTGCATAGTAATCAAGGAACTTTGCTGCCATACTATGGGTGCAGCAGACGCAATGATATTACGCAGCGCCTGAAAACAGTCCCCAGCACGCTCCCTGTGCAAGCAGGTTGTCACGTTGGTTATGTTGACGGAAGTTAGCCTATTTTCAGGCACTGCGTAATATCATATAATTTGATTACAATTTCTGTACCTGAAAATCTAGTTTAGACCTACATGAAAAACATGAAAGGAACTGTTTTTCATTTGTATGTTTGTTCTGTTGTATTTAATGTATGTATATTATTCTGCATTCTATATAAAAGTTTAAAAGTTTTATTCAAAAGTTTGGACACACTTTCCCAGTGGTGTGTCCAAACTTTTGACTGGTACTGTACTATAATATACACAAAGGATATCGGCCGATTATCGATATCTGACTTTTTTTTACTCCATAATATCGGTATCGACCCCCAAAAACCCATATCGGTCGGGCTCTAATAGAAATGGCTCATTCTAAGGTAATAAAAACACCACGGTTCATTATGTTTGGTCTTTATGCTCCACTGAAAACATAGTTATGTATATTATATTGCATTATATGTCAATAGATCCTCACAAATATTACACACTGCACCTTTTAAATTCCTGTACCTGAAAAACACTTTTAATTTAATTTGTATCTTTGTTATATTGTATTTTTTTTTTGTGCTTTTGCTTGTAATTTGATTATCTGTTTTTATATTATTACTGTGTGTTTACTTGTCTTTTAATAATGTTTTAAATTTATATGAGTTCGGATAGTGGTTTTAGATGTGAACCTTCACTGGTACCTAAAATGTTATACATGTGTGTAAATCTGTGAGAACAAAAGATGTTTGTCCACATGATTTGTTTTTTTATATTTGTTGTTTTTTTTCCTGCTCTTCAGAAACACATGGACCAGAATTTCACGTCCACGGAGGACAGCGACCCCTGGTGGCACGCGTTCAGCTCTACCTGCAAAGCCATGTGAGAGAGAAGCACAGACGCTTTGAGCATGTGTGTTTATAGATGAACGTATGTGAATCTGTCCGTCTCGTGACAGGAACGTGACTCTGAAGAAGGAAATCTTCCCTGCTGCCACAGACAGTCGCTTCATCAGGGAAGTAAGTGACTTTCACAAAGAACCTCAAACGAATATATCTACACTGTGTTGTGTAACATGTGACTTGTGTTTGTAGGTAGGTCTTCCTGCCATCGGCTTCTCTCCGATGAACCTCACCCCCATCCTCCTTCACGATCACAACGAGTACTTGAACGAGCAGGTGTTTCTGCGGGGCATCCAGGTGTACGAGCACCTCGTGCCGGCCCTCGCCAGCGTGGCTCCTCTGAGCGGAGAAGCGTAGATCAACTCTCTTTAAATCTCTCTCTCTCACACACACATACTGCTGCTTCTGCTCATGCCAGGCTGGTATTCGCACATATCGAGAAATACGTCTGCCGTAACACCAAAGATTGGGCTGATCCCATAGAATGAGGATCTAATGAACTCACTTTAATTAACTCAGGAGTTCCTTCCTTTCAATAATGTCTTAGATATGATTTTAAGTCTTATATGTCAGCACAATTAGAAGCTGCTATAAAGAGTCATTTTAATTCATAAACGTTACAAATTTAACACACTTAAGTTAGGCAGTTTGTGTCTCGTATGAAATAAGGAAATTATTTCAGAGACTCAAACCATATAGCTGTGCTTGCCATAGATGCATTATATTTTTTAATACAAATGATTTTGATGCAAACATATAGTTATGTTTACTGAAACTGTGTTGGTCATTGATTACTGTGATATACACATTAATAATTATACACAATTATGTTGAGTCACATTTATGATTTTTACCTCAAGCTAACACAAGTCAAGTCTCTTTGGTTGACTGGTGCTACTTTACTCTCCTGAATAAACAAAAGTTAAGAGGTACCATATATCAACTCTGTCTGAAATGATTATTATTTTTATTTTATGATGCGTGTATTATTGTTCACGAGAGCTTGCTTTGAAATAATCAAATGCATTTGATTTAATTGTATCTTTCCCCTACTTGAGAAACTCAGTTTATGACGTTTCTCTTTTGTCTTCAAATGCACTATTATTAGCTTATTATGATTATCAATCTCTCTGTCTTCCTACGTCCCACAATTGCCTACATTAAACTTTTTATCATTTCCATATTTCATTATAGGCAACTATTAGACAGAAGGATGGATGGATGTTCTAATATGTATCATACAGATATATAGTATTTTTACTCATGATTTATTACAGCATGGTTGGAAACAACACAAAACATTACAAATATTCTGAATGCTCGTCACACGTGTCTGTCAATCTTAACCATGCTCTTGGTAAACACTTTTGATACAGTTTACAGTTTTAAACATTTTCAATACAGTTTCAATGTGATTATTCACAAGAATAAAAGAGTGCTTATCTGTTTGTTTGAATAAAAAGCAACCATCGGACATAAAAAATCCAGAAGTTGAAAAACAGTAATATAATATATTACTGTTTATAAGTCTTCTGATGACTTACAGCAGCTTTTTGTGAGGAAAAATTTTGATTACCGCAAATTACAACCGATTTGAGGAATGGATGGATGGATAGATAGGTAGATGTGTTGCCCACTCTCAATGGGAAAGTGCCCAAACAACATTGCTCAAAAAAGTTGCCCCGTGTATCATCAACTTGAGTGTAAAAATGTTATGCGTCAACCTGTGTGTCCTAACACATTAGTAATCCTAATGCAGCCTCAAGGGGGCGCCATGTGATGCGGTATCCCAGCAGGCTGTTCGCTCTGTGGCGTCGCAGTCTGGAGGAGAGCGTTTCACCAATTAAAATGTGCCTTATTTTGTTTTGGTTGACTTCTAACATATGTTAGAAACAATAAGTTTCAAAACTTAAAAACAGAAAACAGAATCTCTGCATCTCTTTTACTCATCTATGATTGTATTAATCCAACTATTAAATATTGTCAAGCCTTCTTTCAGAAAGAAGTCTTATATGTTTATTAGGACATCTTGGGTCAAATTTATATTTACACCAAAAAAGCGCATTGTAGTCTTTTCTTCTGTGTTTAATGTGGTGGCTGCACATTAAAATAACCCCCCAAAAACGTCCTAATAAATACTAGTAATAGTGGTCTCAAACTCGGCTCCTGGAAGGCCACATCCCTGCAGAGTTTAGCTCCAGCTCACCTGCTTGAAAAACCTTGATTATCTGGATCAGGTGTGTGTGATTAGGGCCGGAGCCAAACTCTGCAGGGGGGTATTCCAGAAAGCAAGGTTAACTTACCGTCACATATACCTTAAACTCTTGGTTGATTAACCCGGTATGCTGGTTCCAAAAACGCATCCATGAGTAAGTTCAAACAACTCAGAGTATGTTCCTGGTTAACACACAAGACATTCTCAACAGATCGATGAATCTATGCTTCACCATGGAAACAGACTAAGGCCTTGTCCCAAATGGTACACTTCATGTGCATTTTCGGTCTTGTGGACTTACAATGGCCGCTGTGTGTGCTTGTCCGTTAAGTCCACGAGACTGCAGGGTGTCCCAATTGTCATTTTAGGTCTCAGAAGGGTGCTCGTGAGCGCCCTGCTTTGAGGTCGATATGCGCCCTCGATGCGCACTTCTGCCAAGCCGCACTGGTGCGAGCTATGCAGCGGACTTCTTCCCGGCAGTCAAAACGGCATTACGTCGTAAAAGTGCGGACTCAAAGGAAGACTGTGAGGGTTGAGGGTGCCATTTGGGACAGGGCCTACGAAAAAGCGCACCATTCTACTTCCTCTTCTTCTTTTGTTTAATGGCGAGTTACATAACCTACTTAGTGCACAACGCCACCTATTTGGTGGTTATGCAATATATTTTTTCAATCTCTTTGTTTAATAAGTAATCTTTATTCACTGAGAATAAGGATTATATTATTTGTTTGAAGCTAATTCATTGAATGCGTGAGATGACAATAAAATAAATATATCTGAATTTAAATTAACATTTAAACTTATTTTGAATTTATTTTTATTCTAATTCTTTAGAATTAATATATAATATTGTATAATATATAACTGAATCATATTTGGATATATTAATAACTATATTAATTATATAAAACACATCTGAATAGTTAATCTGCTCCGGAGCAGGTTATGTTAGAGTGAGTTGCCATGGTTACTTACATACCCTGAAAGTTACCTCCGTTTTTGGAACCGAAAGTTGAGGTTATCCGCTAACTTACTCTTAAACATACCCGGGTATGTCACATAACCTTCTTTCTGGAATACCCCCCATTACACAGGAGTTTGAGACCACTGAATCAAATCAGTTCCCTTAGAAAAATACATTTGTTGTTTATGGTAATCGGTTTATTCATGGACGTTTAGAGTGCAGTTACAAAAAGCAACAATATTCAGCAATATGTCCTTTGCTTATTTGAAGAGACATGGCTTCCCTTTTTTTACTCTTCACTTCTGTAATGCAAATGAATGTTTTGTGTCTAAGAATCATTAGCATCACTAAGAATCTGATGAAAATGATGATTAACCACTGTGGGTCCCACAAAGGCACCATCAGCAACCATGGGAAAGTTATTACAAATACTAACATTTTTAAATTATGTTTTATTAACAAAGTTCGGGAAGAGCACATTCAGATACCCTGCCGAATCAGCCCGAGAGGAAGCTTTTTTATAGAGCCGACCTACCTCTGTTCCACAAGTTTTTCCAGCATCCCTCCTCCACCCAGACTCCTCACTCTCAATTATTTCTATCCCAACCAGGGATAGGGGGGAAGAGTACTCTAGGTTTGGGCCAAATTCTGAGCTCAGAGTCCTCCTCTCGGACAGCACGCAAATGCACATATTTTATACTATATCTGATTATATGTAAGTGAATATTTATTCTAATGGGACAAAATAATTGGTTGGTGGACTCTGGAATATGAGTGGGATGTCCAATTGCATTTTATCTGAAAAAGATGGTTATTGTTCATGTACACGAACCTGCTATCAGAAGTCCAGTAAATAAATTGCAAGTAAGTCTGTCCATTTCCACTTTATTGAATGGGCTCTCAATAGTAGGTTGGACCTTTGATGATCCCTGTTGTACCCTAGTTTGTCCACAAAACCAGATTGCAAAGATTTGCCTCTCTTCCAAGTTGAGCATGAAGTGAGAGTTTTTAGAGTGATGTCCTAAATTTGCCATCTTTCTTGAGCAGAGTGGGCATCTGACGACTCCTTGGAGTCATGTAGAACAAAGAGAAAAGGGAGGAGTCAGCAATCATGCTAACTTGTACAAAAAACATTAAGGGGAGATCTTTTTACCTTCAGGCTGGTGCTGCCGAAAGTCAAAGATGAGCAGACTGGACTGGTGGCTGTGCCTTCCCCACGTGAGCAGTTCCTGCACTTTGCCACAATTCCATTTAGGCACTTCCTGCACTAGGTCACCCCCTCCAGCACCCCCTGTTCTATCACCTGACCTTAGATTGAGGTCTATGGATTGGAACTTCAGCTGTTGAGGTGCTGTGGCACATGAAGGCCCAGTCCCATTTATACCCCTTACACCTTCACTTTTCCTTACCCCTTCGTTTTGCGCGTTCACTAGAAGGGGTAGGTATCTCTCGATTCTCTTTTGGCTGGAGTGGTAGAGGTAAGGGGAAGGGCCAGGTAGCCCTTCAAACGAAGATCAGGGGTATGAGGAATTTACCCAGTAGGTACAGACTACCGTGCTGCTAGAATGTGTGTAGTGATGTTGCCACTGGGGATCAATGGAACGGTCAATAAACAAAGAGAACAGTTTGGCCTGATGGAAAAGCGGGTCCACCAGTCTTGTATGTTTGTTTCATTCTGTATCATCTTAGGAAACCCGAAAGCTCATACATTATCGAACTGAATTCGAGCACCGTTTTCTTAAGTCCAAATACAGCGCAAAACAATGTTGAGAGTGAGTAATCTGTTAAAAGTGATTTCTGTTAGATATGTGCACTACATTGCTGTTCATACTGGTTACATTTTACAGGACACTAATAAAAGAAATGGGGTATGATGACGTGTAATGGTGTACTAGTGATGTCCCTTTTCTTAGGGGAATATTTTTACCCCTACGCCTTGCCACTCTGTTTCAAGGGGTAGGTGTAGGTGTAGGCAAAGGGGTATAAAATAAAATTGGGATTGGGCCTAATTGAGAGATTCTCCATCTGTTTTTGGGATTGTGGATGTCTCTCACCTAGAATGAGAGCCAAAAAGAAGCAAAAGGTTAAACACAAATAGTCACAGACAAGCCCTCAAAATGTCTCAGAAACTTGACCAATTGCACGAGTTGCCAATTATGGTGAATGCCGAACATCAAGGAAACTCCATGGACTTTAAGCTCTCCTGGAAGTAGTTATTTAGATTCCTACAGATTCTCAAGGAGAAGCTGGTCAGCCGCTTCAGAAAGTCCTGGCACCTTTCGAACTCTTTTGGTTTGAGGGTCATGTGAGCTGCCTGAAAACCAGGTTCATCTTGTGCAAAGAAACACAATATGAACAGCAATATCAGCTCTGAGCAGCAAAAGAGAGGAAAACACTCAGTTCTTTCAAGAAGAAACCACCCTGGGAGGTTTTATCTCGCCCCCTCTACCTCCTCGATTGTTATGTTTTGGAAGACAGGTAGGCGGTCAGCCTGCAATAAAAACTATTCTGCAGCTTTTGCAAATCACTCTCCTCTAGACAATCTGCACACAAAACATTCTGAGCATTCTGTCTGTGTGAAAATTAGAATCGGACTGTTCATTTCGAAATTATCAAAGAACACTTACCAAGAATTCCTGGGACAGCATTTTGGACTGACTCAACAGCAGCACTGATTTCAAGAGCTCTCCTCCCCCTCAAGAGGACACGCTGGTCCAACTCCTTGAGTTGGCTCTCCTCCTCCTGCAGATCCAAGATGGAGGCCATTGGGACCTCAGGGTTTTTAGAATGTTCAATTCACCAATGATTTCCTTGTGCTTATTGTACATGTCAACATGGCTTCTTTAGTCTCAAGATGCATGAGACCATAAGATTTCCTTACAACATAAAACAGTTTGTCCAATTTTGCCCATTCCATTTAAGCCCAAATTTGACCATCCAGGAACAATGGAATAAATTGTAAGTGGCATGGCTGTGTCTCAGCTCTGGACAGACCTAACAAGTCCAGACCAGCACTCCCGTCAACATCTCAGTCTCCAGAAAAGGATTGGAGAAACTAAAAACTTTACCCTTGTTTGACAGAAAATGAAACTCGTTATTCTGAAAGGGAAGGCCCATATGTGTGCAGAGTGCACGATTGAAGTCTCTAGGGAAGTGTTTCCCAACCCTGTTCCTGGAGGCACACCGACAGTGCATATTTAAGATATTTGTCTCTCTAATGCACGATACTCATTGTAGGATTTTGGGCTGTACCCAATGAAAGATGACCAATCGTGGGTCCTAAATGGCGGTCCTATACATTTGCAAGATTGGCATGCCAAGTTGGTCTCTTTTCCATAGTCATGACTGCATCCTTATTCTCCTCTTTCGCTTCCCCCTCTTTTTTTCAGCACACATAAAAAACACAATTGCAAAAGTGTGATTCATCTTATTCTATTTGTTTACCACTAGCGCATACTGATTACATTTTATTCTTCTATACGATTCAATAGGTGTCGTCATTGTACAGTCTGCATACATGTACCCAAGTTTATTGATATTATAGGATAATGATCTTATAGTATTGCAGAAATCGTCTGTAGCAGGCATTATCTGACGCCTCTGTTTCTGGTCTTGGAGTCTTTACTAAAAAGCTGATGAGTTGAATCTGTTGTGATTTATTAGGAATAATTTGAAAATGTGTAGTGTTGGTGAGCCTCCAGGAACAGGTTTGGGAAACACTGAGGTGTCCAATCCTGCTCGTGGAGGGCTGCCGTCCGGCAGAGTTTATCTCCAGCACACCTATTAGGATATTCTTAGTGTTCCTGAAGGCCTTGATTAGCTGGTTCAGATAAATGTAATTCGAGCTGGGGGTAAACTCTGAAGGGAAATGGCCCCCCAGGAGCAGGGCTGGAGACCCCTGTTCAAGAGCAGAGGTTCTCAACTCTAGCCCTCAAGATCCACTTTCCTGCAGATTTACCTCCAATGTTGATAAAGTTCACCAGCCTGTAGCTTTCTAGTAATCCTGAAGACCATGATTAGGTTTGTTTAATTAGGGTTGGAGCTAAACTCATCAGTAGGAAAGTGAATGTTGAGGGCCAGTGCCCACCTCTGGTGTATGGCATGGCAAGGCATTTTTATTTCTAAAGCACATTTAAAACAGCTACTGCTGACCAAAGTGCTGTACAATCTACCACTTTGGAAAATGAAGTAAACTTCATCTTTCATAAAAAAAGAGAATTTAATAAAATACATAAACTGACAGGAAGACACAAATTAATACGATTAATTATGGGGTCGTATCCTTGTAAAACTTAAAATGAAAAATTAGACACCCTATGGCAAAGCTCAGGGTGTGTTGAAATCTGTTCCTGGAGGCAGTATACATTTTCATTGATGAATAATGTTCATCAACATTTCTTCACTGACGAAAATTAGAATAACGAAATAATAAAAGACCGTTTTGAATGACAAAAACCAACAACTAATAAAAACGAGAGGAAAATGTTAGGGGGAGGGTTGATTTGGGAAAAGATCCCATCTTGATGTCCTGGTAGATGAGGCGCACATTTGAATTGCAAATCCGTGATCTACACGGCGCCTTTCAGACAGAGCAATAATTAAACATAATTCTGAACACCCCCCCCCCCTTTTTCTAAATTACCCTCCCACATCCCCAAGGTGACCATACCCTCCACCACCATCTCTTAAAAGTACTACATTCAGAGCATACATAGATAGTCTAAGAAGAGTGCAAATCAAAATCCAATCCATGAGACATAGATCTTACAAACGATAATTATTGAGATTGCATCTAACCATGCTGAAATAGACCTCTGAGAGGCTCCATGTTTGCAATGTCCAAGAAAGAATGCAAGACGAGCATTTTCTTAGCAGCAAGTCCACAGAAAAACAACTTTTTCTGAGTTAGAAAGAGAGTGTAAGAGGAGTCATCATTTAGAAGCAAAAGTTTCAGACAACATGGTACCTCAAACTCCAAAATGTCCTTTAGCGTAGTGGAAACCTGCCTCCAAAATGTACTGACTTCAGAGAAATCCCAAAACATGTGCATATATGAGCCTATGCACCCACTTGATCACAAGTTACATTCAGGAGAGGTGGCAAGCTTCATTAAATGACGCTTTCTGGGAGTGAGATACATCCTATGAATCATCTTGAAATGGATTAATTGATGATTAGGATTTTTAGAGGCATGTTTGAGTTTAGCCCATGTTGAATCCAACATATGTCAATACTGTCTTCTGAGCCAGTCCCATAAATATCTCTGTACCAAATGTCCACAACTGGTAACTTTTTATAAGAAGCGACAGGTACAATAACGAAACCATACCACTTGTACTTCCATATGAAGTAAGCAACTTATGCAAAGTAAGACAGGGTACACTAGAGCCCCAAGGAACCCCATATGCACACTTGGCAGTTCTCAGGCACAGATAAAAGAAAAATGAAGTGCCTGTTAAATTATATTCTGCACGCAGATCATTAAACAGTCGTAAACCATTGTCCCCCCAAACATCAGCAAAAGCATTAATCCCTGCCTCTATCTCTCCAGTCTGAGAAAAACAAAAGGTTTATTACCCGAAAGAAGACTATGATTACGGAATAATGGAGAATGAGAATGGCATTTATGGTCATTGCGGGAAAACTTTGAAGCCGCCTGGCAGGTAGAAAGAAGATATGCTATTATTGGGCCAAAACGCTGTTTTGCACTCTTTAACAGAATGTTGCAATAAATCAAATCCTGTAGTCTATAAGGTAAAACCAGATTAAATTAAATCATTTGCCAAGATACAACAGAGCCAGGATTCAACCATACTATGTAAGAGATCATAAGTAAAAGCCCAATGATAAAGCCTATCAAGTCTACCGGCATCCTTGCAACGCTGCAGAGCTGAATATTTTATACGGGGGGACTTGCCTTTCCATATGAAGTTAGAAACTAATCTTTGCAATTTCGACCAAAAATCTAAAGGTGGTGACAGAGATATCATAGCAGAATTTGTTTTTACTCGAGGCAAAATATCCATTTTGATGACAGAAATCCGAGCTTGTAAAGATAGTGGTAGTGTTGACCAACGAGTCAAGTCCATCTCTACGATTATATACACCCTGAAAGCTTTTCATAGCTATTGTGTGCAGAGATGGAAATATGTCTTCACCCAAATATCTAAAGCTGGTTACTATCGGTATAAAAGATGGCTAAACAGACTTGGAGGATGAATTATTTAAGTGCATCAATGAAGATTTGTTCCAATTAATCTTATACCCAGAAAATTGGCTAAAACTGTTAAAATCTGATAAAATATTATGAATAGACTCAGCTGTATAACTAACATATGAAATAATGTAATCTACATGTAACAAAATTCTAGAGGTGTTAATAAAAATGATAGGACTAACCAACGAGGGTTGACGAATTTTCTGTGCAAGAGGCTCAATAGAGAGTGCAAACGAGTGGTGAGAGAGGTCATCCCTGACAAGTCCCACGTAATATAGAAAACTTTGGAGAAGTAATGCCCCCTGGCATGACCACGGTGGAAGGATTGGCTTATAATACTTTAACCATATTAATGTAATCTCTGGCTAAACCAAGGCGTTCCAATACTGACCAAAGGTAATGCCATTCAAGCCGGGCAAAGGCTTTCTCAGCATCCAAAGACAAAGTTGTGCACGGTGTGTCCATTCCACTGGTTACGTGTATAATATGCAATGCTGGTGTGATCCCAGCGGTCACCACCAGTGTGTCCTTGAGCAAGGCACTTTACTCCATGTTGCTCTGGGGGGATTGGCACTGTAAGTCGCTTTGGATAAAAGCATCTGCCAAATGCATAAATGTAAATAATTCCCGCATTGAGTCTGTCTTTATTAGGCTTAGGTAACAGAGTAATAATGGCCATATTAGCACTATTATTAAAAGAACCCTCCCAAATAGAATAATGAATCATATTCAACAAAGGTTGTCCCAGCTCATCCCAGAAAGAAAGGTATAGTTCAGGTGGGATTCCATCCCATCCCGGAGACTTAGCCCTCTTCATACGTACAAGAGCATCCTTTAACTCATCTAATGAAATAGGATAATTTAAAGATGTAGCTTCTGCTTCAGAGAGACATGTAAGAGTCAAATCTTGAAAAAAGTTGTCGCATAAAGTCTTACAGAAGACCAAATCCGACCTATAAAAGTCGGATATTTATACCTTTAGGTTCACTTATCAAGCCATTAGGAGATTGAACTGCCATAATATTTGAATACTTTTTGCAATTCCTTAATCTAAGAGCTAAAAGGTCACTTGGCTTCACACCATTGAAATAATAAGTTCTTCTAAAGGCTGATTTATACTTCTGCGTCGGACCTACGCCGTATCCTCTACGCCGCAAGTTACGCGTTGGTTTTCATTTATACTTCTGCGTTGTTGTCTGTGTCAATGTGCAATTCCACATGCAGACCGCTAGTTGTCAGTGTGCACGGGCATGTTGATGGTAACCCACAGTATCAAGGCAAAAGCCGAAGAAGAAACAGCTTGTTTACATTGTTGGAGGGTGCGTCTCAATCAGCTCCCTGGTTCTGAACTAGGGAGCTGATTGAGACGCACCCGGAGTATCAGCAGCCGTCATGGCGTCAGATAGCGGCTTTTCTTGCAGCTTGAGTTGTTATATGTAATACAAATTAAGCATCTCTATAGTTGATTAGTAGAGTTACATAAGAGGTGATCTGGCGCTAGAATGCGTTTTTGAAATCATGCCGAGTGCTCATGGCGCTGTTTTCAGTGTCGGTAGCTCGTGCAGACGAGCGCTTCAATCGATTGCTGTTGCGGAGACTATATTCATTCCGTTGAAATCACAAAATGAAATGCACCCAAATGTGTCCCTGTTCTTGATATACAATCACTGATTAACATCTTTGGTTTTAATGAGAAAATAAATCAACTATACACAGCAGATCTATGTATTTATTCACTAACAAACAATCTCTACACTACAAAATATTGTGTTATATCAGATATAAGGATGCAACTATCATCCCATTTCTGGACACACATACACACACACACACTCCTATCGCAGATTTTATTTATTTATTGACCTGAGGGAAGGGTTCTGGCAGACCAATCACAGCGCTTGCGGTCCGCGTAGAATTGATGTGTTGTTACATTTTTGGAGAGGTGTGCGTCAGGGTCAAGGGGGCAATCCAGCCCCCGGAAACCGTACCGTACCTTCCATAGGCGCGGCCATTGTTAACCAAACCATCACCTGCTGTTAGCATCCTATTGACTCCCATTCATTTTGGCCTCACTTTGACAGTGAATATCTTTACATCTGAGGCATTTAAAGACTCCATTCGTCCATTGTTTATTTCTAAACAAACACGACAATGTATAAAAGGCTCCATTACCTTGTATCTTACACTATCGATATCTTACACTATCTTAAACTGTTGAAGCTGTTTTTGTAAAATATAGGCTAACGATTGCATCATAACCACGCGACTGTGTCGCGCTGTTGAGCAAATTACCGTATAGACCCGAGGAGAAGCTCGTAGGCAATCTTTTACTGTCTATGAGACAATGGGGGGGACATGGAGGCATAAACGCAGATAGAGATGTTGCAGATCCTGCTTCATTCATCGAAAGTTGCTCCTGCTCACCCTCTTTGTCTCTGCGAGATTCGGTGATTCAGATTTCACTTTGCACAACTACTGGAAGACTTGCCACTGTCAGACAGGTTGCTCACGTCACACCTATGTCGTCAAGCTCAGTCCGAGGCTGCGCAGTACGCCATCAGGAAGTGAGTGCTTCTATCTGACTTCAGTTATCTCCGTTGAAGTCTATGGAGTCGCTCTGTCCATTTCCTTAACTGTCTATGGTCAGGGTATGTCGTAGGGTACGCGCGCATCACACAGCCTACGGCGTAGCTACGGCGTACACTCGACGCAGAAGTATAAATTGGGCTTAACTTTGTGCATTAAAAACTCAGCTCTGTGCCTTAACAGTGATATAAATTCTGTACGCATAACCTTTATTTCTTTCTTAGAGTGACAAATTTGTTGACAATTCTCCAGCCGACTGAATTTTGTCTCAAGAGTGCCTAATTCCTTCAATCTAGACTTATTTAATTGGGGTGCCAAAGAAATAGAAGAAGACCATATGCAACCCTTAATAGCGTCCCAGAGAAAGCGAGATCGTCCACCGAACCAGCATTTATCTCTATAAACCAACTCAACTTTTTTTTTGAGCATTGCACAGAAATCCTCATTTATTGTGTATGTGACAAATAAAACTCTTGAATCTTGAATTTTGTAACAGTGTGGTATTAAAACGCCAACGTGGTGCTCTAGGTGCAGACACAAGAGAGATTTTAGCTGAGACCACATGATCAGATAAAGGGCATGATTTTATATCAACATTGTGTAATTCTGAGTATGCAGCATGGGAAATAAGAATATAATCCAGTATAGAATAACTTTTTGTAGGGTAAAAAAGGCGATATATATTAATTAGACTAAGATCCAACATAAACTTACGTAATTCAATAGATAATAAAGATTGTATTGGATAATACTTCACACAAAAACGATCAAAAGAAACATCAACTACCGCGTTCATATCTGCACCAATGATGAGAAAATCTTGAGTGTGCAGTAAAGTTGTAGTGAGGGCAGGAAAAAAATTGGGATGAAAATGAGAAGGGGCATAAATTGAAATAAATAAATGTTTTAATGTATGATACTCTGCCTTCCTCACAGCTATAGCTTTCTAGAATGTTAAATGAAAGCGTTCGTTTTAACACGACTAGAGTACCCCTTGATTTACTATCCAATGAAGATGAGGAAGCTACAAAATATAATTTGTTGGAAAACCTTTGAACATCTGTGATTCTTGGATAATGCCATATCAACCTGCTGCCTATGCAAGTAATCCAAACATGCAGTATGTTTAATGGGACCATTCAGTCCATTTACATTCCAGGTAACTAGGCTATGTGAAGCATTTCTCTAGCCATAAATTAGCTATAGAATAACAAAGAAATCAAGAAAACAATTAACTGGGCATAAAACAATAAACAGAATGCACTACAGACATACACAATACAAAGGGAGAAATACCCACCCACTCTGGTCACCACAACCCACAAGAACACCCAATTTCCCCAAAACAACAAAAAAATACTCTAAAAGAGCATCCACTAAAAAAGGGAAAATAACAATAAAACGAAACATAACGAAATCAAAATAAAAACAATCGGGTGAACCATTATGGACAACATGACCCCGAGAAGGGCAGCAGACACAATGTTACCGCTCCCCACTCATTAAATGTTAAACTAAAGACGTTGTTACAAAGTCCATCTCACTACAGTGGTTCTACAATAACTTTATGAAGCGACAAGAATAGTTTTTGTGCGCAAAAAAAACCTAAATAACGACTTGTATAGTGATGACCGATTTCAAAACAATGCATCATGAAGCTTTGAAGCGTTATGAGTCAGTGAGTCGATTCAGCGGTTTGGATCGCCAAAGTCACGTGATTTCAAGCAGTTTGGTGGTTTGACACACAATCCGATTCATGATTCGACTCGCTGATTCATAACGCTTCGAAGTGTCATGATGCAGTGTTTTGAAATCGGTCATTACTATACGTTATTTATACTATACTATACTAAGTCGTTATTTAGGGTTTTTTTGCGCACAAAAACTATTCTCGTCCCTTCATGGAGTTATTGTAGAACCACTGTAGTGAGATGGACTTTGTAACGACATCTTTAGTACCTTTTATGGGTCTTGAGAGTGTAAAGTGCATTGTGCCAATGGAGGCCTTTCTGAGCCATCGGATTTCAACTAAAATATCTTCATTTGTGTTCCGAAGATGAACAGAGGTCTTACGGGTGTCGAACGACACGAGGGTAAGTAATTAATGACATAATTTTCATTTTTGGGTGAACTAACCCTTTAATGACCAAAATTAACAGAGACACTTAAAAGGCAAATTGTGACATTTCGTTTATGCTAGACAAACAAAAGAACAAACAAAAGAAGAAAGGGAGGGAGGAAAACCCCTAGGGCATTACAAGTAAAGTCACTTTACCCTTCCTCATTCTCCTATGTGGCCAAACCACTCAAAAAGTCCTCAACCTCCAGAGAGGACTTGAAAATGTGCTGAGCCAAACCTTGCAATAACTTCAGCTGGGCAGGGTACATCAAAAAGGTCTGAAAGCCCATTTTCTGAGACTTGTTAGTTACCTCCATGGCGCCGGTTGATAGTGAAAGCATTATAGTCTGCTGCAAATCTGATGTCTTTCCCATCAACCTTGATTGGAGATTTCCTAGAAGCTCAGAGAATTGAATCACGATCAGTATTACATAGCGTCTTCGACTGTGCGAGGCCTGCCAGAGTTGTTGGGTGGGCCGATGCGATGAACTCTCATGATCTCCGATTTATAAAGGGAACCATACAGGTAAAGATCCCGAGATATATGCTATGAGGTTTGTGGCTTCCACGCCTTCTGGGAGATTCATAATACAAACATTATCCCTGCGGCTCCGGTCTTCCAAATCAGCCATCTTTTCCTCAAAGGTCGTCAATCTGGCGTCAGATTTGTCGTAATTTTTCCGACCCGACTACTCCGATCACGCAGTTCTCTCACCCCATTAGAGCAGCTGGAAAGCTCTGACTGAATATTGTCTAGTCTATCTTGCAAAGTTTTAAACTGCGCTTCAATAAACTGCTGCTATTTCTCCATTGCAGAGGCGATCATGGAGGCGAGCGACATCTTTCCCACCTCATATGCTTGATCACGCTGCGTTTGTTTGCCTTTGTTGTAGAGTATTCTTGATGATCATATGGGCTCCCAAATACTAGGTTCATGGGCAGTCAAAAAGTGAGTGTTAGATTGATGCACGTGACTCAAAGGGAAGCAGATCCCTATAATACGAATTAACCTTAAAAGGTGTCCACAAAGCAATTTATTTTGCTCCATGGGAATAAGGGGCAGATGAGAAGACCTTGGATTAGACTAATTAAAATTCCATTGGAATGGAGTAATTAATATTCATGAAGTGAGCAGTCACATGTTCGCAGTAGTAAGATGGATTTATTTCAGCGAGAATTTTATTTTACATTTTACCTTTCATTTTTTGGGAGTTATATTTACTATATGATTATCTATGTTTCAGTTTAAAATAGTATTTTTCCCAACATGTATGCTAAATAGATGTTTTCCAATTAGAATACATCACTTTTATTTAGCCTCTAATTGTGTTTTTGCCCTGTGCGTTCTTGAAATGACATTCACACATGCCACTGACCTTATTCCCAAACAGATGTTAGTTATTTATGACCGGTTCGCGAATCGATTCAACCGAATCATTAAAGGAACGAGTCGTTAGCGAGTGGCCTACTGAACTGGAAATGGAACCCGTGATTCAGCGCCCCCTGTCGGCCGACCGCAGATCGCATCTGCTCCACATTCTCTTTTGAAGCGAAGCTCCGCCTTTAACCATCGCAAATCTGTATATGTGAGAGATGAGCAGGACGTGTGCCTGATAAGTGAGGTCCAGAACCATCCCAGTCCAGCTTGAGTGTCGGTTCGATGATGGCCGCGGCTGTGGAGAGAGGAGGGGTCCGGGCCGCCTTCATGAACCCGGGTGTCGGTGCACCCGCTCCCGCACCCGCTGCCGCTGCGCCCGGAGGATCAGCGATGGCCGGAGCTGTGGGTTCGGGCTCGGGTGCGGCGGGTTCGGGTCCCATCATGCCTGTGCCCATGAATTTGTTTGCAACGTGGGAGATTGACCGTTCATCTCCGAGCTGTGTTCCGAGGTACATCAAATCGAATGCTATTGTTCATGCTTGTAAATAAATCTTCAGTGTTTATGCATTTGTCTAAATGCATGCTTTTCTGTTCATGCAACACGGACTTTAACTCACGCATGTTCTGCTTGAGGTCAAAACAAAACTCATGCATTCAGTGTTGTGATGCTGGTGAATTTATGAACACATGGAAACATACATATGTTCATTTTAAAGGACATTTATGCAGGCAAGTGTCTGAGTAGACACATAAATCATCAATAGTTGACCGGATTGATGTGCTTGTTTGGTAAAGCAGGTCACAACAAATCATATGCATGCGATGCTCTAACATTTGGAAACATGTTAGTTTATACATGCACATTCCTTTGTGTTTAGTTGGGTTTACACACAAACCCATTAGTTAACATGTTTTGGGTGCCATATAAACACAACCACTAAAGTTAAAGCATTGCACATCAAAGCCTGTGATTAACAACTACATAATCATTGTTTGATTTTTGTTTGACTGATTTCAAAATCAGTCTGCTGATATATGCTGTCAACATGCCGTTTTATCTCATTATAGTGCATTAATATCATGTAATAGCAACTTTGCATATATTTACTGAAAAATCTTCATGTTTTGGTTTGAAAATGAGGATGGATCATGTTTTTAAAAGCACATGTTAATTGCATGGAGGCTTTTTAAGTCTGGAGTGATCGGTGGTCTCAAAAGCCCTTTTGTGTTCATTACAGTCAAATCAATGCAAATTTTAGCTTGTTGTAATGACCAACGTCATTTGTTTGCAACAAACATGCACATTCTGCATGATTTTAAGAATGACATCCACATCAGGCGTTTTAACAGCTATAAATGCTGCGTTACATGATTGTTGAACTGACACAAAAGTGCGGCATGTTTTTGTGAAAGCAAATCCTTCCATATAATGTTGTTGAAAGATGAATAGTGAGGGAATTGATCAGCTCTACATGTATTTGCACTATATGTTCTCAGTAAGCACAATGTATAAGGTGTAATAAAATGACTTTTGATGTGCTCATCATCCTAATATTTACATTATTTAGTTATCAATACGTTATTCCATTTCCTCCGTTATTACTTTTTTTCTCACAATTGCGAGTCAATCTCAGAATTACGACATTTTCTCAGAATTGTGAGATATAGATTATATCTCGCAATTGCGAGTTTATATCTAACAATTCTCAGAAAAAAAGTCGGAATTGCGAGATGAAATTGACAGTTTATATCTCGCAATTCTGACTTTTTTTCTCAGTTTCTGAGAAAATAAATAACTTCCATAGATAACAAAATTAATAAATATAGCTGCAAGCAGCAATTGTCGGGGCCAAGCAAAATGGAAGCAAACAAGGAAACTAGCAGCAGACCAACATAAATACATTGAGTTGTATACAGCCAATTTTTTTGTTTAATTATAGCGCCACCAAATGGCGCAGTCCCACCACTTTTTTTGGGTGTCCTCAGAGTTCCCTCATAGCCTGGCTCCGCCCTCCTACGTACTTCCGCTCAATTGTAATTTTCCTTCAGTACTTCTCTGGGATTGCGGTATATTCTTAGATTTTCTCGGGTCAAATTTTAACCGGTCCAATCAGCGAACAGAGGGAGTTGATGTCGACGACGTTGATGTCGTCGCTAGTTTGAGATGATATACCTCACGACCAAACGTTAGTGATTGGTTATGGCAGATCCAATAGTTTTAGACTTCAACAGAGTACCCGCCTTCAAGGAAGTTTCTTCAAGGCCAGATTCTCTGTACAAATGAAATGTACGAGAGTCTTGTAGGACCAGGCTAGTGCCCCCATACATAAGCGTGTCAAATTTGGTGAAAATATCTCATTTTGTTTATGAGTTAAAGAGATTTGTATTTATGAGCATATAAAAAAATTAACTCACCCCTGACTTTGATTGCATTTTTTTGCCTCTTACTATCAAAATTTTGACATTTGGCTGTGACATATGCTTTTAGTCAACCCGCTATGATTCCGGTTTTCCTGTGGTAGTTTCATCTCGATCGGACTAACGGTTTCAAAGATATTCGCAAAAAGTTGTTTAAACGCTAAATCACAACATTGAACAAACCATAAAGGTGAAACCTAGCATGTTTGGTATCGTTGGACTCGACAAGGATTCAGAAATCTGATGTGACTCCCATTAAAGTCATTGCTGATGACCAATACGGAGTTTTGGTACAATACGCTAATGTGTTCATTGAATACAACATTTTACTACAAAATTCAAAATGGCTAATGGCCAATATCGAAAATGTAGGTATCATCATCCGTATCCGAAGAGACAGATTTTGGATTTTTGAGCAAACCATTAAAAAAGTTATAAGCAAAAAAGAAAAAATGTCATATCTTTTGACCAGTAGGTGGCGCTGTGTTGAAATGCTGCATGTAGCCTCAGGTCATGCTTGGGATGACAACCAAGTTTGGTCTGAAAAGTGTTGCGGAGATACAGCCTCTTTAATTGCTAAGAAAATAGAAACAAATGTGACGTGTCACGCTGGAACTTTTGTGAACGCTACTTTTTACATTTTGAATATGTCAACATGAATTAATACTTTAGGTTATACCATTTTTTTTTTACAGTATTTTTATAATAGGATAAAGTATATGGTACTCAATTTGTATGATCATGGTCAGGTTGCATGCTGATTTATGGAAGTGAATGCCAGATTGGATTTTGTATTAATCAAGCATTTCAAAGCATTGGTTTGCTGTTTTAAAGGGCAAGGTGTTTTCTACATCTGTCAGATCCAGTCTTAACACAATAAGTGCAAGATAAAACAAACAGCATTGTTCATACTTTGGGAATCTAAAACATCCGATTCGCTAAATATGCCAGTTTACACATATCAATTCTGGTCATTGTGGATGCTGATTTGTCAATACAGTGTTTCAGTCCTTAATTAAGTGAATTTGTTTAATAAAGTAATGTCTGTACCTGTCATTTTGCCAGAAAACATCCCTTGGCTGTGACTATTTTTGCAGTGTATCACAAATGTTTTGTTAAATATGTAGCAGGTGTGGATGTGTTCCACCTTTCTGTTGTTGTTTTGGTGATGGGCTTTAGTACAGCGAGTTACTGTCTTGCGGATAGTAAACCTGGTCGCACATTAAGCTCCACCGAGAGCGGCAAGAGCTTGTGGGACTGGATTAATCAGCTTGGCCCAGATGTGTCTCGGTGGCTTTGGTAATAAGAGCAGGACTGCATCTCACGTTGAGACTCGGGGGTGTCCCTCAAGTATCTGGACTTCAGTGGTTCACGACTCAAGAGTCATCTCAAAGAAAGGGCAAATGTGAATTTCACTGAAATGCCAAAGCTTTATCTGTTCTGCTTCACACAGCACGGTTGGATGTCCGGTGGAACTATAGCTTCAGAATGCTTCCTTGTTTGTTTTTCCATTTACCCAGTTCCACTAATGGATAAGACTGCACTCTAGCTGGATATACAGCACCATGACCCAAAAATGACGTGACGCAAACATATCCACATGGCTATGATCAGATTCTTTCTGCTGTTTTCTCACCGCTGTTGTTTTTATGATGTTATTGAGAGGATGCGCGTAGTGTTAATAATATTAATATTATTTTCCTCAACAATTTCTTCACTGACGAAAACGAGATGAAAACTAAATACAAACCAGTTATCAATGACATAAACTATGATGAACATTTTCGTCAACTAATAAAAATGAGAGGAAAATGTTAGGGAGGGCTGAGCTCTCTTTAACGTCTTTTAGCCCTTGAATGGACAAATACACAAAATGATGTCAAAATGTCCAGTATTCACCCTAACACAGTCGGTTTTGTCTTGAGTGAACAGTTGTGAGAATATGGGATGTGTATCAGTGTATTGGATCCATGCATTCTGTCTTAAAGTGACAGCAGCCTAATAAAACTGCTGCTGTATGTCATTATTGTTAATCAAACAACAAAAAACAATGGGAAAATCACTCATTGCTCTTGACTGAAAAACTTGAATAGCTTTAAGAAGGATTAATGTATACAAATAAATATGTCTGCTTGAAAGAATGTTGAATGCAAGTTGTTATAAAGAGTGCATATATCAATAATTAAAAAGAAGAGCATGTTCTTGTCTCTTTATGAGAAGTGGTTTTATATAATTTTAAGATAAATAAAGACGTTATATGTCAATAGGTTATATAACAGGTTAATAGATGCTTTCTCCAGGAGTATATAATGAGTGTGGACATTTTAGAGAAATGCTTAATTAATGCATTACAATTTAACTAAACCCATTAGATTTTAGTCGACTAAAACTAGACTAAACTAAAACCATTCTGATGACTAAAACTAAATGGTATTGAGTTTTTGGGATGCACCGATATGAAAATTTTGACCAATACCGATAACCGATAATTCTTTATATTTAAAAGCCGATAACCGAAATATTAGCTGATACATCTAAAACCAAATTTTTATATAATTTTTGAGAGCCTGATTACAAGAACAAAAGTCTCACCATTAAAAGCCATGTCCCAAGCACACAATTATGATGTTCTTATTATAATTTTAAATAGCTTATATGACAGATTGCACTGCACATGTTGCACTTTTACATCTTCCTTTTTAAAGTGATTCCAATCATATTTCAATCTGTTCAAAGTTCAGACCCACCATGGTGAACAGTGCGCATCTTAAAGGGATAGTTCACCCAAAAATGAAAATTAGCCCATGATTTACTCACCCTCAAGTCATCCTAGGTGTATATGACATTCTTCTTTCAGACGAATAAAATCGGAGTTATATTAAAGTTTTAAATATTTATATTTTTCTTACACAAACGCGCCACTTCGCTTCAGAAGGCCTTTATTAACCCCCCAGAGCCGTGTGGAGCACTTTTATGATGAATAGATGCACTTTTATGGACTTCATAAACGAGGCAAGAATTCACTGCCATTATAAAGCTTGGATTAGCCAGGACTTTTTTTAATATAACTCCGATTTTATTCGTCTGAAAGAAGAATGTCATATACACCTAGGATGACTTGAGGGTGAGTAAATCATGGGCTAATTTTAATATTTGGGTGAACTAACCCTTTAAGTGTCTCAGCTTCTTATCGAGCTGATAATGATAACATTAATAATGAACACATATCGGCCGATACCGATATGATGGCCAATATATAGTGCATCACTATCTAGTTTTTTCGGGGCCAAACTCTAATCCTATAGTACGTACATGAAGTTGAATAGTATTACTCAGGACGTATTTGTATAATTACACTGTAACGTCACCTTATATAAAGTGTAACTGCCGTGTACATAAAGTGTAATTTTTCTGTTATAGGTTGATAATAAATAATACATTCAATAATATTTGGTCTAAATAAATACAAAATAAAAAATAAAAAGTGAATATAGGCATTACAACATTATATTGCACACAATATAATATATATTCATTGTGAGGTTTGCTAAATATTACACTGGACTCATTTAAATTAAATGTGCCCAATGTATCCAATATTGGGCAATTCTTTGCACACAACATTAAACATAAACCGCGACCAGTGAATTACTTTTTAACAATTTTTTAAATTTTAGTTAAATTGTGTATATATTGTACTAATTGTTTTGTACTTTCTGCATTTCTGTATTGTATTGTGTCCAAGACTAATTCTTTCGGGACAATAAAAGTGTGTTCTATTTGGTAGACACTTTTATCCAAAGCGACTTACATTAAAGGTAACATTTAACAGTTTTCGCTTTCCCTGGGAATCGAACCCATGACCGTGGTGTTGTTAACTCCATGTTACACTGCTTGAGCTACAGGTAGGTTAGTTTAGTTCAATTGTGAACAGTTTCGTATCAATAACTGAATGTAATAGTACAACATGGCCACAATTTACATAGTAGAAGGGAAGTTATTAGTAAGTCATGGGAAGTAATTAATTGTATGTCTAATCATTTCCTATTGTTTAATTATATAATGTTTCAGGTTAATTTGAATTAGGAATTGCTGGTTAACCTAGGATGTTTTTTCTTGAAATTGTGTGACTATTTCTCATTTAGGGTAATGAACATGCCTGCAAAGGTTTGACA
This sequence comes from Romanogobio albipinnatus, assembly GCA_023566225.1. NCBI lineage: Eukaryota > Metazoa > Chordata > Actinopteri > Cypriniformes > Gobionidae > Romanogobio > Romanogobio albipinnatus. The sequence goes on along the minus strand of CM042263.1, from coordinate 25,524,032 downwards.
CTTTGGTGTTGTGGAATGTGTGTATGACATTTCTATTACGATTGGGATGTCATGGTTAAAGACTCCAGACATATTTTATTATGTCAGTTTGTCAAGTATAATTTGTCAAGTTTATGCATTTGGCAGACGCTTTTTTATTCGGAAAAAATCACACTGCGTTGAAGGAATTGATTGTTATCAGTTCACGCATATGAATTTTGGCTTTGCTAATGCCATGCCCTACTGATACAAGGGTTAATGAAGAAGTAAGTAATTTAGATAAGCCAAACTCTGAAACCTGTGTGGTCAGAGCCACTTCAATTACAATTTGACATTAAGATTGCAGTGCATTGTTTTTAATCGTGCCTTGCATCATAATGTTTAGCGTTTCGTGAGGTAGCTGCCGTTATCCAGTGCTAGACTATATAGCTGGTATACAAATGAATTTATAGATTGCTCCCCTCCTTCCTCATGTCCCTGCGAAGAAGAATGAATGTAAAGTCATCCAGGCATAGATCAGGCCGCAGTAATTAAACATGCGGCTCCAATCCGTTTACGCAGCCAGTAGCATGTCAATTATTCATGCTCGTTCATTGGGCCTTAATTGGTGTGGGACTCCGTGTAGGGTCATTATTTCTGACGAAACGCCAGCTGATGTCGGCAGGGTACATGATGTTGTCCTTTCCCAGAGATCCATGTGGTGGAAATACATGCATCATTGTACCTCTTGAAAGACATTGGTTTCCGTTGCTCGAGAGTCCCTCAGGAAATGAGCTGCACCGCTCCGACCTCCTTTTCTGTTTTAAACCACTGATGCACACTCACACTTCGAGGCATCAGTAAATGTCTGCAAAAATGACTTGGGGTTTATTTTGTGCTTACAATATAAGTCAATAGGGTCCAATGTTTTTGAAATATTAAAATATGTGACTTTGCGTTCTGCAGAAGAGGGTTTGGAACATGAGGGTAAATGATGACAGAATTTGGTTGAATTATGCTAAAAAAAAATGAATTATCAATTTTTTGGTTTGTTTGTATAGTCAGTAAATTTTATGACAATTCTTTCCTTGATTCTTTTGATTAACTTACCAGTAAATAATAACTGTAACTCCTCCCATTCATTTTTCAATGTTTTATTTAAACATTCATCATAAAATACTTACTTTACAAATAAAACATTCCCAACATTAGTGCCAAGAATTAAAATGCATTTATCAGAAATACAAATGTCCATTAGTCCATCATTTATTCTGCCCAACAATGGGTGCTGATTATAATGCTACATTATTTATTTAATATTTCAGGTACATGTAATGTTTCTAAAGGCAAAAAAAAAATCTTTCTCAACTAATACTGTAATTTATACATAGAGCCCTCTCATTTGGTACATTAGCATAAATTCAAAGGTTAAAATTACCAACTAAATTAAAATGTCCCGATTATTTACTCACCCCAAGGCCATCCAAGTTGTATATGACTTTCTTTCCTCAGCTGAAAAGAAATTAAGGTTTTGGAGGAAAACATTCCTGGATTTTTATCCATCTAATGCAAGTGAATGGTGCTCAATGTAGACCATATTTGATGGGCCAAAATCCATAATCCATATTTAGGCAGCTTTAAAGAGCTCCACACGACGCCAGCCAAAAGTCAACTTAAAACTCAGCTCTTCCGTGAGCACTTAACCTCATATAAAAAAAAATAATAATAATTAAAAAAAAAAAACACTTTCCTTTCCTCTTTCTTCTTTCCTCCCTACTCTAGCCTGTGCTACACTGAGCAATGTACACGGTCTCAGGATTTCAGGCTCTAATTGCGCTTCTCGACTCTTCATGACCAATCGCTTCATGTACCCCCAAGTTGTAAGTCGCTTTGGATAAAAGCGTCTGCTAAATGCATAAATGTAAATGTAAATTAAATTTTTTGGGTGAACTATTCCTTTAAATAGCACATAATAACTTGACAGATTTATTCAAACATACATAAATAGTGTGTACACAACCACCCTATAATAGTAAAAATCTACCCACTTTTTTAATCCCCATAAATCATAAGCAGTGTCTCAGAACAAGCTGTTTGCAGATTCTAGCAGTGTGACATCCCATATGCTTAGGCCCCACCCACAAATGCTGACTGACTCTGCCCTATTAGCTTAGCTCCTCCCCTCAGTGAGCTGTACACAGTCCGCCATGTTTATCCCCTCGCCAGAGCATTTAACTGCAGCATTCAAGTAAGAAATGTGTTCTTATTAAATCTACTATAGTTATTTATTCAAGAGCAGTGAGTGATTTTCAGTTTTTCTGTTGTTGTTTGGTTCATATTAGCAGCATATACAGCAGTAAGTACTGTTTATTACACTGCTGTCACTTTAATACACAGATCTAATATACACGTGATTTCTTTCCCTGCTGTTTACGTTCACAGACATAACTGACTGTGTTTATGTGAACTGTGTTTTTGACATAACCTTGTGTGTATTTGATAGTTTAAGCGCAATAAGACGTGAAAGAGAACTCAGTTTAATACTTACGGGATGCCCCATCTGACATCCAGTTTTCTGTGCGCATGCTTCGGGTGTGTGCAGAAAACCATATCAGAAGTTTAGACTGATATGGCTTTAAAACGCATACAGATCATAAACTTTCATGATGATGAAGAACTGCAATGTCACGTGAGTGTGAGCGCGATAGAGATGATATTTAAAACCAAACAGATGCTTTAGTTTTTGGCAGAGTATTGGAGGCATGAGCTGTAAAGGCTCCGCCCCCTCTTCTGGATAAGACAGAGCAGCAGCTCATTTGCATTTAAAGATGCATGCACGAAAACAGCATGTTTTTCCTTCCACTCAAAATGGGCATTTAACCGCATGGTATAATAAATTATCTGTGGGATATTTTGAGCTGAAACTTCACAGACACATTCTGGACTTAAATTTTGGACTTCTGGACACAAACCTGACTTAAATCTTGTAAAAGGGGCATAATAGGTCTATTGCTGTTTCTTTGTAATTATTTGTGAAATTTACTAGCAATTTCTTTGTGAACATTTTTCAAAGTAAATCCTACACTATTTTTTTCAGTGTATATGCCCTGCCATATTACAGCAGAATAACACACTTTTCTATAATTGGACATGCATTTTGCCAAACACAAGTTACTTTACTTTAACAAAAAAACAGACTTCTTTATAGGATTTTTTGTCAACTCTGTTACTGTCAATTATGTTACATACTCTCAAAAGTGTTACTCTACTTTGGTAACAGAGTTTGACGGTAACAGAATTGACATTTTTAAACTTTTTAACCAAAAACTCCACTTGAGCTTTTGATATATAAAAAGTCATGGTAATATAAGAATATTGTGTAAGTTTCAGAGGTGAAAACTTCCTTGTTAGTCAAAGAAAAGCTTTTATTGACACCAGGCCCAGCAAACGATCGATTTCAGAATATGCCTCACTAGGGCTGTGTATTGCCAAGAATCTGGCGATACAATACCTATCACGATACAGGGGTTACAATACTATTACATGTATGCCCTTTCTGCCGTGTTCATTGTGTTTTTAGTTCAGTCCCTGTGACCTAGTTTCTCCCCAGTCTGTATAATTAATTATATCACCTGTGTCCTGTTAATCACCTCGTTAGCCCTGTGTATTTAGTTCTCAGTGTTTCTTCAGTGTTTGTCCGTCGACGTTTCTGTGTACTGGTGAGTGTTTCCTGTGAGTATTATTGAGTAAACTTCCTGTTCCAAGTTTGTTACAAATACGATATATTATTATATGTTGCGATATTGTAAGAAAGGCAATATATTGCGATATTTCTAATTTAAAAGAATAAAGAACACAGACTGTAAAATTGCTTTCATAAAAACCTATTAATTGGTTAACTGTAAAAAACAAAAACAAAAAAAACCTTACCATGTATGGTGAAAACCTGTATATGGTTTAGCATCACATCACATCATATGCATATGTTTTACTGTAAAATGTTGATAAATCATGGCAACTCGTGGAATAGTTTAAGCATGTTGAATATGGCAATGGCAGGAGCGACACAACTTATGCTGGTCATAAGTAGGGCTGGGCGATAAAACGATAACGATAATTATCGCTAAATAATTTTCCTCGATAAAACGATAACAACAGTTCGATAAATGCTCGATATAATGCTTACGCGCTATGCGTAATGATGCGCATGCATTTTGCAGACCGTGCTTCTGGGTGCCGCATGAGGTGTTGTTGAAAGTCACAGTGGATGACAGGCTTGAAAGATTAGAGTTCAGTGGAGCAAGAAAAATGAGCGATAGTGAAGAAAATTCAGCGCTCACGACCAGAGCGACGTGCACTGCTTATCATAGGTCCACCACACGGTAATATAATTATTAAATTATGTTGCTTCCTCAAAGTTTTTCCATATAGCATTGAGCCCAACACAGTGCTAACTCTACATTAGCCTAATATCAGTTCACGCGTAGGCTTATCGCCTCGTTAGTTGTGGGGGACTTACAACAAGCTAACATTACCAAACTATAATCACTAAACATCGGACTTGTGGAAAAATACAGTGGTATCATATTTTTTTGTCTTTGGTGATTTATTAATAACACATCGCCTGTATTAAAAGAGAAATAAAATAATTTCATCCAATGTTTAAAGTGAATAAAATAGACTTGACAGCACTGTAACTTAACTGAGAGACTGGATAGTTGCAACTAAGTGCAAACAAAACTCACGTAGGCGATCTGATGTTTCGCATGGGGTTTTATTGTCAGCGTCGTTCCCACGCACACATGCGACGCTTGCCCACAGCTCGCGCTCCATCTACGGACTGCCCACAGCCCACTCATCAGCGAGTGCATTCCACCTTAAAGGAGCAGTACCTATTTCTACTCGTTACAAGCACTTACTGGAACTTTGTACTCTCGTTTGTGTGTGTGTGTGTGTGTGTGTGTGTGTGGGTATATTATAGAGTGTAGAGTAAAAAAATGCTGACCACATTTAAGATTTTTCTTTTATGTATTAATTTTATTTATATTGTCAATGTCATTTATTTATAAGGTTTGGCATGCTGACCAGAAATATATATATTTTTATTCTATTTTTGTTTATTGACAAACATTATCTTTAAAGCACTTTAACTTTTCATTTGCAGTCAGCAGAGCCAAATGTTATATCACTACAGTTCTAGATTTTACGATAGATATTTATTTTATATATTCTATTTCATGGGTGTCGGAAGCAAAAGAAATGTGGGTGAGTCCTCTCTCAGAAAAAAAAAATTACTGGAGCCTAGATGCCATTTACATTAAGTACTGTGCAAATATACGGCTTCGTTTGCTAAACGTCTTGTTGGGAAAGACAAAATTATGGAAATCGCAACATTACTGAGAGTGGCAATAGTGTAGTGGTAAGACGCATGGCATCAAGTTTTGATGCAAATATGCCCACGGTTCGAATCCGCCTTTTGCCGAACTCACTCCATTTTCCCATCACATATCAGGTCGGAAAGGCATTTATTTAAAAAAAAAAAAAATGAAGAAAATATAATAAAAGTGTAAATAAAGCATCTAACATGTGTTTAATAATAAGTGTTTATCGGTAAGGGGTAAGTAAACAGACGTGCTGAATTAGATACGGTAAAAGTGAGTGGGTCCAATATCATTGATCGTAAAAAGTGGGTGGGTCTTGTCCCACCCACATACAATGGTTCCGACGCCCATGTTCTATTTATATTAGTAATATTCTACTCTACCTCAGTTTTTAAAATTGTTCACCTGTTTGGGAAGTGTTTGTCATGTTTTGACAATAAAGTATAGTTAACCTACTATTAATTGTCTGTTTTCTACATCTTTCACTCAGGAGCAAAAAGATGTCTTTAAACTGTAAAGAAATAAAGATTTGACATTTATCGTGATAATTATCGATATCGACTGATATGGAAAATTATATTGTGAATTTTTTTTTTTTTTTTTTGGGCCATATCGCCCAGCCCTAGTCATAAGTCCCGTTTCCACCGAAATTACCCTGAACAATATGTACCAGGAACTTTTTTTACAGGAACCTTTTTTCCCCCAGACCTGCTACTGTCTGCGTTTCCACTGCGGTCTAAAGTACCGTGAAGATTAGGCAAATTAGTCCAGAGATGTGGGACGGCGCGCGACTGCTCCTCCCAGTCACCGAAGGACAGTAATCATTTTTGTGCGACACTGTCTGCAACAATAACAAGTATGGAGGAGTTGCAAGCAGCGCTGCTTTGGCTAGTTATGTATTGGTTTACTAAAGATGTAATTAACAAAACTGCGGAGAAGAGACGAGCACTGAAACTAAAGCGTATTCTGAAAGCTCGTAAAGCTAGATTTAAAATAAGACAGCGTATGTTATTATCAGCTATCACGGACATTGACTGTGATATTGCTGAGACAACTCGTGCCATCGGACAGAAAGGGCAAGACTGATATTTACTGAATGCAGAACGAACCTCGCAAGATTTTTAAAATTGCCGGTTGAAATAAAATGCTGCTTGAGCTCAACCAATCTGCATGTTCATCGCCCAAGTCCCACCTCCGAAAGTTCCCGAACTTTGAAAAAGTACTACCTCGCGAGCAGGGCCGTTTGGAGGGGGAAATATTTACTAATAGTTAATGTTTAATATAAATAAAACTTAATTTAGACCCTGGTTCCTGCGGTCGAAACACACTGAGTACCACCCTAAAGTTCCTAGTTCCTGGGGAGAGTTCCTGCAGTGGAAGCTTATAGTGTTCTGAAAGTTTTAGTGCATTTCTGTGTGGTTACTAGGTAGTTTCTGGGGTATTATTGGTGACATCAACTTGGTTTCGACGGTGTTCTGGGTGGTTGTTAAGCCATTGCTGTTGCTAGGGTGATCATGGTAATTATGGGAGACCTGGATGATGGCAGCACTTTCATTTGTAGCATAAAATGTGTAGATAAATAGTGCAAAATGTGAAAACGAACAGTCCCCATTCCTGTGGTTACTTACTGAGCGTATCAGAAAGAGACATGATGCATGTTTGGGGGCAGCAAGTGTGTGTGCATTTGTAGGGTCTCGTGTTTTCATGTTTGCATGCATGAAGCTGCAGAGATTGTGGCTCTTGTGGTATGAATTGTATGCATTCTCTTCCTCCTTTTGTTCTTCCTGTATGTGTGTGCATGAAGGCATAGTAGGTTTATACTCTACCGTTCAAAAGTTTGGTGTCAAAATGAATACTTTAACTCAGTAAGGATGCATTAAATTGATCAAAAGTGACAGTAAGGACATTTGCACATTCAAGTGCAAGTACAAGTGCACATTCAATACAGTTAAGTGCTCAAGGGCGACCAAGTTCCCAAACCCAGTTACCAGGATTTTCTTCAGCAGGGAAGACATTTCCTTCAGGAAGAAATGACGACTACATTCATCTCTCCCACCTTCTTTCCTTTCATCTCGTTCTCTCTCTTCCTCTATCAGAATCACTCAGGAAGGATAGCACAGGTTTCTCTCTCTGACTCTACTCCTCCGCAAATGGAAAATTACCAAGGGCAGCACTGAGATTCGAGGCGACCAATTAGCAGTGCAGCGAGAGTGATGGTCCCGAACTGCCATCATTTTCTGGAAAGTTACAGATCACTTACATGCGGTGTGAAGAAACCCTTTCTGCTCCTGCATGGATCAACCTGCTGTACTACTATCCATTTTGTAATTAGCGTTGACTAAGTACGAGGAACAAAATTGATGCTTGCCTTAGCAAACGCCTCTAAAAATACACAATATTATAAAGATTGATATTCTTACACTAAATACATAATTCCTGTTCAAATATAGTTATTGGGAAGACATTGTGTGTGTGTGTGTGTGTGTGTGTGTGTGTGTGTGTGTGTGTGTGTGTGTGTGTGTGTGTGTGTGTGTGTGTGTGTGTGTGTGTGTGTGTGTGTGTGTGTGTGTGTGTGTGTGTGTGTGTGTGTGTGTGTGTGTGTGTGTGTGTGTGTGTGTGTGTGTGGAATTCCAGAGGCATTTCATTTTCTGTAAGAAGTGTTTCCTCTTCAGGAAAGAGCTCCGCGCTGCCACTTCCTGTGACTGTTCAATCCATCCCAGCCTTTTATTTAGTTAATGTATTTATTTATTAATACACAATAATTAGGTCAGTGGTGTAAATGTGTGAGATTTAGCACATTACTCTTATTCAAGAACAACACGTCTGAACAATAAAAAACAAGAATGCAAACCCCCGCTGCAACACCCCACACCTTGCTAAGGGGTTTTTGTCACAAATAGAATACAGTTAAATCTGGCTAAAAATAATGAAGGCACATTTTCCACACTGTCAAAAATGTGGAATCATTAATTTTTGCAAGGTTTTTGAAAGATGTCTCTTCTTCTCACTAAGATTTATTTGATCAAATATACAGTAAAAACAATACTGTGAAACATTATTTCTTATAATGTTTGTGTTTAATGTAGGGGTGGCACGGTTCACAAAACCCACGGTTCGTATCACGGTTTTAGGGTCACGGTTTTCGGTTCTGTACGGTTCTTGTTGTTGTTTTTTTTTATTTACTTCAGCATATGATATATAGCTTAATCATCCACAATTCTGTTTATAGTAATAACCGTCTCTCTATTTATACATATTTATATATATATATTCAGTACATTTCCATGTCCTGCACTTACGCAACCACTGTATATCCTGCACTTGCTGCTATTGCACTTCTGGTTAGACCTAAATTGCATTTTGTTGCCTTGTACTCGTACTTGTGTAATGACAATAAAGTTGAATCTAATCTAATCTAATTAGGATACAGTATTAAAAATTGTTATATCAAGTTGTTTCCTAAATGGCTGTCTACAGACTCCGACACATTGGCGTAACATTTTTCATGTTAATCATATCAATTTTGATCAGAACAATGCACTGTGGCTTTAATTCAGCTAACCTGATTAACACATTTCACTATGATGTGTCCCGTGTGTTTCACAATCACCATATGACATCCAGCGCTGTGAAAAAATAACATAAAATACACGAAAACACAACACTGCCAGAAGTTTTTGCCCAAACTTCAAAGGCATGTTTAAATTATTAAAACTAGTAGCATATCTTAACTTTTAAATGTTACATTTATCATGTGAATTACTTATATACAACATATGAATGTGTGTATTAGACAGAGGGGAACACGGTCTTGCAGCAGATATATATATATGTTGCCCATCATAAATCAAAGCACGAGACAGACAGGGGTCGGAGGAGAACACCGGAAAATGTGACAGAATGGACTATATTTGCCTGTATTTGCAATACACAAGCCGTGGTTCAGCTGCGCGACTCGCGAGACAAACCTGCCAGTGTAACCAACCTGTCTCAACGGGTACGCTCGGCGCGGCACCTGCTCTCGCACTGCATCTGCCCTGCTATACGATGCTAGCACATCCTCCAACTCCGGGCAGCCTTCCTTAACTCTCCCACTTGCATTTCTACATGTGACGTGACCTGCAGCACTCCACTTTTACTTTACTGTATGTCCACACACACCTCTTATTTCGCACGAAAAGGACATCCACTGTCTGAGGTAACATACGGGCACGAGGATACATTGCGCATGCGCGAACCGTGCGACGCACACACACCGAACCGAGACAAGCGAACCGAACGTGCCACCCCTAGTTTAATGTGTTAATGTTTATTATGTCTTATAACATTATTTAACATGATTTCTTTTGTAATATATAGTAAAATTTAAGTAGAATTTTCAGCATCATTACTCCAGTCCTTCAGATCATGTGACACTAGTTAGTCTCCATGGTTGTTAATTTAGCACCACACCTGTTCTGTTTTCCCTTAATTGCTCCCTTGTATATACAAGCCTTCAGGTTGTTCAGTTCTTGGTCTGTTTGTGTTTATTGTTACGTGGTTGTGATTTATGTTTTCTCCCTGTGTTCATTGTTGGATTAACAATTCAAGACTGTTCTGTAATATTTCTTGTCATCGCGCTTCATTACAGCCACTCACACGTGACAGAATACTGGACCAAAGAAAGTGAAAATATGGCCTTGCCAGCCATCTAGCTGCTCTGTCTGGAGCAGGAGCAGAAATCCCTCAAGGACCACATCAGAGGGTTTTTACAACTGGCATTCCTAACGAACTTACCAGATCACTCCAGAATTATGCATTTAGTGTAGGACTATCAAAAATCTTTACAATATTGTGTATTTTTAGAGGTGTTCGCTAAGGCAAGCATCAATACTGCTCCTCGTACTTCAAAGTTAATCAATGCTAATTATAAAATGGATCGTAGTACAGCAGGTTGATCCATACAGGGGCAGAGCCCAGCCAGCCATTTCTCACGCCTCTTACGGACAAGACTCCAGAGCCCACCGCAGACCGAGAGCCTGAGCCTGTTGTGATGAACAAGCCAGTAAAGAGGTCTGAGACAATCATCATCCTCTATCCTAAGCCAATGGATAAGTCTGACCAGGTGTGCGAACCGACTACATCAGCCATGCCCGTGGGGCTGCTTGTGGAGTTCATGGTGGTGGAAGAACGCAATGTTGAGGGTGAGCCTCTGCAGCTGGCCTCTGCTAATTTTTATGAGGATTTGAAGTGGATATTTCCCTGAAACTCTCATTTCTGCTGGTGCTGGCCAGCTTCAAGTCTCCTGTGTCTCTGCTGGTCCCACCCAGCTTCAAGTCTCCTGTGTCTCCAGAGATCCTACACAGCCTCCCTCTCCTGTCTCTTCTTCCAAAGCCAGACAATCTTTCGACCCCGCCTCCACTGGTTCCCTTCAGCTCCTTGTGTCCTCCTTTGTTTGCTCCATTTCCACTATGCTGCATGGATATGCCTTGGATCTTCCAGTCACCAGCTCTACCTTAGCAAGAGGATCCCCTGGCTCCACCTGAGACCATCGTCCTTACGGCGGCACCTTGGCTCATCCCTCCCTGGCTCCACCTGGGACCATTGTCCTTACGGCTTCACCGGGCTTCTTCATCCTTCCGGCTCTGCCTTGGTTCTGCCTTGGTCTGCCTTGCCACTCTCCCGGGCCTTCAGCTGCACTTTGCCCCTCCACCCATTCTGCTCCGTTGGGCTCTGCCTTCCCTCTGGCTTCGCCTTTGTCCTCAGTCCCGCCGGTTCTGCCTCAGTCCTCTGGTACCCTGGCTCCACTTTGGATGCTCGTTGCCCCTGTCTCATGATTCTTCATGTCACTTGGACTCCATCAGCTTTTTCTCCATCTGCTATCCCCCCGGGTACGCCTGCCAAGTCTCCACCATGGCTCCCCCCTCCATCGACTCCACCGTGGGTCTTCGTCCTGGCTGTACTCTGGGTTCTCGCCTGGCTACTCCTGCTATCCTCTCCTCCCCTCCCACCATCATCGCCACCCTAGTTTCTCCCGCCGTCACCTTCTCCTGTTTCCTGCACTTCACCTGCTCCAAATCCTCCTCCAGAGCCACCACCCTCCCTTCTCAGTTGGACTATTACAAAGCAACCCCTAGACATCCACTTGGGATAGCGTGATAGAAAAAAAGATGGCTCTTCCCACAACAGCACTGTCGTGCAAGGTGTAATTTATTTACAGCACCGAAGATGTATACAAAAGTCCACAGGTGATGGTGTGAAGATATACAGTATATATTAGGGCTGCAACAACTAGTCGATAAAATCGAAGATAATTGATAATGAAAATCATTGACAATGATTCTCATTATCGATTAGTCGACTGGCTTCCACCAGTCGAGCAAAGTAATAATGCATTTCTATGGACAAAATGCATCTAATAATAGTGGAGGAAACAGAGTGAGCTGTTGCAGGAAAGGTACATGATCCAAGCAGCCAAAAATATGAGAATTCTTTATTTTAAGCTTCAAGCTAATGCATTAGCGTTTAACGTACCCTGCCATGCGGTTTGACAGATGCGTGTGCGTCCTAAGCGCAAAATTTTCATTTTACAGGTTATATCCTCATCAGTAAATGCTACTAATTCACGCAAGTATTTCCATTTTGCATGAAAGTGCGTCCTAACAGTCTGCATTTAAAGCTTCAAACTTCACTGAACAAGCGCCGGTGTGCGCATGCCCGTCAAACAGACAGAACGCAGTCGAGAGGGAGACCATTGATATTCAGTGCATTCTTTTAGCTGAAATATCTGGACGCTAAATTTAGTTCTAAAAGTCAAGTATTTTATGAGAGTTGTAACTGTAAAGGGATAACAGTGTGTAATGTAAATGTAGGATGATTCTACAGGATAAAGAAATTACAGTAATAGGACACTGTGTCCATCCATAGAGTGTGTGTGTTCTTGCAGAACATTCCACTTATCTGCTAACACTGATTTAGTTTTTTTGTGTTTTTGTTTTTCTTTAGCATCATTTTAATGTAGAGATTTAAACTGTCCTTTTACTTAGTAACTGTTTTGCGCATAATGTATAGCACAAACATACCCTTACAAAAATTAACCGTATAGTTAAACTATGGATTTGAAGCAAAACCATGGTTAACTCTGTTATTTATTTAATATTATTATTATTATTATTGTTTGTTTTGTTCGTTGTAAAACCATGGTTAATTTATGTAATGGTAGATATATTCACTATGTATGTTTTCATAGCACTCAGCTGACACGTTTGTTTGAAGGACAGCATTTGGCAGTATAGTGTGTTTTGTCAATAAAAAAAGGGCTTTTATCCAATTAATCGAAAAAATAATCGGCCAACTAATCGGTTATCAAAATAATTGTTAGTTGCAGCCCAAATATATATACAGTGTGTAAACAAAATGTGTCAAAGAAACAAATGAGGACAAAAATGTGTATAATGACATGGGTATTACACTGGTATTACAACGTAAACGTGGTTTATGAAGACATTTCCTGAGTCTTCGTAATTAAAATGGCTTAAAAAAACTGATGTTTTATTAAAACATGTAAATAATAGGGTAAGTGTAAGGGGATAGAACATACAGTTAGTACAGTATAAAAACCACCATTGCGTCTGTGGCGAGTCCCCACAAAGATAGTGAACCAGTGTGTTGAAGCATTTTATCTGCACGCAACCGAGATCAAGACAGAGCAATGCTTCAAATACCGTCAGACAGACACATGAGATGAGTCAACACCATCTGTCTCACAATATACAATTTTATGTGTGTGGGAGAGAAAGAAAGAGCCATATACACACGTACAGTCATTCAGCATCTCGGACTAAAGAGCAATTCAGCTATAATGAAAGAGAAATCATTTGGTATTTTGTGTCATCAGGGGCTGGGATAAACACACGCAGATTAGAGTATGTTAGAGCGGACATTCTACCCTTGCCATTGTTCTGAGCAAGTGGGGTGTAAGTGATGTGCATTAAACACATGCACACACAATGCAGTTGATCAATAAGAGATTAACAGGACTGTTTTCTCTGCATGTTGTCCCCCTTGTTCATTCCAGTATGTTGTTATTGTTGACCATTATGAATATATATATTTAAAAAAATAGCATGACAGGGCTGTCATTTGCATCTGCAGTGTGTTGCAGCGAGTTTAACTGCATCATGTTTTGTACATTTGTACATGTAGTATTTGTGGAAAGAAGTCCATTTCAACCAAGAATCACAGACATGAATCCAACTTTCAACTCTAAATGTGCAGTCACATCAGGCAAAAATTGTCTATTGTCAATACTAGTATAGCGTTGTATGAAGCACAATCACTTTCACACCAAGCAGCTTTCTGTTGGTAAACATGAAAAAATCCATGAGACCAAATTTAACCCATTGCAAAATCTGTGTAGAGAAATCGGTCTCATTTTCGCAAAAATGAATTGACTGGATTTCGGCCTTAAATTCCTCAAAAACAACAGTAAACTCCACTCCTACTCATACAGTGGGGCAAAAGGGTATTTAGTCAGCCACCAACTGTGCAAGTTCTCCAATTTAAAAAGATGAGAGAGGCCTGTAATTCTCATCATAGGTTCCCTTCAACTATGAAAGACAGAATGAGAAAAAAAAATCCAGAAAATCACATTGTCTGATTTTTAAAGAATTTATTTGCAAATTATGGTGGAAGATAAGTATTTGGTCAATAACAAAAGTTCATCTCAATACTTTGTTATATACCCTTTGTTGGCAATGACAGAGGTCAAACGTTTTCTGTAAGTCTCCACAAGGTTTTTACACACTGTTGCTGGTAGTTTGGCCCATTCCTCCATGCAGATCTCCTCTAGAGCAGTGATGTTTTGGGGCTGTCGCTGGGCAATACGGATTTTCAACTCCCTCCAAAGATTTTATATTGGGTTGAGATCTGGAGACTGGCTAGGCCACTCCAGGACCTTGAAATGCTTCTTACGAAGCCACTCCTTCATTGCCTAGGTGATGTGTTTGGGATCATTGTCATGCTGAAAGACCCAGCCACGTTTCATCTTCAATGCCCTTGCTGATGGAAGGAGGTTTTTAACTCAAAATCTCACGATACGTGGCCCCATTCATTCTTTCCTTTACACGGATCAGTCGTCCTGGTCCCTTTGCAGAAAAACAGCCCCAAAGCATGATGTTTCCACCCCCATGCTTCACAGTAGGTATGGTGTTCTGTGGATGCAACTCAGCATTCTTTCTTCTCCAAACACGACAAGTTGAGTTTTTACCAAAAAGTTATATTTTGGTTTCATCTGACCATATGACATTCTCCCAATCCTCTTCTGGATCATCCAAATGCTCTCTAGCAAACTTCAGACGGGCCCGGACATGTACTGGCTTAAGCAGGGGGACATGTCTGGCACTGCAGGATTTGAGTCCCTGGCGGCGTAGTGTGTTACTGATGGTAGCCTTTGTTACTTTGGTCCCAGCTCTCTGCATGTCATTCACCAGGTCCCCCGGTGTGGTTCTGGGATTTTTGTTCACCGTTCTTGTGATAATTTTGACCCCATGGGGTGAGATCTTGCGTGGAGCTCCAGATCGAGGGAGATTATCAGTGGTCTTGTATGTCTTCCATTTTCTAATAATTGCTCCCACAGTTGATTTCTTCACACCAAGCTGCAGATTCAGTCTTCCCAGCCTGGTGCAGGTCTACAATTTTGTTTCTGGTGTCCTTTGACAGCTCTTTGGTCTTGGCCATAGTGGAGTTTGGAGTCTGACTGTTTGAGGTTGTAGAGAGGTGTCTTTTATTCTGATAACGAGTTCAAAAAGGTGCCATTAATTCAAGTAACGAGTGGAGGACAGAGGAGCCTCTTAAAGAAGAAGTAACAGGTCTGTGAGAGGCAGAAATCTTGCTTTTTTGTAGGTGACCAAATACTTATTTTCCACCATAATTTGCAAATAAACAACCTGTCACTCATGAGATCTACCAATAGCAAACCACAACCATCCAATCAATTCCTCACAGATAACATCAAGCCCCGCCCTACATTTGTTCTCGTTCCAGAAGCGTTTCACTCTTATATACGTCACAATAGGGAAGAAAAGACGAGCGTAACTTCCATTTCATGCCGACTTTAAATCCATTTAAATTGACATGTGAAAGCACCCTTAATGACCAAATAAATCTAATCTCTATATTCATGATTTTATATATAATTGTGAACAAATGTTGTGAATATTGCCCAGCCTTAGTTTTGTTTACAATTTCGTCTGAGATATTGTAGGTCAGCAAGGCATATTTGGAAGCTATTTTTTGTTTATATGGAGTGTTTGTTCCTTTTCCCATGAACACAGAGGGTACACACAGGCAAGAGAATGTTTGCAGCGCAAGTTATTTCCTGTTTGAGTCAGATCCCGTCTGCAGGGTGTCGAACCTGTGGCCTGTGAGTCAGCAGAGCGAGAGAGGGGCATAAACTTACCCTCAAAGGGATTGCAAAATAATGCCACACAGTCTGCTGAGTCAACCGATGTGTGTGTGTTTCAGAGAAGTGGAGCAGGGCAGTCGCTGGTGAAACTGTGTGTTTGCAATTTGCATATCGCTGTGTGATGCTACAAAGATGTTTGAAATGCTTCCTCATTGTATGGAGATTATATATACCGTACTGGAAAAGCAACATGGTATTTGTCTTGCAAATTGCAGTTTTTCATTAAAATGTTGGAGCCTGATCTCTGATCTCAAGGGTTTTCAGCACGGTGTTCATTATGCAAACGCTGCTGGTTGTTGTTCATTATTCTTGAGGTGCTGCAGTTGCGAGACCAACACAAGGCTTTGATCCCGACCTCTCAAAGGAGAACAGAAGAGGTGTTTACGTGCCAAAGTGCACGCCATTGGCATGGGCTGTGGCCAGAAACGTGCTTTACAAGTACGAGAAGGATTTATGGGTGCTGTTTGTGTAATAATAGGAATAGTAAAATGGTGTTGTGTGTTCCTAAATGCGTATTCCATTGTTGAATACAAAATAAAGAATTTCCTGGGAACTCTTTTCCATATACAGGCCCCGATATACTTCCTGTGAAATCGAAGAACAAACTGGGGTCATTTCAAATTAAATCAGACCAAATCAAAGTTAATTTGGAATTCGTTTCTGGAAAAAGTTTGCTTACACCTTTTGTACTACCATTGGTCTGATGAGATAATGTAATAGGTGGGTGTGGCTCTGAGGCTCCACCTTCTTTGTGTTGGATCTTCTCTGGTTCATTTCTTCTGTTCAGTCCGTCGAGGTCAGACGCGAGTAAAAGCAAGAACACACAGGAGAGCTGCTTTATAGTAGAAACTGAAGTTGTAATTCTAATTGAAAGAGACATAGAACTTTGCCATGAGAATATCGGCCATAATGAAAGCAACACGATTGTTTGGCGTTAAACTTCTGTAAAATTTTCGCACAAAAACAAATGCATAAAAATGACAGATGGAAAATGGAAATGCAAATTCACTCTAGAAATACAGTGGTTACCCCAGTACACAATATGTTGTGCAACTTTACATTTTCGCCCACTCAGCAATTCAGATTTTTGTATTCACTGTGGCGTCTAACAAACAACACCAAATACAAAAGTACGGAGTGAAGAGAACAGGGCTGTGTCCAAAATCGCCCCCTATACCTGTAAATAGGGCACTATTTGTGTGGACAGCCATTTGTAGTGATGTCCGAAACCATAGTGCCCCCATAATGCATCGCAATAATTAGTGTACAACCGATGTACGCTCAATGGCTAGAGAATACCCATAATGCACTGCTAGAGTCGCGTCGCACGTCGAATGAAGTCCCACGTCTGATCAGAAGATGCCGCCCGCAGCTGAATCATCCATTCATTCATTTTACAAACCGCTGGTCAAATGTGGGTACAGCGTAACATCATAACAAGCATAAATTCCTTTTTAATTAATTAAATTGTTTAATTAAGGTTTATACGTGCTAGTTTCCATGACTGAGTTCAAGGTAAATCTTTTCATTACTGCTGGAGCTGCCAGTTTGCTATGCTTCAAATGATTATTAAACAGCAAGCACAAACTGTGCAAAAGCGGTACCTTCCGGCGCACTCAGTGTCCGAATTCACTCACTCGTTTTCATTCACTCCTTCAAGTGAACTATATTAGTGGAGTAATGTAGGGAACAGTGGATGAGGGTATAGGGGTGATTTCAAACACAGCACAGGTTTAGAATGGGAATTCTTCTTCTGCTGTTCGCTGTCGTTTAGCAAAATAGTCTGTGTGAGCGCCACCAAGTAGAAGTTTTATGTAACAGCAACGGCTCTGGATATGTGACCAAAAGCGCAAATCTTATTGGTTGGCCAGTTTTCTTCACAGTGCAATGGAAATGAAATTAGCGTATTGATGCATTTGAATGTTGAAAAAACAACTGTTCGTTCAAACAACTGTTCATCACATTGAATTTTTCGTACCAAACATTTATCTTGGTGGGAAAAGGCATTGAGGCTCTTCAATTATAAAATGTCATAAAAGTACCAAGAAAGTATCATCAAAATGGTACAATTCATGCACTATATTCCAGATATTGTGAAGACTTTCTAGGCATGCTTTGTTTTTTTTTTGTAGTTTTTTTTACATTTCTGTTTTTATATTACAGTGCCCAGTTACAACAAATCTCTTAAATTGCATTTTGTGGTGGCTGGCTGTATAATTTTATTATTAGAATATAAACAACAGAAATTGAGTTGGGTTTGTCTGTGAAAGAGATGATTTAGTATTCAGGACGTCCCAGCGTCAGGTTCTAACAGAGATCATTGATTGGCCCCGGTCATTATGGGTGTTGGTCTGATGATGTGCTTCTGTCCTGCTAATGTGATTTCCTTTAGTGTTACAGCCCGAGGCTGCACTGAAAATCACTGTTGATTAGAGCCATTCACTCATTTTGGGAAAATACACTGACCTTGAGTTGCTGTTTGAAGGTCAGTGGAGCACCCCCCACACATACACTTTTTCAGCAGCATTGGTCCTTGATGATGGTCTTCATCAAAGAGTTATGAGCCACAAACCAAAGGGTGAGGACTCATGCTCAAATTGATACAGAAAAACCAACACCATTGTTACTGTTCATATCACTGTTCATATCATGTGCTGAGGATGATCCAGAGCTGAAATTCAGATATGGTAATGAGAGTTACATGCTCTATAAGCGGTCAACCAATTACAGCAGACTAGGCCATCTGACCAATCAAAGCAAAGTAGGACAATCATATTAGACTGGACCATCTGACCAATCAGAGCAGAGTAGACCAATCACAACAGACTGGGCCATCTGACCAATCAGAGCAGAGTAGATCAATCACAACAAACTGGACCATCTGATAATTCAGAGCAGTGCAAACCAATCACAACAGACTGGACCATCTGACCAATCAGAGCAGATTAGAACAATCACAACAAACTGGACCATCTGATAAATCAGAGCATAGCAGACCAATCACAACAGACTGGACCATCTGACCAATCAGAGCAGAGTAGACCAATCACAACAGACTGGGCCATCTGACCGATCAGAGCAGAGTAGATTAATCACAACAAACTGGACCATCTGATAAATCAGAGCAGAGCAGACCAATCACAACAGACTGGACCATCTGACCAATCAGAGCAGAGTAGAACAATCACAACAGACTGGACCATTTGACCAATCAGAGCAGAGTAGAACAATCACAACAGACTGGACCATCTGATAAATCAGAGCAGAGTAGAACAATCACAACAGACTGAACCATCTGACCAATCAGAGCAGAGCAGACCAATCACAACAGACTAGACTGGACCATCTTACCAATCAGAGCAGAGTAGAACAATCACAACAGACTGGACCATCTGACCAATCAGAACAGAGTAGAACAATCACAACAGACTGGGCCATCTGACCAATTAGAGCAGAGTAGATTAATCACAACAAACTGGACCATCTGATAAATCAGAGCAGAGTAGACCAATAACAACAGACTGGACCATCTGACCAATCAGAGCAGAGTAGACCAATCACAACAGACTGGACCATCTGACCAATCAGAGCAGAGTAGAACAATCACAACAGACTGGACCATCTGACCAATCAGAGCAGAGTAGAACAATCACAACAAACTGGACCATCTGACCAATCAGATCAGAGTAGACCAATCACAACAGACTGGACCATCTGACCAATCAGAGCAGAGTAGAACAATCACAACAGACTGGACCATCTGACCAATCAGAGCAGAGTAGAACAATCCCAACAGACTGGACCATCTGACCAATCAGAGCAGAGTAGACCAATCACAACAGACTGGACCATCTGACCATTCAGAGCAGAGTAGGACAATCCCAACAGACTGGACCATCTGACCAATCAGATCAGAGCAAGCTCTCTGTAAGGAGTGGTTTAGATATACCAAATCCTTTTTGGGTACCATTTCATACTGCATTGCATTATGACTTGCCATAAACTTGTTTATGATATTTTTACATTGTGCAAACATCATCTCTACATTTGGATGCTTTAGCAGTTTCTATAAGAGTTTATGATCAGTCTACAAAGAAATTAATTTGCTCATGTTTCATAAATGAGGTTCTACTTCTTTTAAAATAATACCTCTCATGGAACTCGCAATACATACTGTACAACCATCAGCCCACACTTTGAGATTACATCATTCATATCCTGTAGCATAACGCACACAAACAAAGGAACAAGGTGTTTTTGATAGCAGATATAGATTTGTGTTAGCAGTCGTGAATGCATGTCGATCTGTGTTTTCACATGCGTGACCTCAAGGTGTGCCGAGATTATGCTCATAATCAGGGTCTTAAACAGAACAGATCAAAACACACACACACAGACACACGCTCCTCCCTCTGGAAAACAGGCTTTGTTGTTTGCTGAACAGATTGTTAGGCAGGTACAGAGTAATACTCAGTCGTCTGTGGTGGCGGGCCGTGTTTTAAGACTTAGCTGGCTATTTATCATGATGGATTTAAAATCACAACAACCTCCACATCTGACATCCACAATCCTCTGTTCACTATACGACGGTCTTAGAAGGCAGTTTGTGGTGTCTGGCCCTGTGTGTCGTGCTCAACACCATCTCCGTTAAGCTTCTTACAGTCAGGGAATCATCAGGGAGCAACCTGTTTCCGTTCATGCCAAGAGTCTGATTCCAGATTAGCACATCCTCCCCGAGTACAGAAAATGAAACCCGGATCGTAGGCTCAGTTGCTTTGACCCTCCTCGACCCAGAGTATATGACCTAGAGTATTTTACTATTTCACATAAAGAATATATTGTACATTTGTGTACATCATTAATGTGAAGTGGATTTCTTTGTTATAATAATGAAAGAGTACCAATAAATGAAAAAAATTCATAAAGAAATGCAAGTTTGTTTTAGGTCCTTTAGGTGCATTTTTCTAAAAAAAAATCCATTACCATAAAATAAATGTTTATGTTTTTGTAATTGCAATTTTCTATATTATACTAAGGTTCTATATTTTACAGAATTTTTGTAAAAATCCTGCAATAATTTTTTTAATAAAATAATAAATTAAAGGCATTACAACAACAAATTCATGATATTAGATTAGATTAGATTCAACTTTATTGTCATTACACAAGTACAAGTACAAGGCAACGAAATTCAGTTTAGGTCTAACCAGAAGTGCAATAGCAGCAAGTGATATATACTACAGTTTAAAAGTTTGAGGTCAGTAAGATAAAAAAAAAAAAAACCTGTAGAATCTAAGAAAACTTAGTTAACTTAGTCAAATACTTTGTTGAATTTACTTAAAACTATTTAGTACTGTTTGTATGCTATGCCTTTGTTACACAGAAAACCCAAGTTAACATTACTTGACTGATTTGAGTACCATTTTGCAAAGCAAGGAAATAAATATAATAATAAAAAACAGGCAGGGCAAAAGGTTTTTAAGGTGGGGCAATTCTTAATAGACTTTTCACTCATTTCCTCCACTTCTGCAGTTATTGTTATCCTTAGCTGCATTCACTCATTTTGAATGTTCAAGTCATCTTGAATGTTATTGTCAATACAATTAAAAATTTGGGGAGAAAGTCACATAAGTGGACTTATTCATGTGGATATTCATATTGGTTTCCTAAAATGCATCACCATTATGGTGATCAGTGTTCCATTTGGCTAGGCACTTGGAACTTAATTTATATTATTGGAATTCTCTTCCTATTGATGAAGCGATGCAACAAGAAATCAGTTATTTGATTTTAAATGAAGAGAAGGAATAAATATTATATATACATTTGTGAATGAATGAATTAATAAGTATATTTCATGTCAAATAATGGCATAACTTATGGCATAAATAACTTGTGATACTTTTAGTTGGGTTGATATAATCCCTGGGGCGTAGTTTGTGAGGGGTTGGGGTAGGTATACCCCCCCACAAATAATAACCAAAACAAGCAAGTACAACCCCACCAATATTTATTGCCTACCATGGTTAACGTAAACATCAGGCTATTAATTAATTATATACATTGCACATTCAGAGCTTTTATAAGCATTGAGTTCCTGCATGACCATTTATTGTAGTTAATTTGGACTAAAACTTAAAGGGTTAGTTCACCCAAAAATGAAAATTCTGTCAGTAATTACTCACCCTCATGTTGTTCCAACCATGTAAGACCTTCGTTCATCTTCGGAACATAATTTAGTATATTTTTGATGAAATCTGAGAGCTGTCTCACTCCTCCATAGGCTTTCAGAGGGAATGAAACTTGATGGCCCAGAATAGTAAGTAAAAACGTCATTTAAGGAGTCCAAATGACTACAGTGGCTCTGTATTAAGTCTATCATGCAACGAAAATACTTTTTGAGCGGAAAAACAACAAAAATAACGTCTTTATCACACTAGTATTGTTGTTCAATTTGAGTGCCACGACGCATGCGCGAGAACTGAGATTCTTCTTCTACTACTACTTGACTGGCTGCTCACTCTTTCGGAGTAGGGTTAATCTCAGTTCTCGCACATGCGTCGTGGCACTCCCGCGAACTCTCGTCACAGACTCAAATCGAACAACAATAATAGTGTGATAAAGTAGTTATTTTTGTTGTTTTTCCGCTCAAAAAGTATTTTCGTCGCATGATAGACTTAATACAGAGCCACTGTAGTCATTTGGACTCCTTAAATGACGTTTTTACTTACTATTCTGGGCCATCAAGTTTCATTCCCTCTGAAAGCCTATGGAGGAGTGAGACAGCTCTCAGATTTCATCAAAAATAAACTAAATTATGTTCCGAAGATGAACGAAGGTCTTACATGGTTGGAACAACATGAGGGTGAGTAATTACTGACAGAATTTTCATTTTTGGGTGAACTAACCCTTTAACTGAATTTCTAAAAGATAATCTGTTAAGGGAATAGATTTTTCACTAAAGATTTATATTACAACTGTGATGTGTTGTAGCTATAGTTTCTATACGCATATGTAGCATTGTACTGAGGAGTCACCAATGGTCTTAACTCCTTATTGTAACAAATGCTATAGTTAAACAATTACAAGACCTTAGTTACTTTTTCATAAGGCCAAGTACACATTAGAATCATTTAAAAATGTGTTTTGTTAATAATTACATATATTAGGTAATTGGCTTTCAGATATTCCAAACGATGACAGAAAATTTACATTTTCAATATAAGAACATTTTAAGTACAGTTAGTTTGACCTATCATAGCCTTTAATAGAGAAAATTCTGTCAAACTGGTAAGTTTTTAGGTGCTTAAATAAAATACAAATACATCATATCCTATGTAAACAAGTAATTGTTAACTAGGCTATTACTATTTTGCAGTTACGTTATCAACGCATGTGTGGGTGATACCACAAAAGAACATTTTGCAAAATTAAAATAACAAATAAATAAATAAACCTCATGAGGGAGCATGCTCCACCCCACCAATAATCAAACCAAAATTACGCCCTTGCATAATCCCCTTTATATTTCTGACAATATCTTGCAATTGACCACGAGTCACACAGAGACTTCAACATTCAGCATGCAAAACACAACAAAGCAATTAATTTATTAATTCTGCAATGTACTCTGGGAGTACACTTCTTCAGATCACAGATGATGATTTCTGATGGTTCATGTGACACTGAAGACTGGAGGAATGATGCTGAAGTTCAGCTTTGATCACAGGAATAAATTACAGTTTACTATATAGTCATAAAGAAAGCAGCTATTTTAAACTGTAATAATATTTCACAATATTACAGTTTTTACAGTTTTTTTGATCAAATTAATGCAGCCTTGGTGAGCAGAAGAGACTTTCAAAAATCACGTTACACATAAGATCATGTAGCCTGACGTCGTCATACTCAATTCTAGTCAGAATTTGAGTCTGATACTGCTCCGTTGGGCTGTGATTATGGGGCGTGTTTAAACCGAACCAGGAAAGACCTCAATTGGATAGACCTACAACCAATCAGAGCAACAGAGCGACGCATAACGTTAGTTGTCAGATGTCAACAGAACTCAACTGCGTTGTGTTGCCAAGTCCGCGGGTTGATGCGACCCCAATTATGTGATATACAGACACAGGAATGCGAAATTTAGCAGGCAGTCCAGCCAAAATAACACATATTTTACCCCCCAAATGCCATTTTTCCCGGAGAACCCCCCCCACCCGGAAAGCTATTGGGCTTGTTTTTGGCTAGTTTTTAGTAGCAATCGGTATTGAGCGGGTTTTGCTGTAAAAACTTGGCAACCCTGTCTGCACGCACGCCCGGAATAAGTAGCCTAACGTTATAAGAAAAAGATGAGTGTAAACGATCTTTGCCGGTGTTGTAAAAAAAGAATTTAAGGATACACAGAGTACTTACCAACACGATCATCATTTCTGAGAGAAATAGTAAAGGTGAATGCATACGAACAAGTTCTCCATTTAGGATTAGAACAAACTCAACCCAAGCGCCTTTGATGACGTGGATGATTACGTTACTGTTTATCATCTGTCCATCATCGTCTAAAGCCCGCCCTGACAATTTCATTGGTCCGAACAGTTTCTGTTCGGGCATAATTACTTCTCTATGGATCAAGTCCAGACCGAACTGCCCGTGCAAACATTTTTGTGGGCGGGGCTAAGTTCGTCTGGCATCCAGGCTAAAGATCATGGGAAATGTGCTTAAATTTGATGTCACAATGCAAAAAGTCTTAATGCATCTTCATTTATCCAATGTTTGAAGGTTCTGATAAACAGAGCCAGATATTCACACCTTAAACTGTTCATTATAGTGATGTTATATAAGTATATAATTTCAGTTACACGTGTTTTTAGCAACACCTGCTCCTCCACCAATCAGGCGTCAGTCTTTCAGCACGTAAAACTGCACCAGCTATTATGGTAATTTGTTTGTGCACAGTAAACGAGAGAGTGCGTGAGGTTGCAAGGTGCTGTACATATCCGTGTTTTTTATTTCCTTTACAACAAATATTTATGTAAATGAGATGCAAATAGTGCGAAGCCTTTAAGGTCAGAGGTTACATTTGCAATTAAAACTCACATTTCAAACAGCTGCAGTGGATGTTTAGCTACAATCTGAAAGGTCAGAGTTCATGCATTCAAAAGTTCATTCTGACCTTAGAGCCATTTATATAAATGATTAGTAGTATGTCTGTTAGCATGATTTCAAATTTTTAAGATATTCAAAAAACGATATATTCTGTTTTTACATTTAAACATTGGTTGTGTCTCCATTTACTTTCAAGCGCTCCTGCTCTTCATGATTTAATATGACAGTGCCAGTGTTTGTAATAGACTGGTGTTTTATGTTCAATACTTACATAAAACAGGTCTAATCACATTAGACCTAATGTAGAGCTGTTACGGTTATGAAATTTTGGCAGACAATTATAATCAAAATAGCGATTTCATTGTGATTAACGTTTAAACGTTCTGTTTTATTCATGTCTTTGTACACATACACTTTCAAATGAAGATGTCTGTGTTGAATTACAAGAAAATGTTGCACAGTGATAAAAATAATGGGTTTTTTTTTTATTACAAATATTAAAAAAAATTTGAGTTATTTTTGGATCCCAGCCAACCTGAAAATTCCCATTAAAGTTGTGAATTTAACGAAACACAATAAACGCCATCATGTTCTCTTGCGTTGGGATGCTGGTATTTGTGAACGCAATCGTGTGAGACACTTCTGGAGGAATTAAACCAAATCATTCTGATGACAGACTTTGACTCTGAACCACCTAACCAACATTTGAGATGCTGTGATGTGATTGGTCCGCTGGTCCAGTTATCCAATCAGATTATCTGTTGAGGCAAATTCACCTGAGGTTTTTGTTGCAAACCGAGCGATGTATTCAGTAAACATGTTTTCATTGTAGTTCATGCGCATGTCTTCTTATCGGATACAAAAACTATAACTCAATTGAGCAAATGCATTTTAATGCACATCTTGGTGTTTCCATTCTGCAGTTTTTTTTTATGCGATATTCCAAAATGTGCATAAAAATAGGTTGGTGGGAAAATAGCTAATGACATATTTCCCCTGGGTATAAACAAAAATATAAATTCACCAATTATAGTTCCATGTAATGTCAGGTGGATGGGCATGAATGTGCATGGGATTTGGGACCATCACAAGGTCATTGCACTTAAGGCCTCGAAATCGAAGAATGAACTGGTGTGAAGTCATTCTGAACAAAATCAGGTTCGTTTTAGGAGTTAAAAAATGTAAAAAAAAATAGCTTGAAGAAAGATTATTTGGGATGAGTCGGTTCATTATCTTGAGTGAACTAAACAAGAATGCCCAAAATATGTTGCTAACAAGTGTTTTTGTTGACCTTACTTAGATTCTCAAGTATTTTTCCAAAATTTGTCCAAATGTTGTCCCAACTAAACAAATTGAGTTCAGCATGTATTATGTGGTATTACCGGAATGTGGTTATTATTTTATAAAAATGATTATTGCTTTGCATTGACTGGCTTTATTTATGCTGCTGCTGCTGCTGCTGCTGTTGCCACTGTTATTTAGCTGTCATATGATTTAGAGTTCATATTTTTATTGAATGACAATTGTTGATCATCACCATGTTTGAGATTTGTATGAGGTATATGTGCTTTTCATTGCAACTTATTTGCCCGGGTGAAATGGGTAAACTTGTGTGCTTTTGAAAATAAAACATGGAGAGGAAAAAAAAAACCAAGGATAGCTGCTTGCATTTCTAAATGCCAAATATGGTTTAGTTGCCTTGACAAGAAGTTTTAAGTTCAAAAGACTACCTGCTACTCATTTCACAAACAAAATATTTTAAGTTGAGTTGAGTTGAACTTAAAAAGTTGAGTGCGATAGGTTGCCAAATTTTTTTCAAGTTGGCTCAACTTTCTTTTTTGTCTTGATAAGAAGTTTTAAGTTCAAAAGATTACCTGATTGATGAGCTGGTACTCATAAGATGAACAAAAGTACAGTGAGGAAAATAAGTATTTGAACACCCTGCTATTTTGCAAGTTCTCCCACTTAGAAATCATGGAGGGGTCTGAAATTGTCATCGTAGGTGCATGTCCACTGTGAGAGACATAATCTAAAAAAAATATCCAGAAATCACAATGTATGATTTTTTAACTATTTATTTGTATGATACAGCTGCAAATAAGTATTTGAACACCTGAGAAAATCAATGTTAATATTTGGTACAGTAGCCTTTGTTTGCAATTACAGAGGTAAAACGTTTCCTGTAGTTTTTCACCAGGTTTGCACACACTGCAGGAGGGATGTTGGCCCACTCCTCCACACAGATCTTCTCTAGATCAGTCAGGTTTCTGGCCTGTCGCTGAGAAACACGGAGTTTGAGCTCCCTCCAAAGATTCTCTATTGGGTTTAGGTCTGGAGACTGGCTAGGCCATGCCAGAACCTTGATATGCTTCTTACATAGCCACTCCTTGGTTATCCTGGCTGTGTGCTTCAGTCATTGTTATGTTGGAAGACCCAGCCTCGACCCATCTTCAATGCTCTAACTGAGGGAAGGAGGTTGTTCCCCAAAATCTCGCAATACATGGCCCCGGTCATCCTCTCCTTAATACAGTGCAGTCGCCCTGTCCCATGTGCAGAAAAATACCCCCAAAGCATGATGCTACCACCCCCATGCTTCACAGTAGGGATGGTGTTCTTGGGATGGTACTCATCATTCTTCTTCCTCCAAACACGTTTAGTGGAATTATGACCAAAAAGTTATATTTTGGTCTCATTTGACCACATGACTTTCTCCCATGACTCCTCTGGATCATCCAAATGGTCATTGGGAAACTTAAGACGGCTTAAGACGGGTTGAATTCTTACTGATTGTTTGGGGTGGACAGGTGTCTTTATGCAGCTAACGACCTCAAACAGGTGAGATTGGAGGTGGACATTTTAAAGGCAGACTAACAGGTCTTTGAGGGTCAGAATTCTAGCTGATAGACAGGTGTTCAAATACTTATTTGCAGCTGTATCATACAAATAAATAGTTAAAAAATCATATATTGTGATTTCTGGATTTTTTATTTAGATTATGTCTCTCACAGTGGACATGCACCTACGATGACAATTTCAGACCCCTCCAAGATTTCCAAGTAGGAGAACTTGCAAAATAGCAGGGTGTTCAAATCGTCTCGGTTACGTATGGTTACCCTCGTTCCCTGAAGGAGGGAACAGAGACGTTTGGGATAACTTCAGAGAGCCCCTATCAGCTTCGAGATTTAGAGAACGGGCCATTGGCGTGCGAGATTTGCATCTCGCGCTCCGCCCCGCGGGTATAAATAGGAAGCAAGAGCAATGCACTGACGTTTTTCACTGAGGAGCCGAACTAGTGACTCGGCCATGCAGTGATGGTAAGGAACTGTGGCGACGGGACGTACGGCTCCGTTCCCTCCTTCAGGGAACTAGGGTTACCATAAGTAACCGAGACGTTCCCTTTCAGTCGGTCACTACGACGTACGTCGGTTATACCAACGAATTGGGATCCCTTTGGAAAACGCCACAGTTACTACCACTTCCAGTGCCCAGCGAGAGCCCCCTCAGACCCGGGGAAATTCACGCAGGGAGAGTCACACTGCTGTTCCGCAAGACCCACTCAGCAGACTTATTGGATAACGCTGGGTAAGCGTGCCCGGAGGGACGCTGCGGAAGCCACATCATGCCCGGAGGGAGTTACCATGTGGAGAATACACGTATGGACTGGCCTTGGGCAGTGCAACATACGGAAGTCCCAGGGGTGGCCCCGGCCTGTTGCAGGCGGGGGAATGACACCGTACTGAGACAGCAGAGGAACTCTGCCGAGGGAAAGACACGAGCTCGCCGTAGGGAGCTGTACCGTGGAGAATACACATATGGGACCGCCGTAGGGGTCACAACATACGGAACCCAGCCTGACACAAGTTCCACCAATGCATACAAGTGCAAGACCTGGCGTTGGATGCTCCGCCACATCCAACTGCCACGGGTTGCAGAGGACTCAACAGGGTTCGCCAATTCCTGGGGAACTCGACTGGAGAATATAAGCGCACGTATCGGTTCCATGGGGAAGGGAATGGCGCAGCAAGCCGACACTAGAACAGGCACTTCAGTGTTGCTGACTGTGGGAAGCGAGCACACGAGAAGCAACCGTAGGCTATAAAACCTAGCGAACGTGTTTGGTGCCACCCAGCCCGCAGCTCTACAAATGTCTGTCAGCGAGGCGCCACGAGCCAGCGCCCAGGAAGAAACTACAACCCTTGTTAACCCGAGCGGGCAGAGCACGTCTTGGGATTCATACGCAAAGACGATGGCATCCACTATCCAGTGGGCCATCCTCTGCTTGGAGACAGCCTTTCCCTTCTGCTGTCCTCGGTAACAGACGAAGAGCTGCTCTGAGGTCCTAAAGCTTTGCGTTCTGTCAACATAGACGCGCAGGGCGCGAACTGGACAGAGAAATGCCAGGGCTGGGTCTGCCTCCTCCGAGGGCAGCGCTTGCAGGCTCACCACTTGGTCTAGAAAGGGAGTAGTGGGAACCATGGGCACATATCCAGGCCGGGGTCTCAGGGTTACCTGAGAGTTACCTGGCCCGAATTCCAGGCACGATTCGTCGACCGAAAATGCCTGCAGGTCCCCTACCCTCTTAACCGAGGCCAATGCAACCAGGAGTATTGTCTTTAGAGACAAGATTTTCAGCTCAGCTGACTGCAAAGGCTCGAAGGGCGCCCTCTGCAGTGCGGTCAGCACCAGAGTTAATTCCCAAGAGAATATAGAGGGAGGAAAAGGCGGATTTAGTCTCCTCGCCCCCCTCAGGAACCTGGCGATCAGATCGTGCTTGCCTAAGGACTCACCATTTACCAGGTCATGATTTGAGCGGGCCCGGAATGTTAATGGCACGAAGGGACCTCAGATGCTTCTGACTCCACAGGAGGAGATGGCGGGCGAGTTGGGACATGCGGCGGGAGCGTAGACCACCCTGTTTATTGATGTACGCAACGGCCGCAGTGCTATCCGTCCGGACCAGAATGTGCTTGTCTTTGAGCAGCATTTTGAAGCGGCTGAGAGCAAGACGAACTGCCAGCAACTCCAGGCAATTGATATGCCATTGCAGTTGGGGCCTCGTCCACAGACCCGAAACTGCAAGCCCGTTGTACGTGGCACCCCAGCCGGTAGATGAGGCATCCGTAGAGACAACAGAATGCCTGGACACTTGTTCTAGGGGCACTCCTGCCCGTAGAAACGAAGGGTCCGACCACGGGCTGAAGGTTTGGCGGCATCTCGGCGTCACTTGAACACAGAGGGACCCGCTGTGCCACGCCCATCTCGGGACTCGGTCGTGAAGCCAGCGTTGAAGCGGTCTCATATGGAGCAGCCCTAGCGGCTTTACTGCGGCTGCTGCTGCTATATGCCCCAGGAGCCTCTGAAACTGTTTCAGTGGTACCGCTGTGCTGCGTTTGAATGAATTCAAGCAGTTCAACACCGACTGGACGTGCTCCTCGGTGAGGCGCTCTCATTGCGACCGAGTCGATCTTCATCCCGAGAAAAGAGATCCTCTGTACAGGACAGAGTTTGCTCTTCTCCCGGTTGACCCGAAGACCCAACTGGCTGAGGTGCCGAAGCACCATGTCCCTGTGTTCGCACAACTGACCCCGTGACTGAGCAAGGATCAGCCAGTCGTCGAGGTAGTTGAGAAAGCGAACACCACGCTCTCTCATGGGAGCAATGGCCGCCTCCGCGACTTTCGTAAAGACCCGGGGCGACAGAGCGTAGAAACGGTCTATGTCGAGGGAGAATCGAGACATGAAAGTACGTATCCTTCAGGTCGATCGCTGCAAACCAATCTTGGGGACGGATGCACCTGACAATGCGCTTCTGCGTCAACATTCGGAACGGCATCCTGTGTAAGGAGCGGTTCAAGTATCGCAGATCCAAGATCGGTCGTAACCCGCCGCCTTTCTTGGGTACAATGAAGTACGGGCTGTAGAACCCGTACTTCACATCGGCTGGAGGGACCGGCTCTTTCGCGTCCTTCGCCAGTAGGACAGCGATCTCCGCCTGAAGCACAGGGGTGTTCTCCTTCATCACAGACGTGAAGTGAACGCCCCTGAACGCCGGGACGCCGGGTGAACTGAATCGCATAGCTGAGTCTGATGGTACGGATGAGCCAGCGAGACGGGCTGGGGAGCGCTAACCAGGCCCCCAGAGACCGTACAAGCGGGGTTATCGGCACCACAGACGTACCCGCAGCAGGGCAGCATAGCGGAACGCAGGGACCCATGGACGACATGGGAGTGGTCCGTGGAGGGGTCTGGGTGAGAGACACACGAACCTGCATCCGCTGGGGGGGCGGGCGAGTGTGAGGAGGCACATTGAGTGCGTCCCGACAGCCAACGCCCACCGCTGGTGAAGGGAGAGGTGTCCGAGGGGAACGTCGCATACCGCCAGACGCGCTCTCTTGGCACCCAGAGATGTTGGAAACTGCTCTTTTACTGATAATTTGGGTACCACTGGCACTGGGGCCAGTGGCGGAACAGAATTAACAGAACAAAAAATTCTCCCCCGGCCCTCCTCCGGGGGAAGGAGTGGTGCTGCAGCCATCTCCTGAAGAGCAGTTTCCTTCATCTCTGGGTGGCCCGTCTCAAGGTCTCTTACGACGGCGCTTGCCACCTGGCTTGGCAGCGGCCTGAGCGGGCTGGATGTCCTTCCCGTGGCCGGCTCCACGCCTCCGCCTGGGTAGAGGCTGCTGCTGGGCTGAGGCGGGGGCGGCGGCCGGGGCAGGATGTGCTTGATCGCCTCCGTCTGCTTCTGGGCGGCCGAGAACTGCTGGGTGAAGTTCTCGACCGTGTCGCCGAACAACCCGGCCGACGAAACAGGGGAGTCCAGGAAACCGGTTCTTGTTGGTCTCTCTCATATTGGCCAGGTTCAACCAGAGATGTCGTTCCTGGACCACTAAGGTGGACATCGCCTGACCGACGGAACGGGCGGTGACTTTCGTCACCCGGACTTTCCACGACCTGGTAAGCTCCTCATGCACTTCCGGGAAGAATGGCACTGGGGCGGGAAGAATGGCACTGCCCCCCCCCAGAAACCAATCATCCAACCTAGAAGGTTCGGAACGTGGTGGAGGGTTCCACTCAAGCCCGACCTTTTCGGCGGCCCGGGAAAGCATAGCCGTCAACTCGGGGTCCGACTCAACCACAGCCACTCTCCCAGAGGGAGGTAGTGCAGCTGAATTATCATCCTCCGAGGACAGAAACTCCCCCTCCGATGCAGCGATCGACATCTGCTCGTCCGCGGGTGCCCGAAAGAAATCGCTGGCCGCCCATGAGAGGGACCAGCGACCTCCTCCGGAAGCACCACCGGCTGCGGCACTTGTGAGGGTTCAGGGGCCTGTGGAGGTATGCTCGGCGGGTTTGCCCTGAACGTGATCCTCAGGTCACCCCGGCCATCCGTTGAAGTAAGTCTATCCCGGGGGATAGCACTAGATCGAGGTATGTGGAGGGGGACTCCGCCTTCTCGGAGGTAGGTGAGTCTTGACCTAAGCGCCACGATAGTCATGTTCCCGCAGTGAGAACATGAACTATCCACAAACGCTGCCTCAGCGTGCTGTACGCCCAGGCACGTGAGACAGCGATTGTGACCGTCAGCGAGCAAGAGGGAACGACCGCATCCAGAAACGCACGGTTTGAATGACATCTTGAAAAAGACGCAGGGTCAAACCGTCTTGCTCTTTTTGTGAGGAAACGCTCTTTTCAGAAGTGCTGAAGCACCCAGGGAAGACCGCGGCAACACACAGGAGATAGTGCAGCCTGTGTTTGCACTCAATGGAAACGCCCACCGAACCGACAGGTTGCTGTGAGAACAGCAGTTGTTTCTCTTCAAGGCAGCTGAGTCTCGCGGTCGTGCTGGATAATGCCATCACACCAGCACAGCGTCCCTCTTCTCTGTTTTCTCTCTGAAATCGCTGAACTTGCTGAATGCAGGAAGCAGTCTGAAAAGTCTGAAACTGAGATGCAAATCTCGCACGCCAATGGCCCATTGGCCCGTTCTCTAAATCTCGAAGCTGATAGGGGCTCTCTGAAGTGATCCCAATTCGTCGGTATAACCGACGTACGTCGTAGTGACCGACTAAAAGGGAAACTTATTTTCCTCACTGTATATAAGTCGGTTTTAACTGGAGTGGATTAGTTATGTTAACTTAAAAAGTTGAATGCGATACATTAGCTCAACTATTTTTTTACGGTGTGGAGCACCAAACTGCAGAGTTTCTGCACTGTAAACCCAAATTGGGCTAACTCAAAAAATTTGAGGTAATCAGTTACATCAAAGCTTTTGAGTTATGATGTTCCCAATTTTAAGTAAGCAGAACTATCAAGTTTTGAGTTTGCAGTACTCATGCATGTTAATTGCTCCTAACTTGAAGTACTAAGTAAGCTAACTCATACATTTTGATAGCAATTTAGATTTAGTCAATTCATTTTTTTGAGTTCTTGCAAATCAAATAAGTGATTTACTTCACTATAAACCCTAATAAGTTGTCAGAACTCAAAAGAAAAGAACATTTGAGTGAGGATTTTTTCAAGTTAAGAAACTTAAAGTTTAAGTAAGATTTTTATGTTGTACTCATACATGTTTATTGTTCTTAACTTGAAATATTTGAGTACACTAATTTATATATTTAACTTAAAATTATCTCAACATAAATATTTTGCTAGCTATAACAAACTAATTCAGAAAATGCCATCTTGTTAATTTGCTAACATGTTAACAATATCATGGTATAGCACTTACTGAATGAGTACAGCAAACCAAGCCGCATGCGCCACTCGTCACCATGATGGTAACTCTCTAAAAACCCACATTAACAGAAACTCTTCTAAACTAACATAACAAAACATAAATTACTACTAAATCTCCCTTACCATTAAACCCAGAAATCATTATATAACACTTAATTTTAGCATTTATTCTCCCTTTCGAGTGCCATGGGCAAAGCGTGCTGGGAAATAAAAAATCCCAGCCCAGTTTCAGTTAAACTTAAGTTAGTCTAAATTAAAGGAAATGAGTTCATAAAACTCAAAACAATGAAACAGTTCGGTTTAATTGAAATTTGTCAGTGCTATGAACTCAAAAGAAAAAAGAAAGTCCTAATTACTCATAACAGTTAATTAAACGGATCAAATTTTTTAAATTTAAGTTTGTCCAACTCAAACTAATTAAGTAAAGGCCTGTTCACACCAGGACGATTTTCGCACGCGTTTATCGCTGACGTTTAACGCCTCGTGACTAAACAATGGGCGCCAATGTGAGTGTGCACAACAACGCGCAAAATGGCAGACGTAAAAGCGTCATTAAAAAAAAAAGGCTCTGGTTCATTTTTTTATTTTGACGTGGCGCGTTAAAAACTGGCTGGAGCTGCTGAAGTGACAGTAAAACACGACTTGGTGGCGCTCAAGCTCAAAATCGGTCTTGCCGAGCACACATTGATACGAAAAAGAAGTAGTAAGTAGACAAAGAAGAAGATGAGCTGCTAATGCTGCTTGCCAGTTAGCAAAAAGTGTGTGAATGGTTTTGGCCATATCTGTGGTTTTGGCAAGCACGTAAATACTGTCTCTCTTCTTCTTCTGTGTGACAAGCGGGTGTCAGAAGCGTAAAATGCCACAGCACCACCTTGTGTACCGGGAGCGCTATCTACTGAATGTGCACGTTCACTCGGCACATCGCCAGTGAAAATCGCTTGGGTGTGAACACTCAAGACGCGCCGAAAAACGTCACGAAAAAACACTGGCGATAAGCGCGCGATATTCGTCCCGGTGTGTACAGACCTTAAGAAGAACGAAAGATAACTTTAAGAACCTTTTAAGAAGAAGGAGGTTGGAGACGTGGCTTGGCAGGTAGTGACACATTGCGCAGTGGTAATTTATGGTCTTGTTTAGGGTCACAGATGATTAATCACATTGTTTTTGCGGGCATATGAAATCCTGGGCAGAGTTGTGACTGGGATGTTGTCCTGAGGAGATGGTGGATCAGCAGCGGTCAGAATCTTATGTAAGACTGACACTGGATCCTGAGAGACGGAGCCAGAACAGTGAATGCGCCTCTGTTTGTGTTTTTCTCATGATCTCCGGCATGGAATGTTCGGGCCGCTCCAGGGGCTTTTCGTGCCACAGGGCCTTTCAATGGCCAGCGCTGAATAGATTCATTTGGGCGGTTGTGTTTTGAGCTGACCCAGCAGAAATGTTTCTCTGCCTGTTCTCCATCAGAGCCATGAATGAAGAGCAGCAGAGGTTGATGTGACTACAAATAGAGCTGTGCGTCCAGTCAAAGGGGTCAAATTATGGAAAACGGGGCATAAAAGTGCTTAATGCAGTGCTCATACTTAACAAACCTCTAACGCTGAGTTTTAGGGTGAAAGCGGCAAAATGCATAGCGTTCCTCATCTCACTTTTATATTTTTGTTTTTAAGCTTCAGTACGTAATGGCACTTACGAATGGCCGCGAATGTACTGCAAATGCTCTAAAGAACGCTGAAGGCGAGCAGAAAAGAGATCTACAGCTCTCTGCTTGCAGTACATCAGTCACGCTCGCCAGGAAAATTAGTGAATGTTTATCAAATCATACGTCATTAATAGCGCTTTACTTCCGTGATTTAGTATGATTGCATTCACATCAGCAGCAAACCGTACCGGAGTTCACATGAACCGTTTTTTAAGCGGACTAGGGTACGTTTCGCAGGTGCGCACCGGAGTTTGGAAGACCGCGTTCAAATCATCCAAACGAACCAAACTCTGATGTCAAGCGAACCCAGGTGCGCACCAAAACTGCTAGTGTGAAAGCACCCTAAAACGTCAAACAATCTGTGATTCATCTTGCACTGTTTGTGTTGTAGACATGAATAAAAATCTCAAATCTAGTTGAAACTAAAAAACACGAAAACTTTAATGCATGTGCTATGGCTCATTTCACTTATGAAGATGGTAGCCAATCATGAGATTAATGGTTTTAATGGGATTAAATGGCGTTATTTTTTTAATGCACTTTAAATTTTTGGATTCACGCTTATAATAATTTAATGTAACGGCAGTACATTTGGCAGCAATTTAATCCCATAAACATGACAAAACTAAAAAACAAACAAAACTTTATGGTTAAAACATCACAATTTAAATATAGCATGAGCTACTGCTCATTTCACTTGTTGAGAAGTCAGCCAATCATAACAGAGCTCATTTACATATAAAGTCTTAAAGGTGTCATGGACTGGCTTTTCTATTTTTATACTGTTGTCTGAGGTCAACTTATGACGTTCGCATAGTTTTTACATTCAAAAACATCATAATAAATAAGTAATAGGCTATTTTCTACCCTGGTTTTGAGGCTCTCTCCTGGAACGCTCGGTTTTTATGGGAGTGTGTGCCGCACTGAAGACTTGAAAGTAAACGCCGACGGCTAGGATTGGATAAGATTTGTAGAAAAATGTATTGTCCCCGTCATGGGGCAGTTGGGTTTGCGGCACAGTCGCAAGGCACAACATAACAGGACAGCAAACATATAATACAACAATACAATACAATTCAATGCACTATACACCATCTGACGAGGCCAGCTGGACATCTAGCTTATTTTGACTGATTTAAGGCTTTTATGGCTTGTGGTACAAAACAAAATTTGTATCTATTTTTGGTCAGAAGGGCTGGGCAGAAGCGACGCCTAGATGGCAATAATTTAAAATGAGATGCCAGCTCATTTTGACAGCAAATTACAGCTCCCTTGTCAAGTCCTTGTGCAAATTGTTTTGAAAGTGTGTGGGGAAACGGCAACCGGAATGAATCGCCCACAGGGCTCGCAAAATGTCTTCATCAAACAAACAAAATGATTTAACTCTCATCCACCCGCGATTGATTGGAATGTTATTTTTTGTAATACTTGGCCCGCCCGATCGGTGGATATAACCACGAACCGTACACACACACATACACACACGCGTACACGTGCCGTTCAAATATTAAGTCAAGAGAGTGAACAACGCACATCAAGAAAGGAATATTATTTCACTATTTAAGATACGTTTTGGTAGCCCATCTGAAAAACAAATAGCCCTGGGATGTTGGGTTTTGCGAGCCCTGGCCCATACATGTCCGAGTCTGATCCCAAATTGCAATGAACCAACAACAACACCACATTGTGTGTTTCACCACACGATAACGTCAAAGTGTGGCATATTCTAAGATCGATCGTGCTGGGCCTGGTGTCAATAAAAGCTTTTCTTTGACTAACAAGGAAGTTTTCAGCTCCAAAACTTACAGGATATTTTTATATTACCAATTACCATTACCTTATATATATATATAAGCTCATGGGAAAGTTTATTTCTCAATTCATGACCCCTTTAAAGGCACGGTAGCAAAAAACAGCCCTGTTTAATTCTAAAGGTCAAAGATGGCAAATGCTAATGAAAAAATAAATGTGACTAAAAACAAAAAACTTTATTATTAAACATCACAACGTTTACATAACAAAAGTAGGGTGCAAGATGCTAATGAAAAAAACATTAAATTTGAGTTTTATGCGACTAAAAAGCAAAAACTTTATTGTTAAAACATCACAACATCTACTACATAACATAGGTAGGGTGCAAGATGCCAATTAAAAAAATCTAACTAAAAAACACAAAACTTTATGGTTAAAACATCACAACTTAAATATAGCATAAGCTACTGCTTATTTCACTTGTGACGAAGTTAGCCAATCATAACAGAGCTGATTTACATATAAAAAATCTTAAAGGCACAGTAGCAAAAAAAAGTCGGTTTACTTCTGAAGGTCTTACAGAGGGTGAAAATGCTAACGAAAAAAATACAATTCTGAAATTTGATGTAGATATAAATGGACAATGGGCAAAAACTGAAATGATAGGGAGAATTACATATTTAATGACATCACCACACACTATAATACGTAAAATGTGGCTTGTGTCAGTGTGTGTCTGTAATGTAGGACTTGACAAGTGTGATTAGTGTGTGGTTATGTGTCTTTATTGTAGAGTTAGAGACCAGAGCTGGATTTACAGAGAGGGAAGGAGTGAAAATACTGAGAAAAAATATCAAGAGTGAGATATTTCAGTCCTTAGAGAGGGTGAGTCATACAGGACAGAGAAATAGAGGTGTGTGTGTGTTTGGGTGTGAATCTCAGGATAAGCTCCAGACAGACTCATTCTCCGTTACTGGAACATGAAGGTGAAGAAATATCAAAGATGAAAGCCATATTTCAAAGTTCAAAGGTTCCTTTCAAATTCATGTTCCATAGGTTTTCCTTTCCGAAAATGTCAAGAGCAACACGCGAACACATTTTGATATTTCAACAAATCTGAGGAATAACTCAAATGATTGAGATAATAACCTGAATTTCAGTGGCATTCTACGGTGTGTGTTTTTTTGGGCCTTGATGATGTCACAGGATGTGGAGGGCACAGTTTCCTGTCTGGCCAGAGGCATTATTGATCCAGTTAAATGCTCAGTAGAGTAATTAGATCCCAGAAGACCATAGAATAGGTTCATATCTGTTTAACTCCTGAATCCTGACTCGGGCAGTGGGTTTCTAGTTCCCAGCATGCTTTGCATAGAAATTGATAAGGACAATAAATGTTTGTTAAGTGTTATTTTGTGGGGTTTCTTTAGTAAAGGGAAAACCCTTAACCTTGACATTTAAAGGAGTGTCTGTTATGTTGCAGTTTTTGTGGTTACCGTTGTGTGAAGTCATAGTTGGTTGCGATATGAAAGTAAACACTACATTGAGCATATGATTGTGCTACCAATGGCAAGTAATACCTGTTCATTAAGTTTGCATGGTAAATAAATAGGTTCCACCATTCTATTATGTTGAAAGTAGTTGAAAATGTAATAAACTTAAAAATTTGTGTTTGTATTTATTAAGTTTCTCCAACTGAATTAATTTTGTTGGTTTAACATAATTTCATTAGAGGTTGTCATAACTCAACTCCATAATCTAACTCTAAGTGGATGGTGACTGGTGACTTTTACTTTACCTAGATCTTAGCCTATGCTATTTCTACCAGAAGGTATGAGCAATAAAAAAAGATCTCGTAAAAATATACTCGTTTAAACTACAGTTGCAAATCCATAGTGTTAGTTCTAGGGCTGTCAAACGATGAATTGTCTATATATATATATATATATATATATATATATATATATATATATATATATATATATATATATATATATATATATATATATTCAATAAGTGTATTTAAATATACATAATAATTATACACTGTACACACGCATGTATCAGCATAACTTTTATTTTGGATGCTATTAATCGTTTGACAGCCCTAGTTAGTACATAATAGTTATCGTCACCAAATGTAAAGTGTGACCACATTTTCAATTGGCAGACAATAATTAGATCCTAGAGTTGACAAAATAATTTCAGTAGTCGGTAACAATACCAGTAAAAATATACAGTTCTCACAGTACCAATTTCCGTACTTTTAAAATATTTGTCCCGTTTTGTCTCATCCGTTGGTTATCACTGTCAATCCTTGCAGTTTCCAATTCAATCGCACATTTAAATACAGTTGTCAATCCAGAAACTTTGCAGTGTACTCAGCAGCATGAAAAACTAAACTTTGTATTCAGATTGTGGAAAAAAAAAAAAAAAAAAAAACTGAACTGAAAGCAAGAGTCTCACTGTATAATCACTAAGGCTGTCACTCTCTAGAGTACAAGC
The DNA here is from genome assembly GCA_023566225.1 of Romanogobio albipinnatus. Taxonomy (NCBI): domain Eukaryota; kingdom Metazoa; phylum Chordata; class Actinopteri; order Cypriniformes; family Gobionidae; genus Romanogobio; species Romanogobio albipinnatus. The sequence goes on along the minus strand of CM042263.1, from coordinate 25,484,459 downwards.
TCACTGAATGCTGTGTTCTTGCCAAAACTCCCATTATGATAGAGAAAAAGCTGTCTTAATTGTACAATGAATCTCTTATTTACATCATGTTTACACTTTGTTGATTATAATGAAAGGAATTGTGAGCATGCGGATTCTGACTTACTGACTGACGAGCAGCTCTGATTGGCCATTGGGTTCACGTGCTCAACAGATATGATTGTGATTGGCTACAATGCTCAATGCTTGTAAAAACACATTGTAAATAGAAACCTTTGAAGTGTCTATCATCAGGAACCGAATATATCCGGTACTCTGTATTACCGATTTTTACTACTGACTGGTACCGGAACATTTGACAACCCATAGATATTAGATCCCATAGATTATTTCTTTATTATGTTTCTATCATTAAACAAGTATTATTTTGCCATGTTTTTACCTCACAATCAATCAGAATGCAATCTGATGCAGAGCTCTGCACATGAGCTTTGATAACATATTCCCTCTGTTTGTTTCTTGTAAGTTTAGGAGCATCAACATTTAAAGGTCCCATGGCATGAAATTTTCATTTTATGAGGTTTTTTAACATTAATATGAGTTCCCCTAGCCTGTATATGGTCCCCAAGTGGCTAGAAATTTTGATAGGTGTAAACCGAGTTCTGGGTGTCCTGCTCTGCCTTTGAGAAAATGAGAGCTCAGACGGGCCGATCTGGAATCTTCCCTGTATGCCGTCATATGGGGAACGGTTGCCTCCCCTTCCTCTGCTTTGCCCGCCCAGAGTATTTGGAGAAAATGTATTCCGTTTATCAGTCGCGATGTCAGCACAGGCTTTACAAACAGACTTTTACCATATGGATTCGACAGCACCGCCACAAACAGTGAGTAATAGTGTTCATTAATGCCTGATCTGTGATCAGTGATTTCTGATGGGTAGCTAATCGTTCAAGTTCACACAGACTTTCTTTCTAAATCGTTTAATACTGTCAGTCCCACTGCTGGCCATCTTGATGCCCTAAGCGTAATGCGCCAGTGACTATAACGATAAACTTCACATGGTTTCTGTTAGTAGCATGAAACAAATCCGTTATAATGAATGATGCTGTTATGCTGCACAACGAAGCTCTTACTGTATTCATGTCGATGTCGTGTTTGCTGTTAGTTGTGGTCAAAGCATTTTGTGAGAGAAATAACACTGCAATGACGAGATCACTGCATTCACGCGATCAACAGACTACATGTGTACTCAATGCTCAAGCCTTTCATGTGATGGGAAAAGATCGAAAAATAATGTTATAATCAACACTTTAACAATTTGTTTATCTCAACGGCTGTGATGGGAATAAAACGTAGTAAAAGTATTCGAGAGGTTTACAAAGTTTGTAGAATAAGGAGGAAGAAGACAAGCTTGCGTGACTGGGACTCGTGTTTATTCAGAACTCTCAGATACAAACAAAATAAACTTGCGCTCTCAACACTTTCTCAGCAATCTTGTGTGCCCACTCCGTCTCTCTCTGGACTGGCAGTGCTTGCAGATCTCACTAAACCACGCCCCCTTCGCCACATCATCTAATACTCATTTCAAATGCAAAGATGTGAGCCAATCACAACAGTGGGCGTCTTCACTGAAGTCTCACATCAGACACGCTCCTTGAAACAGAGCATTCAAGCCAGAGGGCCAATATCAGTATAGAAAAAAAGCTTTTTATTTCTAAATTATGACATTTTTTGATGTAAAAAACATACTAACAATATAAGTACACCTCAGGAAACATTATAAATTAATAAAAAAAATCCATGCCATGGGACCTTTAAAATGGCATGTGAGCAACCTCAAGAATAAATCAGATTGAAACATCATAAAGTGGACTGGTTTCCTACACAAGGGATTCACCTACGAAGACTTGTGAATGGCAGCTAATAATCCTCTCTCTCTCTGTCTGTCTCTCAGGTTGTGCAGTCTGACACTGAAGAAGTTGATCGTCCTGAAAGAGCTGGACCGTGAGCTCAGTTCTGTTGTCATCGCTGTCAAGATACAGGTAAACTGACAGCATTGCCATGTCTTTCTGTGTGTGTTGTGGTTTAATGAAGGTGTAGAGTGTTACTGTGTCGCTCTGCGTTTGGTATCACACGGGCTTAGAGCATTACACAAGACACCGTGGCAACTGTGAGCTGTTGCCAAGGTGACAGCTTGCTCAGTGGGAAGATGGGATTGAACGCAATAAGATGGCAGTTGGAGGGGGGGAAGAAGTGCATTTTGGGATATATTGAGAGGGTAATTTCAGAGCACTTGGAGGCCCTCGGCATTCCACGTAGGTCACTTTGGACACACTGCTTGTGTTTGGTACTTTTGTAAGGCTTTAACAGTTTCAAAAGAGAAATATGAAAATTGACAATTTCACCCTTTATTCAAATATTAATAAAATATTTTGTAAGCATATTGCATAGTTGTGTTTGGAGTCCATTTGGTTTATTTGTGATAATAACGCAATGAAACATTGTGCAGACATAATTTTTGGCCAAGCTTTCATACAAATAAATTATGAACACTTTCAAAAACAAGAGAGAACCAACAAACTATTAATAACTGATTATGTTGTGGTCAGTGTATGCTTTTTTCTGTGAGCTTTTTGCTTTTCTATGCATTTATTTGCATAGTAAAATAAAACTTGTAGCTGAAGGTTTTCCCAAATAATTTTGTCAGAAAAATACCTTAACGTTTTGTTTTATACTTCCCTCATATTTAAAATATATATATATATATATTAAATAAAAGAAAGAAAATATTTTCCATATATTTTTATGTTTTAATTAAACTTGTCATTAAAAACAAATATCCCCTTTGGACATCACTTTTGACCACTAATGCGTATATAAATATATATGTCTCACAGATATTATATACTATATAACTAGATTCAGTAACACTTTATTTTAGGGTTCAATTCTCATTATGAACTAGTTGCTTATTAGCATGCATATTACTAGGATATTGTCTGTTTATTAGTACTTAAGCACATATTAATTCCTTATTCTAAATAACCATTATTCTACATCCCTTAATCCCAGTGTTGGGCACGTTACTTTAAAAAAGTAATTAGTTATAGTTACTAGTTACTTCTTACAAATAGTAACTGAGTTAGTAACTGAGTTACATCATTATAAAAGTAACTAATTACCAGGGAAAGTAACTACTGAGTTACTTTTTTTTTTTTTTTTCAAAACTTGGATGCCCCCAATATTAAATATGTTAAATTAATGAATTGGACACTAAATAGAATAAATTATTATTATAAAACATTGTACATTAATGTACACCATTGTAATGTTGCTGTGGGACAATGTGAGAGACACCTATCAAACCTACTATAGTATAAATATTATCAGTAGACCTACTATAGTGTAAATATTGTCAGTACTATACTACTCCTTTGGTAGTGGAGCTCATGTTATCACCTGGTTTTTTTAGCCGCTAATTTTTTGGCGGCATGTGATGATGTGAGGTGCTTCATTAGATTAGAATTATTGCCACAGACGTGGAGAGACTCTTTCTTCCTGGGCATAAGTTGCACGTTACATAAACATTCTTACCTTTCACCTCAACGAGGGAAAATTAGTGCTTATACTTACAGTTAGCAAAAGCTACCTTTGAAGTCGTTGAACTTGGTGTGTGTGTGTGTGTGTGTGTGTGTGTGTGTGTGTGTGTGTGTGTGTGTGTGTGTGTGTGTGTGTGTGTGTGTGTGTGTGTGTGTGTGTGTGTGTGTGTGTGTGTGAAATTAACCTATCAACCTCAACCTTGTCTCCCACCCACCAATCATCATCAGTTATGTGTACCACCCCACCCACTCCCCAACACGCATGGCATACACGCCCACACACACACACACACCAACCAGAGAAAAAAAACTGTTGCAGGTCCACATGGTCGGATGAAAACCGCTTCAGTGAGCTCAATTATAGTAACGACGCATTTTTTTTCTCAGTAACGCTAACGGCGTTGTAACGGGAGAAACAGTAATTGGTTTGATTACTTGTTACTGAAAAAAATAATTCCGTTAGTAACACAGTTTATCTATAACGCCATTATTCCCATCACTGCTTAATCCTACACAATACCTAAACTTAACAACTACCTTACTAACTATTAATAAGCAGTAAAATAGGAGTTTATTGAGGCAAAAGTCATAGTTATTAGTGAATATGTGTTCCCCATACTAAAGTGTTACCCTAGATTTAAATTTTCTGAGGGAAATAGCTCCGTTAGTGGTGCTGTGGTGTTGTCATGACACTTTTAGCATGAGAATCAAAAAATAATGCAACACTATCTTTGCCGTGTAAAGATGGAAATGGTTAAATTACTGCAATACAGATGAACAATAAAAATTCAATTTGGTAATGTGTTTCCCTAGTCTCTTGTTGTTATTGGTTTAGTCATGGAGGTTCTCTGTTCAGTTTTGTCAGTAGGCTTGTTCGACTCGATACAGCGATGCGCAGACCGATTGGCGGCTGACTTGAAGCAGTGCATGCCGGTTAGAAATGTTGTCCTACTTGAGACAGTGGCGACGCCACGTGACAGTGATGTATGTCAACAAAGTGCCGCGAGAGCGATTCGAGAGCAGCCGGCTAATACAGCCTGTGCAGTTTCTCTAGAGCGGCTGCACGAGGCTGCACGGACTCTGATGACGACACAGCTGTTCCACGATTGGCCAGATTCACTGCATGACAGCGATCACGTGTGTTTCGTGTTTATTCTAGAACCTTCAGTTTTTCATAACAGTAAAACCTCCTGATAAAAAACGTAGACCCCACTTCATTGATAGTGTAGGCTTATATGTTGAACTTTATTCTTGTACAAATACACGCTGAGTAAAGTATTACATGACAATAATGTCTCTGAAACATCCGTGTATTGCCAAATATTGCATTTATTTCACTTCAGCTGTGATAAAGTATGCAAACACTATGGGACGCAGAAAGTGTCCGACTTCACGTCTCCGTTTGCAGCTCCTCCCCACCTGCACGCGGCTACTCTCGCCGATCGGTTGCATCCAGCCGCAGCCGATGTCGAACACACCTTTTGGTTCATTGTCTTGATTGTTGACAGGTGTCCCTTGTCCAGTCATTAGTCCTTGTGTATTTAAGCCCTCATGTTTGCCTTGTTCCCTGGTTGAGTATTGTTACCTGTAACCACTGTTGGTGAGTTCTCTGTCAAGTCTGTTTTCAAGTCAAGTCTGTTTTCAAGTCAAGTCCTAGTCTTTGTTTTGTTCACGTTTTGTTTTCTCAATAAAACTGCACTTCAACTTGCCTCCAGTGGACATCTGTTACAGAATACTCGACCATAACAATAAACCCAGCAGTTGCATCTACACCAGGGGAATCATCCTCTTGAGGATTTTGTCCAAGACTTTATCGAAATTTGTGACTTGGTAGGTTTTAATGACGTGGCACTTAAGGGCATTTTTAGGCATGGGTTAAACGAGCCCTTGTGCTCACAGCTGCCTGGTGGGAAAATTTATTTGACACTTGCCTAGTACATTGACCATGTCCTTCTGCTGAGTGGTTCTTCATTTACTGTGGGAACGGTGGATGAGGAGCCCTGCCATTCCACAGTACCCACCACATCAGAGTGCCTCCATGCCACCATGTCATGTCTGGATTAGTTCACGTCATGCCTGCCATACCTGATTTCGTTTACGTCATGCCTGCCACACCTGATCTCATTCACGTCATGCCAGCCCTGCCACATCCTATCCACGTCCAGAGTCCAGTGGCATCACCTGTCCACGTCCAGATCCAGGTGACTTCTCCTGTCCACGTCCAGAGCTAAGCGGCGTCCCCTGTCCACGTCCAGAGCCAAGCGATGCGACCTCTCCGCGTCCACAGTCCAGAGAGGGCTCCAACCCGTGACCAGAGTCCAGAGAGGGCTCCAGCCTGTGACCAGTGTCCAGAGATGGCTCCAGCCCGTGACCTGCGTCCAGAGAGGGATACAGCCACTGACCTGCGTCCAGGGAGGGCTCCAGCCCATGCTCCATGGTCAAGGTCTGCCCATGCTCCACGGCGCAGGTCCGCCCATGCTCCCAGGCCTGTCTATGCCTTGCCAGGTTCCACATCCTGTCCCTCTGCACGGGCCTTGTCTAGTGTGATGGTTCTGTTTCATGTTCATGTTCTCATGTTCATGTTCATCTTGTTTTCTCACTGTCATGTTTCCTGGTTTTGTCATGTGTTCCTGTTTGTCATGTTTGGCCTGTTGAGCAGACCTTACCTGGAGTACCTTGCCTGGATGCTCCGAGACGGCGGCCTCTCCTTCCCAGCTGGTAAGCTTGTGGCGGCAGCCGAGGTAATCGCAGAGCCGGGAGCGGACATCGACCTGATAGATCTATGGTCCGCGGATCTTTTCCCTGCCCAAACCTCCACCGTTCTTCATCGTCTTTTTCGCCGGTTCTGTCCGGAAGTCTTCCGTCTGTATCCCTGTCTCTCCTTATCCCGTCTCCAGTTCAGGTTCAGCCCCTTGGATCCGTTGGCACTACTGGCGTCATTAAGATCCTCGGCTCTGCCACCGCTGCTCACTCTGTGCGGCTTTCCATCCGCGCCACGGGCTTCTCTGCCACCAGCTTGGCTAGAGGCAGAGTCCCAGGCTTCATCTCAGGCCCCAAAGCTCCACCTCGACCTGTCAGCCCGTCACTTGCTCCTCGACCCACCACTCCTTCACCTCTTCCGCAGTCCGTCTGCCCGGAGGCTCCGCTGGGCTCGATCGACACTCCAGGTCGGCCTTCGGCAGTCGACGCCCAGTTACAGCCACGGACTTCCGAGATTCGGGATGCCCCGAAGATCCTCAAAAAGTTGTGACATTGGAAATGGCATTTCCAAAAGTGATAACTTTTGATTAATTTTGCTTATTTTAATGAATCTGGTCTTAATAGGTTCCTTGGGAAGAGCAATGAGAACAATGATTCCAATTATGCCATATTTGCTCGAACTTGCTATCCGCCATTTTTAATTTCTTTGAAAACCAATTTTTTCTAACTCCTTTTTTCACCAAAATTGGCTCAGATCAACTTCAGACCATGCTGGCAAAAAGTTATCAAAAGCTTTTTGATAGACCAAACTGTTCTCGAGTAGCGCATCAACGGATTTGTTGGCATGATGCCAAGCTGATTCTGAGGCTGTAACTATGCAACAATTTGGCATATTTACACCCAAAAAAAAATGTATGTGTCATTGTCACCTCACACTGACCACACCATAATAATTGGATAACAGCACCACCTATTGGTCAAAAGTGATGAACAAGTTAATCATATTACAGTGATTGTATTTGTGATATTTCTGCCATTTTGACTATAATAATCGAAAATAAGAGGTCTTTCCTCATGCCATGGATGGGAGCTTACATGTTCAAATATATAATAATTGCATGCATTAACACATTGACTTTACTGTAATACTGTAATTATGACTGTAATACTGCAATGAGAATATAAGAATAATGACAAAATCAAGAGTTTAGGGAGGGAACATGTTTAGGGAGGGAACATGTTTAATTTTCATAAAAATAATGTCACAATGCAAACTAGAAAAATGAATGAATGTCAGTGATATTTAAAGCAGTGTGTGTAGGTGAAGATCAGTCTTACATCTTTATATTTCATTCCCAACAGGAAATGATTCTGTCACTCATTCTGTGAGGATTAGAGCACATCCTCTTAGGTAACATGAAGTGCACTTGTTTCGCCCACTCACCTCTTCCAGATGGATCATTGAAGGTTTTAAACGGGTTTACTGTGTGACACTGAAAATAAAGCTTTTGTTATACTCCCCAAGCGGCGCCTCAGCGATTAAAATAATGGCTGTTCTTCAAAAGGACGGTAGATCTTCAAAAGGACGGTAGATAGGTTTCTGACAGATATCTCATTATTTCTCCTTAAAGTGTCTGCTTGAATCAACACTTTGAAGGCCGCACCATTCACAACTCTTCTGCAGTCCGGACACCAGCAGACTGGGCATTCATTTCCTTTCATTCAGAGCTTGTTTGTGCAGTGAGACATTTTCTCTTTCTCAGTCTCTTTCTCTTTCTTTCCAACTCAAGAAACTGAAGGTTTGAATGCTTTTACAGAAATTATGTAAGAAACTTGATGGATGTGTTCTGTGGTTTCCAAATAGCTTCTTCACGTCATATTAAGTCCCCGATATACTTCATGCGAAATTGAAGAACGAACTGATGTGATGCCATTTTGAACTAAATCAGGCCAAAAACAAGTTTTGTTTGGAGTTCGTTTTGGGAGTTTGAAACAGCTTCCAGAAAAGGCTGGTAAACGTCATCGAACTACCATTGTACACACATTGTTAAGTACACACTGTTACTTCGCTTCTCATATTTTGCAAAACCATTCACACACTTTTTGCTAACTGGCAAGCAGCATTAGCAGCCTATCTTCTTCTTTGTCTACTTACTACTTCTTCGTCGTATCAGTGTGTGCTCGGCAAGACCGATTTTGTGCTTGAGCGCCACCAAGTCGTGTTTTACTGTCACTTCAGCAGCTCCAGGCACGTGAACAAAAGCGCGGATCTCATTGGTCGGACAGTTTTTTACGCGCCGCGTCAAAATAAAAAAACGAACCCGAGGCGTTTTTTTTTAAATGACGCTTTTACGCCTGGCGTTTTACGCGTTTTAAGCGTTTTACGCGACGGTGTGCACACTCACATTGGCGCCCATTGTTTAGTCACGAGGCGTTAAACGTCGGCGATAAACGCGCGCGAAAATCGTCCCGGTGTGAACAGGCCTTAAGGCTTTAATATGTGCTTTAGAAGTACTAATAAACAGCCAATATCCTAGTAATATGCATGTTAATAAGCAACTAGTTCATAGTGAGAATTTGACCCTAAACTAAAGTGTTACCAGACAAATCTACAATGCTAGGTTTATTTTATTTTATTTTATTTTTAACAGTCAAATTACAGCTAGCAGCATTTACTGTTAGCACAGTACAGCCTCTTAAGCACTAAGCAGTAAACAGAAGGTACTCTTGCACAGCTTGTTTTGCAGGGCTGATAAAACAGGCTTTTTATTTATTATTTGGGCACAATCAGCTACAAAATGTCTCTCCACCAAAATCTGCTCCACTTAAACTATATAGTTTGCGTGAAATGGAGAGGAACGCTAAACATTCAACGTTTAAACCCAACCCTCCTATATAATACTTAATTTTCTGCGTTCTTCTCCTTTTTCGAGCGAGCCTTTCAAAGTATATTTATTTGTCCATGAGCGCAGAAAGACATGTACGCACTATCTAGTAGACTTTGTTTTATGGTTTTCAGTAGAGTTGCTCGTCATTCATTTCGTTTGCGGTGTTCTTCTTTTGCGGGCTTGAGGACTTGGCAGCGGTATGCTTTCGGCTCATCCTTTCAGCCTACACTGCTGATTTTCTGCATCTAACTATGCAAACAACTTGACGAATAGCTACGTAAAGAGCTTCCACATTCTATTTTTAATCCTCGTGGGAGGTTTATTGTTGTAGTGCATATTGAAATCTCTGAGTCCGTTCCAGTGAGACAAATTCTCGAGTCTGTTCCAGTGAGAGAAGTTCCAGAGTCCTGAGAGAAGTTCCCGAGTCCGTTCCAGTGAGAAATTTCTGAATCTGTTACAATGTAACCAGTGCTGAGCCCAGAGAGCATTGCACTGTCCCTAATGGCTCTAATTCAGCGAATCTTCAGCAATACCCGCCTTTCAGTAAAATAACACCTAATAACACATATTATTTTCTTCCTGGGTAATAAATATAAAAATATATCAGAACTTCTCAAGAATTTTTTCTTTTTCTTTTCTTAGAATTTATCTTAAGAATTTTCTTTCTTAAGAAGGTTTTCGTGAATCCGGCCCCAGGTCACCTGCCACTCCAGGGTTGAACTGTCAGTGCAAACAGTGGACCCAAGAGCGATGGTGGTTCAAACACAAGTTTATTGAAAGAAGAAACAAAGGCAGCCAACCGTGCAGAAGACGCTGACCTGGATAGAACATAAAGTCTTTTACTTGTCGGTGCGAGATCCAGGCTCTGTAACGGGCAGGCTGGTAGCGCTTCTAACTCCCCAGTCGATGGACACCAAACCACTGATAGCAGAGAGGCAGGCAGTCATGAGCAGCGGGACGGCTGGGCAGAGAACAGTTATGACGAGCAGCACCAGACAGGACCCGACAGGACAGAACAAGACTATTCTCTGAACGATAGTGGAAAGCAAATGGTAGATCAAAAACGAAAACCACAGGCAAAGGGAAGAAATAATACGACAAAGAAACAGAGTGAACAGCGGGGTGAAATAGCAGAGAGAATCAGGGTGGGCGAGAGAGAGAGAGAGAGAGAGAGAGAGAGAGAGAGAGAGAGAGAGAGAGAGAGAGAGAGAGAGAGAGAGAGAGAGAGAGAGAGAGAGAGAGAGAGAGAGAGAGAGAGAGAGAGAGAGAGAGAGAGAGAGAGAGAGAGAGAGAGAGAGAGAGAGAGAGAGAGAGAGAGAGAGAGAGAGAGAGAGAGAGAGAGAGAGAGGCGGGAGTTGTGTCACGTTTTCATTGGATGTGTCTCAATCAGCTCTGTAGTTCAGTGGTCAGGGCACTGATCAGGGAGTCAACCCATTGGACTTATGTCCTGATCAGTGCCCTGACTTCTGAACTAGGGAGCTGATTGAGACGCACCCATTGTATTTTGGTTTTGGTTTAGTTTTTTAAGGACTCTTGGTTTGTTTCTCTTTGCTTCCCTTTGTCCTTTGTTCCCGCTTATCATTTGTTGCTATAATTTGATTCATTATCTCATTAATTAGAGCACACCTGTTTGTATTTTAGGTCGTTATCTTGTGTTTATAGTGTCCTCAGTCTCCTCAGTCTGGTGTTGTTTGTGTTTATGTACACACGGTTACTTCGCTTCTCATCTTTTGTGTTGTTTAATTAAAAGTTACTCTACTATTTGAACGGATACCTTTCTCACTGTCATCCTTTGTAGACCAAATTGTGACAATAGTTTTCAAATATAATTTTTTTAAATTGTGAATTGAGTAAATGTTGCTTTTAAAATATTCATTTACATTAAGCTTTTTTGTGTACATTTTATTTGTTACCATAAAATTATATAGGCCTTAAAAAGTTTATTCAGCAAGGATGCATTAAATTGATCAAAAGTGACAGTAAAGACTTTTACATTGTAAAAAAAAAAAAATCTATTCCAAATAAATTCTGATCTTTTGAACTTCATATTCATTAAAGAATCCTGAATAAAAAATATTTTTCACGGTTTCCCAAAAATATGAAGCAGCACAACTGTCTTCAACATGAATAAATCAAATCATCATATTAGAATGATTTCTGAAGGATCTTGTGATACTGAAGACTGGCTGGAATAAATTACATATTCACATATAAAACAGTCATTTTAAATTTGAATAATTGTTCTGTTTTACTGTATTTTTGATCAAATAAATGCACCCTTAGTGAGCCGAAGAGACTAAACAATAAAAAAATTCTATCAACCATAAAGTTTTGACCAGTAGTGTATATATGAATATAGCTATTGGCCATCTTTCCTATGAGTTTAGATATCTGCATTTACCATCAAAAACCCTGTTTCGGTCAACCAGTAGTGATGATCTGTGTGTATTTCACGTGAGCCGGGCCATGACGGACGGCCACATTAGCAGGCAGATGAATGTTAACGCAGGGGTCCCTGTTGTCTAGTTAGTATGACAGCTCATATCCGTGACTCGCCTCTCTGATGGGCCTGAAAGTGGTTTGCAGTGAAGCCAAACGGACAGTAACAAAAATGATTCAACACATTCAGTGTGACTGAGTCATTTTTTGTCTTGTTTTATGCTTTCGCTGTCAAACCATACGGACAACATTTCAGTTTGCAAGCATCAGACAGTATTCAGTGACATCATCACATTCACTGCGTGGGTTTGTTTGCTTTGAGTTTCTTCGGTGATGTTTAATGAGAGTGTTTTTAAGAGACTGAGGGCAGATACATGTCTTTCCATGTTCTCAGGGGTCAAAACGCATCCTGAGGTCGAATGAGTACATGCTCCCACCCAGTGGCCTGATGGAAACAGACCTGGAGCTCACCTTTTCCCTACAGGTACGTCTTTCTATTATATGCGTCTAACTCTCAACGTGCGTTCAGTTGAGCTTCTGTTTACCATATCTGATGTGCTCTACTGTATGTACGTTCACTGATCAATGTTTAAACGTGAATAAAAGCCTAAATGAAATCTCTTCATCATGTCAGCAATCATGTCTCTTCAGAAGACTTGGATGAACCATGATGAACAAAGGTTTTATGGATTTGGAACAACATGAGTGTAAATTATGACAGATTTTAAATTTTTAATTAAATAATAGTACAAAACCACGTGAAAAATATCCAAAAACATTATATTTTTCATAATCGTCTATTTATATACACTTTCTCTCATCATTCAAACCATTGTTATGCTTTCTATGGAGTTTATGAATCTAAAATCCTACATTTGTATGGTATGCATATGCGTATGCATATGAAGTAAACATAAGAATCCATCAATACTTAAAATAAATGTTTATTTTCACACAGCAGTTAAGAAACTATCACTTCAACTGATCTCTAACTTCTTAGTTTCAGTAAACACAGAAATGAGCTGATCAAACTGCACATACATACCTCTGCTGCTTAGCCATGATCTCTAACTGTGGTCGAACGCTGATGACGTAACATCCAGGTTGGCCCGCCCTCACGCGGTTATGATTGGCCGATTGATGAGCTTAAATCTGATTGGCTAAAGAGTACGACTGATCCAGGTGGCAGGAGAGCGCTGCCAGGAAAGTCTCAAAAACACACACACACAAATCCAAGGCAATTCACAAGTGAATGACGATTTGCACACTCGCATTACAGGATGAATGTGTAAAATGTGTCGATGAATGTGTGTAAATCTACAAATTGTGTTTTGCATTCATGAAATGTATTTTATGAATATATAATTTTATTTTGCGCACGCAAATTGTTTTTTGTGCATGTGAATTTGGTTTCATGCATGTGAAATTGGTTACACATGTGTGCATCTTGTTTTTTGCGTGAATTATTAATGAGTCTAATCTGTCTCCATAACCATGACCTGTTTCGGCACAGTGCCACCAAGTGGTCAGGAGATATTAAAAAAATGGCTATTTTTGCTTATAGCTTCTGAATGCTTTGGCCTAAAATCGCAAATTTTCCCATATCAGCCATTTCTGGTGTCGTACATTTTGGATTCGGTATATGTCTTCAGCACCATTCCTTGAATGGTATGGCCTTGTGGTCAAAAGTTATAATGAAATTTACAAAAATGCTAATAACTTTTGATTAAATTAGCCTATTAAAATTAAACTTACATTGCTTTAACTGTCCTATCAATAATAAAAGTGAAAATATAACAATAAAAAGGTGTTACATGTATGTATATATCATTTTTTCACCATGACAATCTTCAATTTCACAATCTTCAAATATCATTTTGACCAAAATATTGGTCTATTGTTTTTTTTAATTATGCATCTCTATCTAGTTGCATCTTTAACACATCTTAAAACGGTCTATTCCATTTATGCAGAAAAATGTAATTTACTCAGAAAGATTTTAAGTAATTAGTACACAGAAGTCTTTGCATGAAGTGTTTACTTCATTACCACTTTCCCTTTGTTTCTTCCAATAACCCCTACCCTGTTCGGGTCCTGTTCGAGTTGTTTTGACAGGAAGTATGAGATTTCATCTAATAAAGTGTTTGTGCTAGTATTGTCACAATGTTGCTGATGAAAATTATGTAATGCGAAGCAACTATATGCACCAAATCACCGTTGTACTGTCGTACTTCCTTTCTCTAGTACCCACATTTCCTGAAGAGAGATGCCAACCGGCTGCAGATCATGCTTCAAAGGAGGAAACGCTATAAAAACAGAACTATTCTGGGCTACAAGACGCTTGCTGTTGGTGTTATTAATATGGCTGAGGTACGGGGAAATTAATCACACAAACCCGGTGTCCAGTTCATTGAAGCTTGTGTCAAACAGACTTTGACCTTTATAATTGAACCCTTCTCCAGTAGTAAAACTGGCACATACTCACAGCTTTCATGTGAGGGCAATACTTGTTCTCTTACATCACACATTAAAGGAGCCATATGCACTGATATCTTGGTAGCACTTTATTTTACAGTACATGCACTTACTTATACTTGCAGTGTACTTACCGTGTAAGAAAGTACTGGGTAATATAAGGTAATATTAGGTCATAATGTTATGCCTGATCGGTGTATATATATATATATATATATATAACTACTTGATTATAATTTTAACTGTATTGTGTTACTCAATATTACTTTTAACACTAATTTATTTTAAATGTACTAAATTACAACTTCATCATTACATCATTTCAATAGAAATGACTTTGATGTATATTTTAGCCACAGGTTTACTGTAAACCAATATATCTTTCGAAGAGTGAGAAAGTATCAGTTCACTAACTCACTAGAATGCAAATATGATCGAGTTCTCTGGACGATTGGAAGGGTATTCATTGCTAGATGTAAGTGCAAAGTGAGAGCAAAATGTTCATTCTCTTTTGTATCTGTAAGATTCCTTAACTCAAGTTTATAATCATTAAAGTGTTAGAACACTCAGCTACTTTTTTTCACGCTCTTTGGTTTAATGACTAATATTCTTAAAAAGGCCTATTATTTAGTAGCGTTGGGTGGGTGGGCATTGGGGGAGGGGGGGGGGTGCTTTATAGATCCACCGGTACATTTTATTCAGCTCTGAAGCTTTCTGAAAATGCCTGCAATTATTCTCTGCAGTTTCACCCCCACAAATTCCAAAATTCCTCTCTGCTGAGATTCCAGCGATAATCATATTCAGTAGCGGCTCACCATAGAAAACTTAGGGGACAATTCATCAGTCCAAGAGCTCGATGAGGAATGCAACCTTGAAAAGACACAAAACTGAGGCTTTCAGATGGAGAGGAGGTTGTGAGTCGTAGTTGAGACTGAAAAACAAGGACAAGTAAACTGTTCGTGTGTCACTTATTTCAGAGTGTTTATGTTTAAAGGTGATGCAGCACCCGACAGATGGAGGCCAGATTTTAGGACTCCATAGTAACGTGAAGGAAGCGCCGGTGCGAGCAGCGGAACTAAGTGTTTATTCGCTGTCCAGTCAACCTATTGACCCAGAGGACGGCAGTGGTCAGCCAGAGACAAAGGCCAAAGCTTCAGGTGACTCACACAAATGAATCAATGTATTAAAACCAGAAAATAATTTAAAGGTGCGTCACAATTAGTGTGTGAAATCCAGTAAGATTTCAATAGGACTCCACTCGATTATGAATTTTGTGTGAGGGCGAAAGATTTTGCAGCGGGTTCAAATTGGCCATTTTGACCAATAGAAAGCTGCTTGGTTTAAAAGTGTCTTCTGTGTGAGCTGTACTTCATACATCACTACACTATTGACAAATAGACTTTATAGAAATAAATACAAGGAGGGAAACATATACAGGCCAATTCTTTAACCACTACACCAAACCACCTCGTATACCCAGTTACAATATTCCATCAGTGATTAGCTTTGTTTATGTACAGTCATTACATTGACCATAAGATGCTAATGGGCAGTTTGAGTGCATTAAGCTGCAATAAAGATAAAAAGTCCCCGGAAACTCTCTCTCCCACTAAACATCCTACCATCCATCCTTGCGAAACAGCGGTACATTAAAATGGAAAGTAGCAGCTCGAGTGTTCTCAAAATGGAGCTATAAAATTGCTACATGTTTTTAATGAATAATTTCAATGCATTGGATTTTTCTGTTGGTCAGAAGCCTTTGCTACAGTAAAATGTCAAGTGTCAAGTGTCGTGGGGTCATTAAATGTCTCTCTCTTTCAGACCGTTCTCCAGATATGGATAACTATTCTGAAGATGACGATGATAGTTACTCTTCAGAGCAAGAGGCGAGTGATGACGCTGTTCAAGGCCAGGTCAGGAGTTCTTGCCAACATGTCTTTATCATTGTTCTTAAAAAGCCCTGCTGAATGTTCAAAAGGAGGTGAAATTTCTACTGAATTCCATGATTTTGCTATATAGATAGATAGATAGATAGATAGATAGATAGATAGATAGATAGATAGATAGATAGATAGATAGATAGATAGATAGATAGATAGATAGATAGATAGATAGATAGATAGATAGATAGATAGATAGATAGATAGATAGATAGATAGATAGATAGATAGATAGATAGATAGATAGATAGATAGATAGATAATAAGATGCTGCATGGTTAGTGAATTTGCCCTTGTATCTTTAGAAAGGATTGCTACCTAACAAAATCCTCAAATTCTGTTTTAGGACCTTTATGATGAGGATGATGATGTTCAGCGGAAGCCCAAAAAATCTAGGAGAAAAATGATTAGAACCACATCTATGACCCGGGTATGTACAGATACTTATCCTAGGTGCAGTTCACACTAGCAAAAAATGATTGGACCCAGAATCTAGCCCTGAGGAACACCCTGTAATATCAGTTCTGCTAAATGATATGATAACTGTTCTGATTGCTGATATGATTCAATTGTATTATGTATTATATCATATCATATTGGCCACCCTGATCTCTATTGGTATCTTCATATCTTCCCATTACAAACATTCAATTTCAATACTGTTGATGACCCAATCTATTATTATGTAATTATTGTCTTGACACAAGTCACCTTAGGCAGCTGCCTGATAGAAACAGAGACAAACTGGCTTCATGTCCTTAAGGGAGTGTTTGGTGTTTGGGTCAGTGTTATCTAGTTCACAGAAGGTCATAAAAGGGGATGTTCTAATCCTCTTGAACTAAGCTCACCATCAGGAACACAAGGTTTAACCCAAGGATCAGTGTATAAACTAAAACAACTAGAACGATTTCCTTCCACCCCTTCCATTCTGAAGCACGTTATGAAAAATTGAGACCCACCTTATATTAAGTGTCTTTAACTGCTATGTCTAATATTTAAATTAGTCATTGATACAATGCACTTATTGTGTACATACGTGTTGTACTTATATTTTAAAAAAAAATGACCTGCATGTAATTACATATGTAATATATTTCTGTACTTACACATACTGTGGACCCTACCCCACCCACCCTTAAGCCTTTTTCCATATAACCATACCTTAACCTTACCTGTATCCTAACCTTAGGTAGGATAGCAGAAAAAATTATTTAGCAGTACAGCATGAACACAATGGGTCTCATTCACTAATAATTGTGTTGATTCTTTCGTATTTGTACGCACAGGAGAACTTCTTACGAGAAATCTCTGCCTGATTCACAAAACGTTCGTATGCACATGAATTTGTTCTTAACCTCATTCTGATGTTAGTGAATTTGGAGTATTCGAAATGAGCGGCCGTGTGCACGACCACAAAACACACCCAAACCATCTCCATATAAGGGCTTTCCGCACACGCTTTCCTTACAGCCTTTCGTCACGCTCATTTAAACTTTGCAGACGCGCTCTCGCCCGGATCCTCGAGCAATGCCAAGTGTGCCATTTTCACCAGTTCTCACAATAAACACCTTTTATAAAAACCCAGATTACAGACCAGCTGTACATATGCGTATATCTCAAGCGGCAACCACCCCCAGTTTCTCTTGAAGCCAATACGGAAGTGACTTTAAACTGCAATTCATCGACTGGCTGCTAGGGACAGGCTCCAGAAGGGAGCAGAATCCATGTTAAAATGCCCAACTTTACAGCAGATACAAATATATTTACAGCCTGGTACAAATTGTGGTTTTGGTCTATACTGCTAATTTTGCCCTTCATGACAACTGCGAGGGGGGTGAATGTTTTTATAACTAATTAGTTTAAATTACATTAAGCCTTACAGTTCTGCACAATTAGGGGTGTGGTCACTTAAGTGACAGGTGGATTGTCGCTGCTGTCACTACTAGCCGTTTGTCTGTTAGCGCCACCCCCTCCACCTGTTAGCTCCTCTTTGCCCATTTTCAGTTATCCAGGAGTGAAGCATGGTGACGCGCAGCCAAGATGGCAACAGTCGCACTTTAGGCTTCAGAAACCGATGGGTGACATCACGAACACTACATCCATATTTGTTACAGTCTATGGTATTTCTGCATTATTCAGAGAAACCTCCCATCTGAAACTATAACACAGCTTTTCTTACTCTTTAACTGCATATTATCGAATGTATTTAAGATTAAATTAAATTGTGTTATTTAATAATTTCATTATAGAATTTTATATATGGATTATATAATACAATTAATGCAACATACTTCAATGTAATTATAGTCATGTTAGGATCAAATATAACCTCTTAACATGATTATAAAGCCATACAGAGTGAGCTCTTTTTGCGTACGTGTGATTTCAGTTGTTCCTATATTTTTTTGTAAATTTGGAAAACAAATGATTACAAAATCTTTGGTGAATTGTGATTTGTTCTTAAAATCGTTCGTACGCACATTTCACGCACAAATTTGTGCGTACGCATGCTTACTGAATGAGACCCAATAAGTTTGTTGTACCTAACAATTTATTTCTGATGTTAGTACATAGTAGTTAAGGACACAATATGCTCTGGGACCAAAAATTGTAAATCCATATTTTTATTATTTATTATATTATTTTTGTCTTTTGCTTTTACCTATTTTACTGTGTTAGGGGGTGTAACGATACACGAATGTCACAATTCGATACAAATCACGATACTGAACTCACAATACGATACTATCGTGGTAGTTTGGTCCGTAGGCACCTATTGTAATTGTTGGAATTTTTCTTCTTCTTCTTCTTCCACTCTTGAGACTATGGCAGCCCTTAGAACCGCTTGCGGGAAAGTTATGAAATTTGGTGCTCAGATAGAGGATAGTCTGAATCGTCACCATAGCACATTTTGAGTCTCTATCTCAATCTCTCTAGTGCCACCAACTGTCCAAATTTTCACTCATGTTTATGATAATCATTTTTGAACTGTAAGGGGTAGAAACAAAATTCCCACCATTTTTAATTTGCTGAAAACCCTACTTTTTCGAACTCGGTTTGTCCGATTTTCATGAAAATGTAACCACATCATCTTTAGACCATATCGACAAAAAGTTAAGAAATTCTAATTGATTCATCTAATTGTTTTTGAACAACATGAAGAGCATGCCAAAATGAACATGAACGGCTATATCTCTGCAACACTTTAGCGTATTCAGACCAAACTTGGTGTGTGTTATAACAACTATGACCTGAGGAAACTTGCACAGTTTCAGCACAGTGCCACCTAGTGGTCAGGAGATTTTTTTTTTTTTTGCTTATAACTTCTGAGCTCTTTGACCAAAAATAAAAAACTGGTCTCTTTAGATTTGACGCAACATGCAGAGTCGATGTTGTTTACATCAACTATACATATCGTCACATTTTTATATTGCGGTATCTCAATATAGCGATGTATCGTTACACCCCTACTGTCTTAACAAAACAAAATAAAAAGTGCCACTTTAACTGACCTTGATTGCATTGAACAGTTTTGTCTTGATTGCATTGAACAGACATATTCTCTCAATCTCTCTATAGCAACCCAATTTCAAGCAGAAGTTTGTTGCTCTCCTGAAGAGATTCAAAGTTTCTGATGAGGTGAGAATTTCTTTTTGTCTTTAATAAGTTACAACAGAGAGAAATACATGTTTGCCTGAAGTTCTGCAGTCTCCACTCTCTACTTTGCAGTCCTGTGCTTTTTAATCACAAAATCACTTCAGCCATGAAATTCAACCTTTATAAGAGTCCTGGGACTTGGCAATGATCGATCTAGCAGCTGAAATGTGAGAGGAGCTTTGATTTTTGCGGTGTAAGATGTGATGTGGATCTCTTCTAAAACTAAACTGACTGTTTTGCTCTGAGAGAACACCTGAGGCCATGACAGGTCATACATGCTTCTATAGCCTACAGGCAAGATTTAAGTAGTAGCTTTACAGTCTCATTGTTAGAGTCTAATCTTGTTAGCTAGTAGCTGTTTGACTCTTTGACTTTGTCGTCCTCTTGCCTTGACTGACACATTCCGTTATCCAAGCCCAACAGGAAATGATCCAGATTTTTTTTGGCAATCAGTCCAGCAACTTCCTGATTCAGGGTGATGACACAGTTTTGTTGCATTGGCAGGCTGTTCCCTTGAGTAGCATTGCCAACATGGGCTTGTCAGTGTAATAGCTCACTTTGACTGTGTCCGAAATCACCCCTATATACCTTCATTCACTGTTCCCTACATTAATCCACTAATATAGTTCACTTGAAGGAGTGAATGAAAACGAGTGAGTGAATTCGGACACTGAATGTGCCGGAAGGTACCGCTTTTGCACAGTTTGTGCTTGCTGTTTAATAATCATTTGAAACTTAGCAAACTGGCAGCTCCAGTAGTAATGACAAGATTTATATTGAACTCTGTCATTGAATCTATAAACCTTAATTAAGGAATTTACTAACCAATTAAAAATGAATTAATACCTGTATGATATTACGCTGTACCCACATTAGACCAGCGGTATGGAAAATGTCTGGCAAGACGCTGGAATTCATTTGGTGCGACCATCACAGTGCATTATGGGTATTCTCTAGCCATTGTGGGGGGTGGGGGGGTTGTCTCAAATGTGTAGCATATTTCCAAACACCTGTGACATACACCGATCATGCATAACATTATGACCACCTTCCTAATATTGTGTTGGTCCCCCTTTTGCTGCCAAAACAGCCCTGACCCATCGAGGCATGGACTCCACTAGACCCCTGTGGGGCCTCCATGGATTGGACTTGTTTGTTCAGCACTTCCCACAGATGCTCTATTGGATTGTGATCCGGGGAATTTGGAGGCCAAGTCAACACCTCAAACTTGTTATTGTGCTCCTCAAACCATTCCTGAACCATTTTGCTTTGTGGCAGGGTGCATTATCCTGCTGAAAGAGGTCACAGCCACCAGGGAATACCGTTTCCATGAAAGGGTGTACATGGTCTGCAACAATGCTTAAGTAGGTGGTACGTGTCAAAGTAACATCTACATGGATGGCAGGACCCAATGTTTCCCAGCAGAACATTGCCCAAAGCATCACATTGCCTTCGCCGGCTTGCCTTCTTCCCATAGTGCATCCTGGTGCCATGTGTTCCCCAGATAAGCAACGCACGCACACCCGGCCATCGTGATGTAAAAGAAAACGTGCTTCATCAGGCCAGGCCACCTTCTTCCATTGCTCCGTGGTCCAGTTCTGATGCTCACGTGCCCACTGTTGTCATTTTCGGTGGTGGACAGGGGTCAGCATGGGCACCCTGACTGGTCTGCGGCTAGGCAGTCCCATACACAACAAACTGCGATGCACTGTGTATTCTGACACCTTTCTATCAGAACCAGCATTAACTTCTTGAGCAATTTGAGCTACAGTAGCTTGTCTGTTTGATCGGACCACACGGGCCAGCCTTCGCTCTCCACGTGCATCAATGAGCCTTGGCCACCCATGACCCTGTCGCCGGTTCACCACTGTTCCTTCCTTGGAACACTTTTGATAGATACTGACCACTGCAGACCGGGAACACCCCACAAGAGCTTTTGGAGATGCTCTAGCCATCACAATTTGGCCCTTTTCAAACTCGCTCAAATATTTACACTTTCCCATTTTTCCTGCTTGTAACACATCAACATTGAGGACAAAATGTTCACTTGCTGCCTAATATATCCCACCCACTAACAGGTGCCTGGATGAAGAAAAAAAAATGTTATTGACTTCACGTAAAGTCTGTTTGTGCACTGACACATTCTAAGAATTTTAATACCTGAAACTTAGAATGTCCACTTAAAGATGAATGGATCAACAAAGAACAAAATTGTACTTTATACAACTTTTTTTTTTCTTTTATCATCTTGGAAAATAAACAAAATAGTGTAAATTCTTGTAAATTCTCATTATTAGGATAAAATGTGTCCCTTTTACTTTCAGATTGAACGCATTGAACACATTTTGTTTTCTTTTCCACATTGAACTTCTTTCTTTTTCTTAGTCGCGGCTGCCTGAGGAGAAGCATTTTATAGTATGAATGGGTCAATACTGGTGATTTGTCCTGTCCTGTGAAAATTCAGGATGAGAAAAGTTGCATTGAATGCCTTCGTTTTTTGTTTGTTTAGATTTACTTATATTTCAAATACAATTAGCTTTTTTTGTGCTTGGCTTCAAAAGGTATTAGACTCTGATCCGGTTGATCAAACGCAGGAGGTTGAAGATCTGGATCTTCTGTATGACAGTCTGGAGGTCTATAACCAGAGCGACAGCGGCCCAGAGATGGAGGACAACGAGAGTCTTCTCAGCACTCCCAAACCCAAACTAAAGTAAGAGCCATGAGTCAAAGCAAACCCCCTTTAAGGCAAGTCATTTCACTCAGCGGCGGCCAGTTACATGGTTTCAACGAGGCTTTGTTATGTCATTATGGTTTGAAATGTTTCAACATTTTAATGGATCGGTGCAGCTTCTGCAGTAATGCGGTCGATGTACCGGTCTGTCGTGGTGAAGAAAGAGCTAAGCCGTAAAGGCGAAGCTCTCGATTTACCGGTCAATCTATGTTCCTACTCTCACCTATGGTCATGAGCTTTGGGTCATGACCGAAAGGACAAGATCCCGGATACAGGCGGCCGAAATGAGCTTTCTCCGCAGGGTGGCTGGGCGCTCCCTTAGAGATAGGGTGAGAAGCTCAGTCACTCTGGAGGTACTCGGAGTAGAGCCGCTGCTCCTCCACTTCGAGAGGGGACAGCTGAGGTGGCTCAGGCATCTGTTCCGGATGCCTCCTGAACGCCTTCCCGGGAAGGTGTTTCGGGCATGTCCAACCGGGAGGAGGCCCCGGGGAAGACCAAGGACATGCTGGAGGGACTATGTCTCACGGCTGGCCTGGGAACGCCTCGGTGTCCCCCCGGAAGAGCTAGAGGAAGTGTCTAGGGAGAGGGAAGTCTGGGCATCTCTGCTTAGACTGCTGCCCCCGCGACCCGGCCCCGGATAAAGCGGAAGAAGATGGATGGAAGGATGGATGGAACATTTTAATGGTTCACCACTAGGGGGTGATGATCTCTTTGAACCCATGAGCCAGTGTCTATATGAGTTTTACCTTACCCTCTTCATGACGGATCGCTTCTTGTACTCCTCAGTTGTAAGTCGCTTTGGATAAAAGCGTCTGCTAAATGCATAAATGTAAATGTAAATCTCTTTGAATGGGGAAACAGCGATTTCTCCAAAGCTATTCACCAAGCTTACGATTACATTTCATATTTGAAATCACCAATGAAATCTGACAACAAATATTTCAATTTTTTCCCCCTAAATGCTCAATTCATGACAGAAAAATGCCATTGTTCAGGTTGGACCAGCCAATGTGCATGTGCAATCCTAAACTCATGCTTGCTGTGACGCAATGACTTTACCAATTGGTGATCGGCTCTTTCATTTAGAAGGGCGGGACTTATTCCGCCATATTGTGAGTTGCACTTTCTCCCATTGACAGTAATATGAGTGCACTACCTTTTTATACTGTATCCAAAGTATTTGATCAATCTGATGCATATTACAACCAAAAATGGCAAACGATTTTCAAAATCGCATCTGATTGGCTGGCTTAGAGCAATTTCCAAATTTCCACGTTATTTCCATTTGCACATTTTTCCCTCAGCACGCATGGTTTAGTGCCCATTCCTACTTCTAGATGCCTTCAAAACTGGCTCTTAGGACACATTGCCATTTGACAAGTTGATGAGTATGTTTTTTGTTGCTAGATGATTGATTTTCAATGCATGAACATCACCCAACTCTCTCATTGACTCTCATTGAAAATGAATGACTTCCTGTGTAAGCGCCTCTTCAAGAACACTTAACTGATTTGCTGACCATGAAACCCAACTTTTGGCTCTTAGAGTGTTTTTATATTCTAAACGTGTGTATGTTTTCCACTCAAGGCCGTTCTTTGAGGGAATGTCTCACTCCAGCTCACAGACGGAGATCGGCAGTTTGCACAGTCAGAAGAGTCAACCAAGAGAGACGCCCTCCTCGGTACGTCTGACACGCACTCCAATTATCCTCTTATGCTGACCTACAAAGGCAAACACAGTACACACCAACACTGAAACTGAGAAAAATGCCTTCAGAATTATTGATAGTAGATTTTATAACATTTTTCATACTTTTTTCTTTCTAAATCTGAGCAAAGTCGAGCCAAATCCATCTGTCAATGGATAGATCTAATAGACCCATTTATAAATGCATTCTTCCTTTGTCAGAAAATATTGTAATCCCATCATTACATCCATAAGGATATTTTTTGTATGACAATGTGTAAACTTTTAAATACAGATTCATTTTAAATACAGAATAAATTCTTCTGTAGAAGCCACGAATCAGTCTTGAATTCAAACTCATTCAAATGTCTCTATTACCATGGAAAAGGAAGCTGAACCTAAAGAGTTCAGGATTGGCCACCTATTCCCATGAAGCATTGCGAATGATATCGATTAAGTATCTCAACACTCTCAAACTTCTTATATATTTGAGAAATTCACACTTTATGTGGTATTTTATACTTAATTTATAATTAAAATATTCACAGTACTTCATGGAATGACAAAGTCAAAAAAAGACACAATCTACTTTATCGTTACGTCAGTTTGTAGTGTTGTGTTGTGTTCAGAACTGGTTGGTTTAGTTAATTGCTTGCAACTCTTCATGGAATAATGTTTTGCAATCCCCACCCTTGTGAAAATAAAGTGCACTTAATGAATGAAATAAAAGGCCATTTAAGTGCACTTAAAGAGAGCACACTTTCATGGCTGTTTTTTAATCTTTTGTCATGCTTTAAAGAAGTACACTTATTTTGATGTCTTGACTAACACTAGCACATGTGAAGTACTTGATTATAATTTTAACTGTAGTGTCTTATTCAATATAACTTATTAAATATTTAATATATAATAAAATATAAGTTCTATTTTCACACGGGTATAGAGGAAATGGAAATGGGAAAATACTTGCAGAACTCAAGCAGTTAAACCCTGTGCTCACTGTTGTGTGTGTGTGTGTGTGTTTGTGTGTGTGTGTGTGTGTGTGTGTGTGTGTGTGTGTGTGTGTGTGTGTGTGTGTGTGTGTGTGTGTGTGTGTGTGTGTGTGTGTGTGTGTGTGTGTGTGTGTGTGTGTGTGTGTGTGTGTGTGTGTGTGTGTGTAGACTGGCGATCTGTTAACAGTGGATAAGAACAGAGTGGCGGGTGGACGATATCCGGATGACCCTACAGTGGTGGACTCCATAGCTGCAGTCAGTAACAATTTCTGTATTTATATATATTTAATGTACAGCATGTTTAGGCACATAGCAGTTCTAGTTTCAGCATTCTCTAATAATAAATAATAATCAGAGGTGGGTAGAGGATCCCAAAACTGTACTCAAGTAAAAGTACAAGTACTTATAGAAAGATTTACTCAAAGTAAAAGTACTTATATTAATAGTTACTTGAGTAAGAGTAAAAAAGTATCCATAGATACTCAAGTAGCAAGTTACTAGTTACTTCGATTCATATAGCCTATATAACAACAATACAATAACATGTTAATATTTAGATAGATATTGAATTTAAATGGTTATTATTATCATCATAATTAGATATGTTGCAACAAACACAGAAGAGACAACCATTATTTCTGGCATCTGTAGCCCAAAAAATTGTATAATAATAACGTTTTGGAATATTGGACACTGTAGATATAAAGTGAACCTCCAGAGTTTTGTGTTCAAAGGCACGTAAAGGGAACTGTAGTGTTTTGGGTTGTATGTAAACTCAAGAATAAGCACTGTTTTGTTAGTTTTTGGTTGGCCAGTTCATTGTCCAAAAGACCTGGGTTCACAGAGTTTGGTAATTCAAATTGTGCAGTAAACCAAAAGAAGAACATTGTTGTACCGACTCTTATTTGTGTTATTTGAAGAGTATTAAAACACATCAGGAGCCACTGATAATATGTTTGGTTGTAAAATGTATTAACTGAAGGAATTGAATTTGAATGTAGCTTGTTCACAGACAGCAAACAAAAAATACTCAAATAAATGTAACAAAGTAAATTTACTTCAATCAACCACACAGGAAATGGCCACGAGTATGATATTGTGATGATATTGTGATTATACAACAGTTTGATGGCACAAGTGTGTAAATAAATAAGAAACAACAACGGAGTGTCTTTAAAAACACTCTATTGTGCAGAACTACTTCCTTCCGCTGCGGATTCAGATCTCAAGTTGACAGTTAAACAGTTGAGCCCAAACCTCCGTTAGTAATTCTGTAACATCACTTTGAAACTAGCAACGAAGGAACGTTGAGTCGCTTCATTGAAGCTTATTGTATTATAGAGTAGAGTATTTTGAGAGAGAGAGAGAGAGAGAGAGAGAGAGAGAGAGATCGACTAAGAGAGTGTATTACCTGCATCTAGCTGATATTTGTCATAATCACAAAATCAGTTTGAATGTCTGCTCTTTGTCCTTTTAACAGTTAAAGGAACGCTTTCCAACTCCCCTAGAGTTAAACAGTTGAGTTTTACCATTTTCTAATCTATTCAGCCGATCTCCGGGTCTGGCGGTAGCACTTTTAGCATAGCTTAGCATAGATCATTGAATCTGATTAGACCGTTAGCATCATAGAACTTGACTCTTCTGTAGTTATATCGTGTACTAAGTTGCGTTTTTCTAGGCCGATATGACTAGGAACTATACTCTCAGGCGTTGCGTAATAACATTGTGCCTGCTGGATTTATCAAATTTCTGATAGCATGTGAAGACAGCATTAGTTGTGTCTTATTGTTTTCAGTCCCTTTCAGAATGAAAGTCTTTGTTACGGACTCAAAAGCGGTGTTTGCTGCCATCTAATGGTGTAATAATGTAACTTTCACTGAAGTTGAAATCACAATCACTAACGGACCCTTTCTCAAAATAAAATATGATTTATTTAAAATAATATTTAAATAAACAATATTAGCCATTATAAAAAGTATACAAAGTACAATTGGAAATAAACACAAGCAAACAGTTCAGTCAAAAGTACAACAGCAGCGCTCTAGTACAGAATTTCAGTTAAATGTAAAGTTATGAAACTTAACATTGCACTTGGCCAAATCGATTTGCTCTGGAAAAGTAGGCCTAATAGATTAATATGACCAAAGTTTGCCCGCTTGATATACCCAAAATGAATAATACCTCATGTTTAAACTATGTACATACGCGCCAGCAGCAAATTCCCGAATGACTGTCCGAGATGAAGCTGTTCTCTGTGGGTACATGAGTGCTGAATGGCCCCTGACGCTCTGCAGCTCAATCTCCGACAACGTCTAAACAAATTGTCAAATATGTGCTATGTTTGCATATGAGTCACATATTTGAGGTCTAAATAACTACATTCTGTGACATAATAACAGTAGTATTTGTAAAATTATGGTGGTTTTCTGCTTGTCCGCCATGACGTGAGAAATGCAAGCGAATTGATACAAACTGTGAAACGGTAGTTGCTGATACACTTTACTTGAAGGGGTGTGCATAAGACTGACATGACACCTTCATAATCATGAATATGAAGGAGGTTTTATGCATGTTTTCATGTTCATGACAACTGTCATTAAGTGTCATTCGCTCAATTTTTAATGCAAAGATGACATTATTTGAGATGTCTTTGTTATGACAACTTGACATAAACCAATACATCATAACCTGTTAGTGTCTTTGTCATGACAACTTGACATTACCAAGACAACATAACCTGTCATAAACATGACATAGCAGATTAGTTATCAAACTTAAGTATTAAAATATTAAATATTATCCAAATTAAGTGTTAATACTCTGTCAAATTATTTTATAACAGTGTCATGAATATTTTTCTTGACCTAAACTATAGTGGTACGAGTTGAATTTGTCATTAAAATGCCATTAAGTGTCAATACTCTGTCAAATTATTTTATAACAGTGTCATGAATATTTTTAGACATTGACAGGTTATGGAAAATTGCTTTTTAAAATTCCAATTCAATGCCTCAATTTTAATTGAATATGAATTAAGTTAGCAAACACAATGCAGATTGATGTATTGGTTTATGTTAAGTTGTCATAACAAAAACATCTCAAATAATGTCATCTTTGCATTAAAAATGACACAATTGAGCAAATGACACTTAATGACAGTTGTCATAAACATGCATACAAACTCCTTCATATTCATGACATGTGTCATGTCATGATTATGATTAGATTAGATTAGATTAGATTCAACTTTATTGTCATTACACAAGTACAAGTACAAGGCAACGAAATGCAGTTTAGGTCTAACCAGAAGTGCAATAGCAGCAAGTGCAGGATATACAATGGTTGAATAAGTGCATGACATGGATATGTACTGAATATATATATATAAACAGAATTCACAGGTGAATATGTACAGTGAATAAATATAAATATACAGATGGCTGTTACTATAAACAGAATTTACAGGTGAATATATACTATGAATATAATATAATATACCGATGGCTATTACTATAACAGAATTTTACAGATAGAGGTATACAATGTTATGTTAGGCTAAGATGAGGAATATAGCAGTGGATTAAGGTAGTGCAATAAAGTATGGACAGAAGCTATCCCAAAAAACTGTAAAAGTGCAGTGGAAAGTGATTGCATATTACAGTTAGAAGTAATATGTAATACGGTGCAAAATGCATGTGTAAACAGTTGGTACTGTAAATAACAGTCGGCAGTGCAAATGAGCATAATCCAATTAAGGTATGGCAGTGCAAGATGCATATGTAAACAGTTGTTACTGTAATAAACATTTGGTAGTGCAAATTGACATTCCAGTAGTGCAAATATTAAGTGATGGCAGATGTGAGGTAGGAGAGGAGAGTTAGTAGTATATGAGGGAAGTGGATCAACGGGGGTTCGAGTTCAATAAAGAGACAGCTCTGGGGAAAAAAATTTTCTTTAGTCTGCTGATCCTGGTCCGGAGGCACATGAGACGCCTGCGGAGGGCAGGAGAGAAAACAGTCTGTGGGCTGGGTGAGAGGAGTCCTTGAGGATGCTGCGAGCTCGATGCAGACAGCGTTTCCTCTGGATGTGCTCGACGGCAGGTAGTGGTGTCCCTGTGATGCGCTGGGCAGTTTTCACCACCCGCTGCAGTGCCTTGCGCTCCGCAACAGAGCAGCTCCCATACCATACTGCCACACAGTTGGTCAGGATGCTTTCTATTGCGCAGCGATAGAAGTTCACCAAGATAGCCGAGGAGAGCTGATTCTTCCTCAGTGTCCTCAGGAAGAAAAGGTGCTGGTGAGCCTTCTTGACCAGGCTGGAGGTGTTGGTTGTCCAGGACATGTCCGCCGAGATGTGGATCTCCAGGAACTTGAAACTGGAGACACGCTCAATAGCCATTCCATTGATGTGGATGGTGTCGTGTGTGCCTCTTGACTCTTTCCTGAAGTCCACGATGAGCTCCTTCGTTTTGGTGGTGTTGAGGAGCAGGTTATTTTCAGTGCACCATGTGGCCAGGTGCTGGATCTCCTCCCTATAGGCAGTCTCATCGTTGTTGCTGATGAGACCAATCACCGTAGTGTCGTCCGCAAACTTGACGATGGAATTAGATCCATACACAGGCTTGCAGTCGGAGGTGAAGAGGGAGTAGAGAAACAGACTTAGCACACCATATGAAGGTGTCATGTCAGTCTTATGCACACCCCTTCAAGTAAAGTGTTAGCAAAAAGTCTCTCAGCCAATCAGATTTGAGAAACCAGAAAAAACTGTTGTATATAATATTATTTAATGAATCATACCAAATTTAGTATCGGTGCATCTCAAATTTTTATTTTATTTTACAATAGCAACACTGCTAAGTATTAAACGCATATCTACTCTTCCAGCGCTATTTGCTCCCAGAAAATTCAGACCTGGGGGTGGAAACTTTTATCTGGGCCAGTAAGCAACGACCTAACAACCACTCAGAACACCCTAGCAACCACATGGATAAAAATGATTCTGTGGTGAAATAAATACAACAAATACACAAGAATTTAAAAAAAAGTTTTTTCTATATTAGTACTCTATTCAAGCTTGTAGAAATTAAATATCAACATTATAAAATTAAGTAAAACCTACTCAGTGTTCCCATCATGCACTGGGGCTTGAATAATTTATGATGTTGATTTTTTTCGCTGTTTTCCAGCAGTATTTACACTGTTGTACATATTGTTTTCGCTGTTAGGTTTATTAACTTGTTAGGTTTAGCAAGTTAAGGGGTCAACAGTCGCATTTTCTCCAAACAATGAATAAAATAATTTTTATGATTTGTAAAAGAATAACTCCATTTTTCTGTTTTTGTGCACTGACTGTTGATAATTCAAGGCTATGGTCTGTGTCACACACTTAATCAGTTCTAACAGTATCTAGTGTGTGGAAGTCACACACACACTCTCTCTTTCAGACACATCGACACCTCCACACCACAATTCTGCTTTGTGGCTAAGTGGCCGTCTCCACAGCAACATGACAATTTTCACGGCCATGCAAGCCCTTGAAGAGAGTGATACATGTTACCCACCTGATGTTTATCTCTCCACGCAGGAGCTGGTGGAGGACGAGGCTGGCGGCGGCGTGGCAACATGTGACGCCAACATGAGCTGGGACGTGAGCACGGAGAAATTAGCAGGAACGGTGGGCAAACTCTGCAAGACTGAGTCGCAGACTCTCATGTCGCCTAGGTAACACATGCAACCTTCTATTCTCGCCTTCCTGTTTTCCTTTTCCATCTGTTTTATATCACAGCCGCTCTGTCTCACTCTCAAACAATCCCACAGGCGCTAGTTTTCACAGTTGAATTAAATAATAGTCCCTCCAGATGTGCCCTTAAACTACAGGCAATTTTATGTGCCAGGGATTAATTTACTGTGTGTTTAAAGGGTTAGTTCTCCTGAATTCTGTCATTATTCACTCATCCTCATGTCCTTTCAAACCTTTTCATTCATCTTTAAATACAAATGAGGTTTGTTTTTACTCTTCTGTTTACTATATTTCATGTGCTCTATGCATGTACGCTAATCAATGTTTATATATGAAGAAAAGCCTCAATTAAATCTGTCATATAAAGAAGCCTTTTACAATGTGTTTATGAACTTTTTGGTGGTTAAAAATATTAAAAAGATCTTTATTTGTGTTTTGAAAGTCTTATGGGTTTGGAACGACATGAGAGGGAGTAAATTATGACAGAATTTTCATTTTGGGGTGAACTATCCCTTTACATTTTAATTTTGTTATCATGATGATCTTTTTTATTTATACATGCATTCAGGGCTTAACATGAACTTTTTTGCTCACCAGCCACTGTGGCTAGTGGTTTTCCAAAATTTACAGCATTTTCACTGTCCACAATTTTGACATCAAAACCATAGGAGAAAACCATCATGTAGATATATTTAATATTAACTCTCAATTTGTCAGAAGGTATATTAGGCTGCTGTCACTTTAAGAGCTGATGCACGGATCCATTATACTGTTAGACATGAGTTTTCTTTCTCAACTGTTTCCATTCACTTAAAACAGAACTGACTGTGTTTATGGGGATACTCGCCAAGACTGGCATTTTGACATTATTTTGTGTGTATATTTGACTGTTTAAGCGCAATAAGCACTGACAATGAGTAATGGAAGCGTTTCAGTATCGATATGTTCCGAAAAAATATATATTTTTTACAACACTACATTGCACTTAGTTTATTATTTCAGATGCCTTTTTAAAAGACTACAATTAACAAAAATGTATATATTATATCTAAAATTCAACCTTCCAAGGTGGCTAGTAGGAGTGACTGCGTTACATGCCACTGATGAAATACACACACATTTGGCATATAGAGTATGACCTATAGAGTAGTACTGCATCCTTCATATCTCCGAAGACTCTTTAGTTTTATCATATTTATAAAAGACAGATACACTGTACCGATTCTTTCAGAAAACAGCCGAGCTCGTGGAGGCGGGCAGTGGGCGGAGCTAAAGAGTAATGAGCACACACACAATACATCATGGCATTATCCCTGGATAACTTTCTATTCACTATACGTTCACTGTTGTTCACATTTGATGTAGTTTCACTCACCGCCTGCGGTTTCCACTCATGACCAGAAACAAACACATACACTTGCAGAACTCCGGAAACACAAACTGCATACTCTAAAAAAAAACTTGCCGAAACTTGTTTGAATCCTGAAGGAGACTATTTGGAACAGAAATACTACGTCACACGTCCAACTGGTTTTTTAAATGTTGGTCATGTTTAGCATGAGAATCCAACTCTTTAACAGTGTAAATAAGTCATAATGCATGAAATGGCATTAGACTCCCCCTTTAAAAATGAAAATTCATCATAAAATGTATTTTTTTTTTTTTTTACTTTGATAATCTAAACAAACAGTTAAATAGACATAAACCAATTTTTTTTTTTTGTAAAAATGGTTTATATTAAATTATTTATATTAATTGAAATTTTATGCAAGTTACCCTGACCGTTTTTGCCCAGATAAAAGTGAACATTATTAGTACACAAATAACATTTCTTCCACATTGTGACGTACATATGAGTGAAATGGACAGTGTTGCAAATTTAGTGACTTTTTCCACTAGATTAGTGATTTTTCAGTCCCCTCTAGCGACTTTTCTTCAAAAAAGCAACTAGTGACGAATCAAGTGACTATAGTCTGACTAGTCACTGTATCATACTCGTTCTGTTGTTTGACAGAAAATATGTCATTGAGTAATTGTGACTTGTGCTGGCAAAATGAGTGGGAATGCGCATGGGATAATTTCGAGCTACAGGCAAAACAAGGGAAAAATGCAGATTTTGAGATTTTCACAAAAATGAGTACATTAATCCCACGTCTAGTGATCCCAATGCTGTAAATGGCAATTAAACATCTAAAAGTATCTTTATTTGTGTGTTTTCT
The DNA here is from genome assembly GCA_023566225.1 of Romanogobio albipinnatus. Classification (NCBI taxonomy): domain Eukaryota; kingdom Metazoa; phylum Chordata; class Actinopteri; order Cypriniformes; family Gobionidae; genus Romanogobio; species Romanogobio albipinnatus. Next base: position 25,451,418 of record CM042263.1, on the reverse strand, counting down.
GAGAGGAGTACCTTTCCTTTGTCCATGAAAACGATCTTACTCGCGCTGAATGACAGATCCGACGCATGCGCACAAAGACTCTCAGACAGCGCACACAGAATTACAGTATTTAAAAATATCTGTCTTGGTATTCACGCACACATCATTTGTTATGTCTTAAGTGAGCGTTTGGTGAACTGTTGAGGAACAACATCTGATGTGTGACATTATTAGAACCGTGCGGGTACATTAGGTCTTAATATATAGGCTGTCTCATTAATGTAATCAAACAATTGTGATATCATGGAAAAAAGTTGAATATATTTTTACTTATAGATACAGGGAGTGCAGAATAATTAGGCAAGTTGTCAATGAACACAAAAAACTCATTAATATCAAAGCTGAATATTTTTGGAAGTGGTTTTTAGTTTTAGCTATTTTAGGGGGATATCTGTGTGTGCAGGTGACTATTACTGTGCATAATTATTAGGCAACTTAACAAAAAACAAATTTATACCCATTTCAATTATTTATTTTTACCAGTGAAACCAATATAACATCTCAACATTCACAAATATACATTTCTGACATTCAAAAACCAAACAAAAACAAATCAGTGACCAATATAGCCACCTTTCTTTGCAAGGACACTCAAAAGCCTGCCATCCATGGATTCTGTCAGTGTTTTGATCTGTTCACCATCAACATTGCGTGCAGCAGCAACCACAGCCTCCCAGACACTGTTCAGAGAGGTGTACTGTTTTCCCTCCTTGTAAATCGCACATTTGATGATGGACCACAGGTTCTCAATGGGGTTCAGATCAGGTGAACAAGGAGGCCATATCATTCGATTTTCTTCTTTTATACCCTTTCTTGCCAGCCACGCTGTGGAGTACTTGGACGCGTGTGATGGAGCATTGTCCTGCATGAAAATCATGTTTTTCTTGATGGATGCAGACTTCTTCCTGTACCACTGCTTGAAGAAGGTGTCTTCCAGAAACTGGCAGTAGGACTGGGAGTTGAGCTTGACTCCATCCTCAACCCGAAAAGGCCCCACAAGCTCATCTTTGATGATACCAGCCCAAACCAGTACTCCACCTCCACCTTGCTGGCGTCTGAGTCGGACTGGAGCTCTCTGCCCTTTACCAATCCAGCCACGGGCCCATCCATCTGGCCCATCAAGACTCACTCTCATTTCATCAGTCCATAAAACCTTAGAAAAATCAGTCTTGAGATATTTCTTGGCCCAGTCTTGACGTTTCAGCTTGTGTGTCTTGTTCAGTGGTGGTCGACTTTCTGCCTTTCTTACCTTGGCCATGTCTCTGAGTATTGCACACCTTGTGCTTTTGGGCACTCCAGTGATGTTGCAGCTCTGAAATATGGCCAAACTGGTGGCAAGTGGCATCTTGGCAGCTGCACGCTTGACTTTTCTCAGTTCACGGGCAGTTATTTTGCGCCTTGGTTTTTCCACACGCTTCTTGCGACCCTGTTGACTATTTTGAATGAAACGCTTGATTGTTCGATGATCACGCTTCAGAAGCTTGGCTATTTTAAGACTGCTGCATCCCTCTGCAATATATCTCACTATTTTTGACTTTTCTGAGCCTGTCAAGTCCTTCTTTTGACCCATTTTGCCAAAGGAAAGGAAGTTGCCTAATAATTATGCACACCTGATATAGGGTGTTGATGTCATTAGACCACACCCCTTCTCATTACAGAGATGCACATCACCTAATATGCTTAATTGGTAGTAGGCTTTCCAGCCTATAAAGCTTGGAGTAAGACAACATGCATAACGAGGATGATGTGGTCAAAATACTCATTTGCCTAATAATTCTGCACTCCCTGTATGTATGTGTCAAATCTGGTGTTTTTACGAAGGATTTTAAGGTGATTTTGTTTTAGAACCTTCAGAAAAATTTTACTCGATTTTTCTCAAAATTGACTTTGCTGACTCTATCGACTTCAAACAGTTGTAGCTCAGTCATTTTGTCCATTTCAAATAAATCATACATCATTTTAATAGAGAGTGTGAAAATAAAAAGAACTCATTTTTGAAAATGTGCTCATTGCGACTCATTTTGCCAGCATAGGACACAATTAGGAAAATTTCAGTATGTGAGCACAGATGAGGAAAGAAAACAGATGTAAAGTGCCGACAGCCGACACATTACATCATCTAACCACATTTATTCACTTTTTGAGCAGGCTTTAGCCATTGAAAATAGTTGGCAACACTTGAAATGGACCATTGAAGAAAAAAAAAAATGTAGGGTGGAGACTTGGTTTATCTATTGGTTTTTGATTCAAATGGTAAATGGTAAATGGACTGCATTTATATAGCGCTTTTAACAGACCAATGGCCATCCAAAGCGCTTTACACATTGCCTCACATTCACCCATTCACACACCGACGGCGGTGTCAGCCATGCAAGGCGCCATCCAGCTCGTCGGGAGCAGCTGGGGTTAGGTGTCTTGCTCATGGACACCTCGACACTTGGTCAGGTGGAACCGGGGATCGAACCACCAACCTTCCGGTTTGTAGACAACCTACATGAACCACTGAGCCACTGCCGCCCCATAATTCAGATCGGCTAAATGCAAGTGTGCAGTCGATTGTAAGAAAGGGGTGGGGTTTTAGCAAACAAAATGACTGGAGAAGTCCTGCATACATCACCAGAGAGAAGTCTCGTGGAGTCTGGTGGTAAAAAAATAACAAGGCCAATTTTGTTTTCAAATAAAAAAATTGCATGGATAAATCGTTCACAATAAGCTCAACAACATCCATTTAGAAAATAGACTGGGTGAATTGTCATTCAATGCTGACTAAACAAAAAACAGCCCGTTTTATGAGTTTATTTTCTGAAAGTCCACAGGACCGAAAGTGCTCAGTTGAAGAAACACCCATCTGTTATATTTCTCTTGTGGTCCATCACGTCTGTTCTTCCATGTCGTTTTCTAGCCGCTTGTTCTCACAGGCCTCTGCTAGACGGCATATGTGTGTGTTTGCATTGGCTAATGAGCTCATTAGGACTCAGTCCCCGAGCGATGGGCTCACAGAGACTTTAGTGAATGTGGAACGCAGCAGCACATCAATGATTCGCCTCCTTTTAGCTTCTTTTGTAGCACCTCGGGATGCAGAAGACGCCACAAATTGTGATGCACTGTCTACTCTATTATAGAGCTACTGATCTTAGTTCAGACTGAAATGACAAGCATCCTTCATCTATAAGTTGATTATTCTACATGTATGCCACCTAAACTAGTTTGGACCATCTCGAAACCAGGTACCACTTGCATGTCACTTACATGCACTTTTTCAGCTGTGTTTTTCCTTGCAGTCTGAAACCTTGGCTCAAACAAAGCGCGTCTTCTTCTTTTGACAAACAGCCACATGCCGAGACGCAAGAAGAAAATCTGCTGTATGCCTGTCACCATGCCTATCATAAGCTTACTGTTGGTGGTGGAAACGTAAGCCGGATCAGGGTTTACGGTCCCGAATCGTACTGTATTGAACCGTACCGCACCGCTCGGTGGAAACGAGCCATTAGTTCTGGTTCACCTAATGTTCACACTGTCATTTTTTTGCAACCCACTAGACGGCCTCAGTGATCCGCGAGATAACTTAAAATGAATTTAAAAATATCAATATAATTAATTAATTTTATTATTAAGTCATTCAATTAAAAAATTAACAAAGCACAACCTCTCTCGTACTTTTTCTGTGATTGTTTCGGAGCAGCCCAAGCCGCTGCACGGTGTGAAATACAGACTGAACGGTGACTCAAAACACCCAACCGCTTCATGAACACAGGCTATGCAAACTACATCACTCAGTTATATAAAGAAAACCAGTGTCGCTAATAAAGCTTTGATGGTTAACGACTGTAATGAAGGTAAAGACGATTACAGTGACATACAGGAGTCTGCGCGAGTACATTATTATTTATGTTCAAACAAACCATGTATGTGTGCTCTCGGCTCACTGATCGCTATAACATCATATTTCTGCATGAACATACTTCAATATATTTGCGTAGTTGTCAAAATTAATTTACTGTGAGTGTTTTATAACAGATGCTTGGCGAAGAAGCGTGTTTTGGAGAAGTTTGTGAGGATCAGTGGTGTTTATGTACACACGGGCATCAGCTCCAAACATAGACACGATTGCTTGTTCTGACAGAGGACATGTGTCATTGAGTTTCCACTAGGGCTGGGATAAACAGTTATTTTTTTAAACGATTAATCTAGCGATTATTTATTTATTTTATTTTTTGATTCACCGATTAATCTAATGATTCAATTTCCCGATTCGATTCTATTATCGATTATCTCCCCATTAATTGCCTAATAGTAATTTATACATGTTGATTTACATATCTGAATGAAAAAAACATGAATTCCTTAACATTGCAATATATATTTATTGCTCTTAATATTCCAAAATAAAAGACTATACAAGTGCAAGCTAATGCATTCTTAGTCAGAGGTAGCATTCAATAAAACCTTGAAGCCTTGAAAACACATAGGCCTAGCTTACTGAAAAAAGTGGGAGCCAGCAGCCTGTCATGGCGTCCTTACTGAACCAACAGAATTGAACATTTATGTTGAAAAAACAGTCCTAGATTACAGTTGCTTAATAAAAGCATGCATTCCACACAAACAAACGTACATGTGTCATTAGTAAAAAAAAAAAAAGGGATTTTAACTGTCGGTCTCAGACATAAATATCTTGATGCCTGTTGGACTCGAGTCGGATTCGGTTACTGCTCTGTCGGACGTGGGCCGGGCTCGGACATATCACGGAATTGTTTCCTTTTAAATGAAAGAATTCCCATACTTTAGAGGAACGAGTGCGTGCCGCTTTGCACTTCTGAAAGTCTGAGGAGCCACTCATGTTGCTGCTACTCTCCGGCGCCGCCATCTTTGTTTTGGGTCTGACGAATCGACGCGCATATTTTGCGTCAACGTATTTTTTGCGTCAATGTCATCCAGCCCTAGTTTCCACACATTCAGAATGTCTTTATTTTTCATTTTTATTTTGGTGTGTTTAATAATTCTGAATGGATCCGTATAGTAGCTATTTTCAGTCCTTTGACGTCTCCCTGTGGTCTTGTTTGGTATGGCAGGTTGACTTGTGTTTATTTGTATAACTGTATTTTTACTGTATAACTGAGCAGAGTAATATTTAAGTTGTATAGAATGTCTGCAAGTAGGCTATGTTTGCAAAAAATAACAAGGTTTAAATCTATTTTGTGAATAAAAAAGGTTGGGGTATTGCAGTATTAATTCGGAGAGGAGGGGGGTTTGAGAACCACTGGTTTAGATGTCTTTGGTCTGTGTTGCGTTCATATTTCAGTCGAACCGCACCAGAGTTCGTTGAAAGCAAACAGAGACCCATCTTCTCAGGGCTCTGGGTCAATTGGTGCGCACCAGGGTCCGAATGGCGCTCACACTTATTCAAATGAACCGCACTAACAGAGCAATTGCACCAGGGTTTGTTTTAATCCAAGTGTGAACAAACCCTAAATGTATTTTTTTCTTTTTTGGTCTGGACCAAAATAACTAAGAGACCCGAATTACAAGTGTGAACCAGTGTTAAGTTCGTTGACAAATAATTTTTGTCATAATTTTCGTCAACAACCTTTTTTCACTGATGAAAACGAGACGATAACTAAATAAAAACCCGTTTTGGATGACAAAAACTATGACAAATCTACTGTCATTTTTGTCAACGAATAAAAACGAGAAGAAAATGTTAGGGAGGGACAATTAGGGAAGAGAGACATTCAGTACTGATGTCCTGTGTAATAGATGCGCACATTTGAATTGTAATGTGCTGATCTAACCACTGGAAAATGTGGCGCTGTTGTGCGTTCCACAGGCTCACGAAACAGTGCTTCAGAGCAGTTCAATCAATGAACAACACACATTTATGCCAGGTAATTGTTTATGAACTAATGCTGAGGAATAATGACAATGTTTACTTTACGATGTTTATATAGTCATTAGTGCTGGGAATCGATAAAAAAACATTTTTTTCTGTAATTAATCGAGATTAATCGCAAGTTTTTAATATTTTAAGTTTTTAATATTTTGATATTGTAATAATTTCAGTTACTCTCCAAATTAATGTAGAAACAATTTAAAGACAGTATATTTTAACCCTCGTGCACTGTTCGATTTCTGGTTACACTCGTTATGGTCCGGGTCAAATTGACCCTAATTGGATTCAATGCAATTCCCCAAAAATCACACTATGAAAAAACACATACAGTCAGGTACAAACAATTCACTTTTAATATCAATACTTTTCACACATTACAAAAGAATAAATATCTGAATTTACGATTTATAAAAATACTTTTAACCACTATTTTTAAGATTGGCCCTTGGGACACTTGCCTTTATACATTTAGAACAATAATATCTTAGTCTAAACCTAAAGTAATCTTGACCAACTATATAGCATTTTAAAGCTTTCAGACTCAAATTTTCATATTTGGTGACTGATTTTCAAAAGAGATGACAGAGCACTGGCGGCGCCAGGGGGGTCTTCCTAAAAAACGCCTTGACCCCCCATTTGACCCCCCCACCATGTTTCTCTTCAAACTACACAGAACAATATATTCGACATAAAAAAATATATAAATATAAGAATCACTGCGACGCCCCTTGAAAATCGCTGCGCCTTGCAGAGCCGTAACTTATGACAGACCCTGGTGCAGCCACAAATATCATAACTAGCCTATCTATAGGCCTACTGTAATTAAGACATATATTCCAAAAAATGATTAAAAACAGAAAGACGGGCTTAGACTACTCAAAGGCCACGGAAATAGGCCAGTGGGTTTGTTACGCACGTCAATACATTCCCGACGATCTTGGTTTGCTTCTTATGTATTAAATATACAGCCATTTAGTGGATGAAACCTTGATCAAAATTAAAATACAATTTATAGAAAACGAAATTCACTTTAAAGAAATGATTTCTGCAAAACAACACTCAATAAAAATCATGTCTGACCCCACTCCATGTCTCCAGACATATTGCGCATCTTATAGCCTATCTTACTCATGCTGCTCACTTTTCATCATCAACATAAGAAATTAAAACAATAATATAATAGGCTAATATTTAAACATATAGCCTAACTATGAATCTAAATAGGCTACGTTTTGCATGTAGCCTACTTCACTCCAAACGCTTCAAAAATGTATTTTGTTTATTAAAGGCAAAGTTTTTAATGTCAAATTTAATTTGAAAAATAACGAAGTGGTTTAAAAAAAAAAAACTGCTGAAGAACCACTGAAGCACCAAAATTGGTGCTATATAGCACTTAAAAAGGTTCCCCTATGATTATGTGCCAAGAACCATTTTTGTCAGAAATCAAAATTTGCTGTCAAAATTAACACTGGTGTGAACACACCGACTGCCTTCAGCTTGGTTTTCCAGCATGGGGTGCTTCCGTCCAAAAAGGAACTGTAATAAATCTGAGGTTTATCAGGTGTGTTAGGGATGTGTCGGCCGTTTTCATTCCAGCAGTTGTAATATATCTTTCTCCTTGTTGGGTGGACAGTAAAGCAGACAGTAAGCTCCAGCGGCGTCCGCGCAGCACATCCATGAAGGACAGGCAGAACTCTAAAGCTCAGAGCGACCGCACCAGCAGCATCGAGAGTGAAACCTCACCAGACTCCAGACTCATCACACAGGTTTGTGTAAGTGTTTGTGCCCGGCGGTGGAAGAACAAGGAAATATTGGAAGACAGATTTGTGCTCATTTTCTGACCCTATGTCCTTCTTGTCGCAGGTCCCGAGGAAATCAGTGTACGATCAGCTCAATCAGATACTGAACTCTGACGAACATCTGCCTGAGAACATCATCCTTATTAACACTACAGACTGGCAGGGGCAGGTGCGTGTTTTATACCCTGGATTTGTTTTATGTATATATATATTTGGGACTTGTTTTCCAATAAACATACTAAAACATCCTTAGATCCACCTACTTGAGTATTAAAATTGTGTAATGAGATATGACTTGTTTTCAGGGAATATATCTTGAAATAATGTTTTAAGTGTGAACCTTTCTAAATTTGGTACACATTTGGCACATTATGTTCCGAATATGTTTTTTCAATGTATTTCAATTAAATGTATCTTGTTTCGATGTTTTGTAAAGATGATTTAATATTTTTAGTGGAAAACAAGACGCAAATACCAATTACAAATATTTTTTTGTGTGTATTTTAGGGTTATTCCAAAAACAGGTGATTTTTATTGCAAATTAGATTTTTTTTAAAGCAAATTTTGTAGTAAATTAGTGTGTTAATGTTATATGTTAGTGTTTAGTAGTATGTTTTCTTTCTAGAATCAACTAGTCAATTCCCTAGTTGGGATACGACTGTTATTTAGCTATTTCCAGCTATTTTTAAAGAGAACTTAATGCTCATATTTCTACAAATTTCCAGTTTTCAATAATCATTTGTTTTTATACAATCATGGTTTAGATGCAGTTGTGGTCAGAATTATTAGCGCCCCTGGTAAATTTGATCAAAGATGGCTGTAAAAATAATTGATAATACTTTTGATCTTTCATTTACAAAAACTCGAACTTTTCATTGAAGTAAAATAATAGAAAGTGAGGGAAAACCACATTGTGAAATAAATGCTTTTCTCCAAAACATGTTGGCCATAATTATTGGCACCCTTTTATTAAATACTTTTTGCAAGATAAGCACTCTGAGTCTTCTTCTATAATGCCTGATGAGTTTGGAGAACAGAGATCATTCCTCCATAAAGAATCCCTCCAGATCCTTCAGATTCCCAGCTCTTCTCTTCAGTTCACCCACTCATTCTCTATAGGGTTCAGGTCAGGGGACTGGGACAGCCATGGCAGAAGCTTCAATCAGGCACATTTTTGTGTTGATTTTGATGTTTGTTTTGGATCATTGTCCTGATGGAAGATCCAACCATGGCCCATTATAAGATTTCTAGCACCGGCCTATTTTTTTATCTGTTGGTATTTGCTAGAATTCTCCAACAAAAAAATAGGCCCACAACATTAAAGATCCAGCTGTATTTTTAACCGTAGGCATGGGGGACTTTTTATCCTTGTGTGCACCAAACACATCTGGTGTGTTTGCTGCCAAAAGCTCTTTTTTTAGTTTCACCTGACCACAGAAGCTGGTCCCGTCTGAAGCTCTAGTAATGTCTGAACTGAATATGCTGGAGTTTGTTTCTGGATGAGCGAGGAGGATTTTTCTTGAATCCCTCCCAAACAACATGTGGTGATGTAGGGGCTGTTTGATAATGTTTTGGTATTTCTGTCCCCAAGACTCGACTAATCTCTGCAATTATCCATCTGTGATCCTTGGATAGTCTTTGTCCACTCAAACTCTCCTCCTCACGTGCATTAGGACGGGGAAAAAAATTAAATTGAGTGTTCATCTGGAGCGGAGTTCACAAAGAGCTTAGGCCCAATATTAGGCCCTCTAGTGGCAAGAGTCATTAAATAACATTTCATATTATTTTGTAGTTATTAGTTATGCAGGAAATTAGTTATTTTGAATTTAGGTTAAAATAATGTGCTTAAATGATATTATTTATTGATGAAATCTAGTAATTTAAAGATAAATAAAATAAAAAATCTCCCAAAAATGGCATAAAAATTATTTTACTCCATTGAAACGTTAGATTTCTGTGACTTTTTTGAATTAAAAATCGAAAGGAAAAACAATGCAGATTTATTTTTACAGCAGCCTTTGCTCATATTTACCAAGGGTGCCAATAATTCTGACCACAACTGTATATATTCATTCTATATCTTTATAGTTAGTTTCTCTTTCATGGACTCTTAGTTTATTTATCATCATTCACCTGTCACTTTAGTTCTCTGTTTCTTGTCACTAGTTTTTCTCCTGGTTACTCGTTACGTTCTAGTTTGTCTCCATGATTACCCATCAGTTTCCTTGTTTGTAAAACCTGTGTGTAGCCAATCACCTTTGTTTTAACTTAGGATATATTTGCCTGTTTCTGTCCCTTTGTCAGTTCTCGTCAACATTTATCCTTCTGTTAATAAAGTCTATTTTGTATCCATATTTTTGCAGACGCGTGACACATACTAATGATTGCACACAAATCAAGACTTGTCCTTGATTTACTTGTCCCAGGGTTTGATTTATTGACTCATATATTATTTTAATAAGAGATGGTTATGATGGTAACAGGACTGACGCATTAACCTGGGGAAACAAAGTGTTTTTATCATTTGTCTTGTCTGTTTAGATATATTTGGACATTCGTCCTTGGTCCTTCCCTGGGGCTGATGTGTATCGCAGGAATAGCCGTCGCAGTCCTCATAACTTGTTTTCATTCGCTCTGTCTTTTTTGCCATCCTCTAATTTTCCTCACGCTGCTCTCTGAACCGTGAACCGTGTTTCTGTGGCAGTATTTGAATGAGATTCTTCAGGAGCACAAGCAGCCTATTGTGTCCACCGTTTCCCCCGCAGACGTCCAGGCCGCCTTCAACACCATCGTCACCAGGATCCAGCGATTGTAAGGCCTCACTGTCCACTCACAATACAAGAACAAACCCGATCTCAATTATTAAGTTCTTATTTTCTTCTGTGTATGTCATTGTGTCAGCTGCAACTGTAATGCACAAACACCACCTACCATTAAAGTGGCCGTGGCGGGCGATCAGAGTTACCTCAGCACGGTCCTGCGCTGCTTTGTGGAGCAACTTGCCAACAAGACGCCTGATTGGTTGAGCTACATTCGTTTCCTGGTCATTCCTGTCGGTAAGCAAAATAAAGCATCTGATCAATAGTTTGGAGTTTTTAAAAGAAGTCTCCTCTCCTCACCAAGCCTGCATTTATTTGATCAAAAACACAGTAAAAACAGTAATGTTGTGAATATTATTACAATTGAAAATATATTTTTTCTATATTGTAAAATGTAAGTTATTCTTGTCATCAAAGCTGAATTTTCAGCAACAATACTCCAGTCTTCAGACAAACGTTATATTAGTGTAATTGTCTAGATTGAAAATGTTTAATCTTCCCTATATTAACTATTCCTCTTTTTAAAGTCCCCCTGTAGTCAATAATTGTATCTCTTAAAATTCATCTTTGATCACCAAAATGACAACATAAACTTTTTTGTGTTCTTTGAAAAAAAATCTTCATGCCGTAACTGGCTTGAATGTCTCTACACCCTTGCTTCATTTAGTATATGTGGATTCATGAATATGCAAATGAGCCCCGCCTCCACTCACTCACACCAGCTCAGAGATCCACTCGCTCAGCTTTACTCGAGTTACTGTAGTAAGCGCTGCACAATGGTGCCGCTCTTTACAACGTCAGACACATAACGGTAATTAATATGATTATTCTTTGGCTTGACTACGTTATAAAACAGCTAATAATGTGTTGCTAATGTTACACAAACCATGTTCTTATTCGCCGTCTCAGACTGCCTTCAGTATCAGTCGGTATCCTTAGAAACGCTTGACATCGGCCGGTGACGTCATAGGCGCACCTGCTACATGAGGCTATAAATAGATGAGCTTCAGCTGGAGCCAACAGGTCTTTTTGTTTTCAGACCAACTCTGTGTTATGGTGTGTTACAAAGTCTCTAAAAATTAAAAAAAAAAAAATCTCTCTCTCTTTCAAGACTCAACTCGAGATCTTTGTTAGGAGTTCGTTTTCAACATGGCAGTGTGCAGATTTCTCTCTCTCTTTCTTATCTCTGTTACAAAGAAACATTAGTGGAAAGAGTTCTAGATAAATCTAATCAGTTGGAAACGAGTCAGCAGAGTAAAACGCTGTATATATGTTCTCTTTCAAATAACAGAACTGGATGCGTACGTTTATTGCTGTGTGTGTTTGGGGAAGAGCATGCATTGAGTCAGATGAGTGTGAGCATTGCGAGCCTTTACAGTTAGAATGCTTTATGCTCGTCTTGGCTACTTTCAGTCCGCACCTGTGTTCGGAGCTCTTGAATGGGTTTGTTGATGAGCAAGAGACGGGTCCGTCCCTTTCGCTTGCTCGCTCACCAAATACATGTTTCCCCGCGTGATCCCGAAGCACGCGCCCGCCGTTTCTTCGGCTCGCGGGGAATGATGATGAATCTCTGGGTCTGCGGACCTCGAGCAGCCGGCATGCAATCATTCCTCACATGATAGTGAATCCATACGAGGAATTTATCGAGGTGGTTGTTCGCGCGGTGGCCAGGGCAGTTTGTCTGGTACCGTGAATGAGAGATCCCCGAACGAAGGTTTCTGTCTAGAAAAAACATTTACTTCATGTGTTTTTGTACCCTTGACGTCGACATTTTCGACTATCATGGGTGCGACTGCGAAATCGCGTGGATATGTGAGAATACCCCAGGTGGGAGATGCTCACAAGCTATCTCTCGCCTGGGTCTGCATTTTCATTAAAGAGACATACCTCCCCACGAAGTCATGTAGAAAATAAACGTTGGCTGACATGGGCAAAGCTTATATATATATATATATATATATATATATATATATATATATATATATATATATATATATGGAATACGGTGAGGAAAATAAGTATTTGAACACCCTGCTATTTTGCAAGTTCTCCCACTTGGAAATCATGGAGGGGTCTGAAATTGTCATCGTAGGTGCATGTCCACTGTGAGAGACAATCTAAAAAAAAAAATCCAGAAATCACAATGTATGATTTTTTAACTTTATTTGTATGATACAGCTGCAAATAAGTATTTGAACACCTGAGAAAATCAATGTTAATTTTTGGTACAGTAGCCTTTGTTTGCAATTACAGAGGTCAAACGTTTCCTGTAGTTTTTCACCAGGTTTGCACACGCTGCAGGAGGGATTTTGGCCCACTCCTCCACACAGATCTTCTCTAAATCAGTCAGGTTTCTGGCCTGTCGCTGAGAAACACGGAGTTTGAGCTCCCTCCAAAGATTCTCTATTGGGTTTAGGTCTGGAGACTGGCTAGGCCACGCCAGAACCTTGATATGCTTCTTACAGAGCCACTCCTTGGTTATCCTGGCTGTGTGCTTCGGTTCATTGTCATGTTGGAAGACCCAGCCTCAACCCATCTTCAATGCTCTAACTGAGGGAAGGAGGTTGTTCCCCAAAATCGCGCAATGCATGGCCCCGGTCATCCTCTCCTTAATACAGTGCAGTCGCCCTGTCCCATGTGCAGAAAAACACCCCCAAAGCATGATGCTACCACCCCCATGCTTCACAGTAAGGATGGTGTTCTTGGGATGGTACTCATCATTCTTCTTCCTCCAAACACGTTTAGTGGAATTATGACCAAAAAGTTCTATTTTGGTCTCATCTGACCACATGACTTTCTCCCATGACTCCTCTGGATCTGTTTATGCTAATAAATGGGGTGTCTTTGAAAGGTGGTGTAAAACACAATGTAGATTCAGTCAACTGCCAGGTTACTTCAGTTCTGGATTTTCTGCAAGAAAAGTTGTCATCAGGCACCTGCCCCTCCACTCTCAGGGTTCATCTGGCCACTCTTTCGGCTTGCCACGCCTTGGTGGATGGGGTGCCGCTCGGGAGATATCCTCTGCTCGCTCGCTTCATTCATGGGGTTAGGCGGTTGAGGCCACCTATTAGAACCAAGATCCCTTCATGGGACTTAGCTTTAGTCCTCGAGGGTCTGGTTGAGACCCCCTTTGAACCATTAGAGTCAGCGTCTTACAGACTTCTGACCCTTAGAATTGTTTTTTCTTTTGGCTACAACTCTCTGCAAGGAATTGTCAACAGGCACTTGCCCCTCCACTCTCAGGGTTTATGTGGCCGCTCTTTTGGCTTGCCACGCCCTGGTGGATGGGGTGCCGCTTGGGAGGCATCCTCTGCCTGCTCACTTTGTTGTGCCAGGCAGTTGTGGCCTCCAGTAAGAACCAAGATCCCTTCATGGGACTTTGAACCTCTTGAGACCCCCTTTGAACCTCTAGAATCAGCGTCTGACAAACTTCTGACTCTAAAGATGGTTTCTATTATGGCTATAACTTCTCTGAAAAGAATTGGGGACATGCAGACTCTGTCAATATTGCCATCCTGCTTAGACTTTGCCCCAGGTTTGGTGAAAGTGATTTTGCATCCCCACCCTGACTGCCTACCTACGGTTCTTTTCTCGACTGTACATCCTGTCACTCTTGAAACCTTCTGCCCTCTGCCGTTCACAACGCCGGATCAGGAGAAACTTCATAGACTGTGTCCAGTCCATGCTCTTCAGGCCTACGTCCACAGCACTAGCCAATGGCGTAAGTCAGAGCAACTGTTTGTTTGCCATGGGGGCCGTAACAGAGGTTCTGCCGCCACCAAACAATGTCACATTGGGTCAGGGATGCTACTGCTTTTGCCTATGAGGCGCACGGTCAAGCTTCGCCTATAGGATTAAGGGCTCACTCCACCAGGGGAGTCGCCTCTTCTACTGCGTTAGCAAGGGGTGCTCCCTTACAAAGTGTTTGTGATGCGGCAGGTTGGTTCTCTCCGCACACATTCATAAGGCTTATAGCTTGGAGGCTCATGCCATTCCGGGCTCTCATGTCCTTGAGTCGACATCACTGGCTAATGCCTGAGGCTTCTTGCGTTCTTGTGCACACCTACACAACCGTAAGGAGTCCAGGCACCATCAAGCATGGCAGCGTGGGTATTCTCGTTCCCATTTGCATAAGCTTATTCAGCATTGAGTGTAGCTTTTGAAAGGGAACACTTGGGGTTACTTGACTGTAACCCTGTTCCCTGATAAAGCGTAACGAGATGCTGCATTGCTAGGCCGTGCTGATGATGCTTCAGGACGGGTCTTCAAACAAAAAGATATGTTGGCTGCAGCTGAAGCTCATCTATTTATAGCCTTGTGTAGCAGGTGTGCCTATGACGTCACCGGCGAGGCTATAAATACCTCCGGGTCAATTTCATTGACGTGTTTTCACACTATTTTCACAGCTGGTTATCTCAAAGACATTTCCCATTTGCATAAGCTTATGCAGCATCTCGTTACGCTTTATCAGGGAACAGAGTTACAGTCAAGTAACCCCAAGTGTTTTCCCACACGGGGTAGTTTTTGTTTGTTTTTTGTTTTATGTGTGCATCTCCGAGTCTTCTGCCTTTGTTTCATCCCTTTACCCCCACAGGTGTATAAAATTAAGCACTAGGCATGCAGACGCTTCTACAAACATTTGTGAAAGAATGGGTCACTCTCAGGAGCTCAGTGATTCAAGCGTGGTACCGTGATAGGTTGCCACCTGTGCAGTAAGTCCATTCGGGAAATTTCCTCAAAACTAAATATTCCACGGTCAACTGTTAGTGGTATTATAACAAAGTGGAAGCAATTGGGAACAACAGCAACTCAGCCACGAAGTGGTAGGCCACGTAAAACCACAGAGCGGGGTCATGCTGAGGTGCACAGTGCGCAGAAGTCGCCAACTTTCTGCAGTCAATAGCTACAGACATCCAAACTTCATGTGACCTTCAAATTAGCTCAAGAACAGTGCATAGAGAGCTTCATGGAATGGGTTTCCATGGCTGAGCAGCTCATCCAAGCCTCACATCACCAAGTGAAATGCAAAGCGTGGGATGCAGTGGTGTAAAACACGCCGCCACTGGACTCTAGAGCAGTGGAGATGTGTTCTCTGGAGTGACCAATCACGCTTCTCTGTCTGGCAATCGGATGGATGAATCTGGGTTTGGCGGTTTCAAGGGAACGGTACTTGCCTTACTGCATTGTGCCAAGTGTAAAATGTGGTGGAGGGAGGATTATGGTGTGGGGTTGTTTTTCAGGGGTTGTGCTTGGCCCCTTAGTTCCAGTGAAAGGAAATCTTAATGCTTCAGCATACCAAGACATTTTGGACAATTACATGCTCCCAACTTTGTGGGAACAGTTTGGGGATGGCCCCTTCCTGTTCCAACAT
Source organism: Romanogobio albipinnatus (assembly GCA_023566225.1). Classification (NCBI taxonomy): domain Eukaryota; kingdom Metazoa; phylum Chordata; class Actinopteri; order Cypriniformes; family Gobionidae; genus Romanogobio; species Romanogobio albipinnatus. The sequence continues at coordinate 25,435,503 of CM042263.1, read as the reverse complement.
GACTGCGACCAGTGCACAAAGCAAGGTCCATAAAGACATGGATGAGCGAGTTTGGTGTGGATGAACTTGACTGGCCTGCACAGAGTTCTGACCTCAACCCGAGTTACCCGACAGAACACCTTTGGGATGAATTAGAGCGGAGACTGCAAGCCAGGCCTTCTCGTCCAAAATCCGTGCCTGACCTCACAAATGCGCTTCTAGAAGAATGGTCAAAAGCTCCCATAAACACACTCCTAAACCTTGTGGAAAGCCTTCACAGAAGAGTTGAAACTGTTATAGATGCAAAGGGTGGGCCAACTCCATATTAAACCCTACAGATTATGAATGGGATGTCATTAAAGCTCACATGCATGTAATACAGGCGTTCCAAAACTTTTGGCAATATAGTATATGTTAAAGATATGTATTTTTATAGCTGGTTTTTTTTATTTTTATGTAAAACTGTCAGAAAAACGTGACATATTTTGTGACAGATTTTGCTTATTTTAGTTTTGGCGGGTTAATGGGAGCATTCACACAATTCAATGAAACCCTGTATTATGCTTATAACAGAGTTTTCACTCGGCTGGTGGTATTATGTATGGGCCAAAGCCAGATTGTAGTCGTATCTGGTGCTTAGCAAGTGTTTATTTTGGACTTTGCTTAGATATGAAAGACAATCCTTTTATTATGAGGTATTTCTTTGATGTGACCAAAATGTACTTTGTTTTTGATCAGGTTGTCATCCACTGGCCAAATACATCTCTTCATTTGACAGTAAGTTCAGTAACATCTTCATGGACGCAGGATGGCGGGACGTTTTCGGGAGGTTAGAAGCTCCCACTTCAGGTTAGAGCGTCTGCTAATATGGGCTCTTCAAATATGATTTGATGCCTCTATTGTCTGATTTGATGCTGGTCCTTAAAGCGTGTGATGTTTGAAAATATCCACAGATAATATTGATGTGGCTGGACGGGTCTCACAGTATCTGGCTGGAGCAAATCTCTCCCACCAGTTCCCTATTTCTGAAGCAATGCTCACCTATAAACAGAAAAGGTATGGTCTTGCATATATGTGTGTGTGGGAGTATCTGATTAATGATGTAAGTGTGACGGCATGTGTCAGAGATACTTAAATGTATTGTATGTTTATTCATCATCTGGCCAAAATACAAGTTGTATAAAGTTTTTTTTTCCATGATGTTAAGAGTTAAAGGAATAGTTCACCCAAAAACGCAACACGTTTGAGCTTCAGTGAGAGCCAATGAGGTTCATTCATGTGTTATGCAGCACGTTTGAGCTTCCTCAAGAACCAATGAGGTTCATTCTCGTGTTACGCAGCACGTTTGAGATTCTGCAAGAACCAATGAGGTTCATTCACGTGTTATGCAGCATGTTTGAGCGTCAGCAAGAACCAATGAGGTTAATTCTCATGTTACACCGCACGTTTGAGCTTCAGCAAGAACCAATGAGGTTAATTTTTCATGTTATGCAGCACGTTTGAGCTTCCGCGAGAACCAATGAGGTTCATTCTCGTGTTACGCAGCACGTTTGATCTTCTGCAAGAACCAATGAGGTTTGTTTTCGCGGGTCAAGCAGGTTCAGTTGAGCTTCTGTTTATGTTCACTGATCAGTGTTTAAATGTGAATAAAAGCCTACATTCAATCTGCTCATCATATAAAGCGATTGTGTCTCTTCAGGAAATTTGGACTAAACCACTCAATTCGTATGGATTAGTTTTATGATCTCTTTATACATTTTTTGAAGCTTCAAAAATAATGGTAGTTCCATAGCTGTCAATGGAGGGACAGAAATCCCTCAGATTGCATAAAAAAAGATCTTAATTTGTGTTCCGAAGAGGAATAAAAGTCTTACGGGTTTGGAACGATACGAGGGTGAGTAAATGATGACAGAATTTTCATTTTTGGGTGAACTAACCCTTTAATCTTAAAAAATGTATCAAGAAAAATAGTCCAGATCCTATTTCACCCCAAATTCAAAATAAACACATTGTATTGTACTTAAAAAGGACATATTATTCCCTTTTACAAAGTCTTGATTTTGTTTTTCGGCTCTACTAGAACAGGTTTTCCTACTTGATTGTTGATTATTCCCCCATGTTTTTTATTTTTGCAGTTCCTCTCTTCCCAGTCTGTCTGTAACGCTCTGTTTAGTTCCTGTCTCTATGAAGCCCCGCCTTCTGAAAAGCACAATGTGCTCTGATTGATCGGCTGGACCAGTGTGTTGTAATTGGTTAAGTGCTTTCAGTCCAGCCCCTTACCATAACCGACAGTTTCAACACTACTAACTAACTCAGCCAGGCCCAGCCCCGCCCCGCCCCTTTATGCTGCGTATGATTTATTTAAATGTGGAATATTGTGATGTGTTTGTTCCCAGAAGAAAACTCAAGACAACAATGGAGGCCTTTCAGGGCGTTCAGAAACAGTGACACTGATATATAATAATAATAATAATAATAATAATAATAATAATGATAATAATTATTTATTACAGTAAAGAACCTGAAAAAAAAAAAACACCATTGACAATTACCAAAAAATAAAGTGCAAAATGTGCATATTGCGGTAATGAGAATTTGGGGTAAATGTTTTTGATTGTCTTAAAATAATCTTCTTAATGCAAAATATTAATTATGATTTGTGTTATTATTTGTTTTGTTTTTGGGGTGAAATGTGACATGGACACATTTTATGAGATAATATCAATTATTATGGGTATCATAATCATTATCGTCAGTTAGTCCATAAAGTAGATCAAACAAAGCCTCTTATAATCAGTTGCTCTTGCTTTTTTTCTAATTACAGTGAGGAAAATAAGTATTTGAACACCCTGCTAGTTCTCCCACTTGGAAATCATGGAGGGGTTTGAAATTGTCATCGTAGGTGCATGTCCACTGTGAGAGACATAATCTAAAAAAAAATCCAGAAATAACAATATATTATTTTTTAAACTATTTATTTGTATGATACAGCTGCAAATAAGTATTTGAACACCTGTCTATCAGCTAGAATTCTGATCCTCAAAGACCTGTTAGTCTGCCTTTAAAATGTCCACCTCCACTCCATTTATTATCCTAAATTAGATGCACCTGTTTGAGGTCGTTAGCTGCATAGACACCTGTCTACCCCATACAATCAGTAAGAATCCAACTACTAACATGGCCAAGACCAAAGAGCTGTCCAAAGACACTAGAGACAAAATTGTACGCCTCCACAAGGCTGGAAAGGGCTACGGGGAAATTGCCAAGCAGTTTGGTGAAAAAAGGTCCACTGTTGGAGCAATCATTAGAAAATGGAAGAAGCTAAACATGACTGTAAATCTCCCTCGGACTGGGGCTCCATGCAAGATCTCACCTCGTGGGGTCTCAATGATCCTAAGAAAGGTGAGAAATCAGCCCAGAACTACACGGGAGGAGCTGGTCAATGACCTGAAAAGAGCTGGGACCACCGTTTCAAAGGTTACTGTTGGTAATACGCTAAGATGTCATGGTTTGAAATCATGCGTTCCCCTTCTTAAACCAGCACATGTCAAGGCCCGTCTTAAGTTTGCCAATGACCATTTGGATGATCCAGAGGAGTCATGGGAGAAAGTCATGTGGTCAGATGAGACCAAAATAGAACTTTTTGGTCATAATTCCACTAAAGTTGTTTGGAGGAAGAAGAATGATGAGTAGCATCCCAAGAACACCATCCCTACGGTGAAGCATGCTTTGGCGGTGTTTTTATGCACATGGGACAGGGCGACTGCACTGTATTAAGGAGAGGATGACCGGGGCCATGTAATGCAAGATTTTGGGGAACAACCTCCTTCCCTGAGTTAGAGCATTGAAGATGGGTCGAGGCTGGGTCTTCCAACATGACCCGAAGCACACAGCCAGGATAACCAAGGAGTGGCTCTGTAAGAAGCATATCAAGGTTCTAGCATGGCCTAGCCAGTCTAGCCAGTCTCCAGACCTAAACCCAATAGAGAATCTTTGAAGGGAGCTCAAACTCCATGTTTCTCAGCGACAGGCCAGAAACCTGACTGATCTAGAGAAGATCTGTGTGGAGGAGTGGGCCAAAATCCCTCCTGCAGTGTGTGCAAACCTGGTGAAAAACTACAGGAAACGTTTGACCTCTGTAATTGCAAACAAAGGCTACTGTACCAAATATTAACATTGATTTTCTCAGGTGTTCAAATACTTATTTGCAGCTGTATCATACAAATAAATAGTTAAAAAATCATACATTGTGATTTCTGGATTTTTTTTTTTAGATTATGTCTCTCACAGTGGACATGCACCTAGGATGACAATTTCAGACCCCTCCATGATTTCTAAGTGGGAGAACTTGCAAAATAGCAGGGTGTTCAAATACTTATTTTCCTCACTGTATGTCACTCATTTGTTTGATCTGGTTTTATTTTGTCATTGAGAAGTAGATGTGTGTTAAGGATGGTGCAGTAACTGTTATGCTTTGGGTTTTTCCCTCCTTTTCTTTTGTTTTTGCCTTCAAGGAAGAGAAGTTTGTATTTTGATTTTTACATCAGGTACCTAATCGTGTGTTTGGTTTGACGTCCATGTTTGCTGTGGTTTAAATCACTCATGCTCTCAGTGTGTTAACCTCACACACCTGTCTGCGTGACTACTAGTTTTTCGCTCACTGTGTGTTCTGTGTTTTCATAATTCAGTCTTTTTGTGTCCTTAACTGATTTAGTTTGGTTTAACAGGTTTGGAAATGAGAGATGGTGACTAACTCTGAAAAGAGAGGAGTGAAGTAGGGTGGTGTGGTTAGTGGTTGAAAATGTGTGCAAGTGTGTTAGTTGAGGAAGAATTCAGTCATAAAAACAGAATTTACTGTTTAACGCAGAATTTCACAGAATTTGTAAAATTTTTGATGAACTAATAAAAAGCAAGTCAGTACACTTAAATAAAATTGCGATATAGACTAGTGTCTGCGAATATTAAACAGCAAAAAGACTATTTAAATATGAATCCTGTATGTTCTGCATCTCAGTGTGAATGAATGGCGCAGACATGTTGGTTTCATTTACTATACACACATTTACATTTACATTTATGCATTTGGCAGACGCTTTTATCCAAAGCGACTTACAGTGCCCTTATTACAGGGACAATCCCCCTGGAGCACCATGGAGTAAAGTGCCTTGCTCAAGGACACACTGGTGGTGACCGCTGGGATCGAACCAGCAACCTTCTGCATATCAGTTCCATGGTTTAACCCACTGGACCACCATCTCACATAGACACACATCTCTAGAGCCGCTCTGAGAGTCACTTCATCAGAATTTTTACCATTTAATTTCAGAAAAACTACCGTCATATCATAAACACACAGAAACTCAAAGGTCTTCACGGAAACCCGTCAAAATAAAAGTTCAGTTTAACTTGAAACCGTGACAGAAATATCTTACTGTTGTACAGTAGAATTTAGCTACGTATCAATGTTATAATACTAACACTAATAATGATAATAATAATACATTATTATTAAAACTTAATTTTTTTCTTCAGCACATTTTGTTTGACAAAAAGTTTGTATAATTTCAAATGATAAAAAAAATAATGTTTTAATTAAACCATTAAAATGGAATCCAGAACACTTAGAATAAACAGAATTTGGTAAAAAATTTAAATAAAATGGAAAAAATAAAACATTTCATAGGGCCCTAAACATGTAATTTCTGTTAAATTCAATATATGTATATAAATAAATTGTTGATAAATTGTATACATTTCATGATTTAAATTAATTTATTGAATTTAACCATTAAAATGGAGTCGGAATTAAAAAGGAAAAAAACGGAATTTGGGTAAAATTGATTTCATACAGCCCTATAATAGTAAATGGTAATAATAATAATAATTATTATTATTATATGGTAACACTTTACAATAAGGTTTCACTTGTTAACATTAGTTAGCTACATTAGTTAACATTAAATAACAATGAACAATAATACATTTATTACTTGCACATTTTTAAGATCAAATTTTGTGTCTGTTAATGCACTGTGAACTAACATGAACATTAATATTTTATGAACTATCATTAACAAAGGTTAATAAATACTGCAAAAATATATTGCTCATTGTTAGGTAATGCATTAACTAATGTTAAAAAAAATTACTTTATTGTAAATGTTACCAATTAAATACATAGCACAAAATAAAATGTGTTATAATGATTTTTGGAATGCAGAATCATGTTTTTACCACTGTCAGACTGTGCTAAATTAGTGTTATGAAAAACAAATATCCAAATATGAGATGAATAACAAAATACCTCACGGACAGGAACATAAATCTGTGATAGTTAGTTTCCCAGCAGAGGGACGAGCACAGATACAAAAGGTCACACAACCAATTATCACTTTATATTAAGCAGAATAAAATAGAGAAAGATGAATGGAGAGAGAAACGCAGGGGTACAGAAAGTGACCTATAGAGGGACAACAAAGAGGAATGAACTGAGAATGGACAGCAGAAGATGATAAAATATCAACAATGATTCTAAACATTACTCACAGTCATTTTACAATCATATTAGTTGAGCAGGGCCTAAAATAAAGGTTAAACAGTGGGTGTTCAGAACCCATTTCATTTCTGTAACGTGGTCTATTTATGATTGAAATGGGACATTCAACATGAAAAAAGTAGGGCAGAACTTGATTTCATCCAATGTGAATTGATTGGATTTCTTAATGGTCTTGATGTTGCATTTGACTATTTTTTTATCTTCCTTGACCAAGCAAATTGTTTCTCTCACAAAAAAGAGAGAAAAACTGTGAAATGTACAAAAACTGTTTAATGTTTGAGCAGTTTGCTAAAAATCAAAGTCAAGTGGCGCAACCAAAACATGCAAAACATAAAATAGGAAATCATGTCATAGAGAGGACCTCTGCAGAACAAATCATTTCATTGTTTTATTGACAACACAAGGTTGCACCATGTCATGTGGTGCGACTCCCTGGTAATGAATTTATTAATTCTATATTTTTAAATCAACACTGGATTGTAATTATTAAGATGTGTACACATGTTTTTGGAGTCACTGGGTCTCATTCACTAATAATTGTGTGGCTTATTTGTATTTATAAGCACAGAAGATTTTAGAATTTTTTCCCATTTCATAATTCCCAGTACCTGCATATGCACATGAATTTGTTCTTCATTCCATTGTTTAGTAACAATAGAGTTTAGTAATTTACAAAAAAAAACATGCCCAAACTATCTCCATATAAGGGCTTTCCTCTGCAGCTGATCATTGTTCTCAGCAAACACATGACACTCTCTAAAGACGAGCTCTCGTCCGAGCGCATGCGCAGTGAGATTCTCCAGCATTTTCAAAACCACTTCAAACACAAGACGCGTTTCCATTACAGATTTGCGCTAAAATGTTGCAGTATTTTCTAAATTTCGATAAAAACACTAGTGAAATGACGCCGTTTCCATTAACCGATGTTATGCAACTAAAATTTAATTTTTACCTTGTCATTCCAGACATCATGGTGACGGATGTTGGTAGGTTTATGTATATCGCAGCCACCGCACTAGCCATTATTTTTAAGAAGGAGACGTAGATGTGTTATCCAAGCATTATCCAAACATACCGCGCCATCTTTAAAGATTGATAATGTGACTTATGTACGCCAGGTGACCTGTAAATGCGGAAAAAACTTTCCGTTTTTTTTTTTTTATGGAATATTCCTTTTTCGAATTGCCTGAAAAACCACCTCATGCGATATGTTTGCAAATTTACGTGTTTCCATTTTCATTTTGTAATTTCAATTTGCACAACTTGAATGGTAATGGAAACACGGCTACAGTAAACCTTTTATTCGGAGTCAGACCTGGATCACAGGTACTTTGTCTTTAGCAGCTGTACGTTAATCTACATTTTTATGCAGATGAACCTCTGTTGTGCTGTTTTATATAATTAAATATATTTAAGATTAAATATCTACACTGTAACGCTCAAAATAATGAATTGGTTTAAGTAGAGCCAACTCAAATTAAACAAATGAGTATTTAGAACTTTTTCTTTTGAGTTCACAAAAATAACAGATTTTAAGTAATCTGAATTGTTTCCTTGTTTTGAGTTTTATGAATGTTTCTTTTAATTTAAACAAACTTAAATTTAACTGAAACTGGGCTGGGATTTCTATTTCCCAGCATGCTTTGCCATGCTTTCTTTTGTCGTTTTATCATGGACACACACCCAATTGACTGTTTGCAAAGACCCACCCCGCTTAGTTACTGTTGCTACGTCCGACAAGCCATGGCACTCTCACGCCACACATCATGTTCTCATGCAGTGGAAAACGCATCGTGGAGCAGAAAAGGACAAACAAACGCACTGACAGACGAGACAGAGCAGGTTATTTTTTTATGTTAACAGTCTCAGCTTTCAAGTCTATTTTTTAAGAAATTCAAACATTAAATACCGTTTTGTGCCTCTTTAATGTGTCGTGACAGATCGCTGTAGCGCTTCAGTTCAAGCGGCTTGTGAACTGATAATTTCTTCCTACTAGTTAATTTATAGCACCAAATAAACGTGAATGAACATCAGAAGGTGTGTTGTTTAAACCGCGGAACGACACCAGTACACACCATTTTTCAAGTTCAAGTCCACCGATGTTAATCTACTTACTCTCCTGACTGCTTTGTCAGACAAAATGGTGGATTCGGCGTTATGATTGGTCAGATCGCCTGTCAATAAAACTCCCAGCAAAGGGTGAATTGGTTGAGCTGGTTGGTTCACGGCTACAAATTTAGGAATGAAATCTTGAGCTTTGAGACACCTAAGGTAGATATTTGCAAGCAGAGAGCGAAGTTGTGGTTGGTCATTGTACATGTTGGTCAGACATTCTCTTCCTGTGTATGTGGGCGGTTATTGGCTTTAATAAGCTACGGTGTGGATCAGGCGTTATGCCGATAGTCAAAAGTCTGGCTACACTAGCCTACTCTTGTGCCAGCTCTGTTTTTGTCAGCTACAATCGACTAGATTGAGAATCTTAGAAGTTCCTTGTGTTCTGGTTCAGTTACAGTTACTACAACTAGTCAGTTGTAGACGATAGAAGTGCCAAGAAAGATTATATAACAATGAGTTCAGTAATGAAGCGTGCCCATAGCCTGCGGCCTTACACCCCCTCCTGATTGGTGGAGGATGTAAGAAGCTATCCCAGTGTCCTCTCATGACCCCGAGCCATGGCATGAGCCCTCACTCTCACTGTGGTTTCACTCTCACAGCACTCCGTCAGCTAGAGGACACCACTCTGTCACACTATCAGATCTGACACCCCTCATTCTCACCCCCCACTCGCCCTCACGTACAGCTTAACATTACACGCCCTGTCCACCCCATGCTAATGCCTCCCTCTTGTTTGACTTCCACAGCCCTGACGAAGACTCCTGCCAGAAGTTTGTCCCGTTCATTGGGGTGAGAAATGCTTTTTCTCTTTCATTTCTTCTCTAAAGATGCAAATATACTTGGTTGTCCCATTATAAAAGCATTAGAGACACATATCCCATGTTTGTATATGTACTATATTTTAATAATTAAATATTGAATTAACTCTAAATATACTGTATATTTAAATTAGTAACTCATTTAAACGGCCTAAAAACAATGTTTAGCACAACCCTGGTATTCTATGATTTTCCCTCATCACACAAAATGGGAAATTCCAAGTAAATAATCAATTTTCTCAACAATTCAACCCTGTTACCAAAGTTATTGTAAAACTGTTTTAACCCTCTGGTGTGCCCTCAAAAACCCTCAATTTTACGGTTTGGGTTTTTTTTCTTCTAATTTTTCTTCGTCACGCCATCGAATAGGCTGAATGGTCCTGAAAAGAATTGTCACACTTGTGCATTGGAAATGAATGGGAGATGAATTTCACCTAGTGGAAGCGTTTGGTACTGTGCCCAAACACAATCACACTGAAAGCTAATTTTTTGAGATATCAACCTCAAATTTGTTTCAAACTTGTTTAGATTTATGGCTTTGGTTTTCTTGCCGTTTTAGAGTAAAATGTGTTTTTGAAAAAATATATATATTTTTATATAAACATTGAAAATAGTATTTTTTTGCATTTACATAACACTAAACAACATAAAATTCTGTAACTGCTTCAGCAATAGTCTGCCTAAAGTGTCGTCTTTAAAAAGAGACCAAACCTCAGTCTGTGATCCAAAGCATTCAAGATTTACCACAGTTTAAGTTGGAAATTTCATGCTCAAAAAGTGAATAAATGGATTATAACTATATCATTTAGTACCATAAAACCCCTAAAAATACAAAATATTAAATAAAAAACATTAATGAACTAAAATATAGTACATTCATTTCATTGAAATAATAATTAAAGACCAGAGGGTCACCTAACTTTCATAAAATGTTATTCATAGTTTATTTCAGGAAATTAATGGAATCACTCAAATTTGCATTTTGGTAACAGGGTTGCAAAAATTGCAATAAATATAACATAAAACAGGTCTTATAATAATTTATTTTGACCTCCTGAGGTCGGTGAACAACACTTCTTTCTGCTTAGTTGGAAAGAAAAAACTAAATTTAAAGTTAGTTTCAGGCTTTTTCAGGAAATACCGATTACGGCATATTGTATACTAGAATATTAAAAACTGCAATGTGTAAAGATAAATGTTTAAAACAACCCAATTTGGTGTAAAATTGTCTTGTTCTTGACTTGTTTCAAAATGCCATCACATTGAAAATGGAAGGCCAATTCAAAAGCATTGCATTGTGGGATACAGTATAATGCACAGTGCTGGCTGTATATTTTGGAGTTATTCTATGAATACTGAAGATACTGCAGAAATAATACAAACAATAGTATGCTGTTCCAAAGGTAAATTCAGGATTTGGTTGTTTTATTGCAGTTGGTGAAAGTGGGAATTGTGGAACACAGCTTATCCACATCAGGTAGGACTTACATTTAGCCAAGAAAGAACACATTAAAAACAATAACAGCAGTGAAATATGACTGTGTGTGTGTGCGTGTGTTCTGGCAGTTGACTCTGATGATGCAGTGATGGTGGGCAGTGTGAACCTGCTCTCCTCACCTCCAGCGCAGACGGGAACGCCTTACGGGAAAGACATGACCTCCACCCCTCCGTCATCCCCCTCTGTTTCTGCCAGTCTCTCTGGAGCAGGGTACGAGAAACTATGCATTGCAAATGTAGCGCACATGCTTAAGAATCCTTACCATTGTCATAGACAAAAGTGTAAACCATTTTAGGCCCTATGAAATCCGTAAAAAAAATGTCCCCCAATTTTTTTTTTTTTTATTAAAATCATGAAAGTTATATAATTTAACAACAATTTGTTAAAAGTTTTACATGAAACAACATGTATAAAATTACATTGTCTATTAAATACTTTTATTTTTTTTCTCAAATTCCGTTTTACTTTTCTGGATATTTAATGAAATTTTAATAATCAAAAATCATGTCTGAATAAAAAAGCATGTATGCATTGAATTCATAAAAACCGCCATTTTAATATTTTTCTTAAAGTATTTTTATTTATTTTTTTCAGAAATTCTGTGTTGTGTATTTATATCCTCCTGGGACCCAGAAAAAAAAAGTTTTTTGAATTTAGTATTTTTTTATGTCATTACATTGTTTAGAGCATAAGAAACAAATGGGAAAAAAACATTTTTGCAAAATGATATTTTATTCATATGTTATGATATGTCCTCTGTAGTTGACACCAGGACTGAGTTGTTAAAAAAATTAAATGACATGAAATTGCATGTATAGGCAAAAACAATGGGATTTATTTTTAATTCATCAATCAATTTTTAGGTTTCAGGGTTTTTTTAAACAAACTTTATTTAAAGATGATTCTGAACTATGTTATGAAAGATATAATGAAATGCATTCATATACCATTTTACTTTATGAAATATGTGGGTAAAATGACAATACTTGGATTTTCCCATTCAATACAATGTATCTATTCGCTGCATCTAATTTGCATATTAATGTGTTCTTGGTGCAACATGTAATGAAAAAAGAAGTGTAATAATGGGAGGAAAAATTGGCAACCTTTTCAAAATAATATCTAATATTTCATAGGAATATTGATATGTAATTTCTTTCCCTGTTCACTTGTTATGTCTCCAAAATGCCTGATAAACATGATTTAACTCCTGGTGTCCACTACAGTGGTCATTTATGAAATCAATGCCCTGTTCTGTAACAGAAAGTCATATTTTGATTAGAAACCCCATAACATTTTCCTGAGATGTTGATTTATAACAAACAATTTGAAAATTAATCAGATTTAAATTATAATTAAAACATATTATCATATTTCCATAAGAGTGCTCAACATTAATGTCAGCCATTTTTAAAGACCAAGAAGAAGTTGTTGTCCTGGTGAAACCTCCAAACATTTGGTATCCCTGCAAAGCCCCCAATGTGCTCTTTACTGGACATCCAGACTGTGACATGTGACATGTATGATGTCAGAGAAATTCACTAAAATATAATGTCCACTACAGTGGACAAAAGTCTATTCTTGGGTCCCAGGAGGATATTTTTCTGGCAGTTAAATGGAGGCATAAACCATCAATTTAATTGATCTTTTAATCATAAATAAATTAAACCTTTTTTGTCAAACAAAGTGCTGCACAAGAGAGCTTTACTGTCAAAATTAAAACATAGATGGAAAATTTTGATTATTCCTTAAAACATTTTTTTTTAAAAATCATTTATTATTATTATTATTAATGTTAGAATTATTATTACAATGAGACATGGCAAAATTCTACTGTACAATTGTAATATATTTCTGTCACAGTTTCTTCAAGTTAACTTTTATTTTGACGGGTTGCCATGAAGATCTTTTGAGTTTCTGCGTTTATGATATGATGAAAGTTTTTTTTCAAATGAAATGGTAAATTCTGATCAAGTGACTCTGGAGATGAAGCTCGTGCATTCAGATCCTCATATAGTGAGACGGCAGAGGCTGAAAACACTGCAAGCATCACGCGTGCTTCAGTGTGTGTGTGTGGTTCACACAGAGACACGCAGAACATGCAGGATTCATAATTAGATAGTCTTTTTGCGGTTTAATATTCACAAACACTAGTCTATATCGCAAATTAATTTAAGTGTACTGACCTGCTTTTTTTTTATTCATAAAATATTTGAAAACTTCAGTGAAATTCTGCGTTATACCCTACAGCAAATTCTGTTTTTATGACTGTATTTTGTGTATAGGGCCCTACCATTTCCGTGAGAAATGAGGTTGAAAATGAGCACGAAGACGAGTCGAACAGGGCATTGAAGCATTTTTTTATATATTTAATACACGTGTGTGTGTGTGTGTGTGTGTGTGTGTGCAGTTCTCCAGGCACCGGTGGTGAGGTGATGGGTCTTCAGGTGGACTACTGGACGTTACAAGGCGCAGAGAAGAAGAAAGAGGGCGAGAAAAGAGACGTGGGGATTAAGAACACGCTGAAGAGTAACTTCCGCTCGCTGCAGGTTTCCCGAATCCCCAACGGAGGAGAGCCAACACCCCCTCCCGGCATGGCCATGACTGTTGTCATGAAGGAGAAGAACAAGAAAGGTGTGTTGGTTTAAAATGAGCTGCTGTGAGGGTGATTAGTTTGGCTCGCATGTGCTGTTGCTGTTGCTTCACGTCTGGTTTCCTTTTCACTCAGTGATATTCCTGAGCAAGAAGCTGAAAGAGAAGGATGTGGACTCTAAGAGTCAGGTGATAGACAGCATCAGCAGACTCATCTGCACTGCTAAACACCAGCACACCATGCTGAAGGGTAAACCAACACACAAACACATGAAATTCAATGCACAGGAAGCCCCAGAAGTGTGATTTGTTGGTTGTACCTGACTGCCACCCTGTGGTCACTTGTGTAATACCTTATAGTAACCACAGTCTTAACTGTGACATCTGTAATAAAACCATGCATGGCTTCTCATTACTATGATTGGACGTCACAATAGTTTCTATGAAACAAACAGTGGTGATTTATTAATTCATACTTCTAATTTAATATTAAGACTTGTATAATGTTCAAAATATTTCTGTTTGTAATAAATTATGTTTAACTTTCCATAGATTAATGAATCCTTTTAAAAATGTATCACAGTTTCCACAAATATATGAAGCAGCACAACTGTTTTTAACATTGATAATAATCAGCTTTGAGAAGTTCAGCTTTGATCACAGAAATAAATTACGTTTTTACATATTCACATAGAAAACAGCTATTTTAAATTGTAATAATATTTCACTATATTCACTATGTATTTTTCAAATAAATGCAGCTTTGGTGAACAGAATATTTTTCTTAAGAAACATTAAACTTGATCATTTTGATAAAATGTTGCTAACCTTACAAATGCACAGGAATTGTATAGAAGCTTGTTTCCACCTTGGAATAAAAAATAAAAAAGGTAATTGCAAGTTTTTGTTCAATTCTGACTTTATTTCTCACAGTTGCAATTCGAACTGTTTTTCCTCAGAATTGCACGATATAAAGTCCGAATTGCATGTTATAAAGTCAGAATTTCAAGATATTAAGTCAGAATTACATGTTATAAAGTCAAAATTGCGAGATATGACGTCAGAATTGCGTGTTATTAAAGTCAGAATTGCGTGTTAAAAGTTAGAATTGCAAGATATAAAGGGTCAGGGTCATGGGCGACCAAGGCTCTTTGAAGCACATGGGGAGTGAAGGCTGGCCCGTGTGGTCCGATCAAAAAGACGAGCTACTGTAGCTCAAATTGCTCAAGAAGTTAATGCTGGTTCTGATAGAAAGGGGTCAGAATACACAGTACTGCAATTTGTTGCGTATGGTGCTGCATAGCCACAGACCAGTCAGGGTGCCCATGCTGACCCCTGTCCACCACCGAAAATGCACCAACAGTGGGCACGTGAGCATCAGAACTGGACCATGGAGCAATGGAAGAAGCTGGCCTGGTCTGATGAATCACGTTTTCTTTTACAATTATGTGGATGGCCGGGTGCGTGTGCGTCACTTACCTGGGGAACACATGGCACCAGGATGCACTATGGGAAGAAGGCAAGCCGCGGAGGCAGTGTATTGATTTCGGCAATGTTCTGCTGGGAAACCTTGGGTCCTGCCATCCATGTGGATGTTACTTTGACACGTACCACCTACCTATTGTTACAGACCATGTACAGCCTTTCATGGAAACGGTATTCCCTGGTGGCTGTGGTCTCTTTCTGCAGGATAATGCACCCTGACACAAAGCAAAACTGGTTAAGGAATGGTTTGAGGTGCACGAGTTTGAGTTGTTGACTTGGCCTCTAAATTCCCCAGATCTCAATCCAATCGAGCATCTGTGGGATGTGCTGAACAAACAGGTCCTATCCCACCTCGCAACTTACAGGACTTAAAGGATCTGCTCCTAACATCTTGGTGCCAAACATTTAGTGTCCCCAACTGAGCAAGCCAAGCCAGAGGCGACAGAATTGTGACATAAAACTCACCATTATCTTTTTAATTTTTTGATTCCGTGGTGGAAACAAGCTTCCATAGATTTGTGGAATTCTGTATAGGATATTTTAGAGATTTTGAGCTGATTTGGTGTCTGATATGATTGTGTTACTTCTAACATCAGTCATTAAATGGTGTTTTTTTCTCCTCTGCAGTGTCCATTGATGGCGTAGAGTGGCACGACGTGAAGTTTTTCCAGCTGGCCGCGCAGTGGCCGACTCACGTGAAACACTTCCCTGTAGGAATCTTCGGCTACAGCAAGGCTGTGTGACCTGATGGTGCCATTCCGGAACCTTCTCCGGCAATTCACGGATGGGGGATCAAACAGACAAATGGATTTTCCTGTGGAAATGGTCAATTTGAAAGCCTGTGTCCTTGACAGAAATGTTGTTAGTGATGTTACTTGTCATTTTTGTTGCTTTGGCAGTGAAAGGAACATTGGTGTGTTTGAAACAAACGCTGTCTTTTATGTTCAGATAAGCAGCACATGTTGTGGTAGGAATCGTACCGGCACGTACGGCAGCTTCAGTTTGCACTTTGTTGGGTTATAGTTTGATATTATTTCTGTGAAATTATCCGTGTTGATAATTGTTCTATGTACAATATTATAGGGTGGGATTTATGAAGTGAGCTTGATTGAAATTGTATTCATGAAGTTTGTTTGTGTGGAGTTTGTTAATGGCGTGTTTATATTTACAAGTGGGAGATGTTAAAGGAATCGTTCGCCCAAAAATTCAAGTTCTTGTTGAACAGTCACATGAGAGATTTGTGTGAGGAACAGATCTACGTAGCTCTTAAATGTCAGTTTTGATGTCTTTGGGTTGAACTGTTCCTTTAAAGGACAAGTGGGAGGGGTTTGAGTGCAAGTAGGAGGGGCTACATAACAGGTGGGAGGAGTTACGTTGCTGTTTGTTGAATGGTTTTAGCATAGCTGTGAATTCTGAAGAGCACATCCTTTAAATTTAGTACACTTTTATGTTAAGAAAAGTGAGTTTGGTTGTATTTAATACACTACTTTATAATTTCATTACCTGGATGAATATCAGAGGCATGTTTAGGGGCAAGGGAACACATGTGGATTGTGGTGCTTTGTTTTTTTGGCATGAAGAGGGCAGCTTGTGTGGGTTTAATCTAAAGGGAGATCTTAAAATGCTTTTAAAAGCCCTTTAAATAGTTATATTCCCCCTTTGTGTGGGGCTATGAGCAGATATTTTCACTTTTTACTCTTTACATTTCTATCTGCCATCTCTGATCATTCACAGTGAGCGTGTTACCACCACTTTTTGGAAAGCTGTCTTTGTGTGTAGAATACAGGGTCCAGTTACTGCCAGCTAATAAGGGCTCGTAATGACAGATTGTTAGGATGACAAAATTTAGGCCATCCACTCCAACATTTTTGTAACTTCTTTGGTGGATCTGTTTATGTTCACCCACTCTTCAAAAGTCCCTTTACAAAAATGGTTCATTTGTAAATATTGGGAGAGTGATAGCAGCTTTGTGTGTGTGTGTGTGTGTGTGTGTGTGTGTGTGTGTGTGTGTGTGTGTGTGTGTGTGTGTGTGTGTGTGTGTGTGTGTGTGTGTGTGTGTGTGTGTGTGTGTGTGTGTTTTCAGTATTAATTTCAGGGGGAGTTTGCTCTTACGGCTTGTGGCGTTATTTTACAGCCAAGTGCAGCTGCGATATAGTTACATTTTGCATAAAATAGATGTATTTCATGAGTAAAACTGTTCTTTTCATTGTATGTTTTAGCCTACTTTTGTACTGGTTTTGTTTTTTGAGGTGGGATTCTGGGGTTTGGTCAACGATTTTAGGCCTCTGGTTGTTTTTAAGCACTACTTTTAGGGCAACATGAGAGCTTTTTTTCTTTTTTTTAATCTGTAAAACTGAGAGAAAACACTAATATTTGATCTGTCTGTTTTAATTAAAACTGCAGACATTTGCACAAAGCTTATTTTTAAGTTTGACATTTAAGTATTGATTCTGAATGAACCACTGAGGAAAGCTTCTCTTCTCTGTAACGCATGTACATAAACGTACAGTATACTGCCATTTCATATCCTTTATACTGGTTTGAATTGTCATACAAATACTAAAATGATTTTAACCATGGCTGCATTGTGATTTTTTTTTTACATTTACTATTAGTATTTGTTTTTCTATTTCCCTTTTTAAAGGAGTTGGACTCTTTTATAGACTTTTTTTTGTTTGTTTTGTTTTGTTGCAGACATTAACATGTAAATGAAAATAAGAAAGTGGACCAGTGTGTTCTGGTTGTTGAGTGCACAGACAAAAAACTTTTTTTCAGTATTTGATAAATACTTACTGGAGGATTGTGCAAATAAATGACAAATAATAAAGATATGTTTGTGTTTTATTATGTCTATGGTAGTAGTCATCTGAGACAAGACGATCATTAAATTATCTAAATGGTAATGTCATCTTACCTGATCCTTTTATATTCAAATGTGAGGTTTTATTAACAAATTTCGGGAGGAGCACGTTCAGATAATTAAACCTAATTAAACACAAGTCAAGCAGATTTACCTCCTTTCGTTGACAGTTTTTTAGCATCAATCTCCACACTTTGATTAAATATACTCTTATTAGACGTCAACACAATCCATAATACAATGCAGTCTAGTTCTAGACTATCTCTTTCAAGGGGGGATACTCTGGGTTCGGGCCAAAATTCCGAGCCTGGAGCCAAATATGCATAATCTTTACTCTTATTTAATTTGATGTAAGTGTGAACTCGTGAAATCTTATTAATGGTAGAAAATTTTAATATTAATACAGTATTGAGCCTTTGGTAAGTATTATGCTACGAACACATGGGAAAACTGGGTAAACTGAAAATGTGCAAACAGAAGGTCAACACAATGCAAACAAAGACAAAACAGAAAAATATATATATATTTTTTTTTAGAAAACTATGAGTACAGCCTTTATCTCGTTTAAGTGTACATCATTCAGATGAGTCTTCACAAAAACACAGATTCAAAAGATAAAAGAATTAGGGAAAGAAAATGGGCATGATTATTTAAAAAAAAAATAGTTTGTCTTAAAATGTAATGTTATCTTTTAATTACATTCATGTTTAATTTAATATTTGATACACCTACCAAGTAATCATTTATCATCTTGTATTGTATTGTGTTCTGCCAGCAGATGGCATTAAAACCAAAGTCAACTGTGATATTGTCGTCCTTTACAATAAACATTATTATGGCGAAAGTATGCTATTATCATTTTCAGGAATATTTAAATACGTTTCGCTCTGTAAGTTCGAATGCCGAAATTAATCATGCAAAATGAGTAATAAATATAGGCTAGTAGAATAATCTAAATCATCTATCAATCTTATTTAGCCTATACATGCATAGGTTTCTAATAAAGAATTACAGCCACGTGTGTGTAATTCCAGCTCAGTGCTGACATTTTTAGACAATTTGCCTTTGTAAATTATCTGAATTTCTCCTCTCAATGCCTAACTTATGAATATTGATTATGTTACGTTTGACGTTGCTTGGTAATCCTCATGGAATGTCCACTCATATCATCTCATTAATATCCATTACCAAGTCGCCATAATCAAAGTGCCACCCACTTGCTGCCTTTCAGCCAATCGGGTAGGGCCGTCGCGTTACGTAATTAATATTGATGAGCCAAGCCTTCGCCATAGTATGATTGGTTGAGCGCAGCCGCAGAAAGTGCGCAGTGCCGGTACAGTGTTCGATGATCCCGACCTCTCCTAGTCCGGTTCTGGATACGTGATGTATTTTCTCTTAGTCTGGCCTTGATTTAATACATCATTTGCGGTGAACGGAGCAGTGATCGTTGCAGGTATGTTTTGATATGCTAATGAGCATCAGAGAGTGTCTTTGTAATAATACACATGTCGATTTGTATAATGTTAATAATCTAAGGTAAGGTTTACATTTAGATGAGTGTGTGTTATGTAAGCAAAGGGTGTAGGGGTTTGTTTTGATCGCATTTTGATATATTATTTCTGTGTTAATATTAGTAATATCGTTTGTGTGTGGTTGGGTTGGGTTTTTTCGGACAGTGTCATCATAAACTCAGATTATTGTACAGTGACCTTTGAACTGACTCGTGCATCAGCAAATCAACAGGACAACACCCCATATACAGTGCATATAAACACCTGGTATTACAGTAGATCAAATGCCTACTATAACTAAACTCAACATATACTTTAATAGTCAAAACACCTAACGTTAGCCCTGTACAGTAGATGTAATGTTTACTGTCTCTGACAACACCCTAACACGCAATGGCTATTATATCATCATGCAAACACATCATTTTCTGCTGCTTGTTATGCTTTGTTGTGTACTTATTACAATACTTCATCATGTGGTAACAACTATATTAGTTATTTTATATAGACATTTTCAAATATATGACTACAGGTTACACAGTTTGTAAGATTAGGATTTAAACTACAATATAAACCAAGATTTTCAGTCTCTTTTGTGCTCTCTTGTGTCTAACATCTCCCGCCGGCACATTTATACATCAGGAGGTTTGGAGCATTTCGAGCATGTAGACGCGGCCACTCCTCACTTCAGCAAACAGTTCGTGTCAATAATGCAGTCTAGATAAGAGCCACCATCACATTACTACATAACATGCTCAAATGTAATGTCATGGCAGTGCTGAATCTGCCAAAGTTTACCGTCTGGTTGATCTGATGATGTTTTAACATGGTTTTTACATTTTCTGAAGAAAATATGAGTGGTGGCTGCTAGGGTGTTCTGGGTAATTCCACGCAAAAGTGTCACATCCATAACGCCAACTAAATACCATGGCATTGTGTTGGTGTTATGGATGTGACAGTTTTCCGCGGAATTGCCCTTCTATTAAAAAGAGTTTTTTAGCTCTTCTACCAGGTGAAAATGTAATTTCACATACACCAATCAGGCATAACGATATTGTGTTGGTCCCCCTTTTGCTGCCAAAACAGCCCTGACCCGTCGAGGCATAGACTCCACTAGACCCCTGAAGGTGTGCTGTGGTATCTGGCACCAAGATGTTAGCAGCAGATCCATTAAGTCCTGTAAGTTGCGAGGTGGGGCCTCCATGGATCGGACTTGTTTGTTCAGCACATCCCACAGATTCTCGATTGGATTGAGATCTGGGGAATTTAGAGGCCAAGTCAACACCTCAAACTCGTTGTGCTCCTCAAACCATTCCTGAACCATTTTTGCTTTGTGTCAGGGTGCATTATCCTGCTGAAAGAAGTCAGAGCCACCAGGGAATACTGTTTGCATGAAAGGGTGTACATGATCTGCAACAATGCTTAGGTAGGTGGGACGTGTCAAAGTAACATCCACATGGATGGCAGGACCCAAGGTTTCCCAGCAGAACATTGCCCAAAGCATCACACTGCCTCCACCGGCTTGCTTTCTTCTCATAGTGCATCCTGGTGCCATGTGTTCCCCAGGTAAGCGACGCACACGCACCCGGCCATCCACATGATTGTAAAAGAAAACGTGCTTTTTCAGACCAGGCCACCTTCTTCCATTGTTCCGTGGTCCAGTTCTGATGCTCACGTGCCCACTGCTGGCGCTTTCGGTGGTGGACAGGGGTCAGCATGGGCACCCTGACTGGTCTGTGGCTGTGCAGCCTCATACGCAACAAACTGCAGTACTGTGTATTCTGACACCTTTCTATCAGAACCAGCATTAACTTCTTGAGCAATTTGAGCTACAGTAGCTCGTCTGTTTGATCGGACCACACGGGCCAGCCTTCGTTCCCCATGTGCATCAAGGAGCCTTGGCCCCCATGACCCTATCGCCGGTTCACCACTGTTCCTTCCTTGGACCACTTTTGATAGATACTGGCCACTGCAGACCGGAAACACCCCACAAGAGCTGCAGTTTTGGAGATGCTCTGACCCAGTCGTCTAGCCATCACAATTTGGCCCTTGTCAAACTCGCTCAAATCCTTACACTTGCCCATTTGTCCTGCTTCTAACACATCAGCTTTGAGGACAAAATGTTCACTTGCTGCCTAATATATCCCACCCACTAACAGGTGCCGTGATGAAGAGATAATCAGTGTTGTTCACTTCACCTTTCAGTGGTTATAATGTTATCCCTGATCGGTGTATAAGTAATGGCACAGTACACAATTTAATCATTTTAAATCACAAAATTTGAGCAATATTACCAATCACAATTAGCAAATGTCTCTAATAATAAACAAGACTGACATACCCATCAAACACTGATTAATTAGCTGATTAAAACATTTTTAAATATGAAAAATAAAAGGATTCCTCTCTGGAGAAGCGTTCAGTCTTTCAGACACGCCCTAAGTGCACCTGTGCCATGCACTTCAGACCATGTGCT
Source organism: Romanogobio albipinnatus (assembly GCA_023566225.1). Taxonomy (NCBI): domain Eukaryota; kingdom Metazoa; phylum Chordata; class Actinopteri; order Cypriniformes; family Gobionidae; genus Romanogobio; species Romanogobio albipinnatus. The sequence continues at coordinate 25,413,613 of CM042263.1, read as the reverse complement.
CAGATCATTAAAATAGGGCCCTTTGTGTCAAGGTTGAAAGATTTCTTAAAACATTGTATCTTTTTATGACAAGGAAAGGTTATTTCAGGTTGTAAAATGCCATTTGGTGTGACTCCCTTAAAAATATTATGATGAATTGAAAATAAGATGAGTACATTCAGGTTCGAGTTGTAAGGAATTGAATCTTTTGTTGAAAACTGTATAAAAATATTTTAAAACCATATAAAACCAACATGTTTTTTCATAGTGGCCACTCTTTGTCAGTGACCCAGATGCGTTTCAAGCTTTCACGTAAGGACTTGCCTGCAATATGCATTAGAGGCCATAAATCACATGTCAGTTCAATAGTTCCAGACTGTTATTGAATTCAGAACACTGAGACATTTAGGAAACAAACCCGTCCCCATTGACTCAACAGATATTTAGATGAGGCTTAGATGAATCATAAAGCAGACTGTACTTTCTCAAGAAACTAAATACTGAACATTATACTAGCTGCCTTTGAATCATCTTTCAGCAACTAGGGAATCAAAGCATTGATCGAAATCTTTATTTGCTGTAGTAATAGTCACACAAGACATGGAGCAGTTTAAGGACTGAATCTCCATGTGGACATAATGGTAGTGACAGAAGATTCTCCATAAGCTTTTGATGATGGGTTATTTCTTGAAAGTCTTGTCCTCAGACAGGATTCAGTATCTGTCAAAAGCATATGAGTTTATCCTAATCTTTGTGAAGTTCTCCCGAAAACACGTCCAGGCCATATTTCACCCCAGAAGAAAAAGAAAAAAAGTATAATATTTTGGGTAAAGTAAATCTGGTAACACTTTACAATAATGTCCCATTAGTTAATGCATAAACTAACATTAACTAACAATTAGCAATACATTTATTTCAGTATTTATTAACCTTTGTTAAAGTCGGCATGAAACTGAAGTTGAGATCATCTATTTCTCCTTATTGTGACGTAAATACGAGTGAAACGGCTTCTGAAATTAGAAAAAGATGTAGGGCGAGGCTTGATTTCGTCCTTGGGGGTTGGATTGGATCGTTGGAAGTTGGGCGTTGCTAACAAAATGGAGGCAGATTTGAAGTTTGCACTTAGTTGTGGAGGAAAAACTCGATCTATCTCTTAAATAAATGTATTTTCTCTCTAAATCTTTTCTACATATGTTACTGAACATATTTCCTCACTTTTCGCTGGTTTATGCTACAGATTTCACTTATTTTAAGTCTTTTATGGCTTTATTTCTGTAAAACTTTTTCTCAGCTCTCCCTTATAAGGGGGACGCGCCGTAAGCGCATTCACACACGCTGCATTCCTCAGTGCGAGCCGTCACGACAAGCTGTTCGTCTGACTATATTGAGTAATTTTTACATAAAAAAAGCTTTTATTTCTCATATATTTCTCTCTATTTGCCTCAAGTCCTTCTTGAAGAAAGTATTGTGTACACTGAGAAAAATACACCAAATACATCAGGTTTCTGAGAGGCGGTGCAGAAACGAGATGGGGCGATAACCCCGCCCTCGCGCCATAGCACATGACCGGGAATGAAGAGAGGTTGTTTCGATGGGGGAGGGAAAGTTAACATATCTGATTAAAGATTATAAGGGTAAATGATTTTTTTTAAAAATAATGAAGTGCACAGATAAATCAGTTGTAGTAAACACTACAATATTAAATATAAAAATACGAATTGTAAAATTTGATTTCATGCCGCCTTTAACATTATTAATGTCCATGCCTGCCTGCACACTGACTCACTGACTCAAAATTTGTGTTCTATTTCTGTTTCTATTTCTGTTGCCATGGATATTAGAGAGAGTTGACTGGTTAGTTCAGGAAAGGCTGGAATACACTACATCTACAAAACATAATACAGCTGCTGTCTTTAGCTGGCTCAAAATGCAGTGGCCACAGTGCTTACAAGATTATCTCGATACTTTCTAGGATTTTCTAATGATATTTGGAGAAAAACAGCACTCTTTGGTCCCTATCGTACACCTGGTGCAATGCGGTGCGATGCAAGTGTTTTTTGCTAGTTTCAGCCTGACGGAGTACCGGTAATCATTTTCACATCCACCGCTACGTTGTTTAAATAGCAAATGCACTGCCGCCCATCTGTTCGCCCATGGGCGTGCTGGTCTAAAAAATCAGGTGTGTTCAGGCGTATTGTTGGCGCGTTGCTATTTTGAGGAACTGAAAACGACTGCACCATTGACCAACACAAACCTGGTCTAAACCTGGTGCAGTATTTTTGTGTTATTTAAAGAGCGCGTTAGTAATATGCACATATAGGCGGGTGCACAACACGCGTACACTCATATTACACACTCTGGGTAACACTTAAATATTTTTTTAAATATGAAAAATAAAAGCATTCCTCTCGGGAGAAGCATTCAGTCTTTCCGCTCGCAAATTCCTCCATTTAAATAGCGAATCCGCCTTGGTGCAAGCGCAACTGGCTTTTAAAGGGAATGGGAGATGAGACTCTGATTGGTTTATTGCACATGAGTCATTAAGAGACTAGGGACAACCATTTTGAACCATGCGCCAACCGTTTTTTCTGTTGTTAAACAAGCAAAAGTGGATTCGGACATGTCCTAAGTGCACCTGTGCCATGAGCTTTAGACCATGCACTAGTTCAGTAAAATAAGGCATTCTTTTCAGACAAAGTATCACATTATATAAATATAGCCTTAAAGACAAATACTCATACAACAGAGGCATTTTTACTGCATTTTAATAGAGTACATCATTCAGCGAAAGGGTGCTCTCTTAGAGGCCGTTTACACGAGACGGAAACATTTGAATGCATTTTGGCCGTTCATTTATACAACAACGACATTGTGGGGGCCTGAAATTGCAAACTTTAAAAAAAAAAAACGATACCGTTATTGTCTCAATGAAAACTACAGAAACGTGAATCTGTGAAAACGGTGAAGTCATGTGCATCACGTGTTCAGTCTATAGGTGCATAGTGTTTATTTTCAAAGTGACATCGCCATCTACTGGCCTGGCAGAATAATACAGCCTTTTTAGTTTTTTTTCACGGATCCTTGTGAATGGGGATCATTTTGACAACTTTGAGTTCTATTTTTGACAAAAAAATTATATTTTTATTACATCATTGTCGTGTGAACGTACCAAGGGGCCTGTGATTTCCACGATGCAGAAAACGCGGCCAAAATCACAAAATACAGTCATAAAAATGGAATTTACTGTATAACGCGGAATGTTACTGAGTTTGTCAAATTTTTGTTGAATAAACAAAAAGCAGGTCAGTAAACTATCACAATATATAGACGTGTCTGTGAATATTAAACCACAAAAAGTCCATTTAAATATAAATCCTGCATGTTGTGCATGTCTTTGTGTGAATGAATGGCACAGGCGCGCGGATTAATTTACAACACACACAAACACACACACACACTGAATCACACGTGACGCTCGCTGTGTTTTCAGCCTCTGCCGTCTCACTATATGAAGACATGAATGCATGAACTTCATCTCCAGTCACTTCATCAGCATTTTACAGTCATTTGAGAAAAACTCATCATATCATAAACACACTCAAAAGTCTTCGCAGCAACCTGTCAAAGTAAAAGTTCAGTTTAACTTGAAGAAACTGTGACAGAAATATATTACTATTGTACAGTAGAATTTAGCTACGTCTCAATGTATAATAATACATTTATTTTTTAAAGGTGCTCTAAGTGATGTCACACGTTTTTTAGGCCAATTTTTTTTTTATCACATACAGCAAACAAAACAAACCAATAGCCGACAAGAATGATTTGGGGGTGGAAATCATTCTTGTCGGCTATTGGTTGGAGTACTGTTTGTTGTGCTGCGTGGCAGCCGGCACCAGTTTGTTTTTGTTGCAGTTTGTGGAGCTTAGGCTACAGAGACCGCATTTTTTTACAGTGTGTTCAGGGGACATGCAGCTAGCGGATAGCGAGGAGATGTTTGCTGTGTGTGACAAAAAATGTTTTGGCCTAAAAATTGCGTAACATCGCTTAGAGCACCTTTAAGAAATAATCACAAATTGAATTCCATGTTTTAATTTGAACAGTAAAGCTCAGTTGTGCACCACAATTTGGTAAAAATAAAACTGAATTTTAAAAAAAAAAATTCATAGGGCCCTAAAATTTAATTTTCATGATTTCTATTATTTAGTAAACATGCATTTACTTTACAATCCTATCTTTTCTGTTTGATAATCATGACCAGTTCAGTTAGGATCTTATTTAGGATCAAATCTTTTACAGAATAACATTTCTAAGTTATTTCTAAGCATTATTTTAGGAAAAGGTATTACAGAAGCACCCTAACTTGACAAAAAAAATCCTAAAAAGTTTCTTAACTTTAGGATAAGCTCACTGGCGTCCTAAATTTAAGGGTAAAAATCACATTACAAAAGCCATGTCTGAGAATGGTGTTACATTTATTGATAATACAAGATGAAGAACAATGGTGATGCTTGATGGTGGAAAGACTTTTGAAGACTCAAGTGATGTGCTGCTCTTTGGTGACTGTAACATGGATCTTCTGTTCTGTTTAGTTTCATTGTGTTTTGGTTCTGTTTTCCCTGTTCCTGTTCAAATGTGTCCCTGTCATGTAAGTTGACCTAGTTTCCTAGTGTGCGCCAGTTTGTTCCTTTGGTTACTGATTATGTCCACCTATTGTTCATTTAGCTTCCTCATGACCTCTTCTTGTGTATTTAAGCTCTTAGTTCTCCTCAGTTGTCTTGCGTTAATGTTGTATGTTTGGTTAGTGCTTTATCATTCTTGTTACTGTGTGTTATTTTGGATTTGCTATTAAAGACTGAATGTTTATTTCTCCATCGTGTTTTAGGGGGCTGAGTGTAACAGACGTAGGCCAGTAAGAGCTGTGCGTGTAAACCTCACTCTCCTGATCTCAAGAAGCGCTCCTTGTTAGTGCACCTGACTCCCGCGGCGGAGACCACTGTGAGTCCCGTGGTGGAGACCACGGTTTGAGTCCCGCTCTGAGTAGGGCGGTTAGGACCACTAACATTTGGTGCCGTGACCCGGATGGGAATGAGGTTCAAGGGGACTAAGTGTAACAGATGTAGTCCAGTAGCTGTGCGTGTAAACCTCACTCCCTTAATCTCAAGAGGTGCTCTAGTGACTGACCCTAGGGGCTGCAGTCTTTAGCCTCCTTGGCCACACCCCGTCCACATGCAGCCTATTTTTTGTGAACGCGCAGACGGTGCGCATACAACAGCACATGTGCGAGTGACTTGAGACGGCGTGCCTTAAGGTGCACAAAATTGGAAATACTTCAGGAGTCATTTCTGTCATTTTCTTCTTTAACAGTCCACCTGGAAACAAAGCAGTTGTGATGCCAAACCCCCTCATAGAAGAGGAAAGCCGTCATGTTTACAACTGTGACAATGAACGTAGGGCTGGTCGATAAAACGATAACGATAATTATCGTGAAATAATTTTCCTCGATAAAACGATAACAGTTCGATAAATGCTCGATATAATGCTTGCGCGCTATGCGTAATGCTGCACATGCGTTTTGCAGACCGGGCTTCTGGGTGCTGCACACGGTGTTGTTGACAGTCACAGTGGCCGACAGGCTGACAGGCTTGGAGGAGTGTGGAGCGAGAAAAATGAGCGATAGTGAAGAAAATTCAGCGCTCACGACCAGCTCGGAGGACATAGATATAATTGACATTTGACAAGAAAGGTCACTCAACTTCAGTGGTTTGGAGATATTTTGGCTATTTGCAATCGGACATAAAACAGAGCGACGTGCACTGCTTATCATAGGTTTACCACACGGTAATATAATTATTCAATTATCTTGCTTCTTCTAAGTTCTTCCATATAGCCCAACACAGCGGTAAATCTATTAGCCTAATAACAGTTCACACATTGGGCTTATCGCCTTGTTGTTAGGGTGACTTACAACAAGCTAACATTACCAAACTATAATCACTAAAACATCGTACTTATGGAAAAAATACATCGGTATCATCATTTTTTGTCTTTGGTGATTTATTAATAACTCAGCATCGCCTCTATTAAAAGTGAAATAAAATAATTTAATCCGATGTTTAAAGTGAATAAAATAGACTTGACAGCCCTTACTGGGGTTCATCAACTACTAAACTTTGTGCTTTCTCCCAGCACACGGCAGTGTGTGTGTGTGTGTGTGTGTGTGTGTGTGTGTGTGTGTGTGTGTGTGTGTGTGTGTGTGTGTGTGTGTGTGTGTGTGTGTGTGTGTGTGTGTGTGTGTGTGTGTGTGTGTGTGTGTGTGTGTGTGTGTGTGTGTGTGTGTGTGTGTGTGTGTGTGTGTGTGTGTGTGTGTGTGTCGGTGCGCGGTGGACCAATCCACTGTAAGGCAAGAGAGGGGGGACTCAAAATGTTTTTAAACGTAAAACGCATTTTTTGCCCGTTTGCGTGTTTATTGTTTTACTACTTACACAATTATTTTAATTAAGTGTATGTAATTATATTATTGATATAAATAGTGTAGAGTAAAAAAAAAAGCTTTTTCTTTTATTTATTTTATTTATATTGTCAATGTCATATATTTAAAAGGTTTGGCATGCTGACCAGAAAGATTTTTTGTGTTTATTGACAAACATTATCTTTAAAGCACTTTAACTTTGCATTTGCAGTCAGCAGAGCCAAATGTTATCATTACAGTTCTAGTTTTTACTATAGATATTTATTTTATATATTCTATTCATGTTATAATATTCTACTCTATTAATATTGATTTTATTAAATTAATCTAACTCCGTTTTGAAAAATTGTTCACCTGTTTGGGAAGTGTTTGTCTTGTTTTGACAATAAAGGATAATTTAAAACCACAATTAACTGTCTACATTTTTCACTCAGGAGCAAAAATATGCCTTTTAAACTTTAAAGATTTGACATTTATCGTGATAATTATCGATATTGACTGATATGGAAAATTAAATTATGATAATTTTCTTGGGCCACATCACCCAGCCCTAAATGAGCATTTATCAGGATCAACTAAAAGTATGTGAAGTTCACAACATAGGCTTTTTAAAATATGCTGAAGAGTTTTACACGCCATTCTATTAATGTAGGCACATCGATTTTACATTTTCACACCCCTAAACATGACACTGAACAAATCTGATTGGTTGCTTTACATGTCTGTCAGATGGCCTCTTCTGTGGTCCTTGGCCAATGAAAGCCTCAACGGAGTCCAAGCCTTTTGCCGTCAGTCTGAAAGTCTGGCTACTCAAGACCACACACTACAAGACTTTCAAGTCTTGAGTTGCATTGAGTTGCATTGCTAGGAGACGCTTGACAAATGAAAACAATGTGTTATAAAAAATATCAAACATATTTGTTCTCCTCCGACTGGAAGGAATCATAGTCGCTGAATTTTCTGTGAAATCTGTCAACTCTACCTGCCCAAAATCTACTGACTAATTATGCCTTTCGGCAAATAGCTTCAACTCCTTTGCCAAATATCTGGGCAAAGGTTGTGTAGTGTATCACAGCCTTACATTCTCCAAACTGTTCACCTTGATGTTGTAGTTTACAAAGAAAGCCTCAACGGAGGAATTTTGTCCCTAACATCTGTGGCTGGCCTTAGTTCTTCCTTTCTGGTTCATTATTAAAAGAGGACTATCAGAGCAAGGTTTAACTTCTGAGTAAATGATTTTCATTGTGGATATTAACATTTAAATGGCATAGTCACATTAACCAATGATATTTGTAATTCTTTTATATAGTGTGCAATTTCATCAAACTGTTTTGTTAAAGCCTTTTGCTGCATTCTAACACGTTTACATTTACATTTATTTATGCATTTAGCAGACGCTTTTATCCAAAGCGACTTACAACTTGGGGGTACATGAAGCGATTGGTCATGAAGAGTCGAGAAGCGCAATGAGAGCCTGAAATCCTGAGACCGTGTACATTGCTCAGTGTAGCACAGGCTAGAGTAGGGAGGAAAGAAGAAAGAGAAAGAGGAGAGGAAAAGTATTTTTTTTAATTTATTTTTTTTTATTATGAGGTTAAATGCTCACGGAAGAGCTGAGTTTTAAGTTGACTTTTGAATGATGTCAATGATTCTGCGTTTCGGATGGTGTTGGGAAGATCGTTCCACCAGCTGGGAACGTTGAATGAAAATGTTCTGGAAAGGGATTTTTTCCCCCTCTGTGATGGTACCACAAGCCGTCGTTCCTTTGCTGAGCGAAGGCTTCTGGTGGGGGTGTGGATTTGTAGAATGGGGTCAAAGTAAGCAGGAGCTGAGCGCGTGGTGGTATGCAAGCGTCAGCGCCTTAAACTTGATGCTTTATTCATTGTTATACTTTAATAAATGGTTATTGTAAGACTCTTGTGTTCGGTTAGTGTTGGATGCAAGGCATTATTGATTTAACGGGATCACATGACCTACTTGGAGGCTGAATGAGTGGGTATCACTGTATCACAGCATGAGACTGATGGGATTCAGGGTGAAGTGTAAATGCTCTACACCCAGCAGATTGTAAAGCTTGTAGCTACTATTTTGGAGTGAAGCTTCAAATAGCTGTTTGACAGGAAGAATTTACTGGTTCAGGTGCAGCTGTGGTTTGGTTGTTTTAGAAGAACTGAAAAATGAGTGGTTAATTGGTGGGATCTACATAGAAGATAAATGGACCCAAATGCCACAATCATGGATTTTGGTTGAATTATGGCAATTGTGATTAATAATTTACAGTGCCCCTATTAAGATATTTTAAAGGTTCCTGGTTTTGTTTTGGAGTCTCCTACAATACATATTGTTTACATGCATCCAAGGTCAAAAACCACTTTAATGTTCCCATAATATATATTGCAGAATTGTGATTGGCCTAATCTACTCTGATTGGTCAGATGGTCCAGTCTGTTGTGATTGGTCTACTCCAATCTGATTGGTCAGATGGCCCAGTCTGTTGTGATTGGTCTACTCCGCTCTGATTGGTCAGATGGCCCAGTCTGTTGTGATTGGTCTACTCCGCTCTGATTGGTCAGATTGTCCAGTCTGTGTTGTGATTGGTCTAATCTGCTCTGATTGGTCAGGTGACCCAGTCAGTTATGATTGTTCTTCTCTGATCTGAATGGTCAGATGACCCAGTCTGTTGTAATTGGTCTACTCTGCTCTGAATGGTCAGATGGTCCAGTCTGTTGTAATTGGTATACTCTGATCTGAATGGTCAGATAACCCAGTCTGTTGTAATTGGTCTACTCTGCTCTGAATGGTCAGCTGACCCAGTCTGTTGTGAATGTTCTTCAGCTTACAGTCTGTGTTGGAAACCAAACGCTCATTACCATATCTAAATTTAAATTCTGGATCTTTCTCAGCACTTGATACATAGTGTATGAACAGTAATAATGGTGTCAGTTTTCCTGTGTCATTTCCAGTCAATTCCAGCAAGTACACAGTCTTTGGAAGTGCATCAGGGGATTTGCTTTTGCAGCTCAGAAAACAAACATGTCGACAACACAAACCAAACTCTTCCAGTCTCAGCTACAATTACAGTATTTGAGGGCGAGTGAAGACCATAATTCATTACGCAAATTTGTGTTGTGTAGGAAGTAAGACTGGAATTACTGACGACTTTTTTCAGGCAGTTCAGAATTACTTCTTTCTTTTAGGAGACAATAACTCAATTCATCTGCACTTCGATTGTTGAAATTTTGCAGACCTTTTACATTCACAAACAGCTCTATTACACACTACATGATAGGTAATATCCATAAAAGCATAATAGGGCCATTTTAATTGTTTCCTTTGTACATTTATTTTATTAGCTGTTTAAGATTCCAGAGTGTCTATTTAAACTAAGTGCAAGTGGCGCACCTTGTTGGCAGAGACTATTTACACTAACTCCGCCCACTGACGAATGATTGGGCCAGACGAAATTACAAAAGATGCTGAATCATCAACAGTAGCAATAGTGTAGGGGAAGGCGTGTGGCAGAACGTTTTAATGCAAATCGACCCGAGTTTGAACTTTTGCCGAACTCGCTCTACTCCATTTCCCATCATATATTACATCGGAAAATAATTTATTCTCAATAAAAATTAAGAAATTATTCAAAAAGTGGATATAAAGTGTCTAACGTGTATAATAATAAAATGTTTATCTGTTAGGGTTAGAAGTAGGTCTAGGTGTGGGAAGGGCTTTATTGTCCCAAACAAACTGTCCGTAATAAATAATAATTTACATTCTATGTTATTATTGCATACCATTTAATGTACAACAATACTGAGGTGGAAATAGCATCTAACTACTATTTACACTTATTGCAAAGAAAATACTGCTATTTTACATAGAATATAAATCTATTTTCACTTAGTGTAAATATAATCTATTGCTATTTAAACTTAGTGTCTTATTATTAGTTTTAGTTATTTTTTTATTTTAAGTGAAACTAAATGAAAATTAGAAATGTTGCCTAACTGAAATAAAAAAAAAATTTTAATGTTCTATTTTATTTCATTTTTATATTTATATGTATTGAAAATGTTTTAAGGTTTTAGTTTTATTTAACGATAATAACCCTGATTAAAAGTCCTTGAGAATTACACTCTTTACTTGATTGTATGAATTGGTGCCATTTATGTTTTTCTGGTAATTAATACTGCTAGTCACGTATGTGCTGCATTTTTCAATATGTTGCAATTTCATGTGCACAATAAATAATCCTCATGTCATCCTCAAACCCTCTCCTCATCTCCTTGTCTTTTCCTTCAAGGCCTCCTGACTTCCTTTAGAGCATGTCCACCATGGTTTACCCCCATGAGGAGCGACTGGAGAAGCTGACGCAGGAGGAGATCATCTCCAGCACTAAACTGGTGATTCAGGGTCTGGAAGCTCTCAAGAGCGAGCACAACTCCATCCTGCAGAGTCTGCTGGAGACCATCCAGTGCTTAAAGAAAGATGAGGAGGCCAGTTCAGTTCATGAAAAGTCCAACCTCCTGCGCAAGTCTGTGGAGATGATTGAGCTGGGCCTGGGCGAAGCACAGGTGAGGGATCATTTTGCTGTTTACTGTTTGGAACGAACAGGAGTGCACATATAATGCTTAAAATATTGGTGGGCATCTCACTAAGTGCTTTTAATAATTTAAATGTATAGTTAGAGTTATGATGATGTGTTCAGGTGATGATGGCCCTGTCCAGCCACCTGAATGCAGTGGAGTCAGAGAAGCAGAAACTGCGCGCTCAGGTGCGGCGGCTCTGTCAGGAGAACCAGTGGCTGAGGGACGAGCTGGCAAACACTCAGCAGAAACTCCAGAAGAGTGAACAGAGTGTGGCACAGCTGGAGGAGGAGAAGAAACATCTGGAGTTCATGAACCAGCTCAAGAAATATGATGATGGCACCTCGCCAGTGGTGAGTCTTGCTGTAGAGCGGCATGCTGGTACAAGAAAAACAGAACAATACCATCATGTTGCAAATTACTTTCTACAAAATACTTTGTTTGTTTTTGTGTAAATGTTGTAGGAAATAAGCTATTTGAATTCAGCAATTTTGTGCAGTTATATCTTAGTAGCTGTCATGTAATTGTGTGTATATATATTTATATGTGACCTGTGCTGGTAAAATGAGTGGGAATGCACACAGGATCATTTCGAGCTACAGCCACAACAACTGAAAAATTCACAAAAACTCAGAAATTTGAGGTTTTCACAAAAATGTGTTCATTAATTCCTTGTCAAGCGATCCCAATGCGCCAAATACCAATTAAACATATAAAAGTATCTTTATTTGTATGTTTTCTGAGAGGAGTACCTTTTCCTTGTCCATGAAAAATGCTGTTTTTCTCTGCTCACTTCTCAATGACTGGCGCTTCCCCTCAGGTTTTTTTTGTTTTAAAGCGCAGTATTCCAACTTTGTAAATATTCATAGCGAATTCACAATGGCATGAGTCTGAACTAATGAAAGGTGATTTTCAAACTCGTGCTGACTGACAGATCCAAAGTAATCCTGATATACACATTTACACAGAATTATAGTATTTCAAAATATCTGTCTTGGTGAGTATTCACGCAAATATTATCTGTTATGTCTTAAAGGAAAACTCCACTGTTTTTGAAAATAGCCTCATTTTCCAACTCCCCTAGAGTAAAACAATTTAGTTCTACCGTTTTCGAATCCATTCAGCTGATCTCCGGGTCTGGCATAGATAATTGAATCTGATTTTTGGGAAATATTTTGGGAAATTCAATTGGAAAATATGTTGAGACGTGTGTCCCTTGACCCGTTATGATCTTGTGTTGATTTTTATACATTTATATGTAATTTATTTATACATAGTTTCGTTGCAAGAAACCATGATTAACATTTTAAACTTATAAGTGGAAAAACTGGGAACTTTTCTGTCTTAAATTTCCTCTGCTGCTGTAGCCTGCCTTTTCCTGGGAGACGAGCCATGTCCTTCTTCCTGTGTGTGTAGCCAGAATTGATTTATTTGCCTTGTTATGCTGGATGGAGATGTTACAAAGGAGACATGCCTTGTCGTTACCGTGTGATGAATAACTAAACTGTATTCCCTGGGAAACAGGACGTCCTCTCCTTTACTGCAGACCAATGTTTTTCATTTTTCTCTTTGTGCTGTGGGACATTATCTGTTCAAATGACAGTTGGCTCCGGCTTGCCATTTATATTTCATGAAAAGATGTTTCATGCTGTTACTTCCTGAATTAATGGATCCATTAACATTTAGAGGCTATAAAGACTATAGAAATTCACTGTGAAATATACATTATAAGACAGCACAGACTGATTATAAAAAATAATTATGCCAAATTGAATATTTAAATGGTTTCAACTGTAACTTTTTTTCCTTGGGTTTTGTTTTAGGAAGAGAAAAATAATGAGACTCCAAAAGATGCCCTGGACGATTTGTTTCCCAATGATGAAGATTACCAGGGTAAGGAAATGACACGACATAGTCCTTACATTACATTACATTTATTTTATTGATATATTTTGGTATATATTTTATTGGTCACAGGGTTGACTTTGGCTATCGTTATCGAGACATTAATGCACAACAGGTATGCTTGTCAGTCACTTGTGGGTATGACATTTGGTACTTGGCACGACCGACACTGTATATCACACTTGGCCATCTCATGGCCTTTTGCAAAGCCTGCACTATTACAGACGCCATTACGTTCAACTACCCAACAGTCAATGCAGCGTTGTGTTACCAAAGTGTGGACTCTGAGGACAACCACAAGAATGGACAGGGCTGGTGAAACCATACATTCCATTTTTTCCATATTATCAGTAGCTATGTTTACATCCACCTATTTTTATGCACATGATTTGGGATATCACATTTAAAGAAGCACTGGACTGAAATGCCAAGATGATAATTCATAAAATGCACATATTCGCTTAATTGATGAGTAATAATTGGTGGATAGTTTTTTTTTTTTATCTGATAAGAAGACATGTGCATAAACTACGATGGAAACACATTTTCTGAATAAATCCCTTAATGCACAACAAAAAACTCAGGTGGCTTTGCCTCAACAGATAATGTGATTGGATAACTGGACTAACTAGTGGACCAATGGCATCGCAGCATCTCAAATGTTGGTTTGGTCATTCTGTATTGCCTGAGTCAAAGTCTGTCATCAGAAAGGACTTAGTTCCCTCCAGCAAGGGGCGAGGCCAGAAATGTTCAGACAAGTGGGCCTTCATAAAACAGGGTGGGCAAATCGTCTAATCGCATGGACTATGAAAACTGCATGCCAATTTATAAGAAGAAACACAGCACAGTTTCAAGTTCAAGCAACAAATATGAAATAACCTACATGAATTAATTAATTTATATATGTCACTATATTATGAAAATTTTACCAAAATCAAGCTCAAATGGAGTTATGAGGTTTTTGACCAGGGAATGTCAGAGATGCCTTGTCTGTCATTAACAGCCACATCCGATTACGTTTTCATCAACTTACAGGTCATAACGTTTACTGTAGCTATGCAGGCACTCGTTTTTTTTCTGACATTTGGCCCAAATCTCATGTGATTAAAGAAGTGCTACACAAAGGCTGTTTAAGACAGTATTGGCTATGACTCGATGACAAATGCTACACTCTTCCCCGCTCCAACACATAAAACATTAGTTTATATATAGTGTTTCTTGAGTAAAGAAAACGCTGTACTTATTCAAAGAACCAGTTCTTTATTTACCCTAATATTGTAAATCAGCAGAGATCTCTCGTCTCCAAACAGCACGCTACTTCATTCACGACAGAGGTGGGCGGAGTTATTGACAGACAGTTTAAAGAGCCAAGTTTGGTAACAAGCTATTATTAATACTTTTCATTGGTTAAATATTTCAAAACCCACAGAGAGACGTGACCAATAGTAATGATTTATGAAGGGAACATTTTTTGGAAATTTAGAGATACAAAGTTTCTGCAAGACAGCGACAATATGAATTCATGTTTAAAATCTTTTAACTGTAACTATACACTATAAATGTTTGTACTTACCTTTGCATGTCCTTCTGCAATATTACTGTGAGACGACGGGGTTTCTGGTTAAACACTGGGGTGATCTCATCATAATCAACAGTCTATGTTATTGTGCGTTATGGGAATTGCGCGGTTTCATGGCTTGGTTTCTTGCAGCAGTACATATACAAATATATCCAAATATGTGACCCTGAACCACAAAACTAGTCATAAGTCGCACAGGTATATTTGTGGCAACAGCCAACAATACATTGTATGGGTCAAAATTATTGATTTTATGCCAAAAATCAGTTGGATATTAAGTAAATATCATGTTCCATTAAGATATTTCGTAAATTTCCTACCGTATATCAAAAATGTATTATTATTATTATTAATATGCGTTGCTAAGGACTTCATTTGGACAACTTTAAAGGCGATTTTCCGTCTCTGGCATGATGACTCCGCTTTTCAATCAGATGGAACTGGACAAATATTCTGAATATTCTGATCGAATATAACTTCTGACCTGTAATGTTGCCTGAATCATAATCATACACTGTTTGTTCATTGGCCAGAGGAAAACTGGCACCCCGACTGAGCCTGGTTTCTCCCAAGGTTTTTTTCTCCATTCTGTCACCTGATGGAGATTTGGTTCCTTGCCACTGTCGCCTCTGTTGCCCTTGGCTTTTGGCTTGCTTAGTTGGGGACACTAAATATTCAACTATATTACTGATCTGCCCACACTGACACCTATATGATATATGACACCTATATGAACTGAGCTGGATGACATCACTGTTTTCTCCAGAGTGGCTGTACAGCTGAATCAATTTCTGTTGCATTATTTTCCTGTTATCACTGTAAAGCTGCTTTGAAACAATCTCCATTGTTTAAAGCGCTATATAAATAAAGGTGACGACTTCGTTCAGTCTCACACGATTGTGTTCACAATCATCAGGCATCCGCCTCTGAATGCAAGATGACGTGGCAGGCTGGCAGCGTTTGTTACTGCATTTCATCTGTCACTCTGAGATGAAATGTACGAAAAAAGAGTGGCTTTCCCAATTTTTATTACAGATATTTGGCGCTAATTTCCTAGGAAGTGGCGTTTTTGTTCTCTTGGATGGAAACATTGTGATGGAAATGTTGTGCATAAGTTAAATTCTGTATGGAAACCTAGCAATATTTTCTCTCTGTCGTCTCCTTTAGTCTCACACCAGCACAACAGCGCAGCGGTTGCTGCCGCACAGCAGGGTGGGTATGAGATCCCAGCCCGCCTCAGGACCCTCCATAACCTGGTGATCCAGTACGCAGCTCAGGGCCGGTACGAGGTGGCGGTGCCTCTCTGCAAACAGGCTCTGGAGGACCTGGAGAAAACCTCTGGACACGACCATCCCGATGTAGCCACCATGCTCAACATCCTGGCTCTGGTCTACAGGTGTGTTTGCTCATGTTGAAGCAGATTTCGGTCATTATTTACTCACCCGTATGTCATTCGAAACCTGTATGCTCTTAGTTATACAAACAGAAAAGGAGACATTTTGAAAAATATGCAAATGACCACTTTCAAGCATCATACAGGAGACAAAAGCCTCATTAAAATGTCCAACACAGCTAGAGCAGATGTCAATATTTTCATTGAACAAATAATGACTTCAATTACTTGAAGCAATCAAGCAACAGGAGGAGACTGTAACTGTAAGTGTTTTTGGAAAAATCTTGGAAATATTGTTTGTTTACTGTGTTCACGTGCTATAGTCATGTTACATGAGTAAATCTAGTTGCATCAGTCCATGAGCTTTACATTATTGAAGTTGAATTTCAATTGAAAGCGACACTGACACAATTTTTAATGCTTAATACTGTAAAGCTGCTTGTTTTAAACCAATCTATTGTATAAAGTGCTATATAAATAAACGTGACACGTAACTAGAGTGCGAATTGCAGAGCTCATTCAAACATCCACATCGCTATGATCAGATGCCACTGTTATTTTTGTTGTGTGTTTATTTTTTGGTTGAGGAAAGCGCGCAGCACATGTTTGCACATTCATATTTGCAAATTCATATTGAAGTTCCAGTCCCCATTATTTGTAACTGCATGGACTAAGCAACCAGTACATTTTTTTCAGAGTTTGTCCTTTGGTATTCTATAGAAGAAATAAAGTCATTTGTTGGGTTTAGAACGACATGATTGCGAGTGAATGAGGACAGTACTTTCTTTCTTTAACCAGCAAGACTCCCTGGGTCAACCAACTTTCATGTTGGTTAACCAGCTTCTTCAACTCAGCAGAGGATGTGCTCAATCATTCTATGCATTTCAAATTATTTCAGATTTTTTATTTTTGAAATGAATCATTAATTTTAGCCTCCTCTGTCAAAAACTGACAATTCTATTTGCCATTTGTTGCTAATTTGGCATGGAAAATTAATAAACAATATTCAATCAAAAGAAGATTGCCCACTGAAATAAGACTTTATTGTATTTCTTTTCAGGGACCAGAATAAATACAAGGAAGCGGCCCATCTCCTCAATGACGCCCTGTCAATCAGAGAAAAGACCCTGGGCAATGACCACCCAGCTGTAAGTAACACAAAACATTTTTTACCAGTGTTGGGGAAAGTACTTTTAAAAGTAATGTGTTACAAATATTTGGTTACTCCCTAAAAAAGTAACTTACTGCGTTGAAGAAGAAGAATAGGACACAGGAGAAGAAAGTTCAACACTCTTACTTCAGCAATGAAAACAAAAAAAATGAAACGCAAATGTGGCTTTGTTTATTAGTACAGTTGAATTGGATCATCAAGGTTCAGCAGCAAAGATATTAGTTATTAAAATGAGATTAAATAAAGTATATTTGTGTAATTTAAAGGGTTAGTTCACCCAAAAAGAAAATAATGTCATTTATGCCGTTCCACACCCGTAAGACCTCCGTTCATCTTCGGAACACAAATTAAGATATTTTTGTTGAAATCTGATGGCTCAGTGAGGACTCCATAGGGAAGTAATTTAAAGCAATTTACACTCTCAAGATCCATTAATGTTCTAAAAACATATTTAAATCAGTCCATGTGAGTACAGTGGTTCAATATTAATATTATAAAGCGACAATAATATTTTTGGTGCGCCCAAAAAAAACGAAATAGCGGCTTATATAGTGATAACCGATTTCAAAACACTGCTGCATGAAGCTTCGGAGCGTATCGAATCAGCGAGTCGATTCAGGGGTTCGGAGCGCCAAAGTCATGTGATTTCAGCAGTTTGGCGGTTTGACACGCGATCCAAATCATGATTCGACTCTCTGATTCATAACGTTGTTATTTCGTTTTTTTGGCGCACCAAAAATATCATCGTTGCTATATAATATTAATATTGAACCACTGTACTCGCATGGACTGATTTAAATATGTTTTTAGTACATTAATGGATCTTGAGAGTGTAAATTGCTTTGCTCCCTATGGAGGCCTCACTGAGCCTTCAGATTTCAACAAAAATATCTTAATTTGTGTTCTGAAGATGTCTTACGGGTGTGGAACGGCAGGAGGGTGAGTAATAAATTACATTATTTTCATTTTTGGGTGAACTAACCCTTTAACATATTTAATTATTGCAGGTTTGAATTTCACAGTTTTTATTGATTGAGAGAAATTCTGAATCGGTTTTTAAATGCCTGCTCACATTTAGTCTAGATCTACAATAACCATCATGTTCACACACACAAAACACGCCTCTGCACTTACTCACGATTTCTTTTAACATGGAAAGCTGTCAGTCAGTAAATGGGAAAACAAAGTAACTTTGTGTTTATTTTGTTGTAAAATTGAAAGTAATGCATTACTTTACTAGTTGCTTAAAAAAGTTATCTGATTACGTAACTCGCATTACATGTAATGCGTTACATTTCAGAGAACATTCAGAAGTTACGTTCCCATAATGTTTGCAAAATTATAAACTAAAATGTTCCCTAAATTTTCTCATAATTAAAAAAAAATAGTGCTGTCAAATCGATTAATCGCATCTGACATAAAAGTTTTTGTTTATGTATGTGTATTATTATATGTACAGTATATGTATTATATAAATGTGTATATATACTGACACACACAAATATATATATATATTTGTATATATATATATCATATCATATATATATATATACACAGAACACACACACACACATTTAATATACAGGTATATACATTTATACTACAGTTCTTTCTGGTTCTCGAATCTGATTGGCTGAGAGCCTTTTCCATTCGTGCAATATTCTTCCACTTTGTATCACTCCGCTTGCAGCAACTGTCATGGCTGTCGAGCAAATCCACCATATTTTTTACAAATACTACGTTTTTTTTACAAATACTATTGTGTCACAGAATGTAGTTTTAAAAGTTTTTTTTAGGTGAGAATGTAGTTATGTGACTTATATATAAACATAGTGCAATTACAATTCGATTAGATGCTTTCGCGGATGTGATCTCCAGACCGACAGCATAATTTAATATATTTATTTAATATATTTAATTTAATACTGTTTATTGAAATATTATTGATCAATAAGTAACGTTATATAAATAACATGCAGGGCAGCAAACACTGTTTTAATACTGAGTGAGTTAGTAACAAAGACTTTAATATTGAAAGTACGAAATCAGGTTGTAAACAATAAGATGCAACTTACAAATGCACTGACTAGCGCCGTCAAGGGAAATCCCCTTAACTGTTAAAAAGACAAAGATATTGATTTCCTCAGCAGATATTTAAACTGATTTTGTGATTATGACTATAAGACTGACCTGAAGAATATCAGCTAGATGCAGGTAATACACTTGTTTAGTCGACATCTCCCTCGCAATATTCTCAACGTTCCTTCGTTACTAGCTCTAAAGTGGCATTTCAGAATTACTAATGCAGGCTCAACTGTTAAACTGTCAATGTGAATCCGTGGCAGAAGGAAGTAGTTCTGCACACAAGAGGGTTTTTAAAATCATTCCGTTGTTGTTTCTAATTTATTTACACACTTGTGACGTCAAACTGTTGTATAAACACAATATCACACTTGTAGCCGTGCGATATGGCTATATATCAGCACGCTGTGATTACCAACAGCCGAATCACAGCCGTGCTGATATAGAGCCATGCGCTGTTACTTGTGTGATATTGCTCATATAATAATATATATACAAACACATATATTATGTAAACTTTTATATTAGATGCGATTAATCACCCCAAGTTGTAAGTCGCTTTGGATAAAAGCGTATGCTAAATGCATAAATGTAAATGTAAATCACAATTAATCGATTTGACGGCACAAAAAACCATTTAAATAAAGAACTGGACGTTTTGAACATTCAAAAATAACGTTTTCATAACTTAATGGGAATGTTAGCAAAACATTCTTAGAGCATATTTTTTGGCAGCTGGGCAATCATTGTCTGTATTTCGGGACTAATCCAGGTGGCGGCCACCCTCAACAACCTGGCGGTCTTGTATGGAAAGAGAGGAAAATACAAGGAAGCAGAACCACTGTGCAAGAGAGCCTTGGAGATCAGAGAGAAGGTACTATCACAAATGATTGATCTGTTTGTTGGGGTACAAAAGCCCCTTTTGTCTCTTGATTAATATGATATTTAAATAAACATGTCTTCTCTGACTTGTTAGTCAGTATTGTAAAGGCCCCAATGAGTAAACACAGCATCTGATCAGAGCGATGTGGAAGTTTGCACCAGCTCTGCAGTTCGGTACTACAGTCATGTCACGTTTATTTATATAGCACTTTATTCAATATATTGCTTAAAAGCAGCAGTTTTACAGTATTAAATATGAAAAAAGTGTTAGGTACAACTATAACAACTAGTACAACAGTTTCCACTATATAGCAGCTCTCTATTGTGTTCATGTTTTTACTCGCGTCTGATGAACCAGGGGACAGAGAAGATTTCCATGTCAAATAAGGCAGAGCCTCAAAGCCACACCCACTTACAGCAGCATACTCAGAGCCACCTATTACATCATAGCCACAGACAAGGTTACGTATGTAACCCCTGTTCTGGGGAAGGGGGCACCAGTGATGTTATATCAGACTGACGTCATGGGGTATCCCCTGGGAGCCCAATCACCTGTGGTAACTGTAGACACTGGCCAGTGCGATTTGCATGCCAAGTCACACCTACCTGGACATACAGGTATAAATAGGACCAGCATTACTCACTTAATTCATGTTTTGCTGAGGAGCAGAGACAGGGATACCGGAAATTCAGCAGTGGGTTACATGTGTAACCTAGACGCTCCCATTCAGTAAGTCACGTTCAGCGTTACGTTGGCCTGACGTCATAGGGTCCCTATGAAAAGCGGCATGGTTACTGAACTGTGTTACGGGTGTTGGAGATGCAGATGCTGGCAAGCTGCCGCATGCCCTTTTGGCATTTGCTCTCACAATGTTGTAACCTACCCAGCGGCCTAAGTAAACCCGAAGGGGTAAACCGGATGGAAGAGACATGACTTAAGGCTGATTTATACTTCTGTGTCGGACCTGCGGCGTAGCCTCTACGCTGTGGGCTACACATCGATTTTCATTTATACTTCTGCGTCCTTGTCCGCAAATTCCCAAAATGCGGACAGGCTCTATTGTGTCCTTTGCCAAGAGGACTGCAATCTCGCAGGACAGGGGTGTCCTTGCCTGTCACTGAAGTAAACAAGATGCAACTGAACCTAGGGGGATGCCTGGCGAACTGAATCGCATAGCCGAATCTGACTGTCTGAATGAACCAACCCAGGTTCTGTACGAGTGACACCAAAGGAACAACAGGCATACCCGCGGAGGGGCAGGGAGTAGTGCTGGGACCCAACCCTGCAAGCCGGAGTAGCAGCGTTGACTGTGGATCACTTACCTGGCTCTGTGGGTCCCGTGAGGGACCGGGTAGGGAGGCGTGAGGAGGTAGTGCATTCTTGAAACGCAAACAACCAGCGGAACAGAAATAAAACAAAACAGGATTGTCCACCCAGCCCTCCCCCGGGGGAAGGAGCGGTGTGTTCACTGTCTCCTGGATCAGAGCAGCTCTCTCCATCTCTGGGCCAGACCCACGGCTCTACTATGAGAAGCGGGGGGTGGGCTGGGTAGCAGTATTAACGAAGGAGAGTCGCGATCTCAATGCCAACATGGACATGGCCTCGAAGTGAAAGCATGCACCATCCACGAATTCTCTTTCCGCATGCTGTTTGCCCAGGCATGTGAGACAGCGATCGTGGCCGTCAGATGAGGTAAGGAAACGGCTGCATCCAGAAACACTTGGATGAAAAGACATCTTGAAGAGACGCTGAACGCCCATGCTTGCTCTTTTAGGGAACTGCTCTTTTAGCCGAAACGGATGCAGACACCACTGGAATGCGCCAGAGAGATCCCACAACGAGTTGCAAGCAAAACCGCAATTAAAATTGGTGAGTGGGCTCCCAGGCGAGACCCTATGACATCAGTCCGACTGAATTGGAACAATGGTAGTTCAGAGATGTCTACCTTTTCTGGAAAGTCATGCTGCTTCAAACTTCCAAAACAAACTCCAAACAAATTTTTTTTTTTTTTCTTTTTTTTACATCAGAACAGTTCGTTCTTTGATTTCACTTTGAAGTTTATCAGGGCTTTCATTATTTCACTCTCTTTCATTGCTCAGGTGTTGGGACGGGACCACCCGGACGTGGCCAAGCAGCTGAATAATCTGGCCCTGCTCTGTCAGAATCAGGGGAAGTACGAGGAGGTGGAGTATTATTACTGCAGGGCTCTGGATATCTACGAGAAAAGACTCGGACCTGATGACCCAAATGTCGCCAAGACCAAAAACAACCTGGTGAATATAATCAGCACTCATCTTGATAATAAAACAGCCTAATTTATTGTTTGATATCTGTTTGCAGTGTAAAACACTAGTTTTAAGTCCAGTTCAAATTACACACACTACACTGTATATATTATATACCTACACACTACCGTTTAAAAGTTTGGGTTCTTGTAAGATTCTTCAAGCATCATACATATTACATTTTAATTGTGTTTCATTTCCCTTGCAGGCTTCATGCTATCTGAAACAGGGCAAGTACAAGGAAGCTGAGATTCTGTACAAAGAGATCCTGACACGCGCCCATGAGAAAGAGTTCGGCTCTGTAGATGGTACGATCATTGCTTGATCATGGCACTTCATTATTCATAGCTGACAGACTGCATGCTTTCTTACAAAAGTCTGACGGCATTATAAACTGAACTATTGTCATTGCTGAAGGATAGAAATTGTTGACCTCAGCATATCGTGACCCTTCTGCACACCTGACCTGTGGTTTACTTCCATTCACAGAAATCCAGCAACAAGCACAACCAATAAAACATCTTTTTAGTAGCATGGACATATAGGATTAATTCACACTTCTTACAAGAGATACAGGGTTTGGGGAGTAAATGTTATGAGTATTTGTCCTGCCATATATGTATGTTTTTCTGTGAAGATGAATTGTCTTTCGAATATAAACGCTATATTAGTGAGCCGCTTGCCTATGCCAAGCAACATACTCACTGTGAATGTCTCAAAAATAAATGTGAAAGCAGAAGTGCGAAGAACTTTAGTGTACGAACATCTCAACAGATGGTTTGTAGCTGTGATTTCCCTCTCGTTTGCTTCTTGGAAGTTTTCAATCTCTCTGTGTAAACTGTCATTTGTTCTATCACTCTTTTCTTTTCAAAATCTCATCATTTATTGTCATTTTTTATGTTTTTTTTTTATGTAAAAGATCTTTTCAGAACAGGCCAATTTGTCTATTGTTTGATTTTAATCATTTTCATGTTGATTTTGCACTCCAATAAATCCACTTGATTATTTTTTCTTGATTTCTCTATATCTTTTGTTTCACATGTTCATGCTAAATTTATTTTGTGAACTTGACATTTTTAGTGCATGTTCATGAACTTTTAAGAAGATTAGTGTACTTTAGCTATTACACTTATTGTTAAATCCCCATCTGAACTAGTAATAAACTTAACAACGAAACTCCTACATTTGTACGGATTGAACGAGTGGTATCTAGAGATCAGAATATCGTAGCACAGTGATACCCTGGCAAGCTTTCCAAAGTCTATGTGAACATTTTACAGTAGTAACTGCATTATTTGGCAGGAGCTGTTTGTGATTTTGCCCTGGTATTGTGTAATGACCGACTTCAGTAGCAGAACATGTTTCTCTGTGTCTACAGCGGAAAATAAAC